>CM036658.1:86984992-87584992 GCA_020746105.1 Trogon surrucura
CAATTTGGGAGCAACGCAATAGAGGGCGGAGAACTCGCCCGCCGTCCGAATTTGCAGATTGTTCAGATTTGAGTACAGGCACCAGACACCCCTCCCCTCAGGCTGTGGTTTTACCTGCCAGGAAAAAACCTCAACGTTTCCTCTTGTTCTGTTCACTTCATCGAAATCCAGTAAAGGAATTAAATGAAGCGACACTATTATATACTGTTACCTAGATCTTGACCTAGTAATTGATTTGATATCCTTCTTGTCATCCTCTAGTTTCTTGTCCTCAGCAGACTTGGCGTCCTGGAGGTTTTCGTCGCCCTCGTCGTCGGATTTGATTTCGGAGCTCCCCGAAGACACGCTCTGCCCTTGCAGCCCGGTCGGCATGCCTGCGAGGGAACACAGGGGTGGTCAGTCCCCTCCTTCAATCGCCATCTAACCTTTCCTTCGCCTCAAAAAAAAATTCATCTCTAATGCGTCCTTCTCATAAAACAACTGAACCTGGTTGCAACAAGCGAGACCTCATCAGGCGTCAGATTATTTGCGGTTTTTTCTTCCGCGCTTTAAATCATTAAGGTTGGAAAAGACCTCTAGGCCTAGGGAGGGGGTTGAGTCGCCATCCCTGGGTGTGTTTAAGTGTCGCTTAGACGTGGTGTTGGGTGAGATGGTTTAGGGGTGAACTTGGAGTGTAGGGTCAATGGTTGTAGTGTAGGGTTAATGGTTGTAGTGTAGGGTCAATGGTTGGAGTGTAGGGTCAATGATTGTAGTGTAGGGTCAACGGTTGGAGTGTAGGGTCAACGGTTGGAGTGTAGGGTCAACGGTTGGAGCGTAGGGTCAACGGTTGGACTCGAGGATCCCAAGGGTCTTTTCCAACCTGAACTGTTCTATGATTCTATGATTCTAAGATCAAGTCCAACGGTCAATGCGACACCACCGTGACCACTAAACCGTGTCCGCATTTATGTGTTTTATTGAAGATCAGCTGCCTCGAGGTGTTAAGGACAAACCCCGATGTCCCCCCGCTTTGCCATCATAGAATCGTATAATAGTTTCAGCTGGAAGAGACCTTGAAGGTCAATGAGCCCAGCCAATGACCCCGCCGGGCGCAGGACGGCGCGGCGCAGCTTATGAGCCGAGGAGAGGCAACGCGGTGCCCGTCGGGGCTGCAAAAGCGGCGCAAAATCGCTGCGTCCCAGCCTGACCTTAAGCTCCTGTTTTTTTGACCGAGCGTTTTCTCCACCTCAACGTCTCCTGCAACCAGAAGCTCCCCCGAGGCGGGGGCAGGAGGTACTCACCCCTGTAGGGGTCCTGGGGCGGGTTCAAATCCGGAGACGTGGCCGACTGGACGGGCAGCTGGGGCACGGGCACCTGGTTTGGCACGAGCGAGTGGCTCCCGCGGAGGCTGACGCCGTCCTCGCGGTGCGCTCCGACCTGCCGGCGACGAGAGAGAACGGTGCTGAGGCGGGAACCCCAAAACCCGGGGGACCCCAAGAGCGGGACGGGGGCGGAGAAGCGCCGGGCGGCGGTTCGCTAGAGGGCGCAGACGGCTCGCGCGGCCCCAAGAAGCGCGGCGGGCGCGGAGCAGGTAAAACCGTCAAATTGTCTCCCAGGGTGCCGCAGCCGAGCGCCTCCGTTCCTCCCCATCTGCCTTCCATCACGGCCGCCAACAGATCTGACAATTATCTTAATGCCCATATGCTTAATTGCGGGCTTCTCGGTTCCCCCGGCGCCCGGTGGAAATCCCGCAGGAATCGCAATTTGGCAATTCCATTTCGGGGGAGCGGATTCTTTTGTGGGTTTTTTGTGGGGCTCCTTTTAACGCCGGCGACGCGTCTGACAGCGCGAACCGCTCGTCCTCCCTCCGGACGTCACGACGTGTCGCCGAAAAGAAGGAGCCGCGTCCAAATTAGCGCCCGCGGCACTTCGGGAGGCGCCGAGTGGCGCACCCCAAGGAGCGCCGTCCCTGCCAACGCCGTGACTCCGGGTAATAAAGCAATAAAGCAATGAAATTTTTATTAAACACTCCACTAACGCCATCATCATCGGAGCCGGGGCTGCCCGCCCCGGTCCCGTTTTGGACAGAGCGCGTCGCCTACGGGGCGACAAACCCGGCGGAGAAGCGCGATTCTCCGGGGAAAAAAAAAAAACAGAAAAAAGGAAGTAGTCGGGCAGATAAAAAAGATGGAGGGATGTTTCTAATCAGACTTACAAGATAATATAGGATAATTGTTCCCAGCAAGTCGAGACCGCAGGAAGAAAGATAAAAGGGAATCCTGCCAAGGGGAACTTGAGAAAAATCTCTGACTACGAGACGAAACGCAAATAACCGAAAGCAAGTGTAAACCGGCAGAGACAGAAACTCTCTTTTTGTCGAGACGTTCTAATTCCTAAAACACGAGGGACTAAGAAGAGCCTGGAAACGGGCACGATGGGGTTGGGAGGGAGAACCGGCAGTTCCGCTTCCTGAACTCTCCGTGCGGAAAACCCAACCGAACGCATCCTTTGGAGGAGAAAAAGGACTTTTTTCCCCATGTCTACGAAAGAAAACGCCTTATCAGGCTGTCCTGCTCCATCCCCAGCGACACGACCCTCGTTTGGCCAGAAGCCGACGCGGGAATTCTCGAACGATAATTCAGGTTTCTAACCCAAAACGTTGAATTCCGATGGAAACAATAAGCTGACACACTGATCCAAGGTGTTATTTGTATTTTCAAAATCAGTTCCAATTGAAGAAAAATAAATATTTCCTCCCATTCCTTCGCCCTTTAGAGATCTGGAAGGCGACCACCTTCGTTGCGGCTCCCAACTGCAGGATAACAACTCTCAATTCTTTTATTCCTTTCTACAACCCGCCACGGGATCCACCTCCCTCGTTGGGATTTGCAGCTTTTTCTCTTGCCAGCTGGCAAGTTCCGGCCTTGGTTAGGGAGCAAGCCCAACCTACGGCCGCCCTTACCCAAAAAAACCCATTTCTTGTCCACCGTGATGGGCTTCAAGCCCTTTTGTTCCCCCCTTCTCCAACTCTACCAGGCGACAAACACCTTTGTTGGGTGTATCTACAGCAAAAAATCAACCCACGCCAAGCAGACTGGGGAAAAACCAAACCAAAGAAAGCCCAAACGTTATTTTTTTATGACATTAAAGAAGAGCGGGAAGCACGCAAGACCTTGTCTTCTCTTATCTTTGCATTTTCTTTTTTATGGCATAGGTTCTGCCAGTCTGTACCTGCACTATCTAC
Organism: Trogon surrucura; assembly: GCA_020746105.1. Lineage (NCBI taxonomy): Eukaryota > Metazoa > Chordata > Aves > Trogoniformes > Trogonidae > Trogon > Trogon surrucura. The sequence goes on from CM036658.1 coordinate 86,988,216, forward strand.
CCCTCCATCCCCCACGAAAGGGAAGCTGCCCTAAAAGAATACGTGGAAATGCAAAGAATACGCAGAAATTCATTCCTGAATACTCGGTTTCGTGACGGAGATGGGCACCTGCAGTTAATCCGCACAAACCTCAGCTTTTCTCAGCCTGTGCCACGCGTACGATGCCGGAAATTTTATTTTTAGCTCGAAAAAAAAAAGAGGAAAGGTCTCCTACCAAGTTCTGAGCCATCGCACACACGGCTGATTTTATATATTAATATGAAATATTTAAATATATAAAATATCACGCGCAGCTCTGGTTAGGAAGGGCTTACTCCTAACCTGCCGCCGCCCTCGCCAAGCTCCATCCTTGTAAAAAACGATGATAAAAAAACCGACGATAATCCAATCAGAGAAATGAAACCACGTGGCGCCGGAGCCGCGAGGCGACGCGTGTTAACGCGTGTTCGATATCGTCCGAATTTACGAGGCTGACAGAAAGCAGATTTGTGCAAAGCCCTGAAAAACCGCTCCGGCTCTATTAAAAAGGGAGCGGCGCGGGGCGCAAACGGTCTCTCGCCGTCCGTGTGTGTTGGTGGGGCCCAATTATTTAACGGCACCCAAGGCTTTCATCTCCCCGCTGTACAATAATCGCTTCCATACGACTGGTGGCTCGGCTATAAATAAGATCAAACGCAACAGAAAGGATTTAATAATAATAATAATAATAAAAAAAAAAAAGATGGTGTCGAGAGCGGCATTAAACCAGGGAGGGGGGAAGAAAAAGGAAAAGCAGAGTTTAAATGCCCCTCGGTTGGCTTCTCCCTGGGTCAAACCGACCTTGACAGCTCCGAGATCATTTAAAAATAGGAGGAAAAACGTAATTACGGGTTGTATATTTAGGAGTTGCAACGAATTAGGCAGAAAAAGCTGCCTGTTACGTCAGACTCCGTTCCAGTGAGGTCATTCGGTCCAGTTTGGGGGGGGTTTTTTTAAAAAATATTTATATTCTACCTGCTCGTCAAGCAAAAGAAACCACAGACGCAGCAGCTACGAAAATGAAGAGCAAAAAGTAAGAAAAAATAGTAAAAAAAAAGGCTTTTAAATTGCCTCTCTTTGTCTGTGGACAAATGACATAACCCAACGACTTCACGAGCTGCCGCTTTAATTCCGGGGGGAGGAAAATTCCGTAAATCCATGTAAAAAAATTAAATAAATAAATAAAAAAATACACGTGAACGCGCTGTTCCGGTGGGCACGTGAAGCGAGCTGGCCGGCAGGCTTCTAAAAACCATCTTAAAAATAACATTTCTGGGGTTTGGAAGGATGGTCATCGACACCTCCGCGCACCGGGGACGGAAGAAATGCCCATTTTCTACCCGCGGCTGGAGCCGCAAATACGCTCGGGCGCTTTGCCTTCGACGTCCTGCAAAAAGTATTACGGAACATCCCCAATTTTCGGGCTCGCACCGGCGCGTTCTCCGCGTTTCCGGTGCGTACCTCCCACTGCTGCTTTATTTACTGCAGCTGGGCAGCCTTTTATAGCCTGTTTCATGTATTCAAATTCAAATGTGGAAAACATTACCGGTATCCTCCTTGATTTCTTATTTTTTTTTCATTTTTTTTCCCCCCTTTAACTTCCTTTTATTTTTTTTTTTTTTTTCCCCCAGCGTGGAATGCATTCAGATGGTCAAAGGCTAACTTCAGGCTGACTCCACTCCAAAACTATTTCCTTTGTTCTGATGTTTTCGCCTTCAAAATTCATCCCAGTTTTCCAAAAAGAAACGAGCTTTCGCCCCAGCTACGGTTTCAGACGGTGAGTAATGCTGCCCGGGCTTCGCAGAAAAAAGTCCCCGTCCTGTTTTTGCACCCGAACGCTCGCTTACCTGGCTCTGAGTGCATCTAAATGTTAAAATAAATATTAAATATAAACACCAAAATGAAATATCTGAGCAAAACCCTGCGGAGACCCCATCGCTCAGCCTTTCTCTGGAAAAAGTAAATAAACAAGTGTCTACATATTCCCCCAAAATACACTTTCTTTTAGATTTTTTTACATTTCTCGCTGCTGCCGCTTATGTTTTTTGGGTTTCGCTCTTCACCTGCACCTGGTACTGAAGCGAGGAGCTCGTATTTAGGGAACAAACCGTCTCCGAAGCGACGCCCTGGGTGCACGTTGCAGCGGTTTAACATATGCAAGGCTACAAAAATTCAACTCTTCTGCTCTTGATGGAGAGCAGAGACGCAGAAAAGGGGTGTAAGTCACCGGTCGGGCGTTCAAAAAAGCCAGATTTCTTCACTAAAAGCAGTATGGTTGAAACACTGGAGGGAAAAAAGCTTTGTACCACCTCGAATCTTAAGATTATCCGTATCCCGAGTGTATTTCACGTATTACCTGAGGCCAAGCTAAATCACAATCTCGAATTTCCTTTTGTGAATTCTCCGCGACCGCCACAGAGAGAGCAAAACAACGTCTGGTTGATGCTGATTTTCTTTGGGGAAGGGGAGAGGAGCCGGATTTAACCGAGCTGCTGAAAAAGCATCTTTTTCCCCTCCCGGAGCCCTTCGCCAGACCATTTGCAGGTTTTTTTTCCAACCTGCTGAAGGCTCAGTTGTGGCTTTTAACGACGTTTTACCCACGACGGGGTCGCTTTTAGTAATTTTTAACTTAACGACGAGCAGAGCCTGTCACCGAGCTGCCCCAATAAATAAAAAATACACCCCTCCCCTTATTTTTCTTTTTCCTCAGGTGCTTAGTTTCAACAACCAACGTTATATTTGAATAATCTCAATGTCGTGGGGTATCGCACGCGGCCAAGGTTGACCTGTTGGCCAAGGACACCTGCAAAGCCAACGTTTCCTCGCAGGAAAGAGCTGTGATATTTTAAATCTCCGCGGGAGACAACCGGTCTCAGCGGGGAAGGCGATCCCCACCGCCGGACGGCTCCCGGACCGGCCGCCCGGCGGCGTGCCAGGCCGGGGAACGGCCCCGCAGGCTCTCAAGACGGCTGGAAGCTCATTATTTTATAATCACCTATCCCGACAGCGGCGAGCGCGGGGGCATCCCCGGCGCCGGGGAACGCGGTAATTACCAAATAATTGGCCGCCAGAAGAAGCTCCTTCCTACCCCTCAACGCTCAGGCATCAAAGTTTTTCTTTCTTTTTTTTTTCCTAATTCTCTTGCAAGAAAAAAAAAAAAAGGAGGGATCCTGTCCCAGCGCAGTCGGATAAAACTCTTAAATGTTTGCATTTTCCATATGATGTCTAATCCCATTTGGAATTTGCCCTTGATTACATCTTGGAGCAACGAATTTCCCAGGTCATTGTGCGTCGAATCTTTTCGTCGGGTTCACTGAATGTCCCCTTGTTCTTTAATTATAAGGCGGGATGAATGGGAGAGCGAGATTTACCTTCTCTATGCCGCCCATTATTCCACATACCTCTATTATGGCTCCTCTTATTCATCTCCTCTTCGCCAAACAAAATCCCCGCAATCTGTTCAACCGCCCTTCACGGGAAAAAACCCCTTCCGCGCTCGCGACCGTTCCTGCTGTTTGTCCCCCAAACCCCCTCACTCCACCAACCTTTGTCCCCTCCAGGGATGGCATCCACACCCGGACGCGGGCGCGAGCACGCCCCCAAAGCCTACGCTGCTGTTTTGAAGCTCTTTTCTCAAGGGCTTTTTCAACTCTGCGTCTCGTTTTTAGGGATTCGCGCACGTTCGAGAGAAATTTCCACGCGACTCCAGCACGGCGGACGCTCTCCTCCCTCTACGCGCGAGGTTAAGTGAAATTCTTTCTTCTCATCTGCCCTGCCTTGCCCTTAGCGTGTGGGATCAAGCCTAGTCCTCCTCATCAAGAATTGCCGTTTCTCAGCTCCTACGGAACGGCCGTTTGGTCAAGAATTTCTCCGGAGGGACCGCGAGATTTCTCTAGACCGTTTCCTTTAGTTTTCGGATGTGTTAAAGCAAAAAAAATCCCAAAGAGACGTGCAAGAGAGAAAGCAACTGGACGCATTTCCTTCGCCAAGTTGCAAGACGTCCATCCTGGAGACCCAAGGAGGGGTCGTTGCATCTTGGGAGAACCCCAAGCGAGCTCACGCGGCTCTACCTCCCGACTGCTTTCTCCTCCCGCGGGTTCCTCCGACTTTCCCCGCGCCAAAACCGCAGAGCGAAAACGCTTTTGCTTTTTTTGCAAAATAAAAGCAAAATAAAAAAGCCCCACGGAAGCGTTCCAAGACCTTGGTAGGGGCAGTGACTTCACGTCTACTTGGAAAAAAAAGCCACGAAGAGCTCGGGCGCCGCCGCAGACCCTCGCGCCCCCCCGTCCCCTCCTTCCCCCGTCCCCGTTAGTCTTTTTGCCGCCCGCCGGGGCTTACCATGAGCGAGTGCCGGTTGGCGGAGAGCAGCCCGGTGCCGTAGCCGGAGCCCAGGCCGGCCATGGCGCCGTTGTGCGCCGGCCCTATCAAGCCGTGCATGTCGGCGTGGCCGCCCGGCATGGCGGTGGCGGGCCCCACCGCGTGGTTGCGCAGCACGTGGATGGCGTCGTCGAGTCTCTCGAGGCGGTCCTCGATGCGGCTCTGCTGCGGGCGGGCGAGAGAGAGAAAGAGAGAAGCGGGGACGGGCGTGAGGAGGCGCGCGGGGACGACGGGCGCTGCCGCCGAGGGCGGGGGGCGCGCGGGGGGGGGGCGCGGTCACCGACAGCCAGGCTTTCCTCCTCAACCCCTCCGTGCTTCGTTTTGTATTTTTTATTTTATTTTTGGTTGCTTTTGGCTTTTTATCATCTTTTTCCTTTCGAGTTTTTTTTTTTGCGCTTCCCTAGGGCGACGTTTTGGCGGGGAAGGAGCGAGCATGGTTTAACACGAGTACGGCTTTGGATTTTCATGGGCAAAACAGGTTCAATGATTCCTCATGAACATAATCGTTACAGTACATATGTTGCCCTCTGAAAAGTTTTTAGTGAGACTTAAAAAAAAAAAAATAATAAAAAAATAATAATTAAAAAGAAAAAAAAAAAAAGAAGCAGAAGTAAAGAAACAAATATAATCGCTGACCGGGATTTTCCTCCCCCCATCTAATTCCAGGATCACACACGGAGAAAGAGAAACTACCGGCTCCCTCGCTGCTGGTTGGGTTTTTTCCCTACGCGTACGCAGCCTAAAAAATCATAAAAACTAAATACTATTCCCGCGGCCGGCAAGGAGCGGGGCAACGCCACCTGGGAAGGATGAACCCGCGCCTCCCGCTTCTCCAGCCGCCCCCTGATTCCCGGGGAGCCCCTTCGAGCAGCCCCACCCGCCGAGCCCCCAAGCAGCCCCCCGAGGGCTGGCGGGGCGAGGAGGAGGAGAGGCGACGGGCTGCGGCGTTGCGCCGGCTGCTCGCCCCGTCCCGCTCCGGGAGCCCCCCCCCGCACCCCTATTCTGCTTCCCCCCCCAGCCCCGGGCGCTGATCCAGGCACCTGAAGGCTCTGAATAAAACACGTAACGGGGAAACTCAACGGGACAACCCCCAAGCTGCAAGAAAATAACTCGGGCGCGCCTTACGGAGCTCTCCGGCCGTTCTCTTAACCGACCCGAACCCCGGAATAACTCAAAACCCTCCCGAAGGCAGCCACCCTGCAGGACATCGCAAGAAGGATTTCCGTATCGGGGCAGCAAAATCGATCCGTCCTAATTCCAGCAAACTTCTAGCAAAGACTGCGGCATCGCCCTGCACTAAGAGGGTTAAACACGGTGCTTTTTTTGTTTGATTTTAAGGCAACTCTGAAGCTATTTCACGACCCATCAGGCGTTTCACGCCCCCCAAACATGCAAGACCACCGACCGACCAAGAAGAGCGCGACACAGGACTCCCGACTCCCTCTGCAGTTCTCCTCTACCCCACCTCCATCTCTCCTTAGGGCTGACACCCCTTAAACCCGCGAGCGTTTAGGACCGGCTCAACTGGACTCCCGACCATCACCGCCGCGTCGGCCGCGCTCCCTCCCTCGCTCCGCGGGACCGGCCGCAGCTTTCTCCTCCCATTTTCCATCTCTGCTCGTCCTCCCTGGTTTTGGGGTCCCTTTTCGAGTAGATTCCAACAAGGCGTGTCCCCCCCTCCCCACTTCCCCGTCGACACCCCGGCCAGGAGCGTCTCCAAGAGCGCCGAGCCCCCGCGACGCCGATTTCGAGGTGGCCAACTCAAGTCCGAGGGCAGGGCGGTCGCTAACGAAATGAAAACCTGCGTGAGAAGAATGGATGAGAAATGGAAAGAACAGCAAGGAAAATACTGAGGCAGAGGAGGTCACCAATCAAAACATACCAAAGAGTGTAAGGGACCTTCATAATTGGGAGATGATGACGCTTGACCTCCATTTCTAGACCAAACAGCTGTGCCTGCTAATAGTAAAATTGGAATTACCATTAGAACTGTGCAAACAAAAATGTCTTTCAAACTTTTCGGACAGTTTCGTAGACATGTAAATGCCGTATTCCGGATAGACTATAGAGCAGACATATGGAGAACTTCCAAAATATACACGGATGGGAAAAAAAAAAAAAAGAAAAAAAAGGTGTATTTTTTGTAGCAAAGCACGTAGATGCAAGCCACAAAGTTCCCCGGAGAAGGAAACGCCTCGGTGGTGGGAGGAGGAGAAGCAGCGCCGCCGATCGCGTCATCCCACCAGCAAATTTTCACAAAATCTTTTTATTTTTAAAAAAAAAAAAAAAAAAAGGAGGGGGTGTCGGCAAAATCGCCGCTAAGGTTTGCGCTCTCTTCGGGCGGGGATATTTGGCTTGGCCAAGGGTCCGACCGAAAAAACCTGCTGCTCTAAAGCTGTTCCTGCTGCTGCGGGAAGAAAAGGGCTCCTGCACTTTCTACGTTTTCTAGGAAAAAAAAAATTGCACCCTGGTGAAAGGGGCTAAAGCAAACCCGGGTCAAAAAAAAAGTCTTTGCAAGTGTTTTCCCAACAGCTTCTACGCGTGGCCAACTCAGAACGCTCTTTCGAACGGGCGATCTTCCGAACGACCCCATCGAACGGACTTTCAGATGGAAATATTAGGATTTTAAGTGGCATTTGCTCGGCCTGGGCCAGCCCAGGGTGGAACTCATGGCCATTTTTATTTAGGCTCTCGCGGTGTATTTTTTGTGTTTTCCACAGAAGTCAGTTCTAATTAAAACTTCGATCCTCCCTTTATCTGCTCCCCGTGGAGTTTGCTGTCGAGGTTTTGCTGCCGTGCTGAGCGGAGTGCCGAGCAGCACTCTACGTTCAAAATAATTTTTAACTAGCCCTTGATATCCTTAAGGGAGAGCGTCTCGCATGCTAAACGCTTTCCGCTCTTATTTAAATGCTTTTATCCTCCTTATTTTTATTTATTCTGACACTCGGCTCTCCCTATTTACCCCAGCAGAAGGCAACGCAGCCCACGTTTAGCGGGAGATTTTTTTCCGGTCCCTTCCATCGGGGAGGAGGGCGGCACCCCGCTAGGAGAAACGTGGTGCCAGGCAAAATAAGGGCAAAAAGTCGGATTTTTTTGAGGTGTGGGGACTCCCTCCTCAAGCTAGGAGAGGCCAGGTGGTCCCTCTGTCCTCCGCTAGGGGTGGCTTTGTGGGAAGATTTGGATTTGAGCTCAACGTTACGTGCTGGAGGTGGACGCGGTATCCTGGACCTCGTCGCGCTGGCCAAGCTTTTCTCCACCCCTCCTTCCAAAAAGGTCTCGTCACTGCTCCTAAGGCTACATCTCTGCACTGCCTGGGAGGATGAGGAGCCCAGGAGCTTCCTCCATCCCTGTCCTGCTACTCCTGCCCCGTGGAGAAGGAGGGACGGATTCTCCAGCCAGCGCTGCCCTGCGGAACCTCGGCTGCCGCTGGAGGATTTCCCGGTGAGGTTAACGGGATCCAAGAAGAGCAGAGCGAGCTCTCGGGTTGGTTGCTTGGGGTGCAGAGCTCATCTCCAAGAGGGGATGGAAAGCCAAGAGGCGTTAGCGTGGAAGCTCTAGTTGAAAAGTCTCAAGGTTTAAGAATTCTGAATTATATTCAGCCTTAAACCCCCTGATCCTGAATTATACTCGGCCTTAAAACGCTTGATGCTCATGAGAACTACCCTGGGTCTCGGGATCTTTTCCGTTTGGGCATTTATTAATACGGTAGCAGGTTTAGTTCCAATCTGCAATCACTGCAAACCAAGTCGAAAATTAATCGCCCGCCTCCAGTTTGTCCGGAGATGCATTTTACGGATCAAAAAGCCCCAGGAGGGGACAGGGGGGACATCCAAGATGTACCTGGCACGGCCACCCCGGAGTAACGCTGCCACGAGGGTGTCCCCGCACGAGGCAGGGACCGCTTGCCACGAGCCCCCCGAGCCCGGGAGCTGCAAGGACCTTCTCTCTGCCCTGGAAATAACGGGGTGTAGGACACCTCAACTCCGTGGGGACCGCCAGCCACGCGCCGCCCGGCCACGCGGGAACCGCCCGGTGCCGCCGGCCGGGCGCACGGCGCACGCCCTGTACCGTAGGAGCTCAATTTAGGCACCTCCTACCAAAAAAAAAAAAAAAAAAAAAAAAAAAAAAAAAAAAGGTAACGTTGAAATTGTTCAGTAAAATAGAATCGTAACAACAATACCTGAGAGAGAAGGGGGAGAACCAACAGGAGTTGAAGGATTTGATGAAAAGCTGTTGTTGGTGTGATCTGGAGAATAGATCTTTAAAAGATGATACAGAATTAATCTAAAGCCATCACAAACGGATGCAGCAAGAAAGCTGGAATTCTTATGCATTCAGTTCATTGCAAACGAAAGCAGGACAGGTTAAAAAAAAAGCCTCTCATTTCAAGTATTAATAATTTTACAGAGACACAAGTGTATCAGATGCAGGAAGCCAGGCAACAGAGCCCTTTGGACGGCAACAGCCACGAGCCAATTAAGCGACGGTTTCTGCTCGTCACACGGACCTGCTACGTTTTCATTGCACAAACGACGTGGCGAACGAGTGCCGTGGAAAAAAGGCTTGAAAATCGCTTTTTTTTGGGTTTTTCTTCCCCCTGCTGAAATCCCTTAACGGGCAAAACAAAGCGAAGGGAGCGGAGCACGTTAAACCCCAGCGCGGCGGGCGCGACCTCCGACCGCTCGCCTGCCGCTCCGGCGAGGAAGCGTCCCCCCGCCGTGGCCCCGCTCCCCCACCCGTGCCTTTGCTCAGGGCACCACTTCAAAGTGGATTCTGTACTGTAGATATCAAGTTATTTCAGGCAAACTAGAGTCTTGACGGTTTGGTTTTTTGGGGTTTGGTTTTTTTTTTCCCCCCCTTCGACAAGGCGTCGAAGAACAGGCGGCAAAAAAAAAAATACCAACCAACCAACCAATTAGCTCTCATGAGAACTCAATGGAACCCACTCTGCCCAGAAAATAACTCCAGTGGCGCTTATTAAACGTCAGCCCGTGCCAAGTGGTAGCTGGGGTACGGCGGGGCCGGGCTGGGAAACCGCTGTACCCCGGCTACCGGCGTCAGAGGCGGCAACTGCTGACTTCAACAGCAACCACGGCGGCTGAAGGGGTGGAAAGCGCCGGGAAAAGCGAGAAAATCCGCAGGCACATCCCAAAGGAATCCCGTTCAGCCTCAGGAGACGCAGGGTGTGATGGACCACGTGCCACAGCTCCCCGGCGAGGCGACCGGGGCGAAGCTTCCCCTCTCGCCGCTCCTACCCTACCCTAAAATTCAGCCTAGAAGCTTTTTTTAAACGCCGTGTTTGTTTTTTTTTTCTGCACTGATTTGTTGGCAGCTCCACGCGAGTGAGACCAGATCTCCGTGCAAACTCCAAGGCGTTCCGATTCTGACCAAAGCTCACGCTCTCAAAACGGTAACCGGGTACTCCAAAGTAAATTAGTTCCTTACAGAGGCAAGTGCTTTCCCCAGCGCATCACCAGTCTGCGAGCTGCCTGCTGCCCCGCTTCCTCTGTTCGCTGAAAAACAAAAATCTCCATGTAAAAACACACAGTAAGGCATCACGGACTTTTATTCCTGGTCCACTTGCTCCTCATTTTAACGCTAATTACTTAAAATCAACCCTTAAGTGCCACTAATTTGTTTGCTAAGGTGGGTATCAAATACATTTGCACTCCGCTTTTGTAGATTAAGAGTATAAATGACTTTTTTTTTTAAAAAAATATATGAAATATTGGATAGCTCTTGGCCACACGGCTTTATTTTTTCGGAAATAAAGGAGTAGGAGATGCTCAAAGGCACGGAAAACGTGCAAGCGCACAGCCGGTGGGGGAAAGACCCGTCCGAGGGTGCTGAGGTTGTGCAAACTCATTTTAGGAAAGGTTTTCTCCTTCAGAAACTCTAGGGCACTTATATGTATATATGTACATATGTATATATGTATATGTGTATATAATATATAAGGCTCTTATATATATACATATATATATCACATAAAAAACGTCAAAAACCACCACCAAAGAACACGTACATGTATATAAAGAAACATCAAGACACGTCAAGTTACAAAGACGACCAAAAAACCCACCCCCAAACTGTGAAAGAGCAATTTTATCGGCTTAGAAGTTATTATTAAAAGGTTTTTCACATTTAAGGACAACGGCAGGACCTGCGACCAACCGAGACGCAGCCGAATTCAAGGCAAAAAAGGGTAAGAGGAGAAATGTCAAGTGGATTATTTGTGTCTGCTCTGCCACGGGACAGATGATATTTTACAAGGGATTAGTCAGAAAAATTGGCTCCAACTGAAGCGTCAATGTGAAGGCTTTAAAAGAAATGAGTAAAAAGAAAAATAAAGAGCAGGCAAATTAGGTTTCCAAGAGGTCTCAAGAAATTCAAGCACAAAACTGTCTGACTGCGGTGTTCAACCACCCAACCGCGGGGCTGAAGCCAAGAAGGTAGAAAATCTTAAAAGTGATAATTGCATAAACTCCAAGGGCCAGCAGATTTTAAATCTGACTTCTCAGCCAGGAAGAGCAATGTGAATAGGGATAAATACACCGCGCTGCACACCCAACGCTGCTTTTGCCGAGGAAAGCGGGTCTTGCAAACCGAAATTCCTTCCAAAAGCAGCAGGAGATGCAGCAAACGGGATGGATTTGTCCTCTCGGCTTTCAACGAAACCACCTCCCGAAGGCTCTTCGAAGGAATCAAACTGCCTTCAGGTAACGGGGTTTTTGCAGATTAGGAAACACTTATGGGCGAGACGACGAGAGAAAAAGCAAGAGGGTGAACTCAAGGAATTCTCTGGCTTGGAAAAGGGAGAGAGGAGCGCGTCAGGTCTCGAGGGAAAAGGGAAGAGGAGGAGCAGAACGGGTGACGTCACGGTGCCAAGCCTCCAGGAAAGGCTGGGTCACTCCGTGGAGAGCAATAAACTCGAGCTTCCTAACTACGGAGCGCGGTGCTGGAACGACTGGGAAAAGACGGCAAGATTTGCTTTGTTTCGGTACTCCTCCCGAGGAAACCCTTGCTGGGGACAGGAAACAAGGAGAGATGTTTTCCAACTCCTTCTGCAAAACACGGAAGACGTCAGCACAAGGAACTCCCCTAAAACCGGAGGGGCACAGATTATCCAAGACATTCCTGCACTGGGCTTTAGCTGAACGAAGCAGTGACTTGAAGAAATTAATCGATTAATCGATTACGGGCGGAAGTTTGAGACAAGAGCATTCCCAGAGCTGAAGAGATCACGCAAGACCGCGACCCTTTGATGGATGATTCTAACTCCGGTGAAGAGCTGGTGTTTAATCGTTCTAGTTCATCTCCTAAAACTTCCTCAGCGTGTTTCCGCGCAGAATAATTCCGCCCTGGAAGGCAAAGGGACGAGAATAACAAAGCGCGGCCGCCTCACGCAATTCTGGTGGGATTCCGACCGTAAATCTTAAAATTATCGAATAAACTTTGAGGAATCGGTATCTTAGCGAGGATAATTATATCCAGCAAAGCATCTAGTGTAACCGATAGGCTGGAGCCTTCTATTAAGAGAATTCCAGACTTTTTATAGTTTAAATTCTAGTACAAACTCACGCTGTTCTGATGGAGCCTGGAAATCACGCTTCTATGTTAAGAAGAGCAGAAAAACTTGCGCCATCTCGGTTATTCACAGCTGATGATCTGCCCAAATGATGAGGAAGTGACACTGCTGGATACAAGTCGGCGTCTTCTTATACCGCGTGACAGTTCGCCACCCTCCCGTAACTGGAAGCTTGACACTCTTGTAAAATGCACAGCGCGGTATCCTGTGGCTGCTCGGGTAATAAAATGACTGTGAAACCAGCGCCTCAAGGGGAAACGCACATGATGTTTCTCCCGGAAAAGCTGCGTGTCACAGTGCATAATGTCATCCAAACAACGTGTCATCAGAAGCGAAAGCAGCGAGCGGGATTAATACGCGCATCAGATGGATACGACGCGAGCCGCTGCAGGCGCTCGCTCTCGGTAACGGGCTGCTTAAGACCTCGGAAAAGCGAAAAGCCAAAGCTTAGCAAAAAATGAAGCAGCGCCGCGGCGATCCCGGAGTTCCTCGATGGGATTTTCTCCCTCCTGCCTTTCCGAGCTGCGCGACCGGTCCGCGTCCACGTCCCTCCGCAAGACCGCGCGTCCCTAAACGTTATCTGTGAAGCTGCGGCACAACTGGTGTGAAGATGAATTAAACTGGACTCTCCTGGTCTTCTCTTAAGGGAGAAAAGAGGGATTTGCCGTCACGCACGCAGCGAAACGTCATGAAGGAGGAGCCCGACGGAAGGGCAAGACTGAGCGCGGAAACGCCACCCTGCAAGGGGATCCGTTCTTCTGAGACAGTGACAAATTAAGAAGAGACTCTCTTTGGTTTCTTCTTTGTTCAGAGGCCTCGAAAAATACGACGCCCATGTGTTAATGCTTGAACCCACCCTCCATTCTTGCTGCATTAGTCCTGCTCGCAGCCCTTCAACCCGGAACCGCGTGTGTAATCCAAACCATGTGTCCAGCGATGTGTTCCCTATTTACCAATTATTTAATTCGCTTTATTTGCTCTTTGAGATACAGGCGAGGCAGCATTTTTTTTTTTTATTTTTTATTTCCTGTATTTAAGTACGAACCAAGTATTTAACTCTGCAGAGCTATGCTCTTAATTTACCGAGTCCCTCTCGCCATCCCGCACCCCACGTGCAAAGCCAGAACGGGAGGGGCTGGATGCGGCGGTGCAGAATTATCACCTCCCGCCGCCCGCCCTCGACTCACCCATGATGCTGTCGGTCCCGTTGGCGGGGGGTGTGCAAGAAGACGCGCTGTAATGGTTCGTGCCGCTGCGGTGGAAGGTGGACATCGGAGGAAGACTGGAATTGATGTCTGCTGAGGAGTGTGATGGGTAGCTCTGTGGAAAAAGAAGGATCAGTTCAAAATATTTTGAGCATCGTGACCGCGGAAGGCGGCGGGCTGCTCGTACACACCCGGTCCCAAGCGCTGTTGGACTTCACCCAGCTGAGAAAAGCAGAATATTGCCCTAAGCCTAAGTGGGGGGCTCATCCTTCCGCCCGAACTTGACATCTTCAGCAGACTGCGCTCACTATGCAGCAAGGTTTCCTCAACCGTGATGCAACCTTGCTGTGGTCAAGTGGGTTTCTGGCTGGATTTGCACTACTACAAACCTGGCTTGCGTCAGTGCCCGTTGTCACCCTTGAACAGTCTTTTCTCCTCTGTCCCAGCACTGCCCCCAGCAGAGAAGAGGTCCTGCAGAAGCCCTCTAGGTTTTGGCAACTCTGATGCAAAGCCTCCTTCGAAATACGGAGACACGTGGCAGGACCTGGCTCAGGACCAAGGCGCTGAAGCATCATCCCCCTGCCCTCTGCCTCCTCGGGTGCTCCGGGCTGAGAACACCCTTCCCTTCTTTTGTACTATTTCATTGCTTTTGCAGGTTTTCTTGCTAACAAAGTGAACTTGAAAGTTATCTCAAAGAACATAAAACAGCACAGCCCAAACCACTTCTCCTTACCCACCGATATCGATTCCAAGGTCTGAATAACTTTTTCGCGCTTTGACTCATTACCAACCGCTCCAGGGCTTCAGCCCCAAACCCAACCGGCCCAACTGGCAGAAATTCTCACGCGACAGAGCAACGAGCACAGAAGGATTGCTCAGGTCAGCGGCGGAACACGAGCGACTCCATCCCTCCCGCCGAACGACTGCCGCGGACAAAGGGTTTGGGACTCTCTCATGCCCTGTGTATCTACTTAAACATCACCGATACGCCCAAGAAAGTCAAAATAACCCGTGATCGCTTTTTTTTTCTTTCTTTTGCTGCACTCATTTTCTCTCAAACTCTTCTCAATGAGCTGACCACACGCTGCTGACCTCTAACTGATGCTCCAGCAGAAATCACGCGGGGAGCATTTAAAATATTGCTGCTTCCCTTCATGGTCACTTAAAATACAGAAACCTCTGCCAGGTAAGCCACACGCGATAATTAATTAAAACGAGCATCGCTGGCGCTGAGCACCTACGACTTGGTATCGTGGTCCTCGCTATCTCTGAAATTTGGGAGAAACACAATGATACCTACACATAGAAAAACATTTGGGGGACTTTAGGTGGAATATCCCTGCCTGTTTTCCATCACATAAATAGTTCAGCTCTTCCCAAAAACCCCTCCGCGCTCCAAAAGCAAGAAATCCAGAGCTGGAGGGATGCAAAATTCTTTGCGGGCTTGCCCCACGAAGGCACTCAGCTGCCTTACCTCTACCCCGAGCTGCCACCACCACGAAAAAGCCACCTGATCTTGACGAACGAGCACCAGGGCAGATCCCAAATCAGATTCAATTGGATTTTAAAAGTTACGCTCAGTTTTTATTACCCGCGCCTGTCCCTTCAGAGCGACGCCGAGTTTGCTCAGTGCCTTAATTGCGCCTTTTACAAGGACGTGATTAAGCAGTTTCGGAGGCAATTTCTTCTGCTTTAGACTTGCTATTAATTTCACGTTGCCGCGCGCCAACCTCGTTCAACGCGAGACTCGGAAGATTTGTTTTGCAAACGGATTTGCGGTTTGCGAGACTGGAGTTTAACTCTCCTTAGTCCCCCAAAAGGTGGTTCTGCAGGACTTTATGGGCATGGGCTCTTTCGTCCCTTCAAAGCAGCCCTCCTCATTACTCTTCTTTTTACTGGCATTCCAGAATGAAAAGTATAGGCTCAGAATAGAGAAACAATATTTGTAACGTTGAGAAAAATGACTTGGCTGCCCATTTCTTTACACCTTACTTAAACCCAAGCAACGGAATTGCTGGGACCCCCTGTTATTACTCCACAATCAATTCAGCCGTGGTATCAGGAGAACATCCCCTACGCTGCATCCAGATCAGATTTAATCCCGATTTTCTTCTATTCCAATACAATAGATGGAATCAGTCCCAGCAACTTCCTCCCGGCTAGGGATCAGGATGTACCGGAGAAAATGAAAAAAAAAACAAACTTCCTTTCTTTCCAGTAGAAAACTGATCCTAGATGGTTATTTATAAACTCAAGGCGGCCGACTGGAGCTGATGCGACTCACCAAGCGGTCGTGCGGGTGCAGGCTGCAGTAGCTGCTGGACTGGGGGATGTGAGAAGAGTTGCCCAGCATGCCCCCGTAGCCGGGCTGGTTCATCCCGCTGGAGGAGCTCCACGGGTCGCTGCTGTGATGGCCATCTGCAAGAGAAGGGGGGAACGACCGCTGAGTTTTCGCACCCAGAAAGTTTTCCCGAGTTGGTTCGGTGTCGCTTTCTGTTTGTCAAAAAAGAGAGGAGCGCGGTCGCTCCTGCCAGGGATTTCACAAGTTGTGGCTCTGCACCTCCGAACCACAGTGTTGGTCCTTCGGGCCGGCTCGCTCCCCACGTACAAAAGCACCGAGGGGTCTGAAAAGGGCTCCCCGACCTTTCTCAAACTGGTTCTCTATTTTGCATTTAACTGAAAGTATAATAATGCAGTGAACGTACTTTCTCCTAGAGGAATGCCGATGTCTTAACAAAAACAAAGAAGGAAGCAGGGGAGAAGGAGGGGAGAAGACGGGGAGAAGAAGGGGAGAAAGAGGAGAGAAGGAGGGGAGAAAGAGGAGAGAAGGAGGGGAGAGAAGGAGGGCAGAAGGAGGGAGAAGAAGGGAGAAGGGAAGAAGAAGGAGAGAAGGCGGCGAGAAGGAGGGAGAAGGAAAAAAGGAGGGAGAAGAAGGGGAGAAGGAGGAGAGAAGAAGGGAAGAAGGAGGGAGAAGAAGGGGAGAAGGAGGGAGAAGAGGGGGAGAAGGAGGAGAGAAGAAGGGAAGAAGGAGGGAGAAGAAGGGGAGAAGGAGGGAGAAGAGGGGGAGAAGGAGGAGAGAAGAAGGGAAGAAGGAGGGAGAAGAGGGGGAGAAGGAGGAGAGAAGAAGGGAAGAAGGAGGGAGAAGCAAGAAGGGGAGAAGGAGGGAGAAGAGGGGGAGAAGGAGGGAGAAGAGGGGGAGAAGGAGAGGGAAGCAGGGAAGAAGGAGGGAGAAGAAGGGCAGAAGGAGGGAGAAGAAGGGGAGAAGGAGGGAGAGGAAGGGCAGAAGGAGGGAGAAGAAGGGCAGAAGGAGGGAGAAGAAGGAGGAGAGAAGGCGGTGAGAAGGAGGGAGAAGGAAAAAAGGAGGGAGAAGAAGGGGAGAAGGAGGAGAGAAGAAGTGGAGAAGGAGGGAGAAGCAAGAAGGGGAGAAGGAGGGAGAAGCAAGAAGGGGAGAAGGAGGGAGAAGAAGGGGAGAAGGAGAGAAGAAGGGCAGGAGGAAAGAATAGTTTTTCCATAATGAGCAGACCTGAAAGATGGGCCTGTGGGCTGGACAAGTTCCTAGCTTTTTCAAGCTACAGGAGTTGGTCTAATAAAGAATTACGATGTCTCACCTCCAGCCCTGCCTTATTTATACAGTTGGAAGGCCCTGGCGGCAGCAGCATTTCGAGCATCACATTCCCGGGGCTGTCGGAGCAGCCGTTTAACTCAGATTTGTGTCTTAAATACAAAGATAACGTTTAAAACCACTGAATGGCTGAACACTACAAAGGGTAAATATTTGATATCGGCGCAAGCCTATTAATCCCCAGCTTTGTAACTTCCCAGCAGGTCGCTCCCGGGGTGGTACCGAGTCGCGTTTTAAGCCAAGTTTGCTTTTCAGTCCCGGCCCCTCCTTCCAGATGCAGATCCCCCCCCGGCAGGAGGTGACCCACGGGGTCAGCAAACAGACAGCGCCGAAAACCTGGCGGAAGACAAAACCCCTCTGGTCGACGTAAAACCAGCGGATTTGTTTGCATTTAGTCTCGATGTGCGCACGCACCCAAAAAACGCCTCAAGAACCCGAGATGCTAAGAGCCTGGCAAGTTATTCACGCCGCCGCCGGATCAAAACAAGATGTTCCGAGGTACAATGGTCCAACGAAGACGTCCAGGTTTTCATTCTAATGCTAATGCTACAGAGCACAAGGTGAGAGCCCGGCGCGTCTCGGCTGCGCATCAACTCAAATACAAGCAGGGAAAACGTACGCAAAATAGATTTCCTCCTGCGAGCGGGCGCCTTACCTTGCATGAAGAAGGAGCTAGGAAAAGTGCTGGCTGCTGGTTTTGAGGATGGATAACCTGGTGAATCCCTATTGTAGTCGGCAGTGCTTGCTGACGGGGCATAAACCTAAGGAGAAAAAAAAAAAAGAAAAAGACTAATTTAGTATGCCTTTAGCAGGGAGCAGGCAAGAAATATTGAGTTTTTACCTCGCTCGGTATAAATCTGTTCACAACACCACCTAATTCTTCTCTCGGAACACAAAAACCTCAGTAGACGTGTGACCGGAAAATAAATTTGAAGTTTCAAAAGAAACTCCCAGCCTGACATTTTCCAGCTTGAACCGAGGCTATTTGCAAGGTATTTGTCAAACTATGCCTTTCTGTAAATAAAACGAACAAACAGATGTACATATGTTCTTCCTAGAGCGTTGCAGAGCTTAAAATAAACCAGGAGTTGAAACAATGCTCGTTTGCTCGTACGAGAGCGCCCTGCGAGGGAGTCAAAAACTTTTATTTCCCAAACTCAAAAAAAATAAATAAATGTACAAACCCAGCATTATCGAGAACACCGAAAATTACAAACATATCCCCGCTATTAAATTCCCAGGGCTCGAGCCCTTTCCAGAGACGAAAGGACTATTAAAAACCTGGATCTCCACGAGACCACCAACACGGCGCGGGTGCGCGTCGGGGGAGACACTTCCCCCCTTCCTACGACTTATTTGTCCGTGCCCTAAACTCGTCGCGCGTGCCAGAACGCTCGTTCAGCGCCGCGCCGGAGCTCTCTGCAAACTTGCAATTTAGGAAATATATATATTTTTTTTTTTTTTAAGGAAATAGCTCCCTTCTGCTTGGTTCGCCCGGTTTAAAACCGAGCCCCAAAAAAAAACCCCAATAAAAGGAGTCGACGCGGGCGATTTCTGATTTACAGCGATGCGGCCGTGCCTCCGCGCTCGCCGGGTTTGTCGCGGCGCTGGAGGTGCCTCTCTCCAGATGGTCAGGAAGAGCGAAGCGCTGTCATCTCCGCGATGAAAATGGATACCTTCCTGCCTCCATTTTGCAGCAGGCGGCGCGGCGCAGAATTGGCAGCGCGCCCCGCTCCCCGGCGTCCGACGGGAAGGGAAAATCCGCCGCCGGGAGACAACGCCGTCCCCAAGCAGGGCAAGGAGGGGGGAAAAGGGCTCGTTAAAACCCCAAAAAAACCCCACACCGGGAAGGCAGAAGGCGAAAGGTTGAGGGGGTCTGGGATGGACAGAAACTTCCTCGGGGCTCCCGGAGCGGCGTCGCTGAACTGGGGGAGCCTCAATGTCACCTGCCTGGTGTCAGCCACAAAGCCTGGAGGGAATGGACTGGAGCTAGAGATTGGATTAGATTCAGATTAGGAAGAAGTTCTTCGCCATGAGGGTGGGGAGACACTGGCACAGGTGGAAGCCCCATCCCTGGAAGTGTTTAAGGCCAGGCTGGATGGGGCTCTGAGCACCCTGATCTAGCAGGAGATGTCCCTGCCCATGGATTTTTAAGGTCCCTTCCATCCCTGACAATTCTGTGAGGGATCAGTGGGGTCCCATCGCCCCAGGATTGGGTGCCGCACCCATTGGCAGCCGCTGTGCCAGGTCATCTCTGCTACAAACACCTTCAGCATCGCCGGGTTTGGGTCAGCTCCATCTTTCGATGCAGAAATCAAGCTGGCGTGGGACACTGGGGATGGCTTCAAGCTGAGGGGGAAGTCCCTCCTGAGCTCAGCCCCTCTGCACCTTGCAAAGATGCGCGCTGGGATCCACCAGTTCTCCAAGAATCGAGGCTGGAAAAGACCTGAGATCATCAAGTCCAGTCTCGTCGCGCTCGAGGATCGTCAAGACAAGACCTTTGACACCATCAAGTCCAGCCTCGTTGCGCTCGAGGATCGTCAAGTCCAGCTTGAGCTCGCCGGGTCGGCGCAAAGAGTTTGACGCACATTTGCCGAGGAAAACCAGTCCCAACTGGGCGGTTTTGAGGCCGCGCGGCGAAAAGGTGAGATGTGGCGCCAGCTCTCCTCCCTTGCGCTCATCTGACAGGGAAGCGACCTCATCCGCGAGGCCATTCCAGAAGCCACCTGGGGAAAACGAGACATGCCCTGGCCTGGAAAGAGACGAAAAAACAACATTTCCCTTTTCCTCCGCCTCTCCCTGCACAGCCCAGCCCTTATAGATCAGTCTCAACCTGCTTTTTCCTATATGCCTGCTTTTTCCTATATTCCTGCAGCCGTCCAGCCTAACTGCTTTCAGCCGGGACTCCGGCTCGATCAAAATTAAGCCTGGAAAGGGCCGACAGAAATTTGGCTTCGCCTTCTGCGGCGCCCGCCGAGCGCGACGTCCAAAGGTCTAACAGCTCCCCGTCAATTAAAAAAAAAAAAAATACAAAGAGTATGGATTTCGTGCCTCAAGCTGATTTGTTCCTTAATTTACGAGGTCTGCCTGTTGTCGAACCCAAGTGGAAAGCTGCGGGGTCGGTCTCCGAGGCGGGTGTCCCCGCTGCAAAAATAACCCAAAGCGATAGAGTCAACCCTCCACGGAAAAACCCCGGCGTGGGGCGGCAACCGCGGTTGTCTTTGCTGCCCCTGTGTAAAGCCACGGCACGAAGCCGCCGGGCACGGGGGTCAGCTCGGAGGTGGAGCGGGGCTGGGAAGCGCCGGCAGGGCGGGCGGTCCCCAAAGGACGGGGAAAAGCAGCCAAAATAAATGCCAGCTTACAAAGCGTCACGTCACTCGTCCTCCCCGCTCAAGGCGGACGCTTGATTTATTCTTCTGTTGGTTTTCCAGCTGAATTTTCCCCCACTGAGCCGCAGCAAACTCACTCGCTTGGCTGGGACAGGCTCAAGTCGCAGGAGAAGCTGGGAAGTAGCTTTTTTAAAGGGTTTCCTGAAGAAGCGTCGCCCTTTCGATAGAAATATTCCTCATTTTCAGATTTTTATCGCAGCGGGTAGCTCGGAGCGCACGCGGAAACTCCTCTCGCATCACGATTTGCAGAACTCAGATTTGTTTCCCCTCTGCATCATCGGGTCTGCAGCGCTTTCAACAGGCAATAAAAAGAGCGTAGGGGATGATTAACTGGAAGAACAACGTTCTCACTGGCCCCCATCTTTCCGTCGCTCTTCCACAAAAGCGACGTTTCGAAAAAGAATGAGATTAATAATGAGATCAACGGTGTTTCAGCCCCGTGAGAGACAACGCGCTTGCCCTCTGCCCGCGGAGAGCCTTGGAATCCTCCAAGGAATGGATGAGCAGCCTTAAAAACACTTAGTAAATCATAGCGTTAGTAGCTGAGGTTGGTGCTAATGAGGGATGGGGTGAGAGCCCCCAGCTCGGTGGGTCAAGGATGGGGCTGCCCCTTGGCCAAGTATTGGGAGATGCCTCCAGAATCGAAGAATCGCGGTTGCTCCGTCTGGCTGGTTCGGGGCAGCAGGTGTTTGGAAAGCCGGAGCAAGGAGATGCAAGACATCGCCTTTTCCTGTTCCTTCTTGGCTCTTCTCCTCGACTCCCTCCTCCGCTCGCAGGTACGGGTCGCCAGGAGATTGCAAACTTGCGTCGTCCCGCTGCGCGCGATCCCTCCGGCGCGACGGGGCTCGGGCTGCCCCTTCCCAGCCTCCGTGGGCAATGCGAAATTAGGAAAAATCTATGGCGCAAAATCAGGAAAAATCTATGGCGCAAGATTAGGAAAAATCTCATTACGTAAATTTAGGAAAAATCTATGATGCAAAATTAGGAAAAATCTATGGCACAAGATTAGGAAAAATCTACGGCGCAAGATTAGGAAAAATCTCATTACGCAAATTTAGGAAAAATCTATGACGCAAAATTAGGAAAAATCTATGGCGCAAGATTAGGAAAAATCTACAGCGCAAGATTAGGAAAAATCTATGGCGCAAGATTAGGAAAAATCTCATTACGTAAATTTAGGAAAAACCTATGATGCAAGATTAGGAAAAACCTCATTACGTAAATTTAGGAAAAACCTATGATGCAAGATTAGGAAAAATCTCATTACGTAAATTTAGGAAAAACCTATGATGCAAGATTAGGAAAAACCTCATTACGTAAATTCAGGAAAACTCTACGACGCAAAATTAGGAAAAATCTATGACGCAAGATTAGGAAAAATCTCATTACGCAAATTTAGGAAAAATCTATGACGCAAGATTGGGAAAAATCTCATTATGAATATTTAGGAAAAATCTATGATGCAAAATCAGGAAAAACCTACTACGAGGCACAAACCACAAGTTGTGACCGAGCGCAGCTTATTTACGTGCGCGGAGCAATCCACACACCTGCTCTAAGGAAATATTTGCAAAGAGAATAAGCCCACCGATGGGCAAATATGTAGAGAAATTGTTTTAAAATTAAGATCTCCAGGAGAACATTGATTAAATTGTAAGCGACCCGCCTGGGCAGGGCAGAGCTCATGCGGCACCAGAGCATGCGGACGGAAATGCTTTCACCGGTGACACTGAAAAAAATTTATATATTACATTTTTTAAAAAAAAACAATTAAAAAAATCACGACTCCTTTTACACAAGGTTCAGCTCTGCCAGCAGACCAGCGACCGCTCTGCCAGGCTGGGGAGGAATTTCCACAGCTTTTAGTTGCTTTTTTAAAAAAAAAAATAATAAATTAGTTCTGTGCTTTAATAGCAGCCCGCCCCCTCCCCTTCCCGTGGGCTGCCCCGTTGCACGTTCCCAGCAGAACGGCGCTTTTCCAACGCCAGGGCCCTAATTCCGGCCACATGTTGCCGCGGGTCGGAGGCGAGGGAGGAAGAAGAGGAAGACGAGCGGGGGCGGCCGCTGATGAAAAGCGCAGCGGGGCCGGAAGGGAAAAACCAAAAAAACCCCCAAAACCACCCAAAAAACCCCACCCACCACCTCACCCCGCGCGTTTATTCCCTCAACCTGCGACCGCGGCGATCCGAACCAGATGTCGGCTCTTCCAGATCTTTCTCGCAGCGACAAACACGCGAGAAGCCCGGGCGCGGCGGTGCCGGCGGCCGGTAATTGGGACCAGATGAGCGCACGCGAAAAATTCCTCCCGGCCCCGCGAGAGGGATGAAATTGCAGGTCCCGCTGAGGCGGTAAGTGCACGGCGAAAAACAAGTGTACGCGGCCGGCGGAGCCACCTGTACGCCCGCGGTTAGCGGCGAAGACCGGCAACGCCGGTTCTCCCCCACGCCCCGGCTTCAGCGCCGCCGTTCTCCCTTTTACATTTATTAAAAATAAAACCGAGCGAGACTCGTTGACTTGCGAACCAAACGCCGCCGAGGTCTCGCAAAGCCACCACGGAAGAGTTTTCTAGCGCAAAACGCCGAAATGTGGATCGAGAGCAGGAATCGCCGCTTGCCCCGCGCTCGCCGGCTGCCTGACTTTGGGGATTTTTCAGTTTCTTATTTTTTTTTTTTGCCTTCTCCCACCCTCTTAAGCCCGCGGATCCTGTTCGGTTCAAATGTCTTCCAGATGCGACTGCTGAAAAGGCTGCAGCTCGGGAACGCCCAGAGTTAAAAAAGGGGTCAACTAAATTAGCGGGGAAAAAAAAATAGAAAAACGTAAAAAAATTCCAACATTATGTCATCCTTCTGCAGCAATACGCGCTTTAAAAAAGCAACAATAATACAAACAGACCCGGAGGTTTGCTATTCCGACTTCCATTTCTTTCCGCCGTTTTTTATCGCCCGGGAAAAGGAGAACGCCAAGGAGGGGCTAAAGAGAAATCGGGAGGTGGTCACCTACGGGCAAGAGGAAGCCCCAGGGATGAGGAACAAGGGGAGAAAAATGCAGAAAAAAGGCAAATTTAATACCTAAGCAGCGGCTTGGCACAGCAGAAAGATGTTTTTTTGAAGAGTTCATTTCAGCAGGGACAAAGCGAAGGGGGATGCCCGGGATTCCTGGCACGGCCAGCGGCGCCGCCGGCCAAGATGGGCAGAACCAAAGAGCGGCGTCAGACACAAAACCCCGGGCACAGCCGAGTGACGTGCGCCTGGGCACGGCTCTGCCATCTGGGCTCTTGGCTCTTCTTTTTTTTTTCTCCTTTCTTATTTTTTATTTAGCCGCCAGGTCACAGGGATCGGCCTCCACGAGGTCACGGGAGAAATGAGGGAAGAAATAACGAGGAGTCGGCAACTCAAGAGCGGAGGGGAAGAGTTGGCCAACTGATTTGGGTCAACCAACGCGCAACCCTCGCCGCTCCATCGGCCTCGCAACGACCCCAAGGATGCAGAAGGCAATGGAGAGGAGCAGGAGACAAGTCCAAGAGGAGAAGCAGAAGAGCAAACTCGAGAGGGAGCGGGTAGGAAAAAAAAAGGATACGGAAGCTGAGGTGCAACCTTAATTAAAAACCGACACCATCGTTCCGCAGGTACCAGGCTTTTCAATAGTTGCAGGCGCTCAGCGAGGCACAACCAGACCTCCGAAAAGCCATAAAGAGGGAGCAGAGGCAAAAAAGTGGGGAACAAGAGAAATAAAAGCGATGATGGAAAGAACAAAGGTGCCACCTGGCCGAGTTCCAGGGGCCGTTTCCATCCGTGAACTCGAATCTTACGTTTCACCTGGTTTTAAGCTTTGATTTTTTTAAGCAAAGAGTTCCCAGAAGTGAAAAGGAAAAGCACTGTTTCGTGCGTTCTTCCTTTTCTCCGCCGCGTTTATTGAGAATCACTTCGTGTTGGGGCCGTTTGTTGTGTTTTGGTGTTTTTTTTTAATTTCCTCAGCCATTAATTAGACTTTATCTGCTTGCCTGAAGTCCCGACACGAGCTCCTGCCAGCGGCGCGTCGTGGATCTTCACGGGGGGTGTCGGATCCCGCGGTGGTGACGTTCATCAAGGGGACGGAAGCTGAGCTGGGCAAACTGGGAGGGACTGGGACAACCCAAAGAGAGCGCTAGGGTTGGAATTACTCCTGTTTTAGGAGGGTCTCCAAGAAATCGGTTATCAACTCCTCTACCACCAGCGAGGACACCAGAGAATCACAGCAACATCTAGGGTGGGAAAGACCTTGAAGATCATCAAGTCCACCCCAAAACCGTCAAACCCACCACTGAGCCACGTCACTGAGCACCTCCCTGGTGGCTTCACCCCCTACAAGGTGCCCCCAAAAAACCGGGATTTCGCCCGGCGCTCTCCGGGAACTCCAGGACAACGGGATGCTCAACCAACTCAAGTGGAAACGAAGGGTTTGGAGCCAAGCAAGAAAGGAGCTCGGACTGGATTCCGCCTTCCTGCAGCCTGATTTTCAGGAAGAGCTGGGTCCAGACCCAACTCGGGGTCCAAATCATGAGCCGAGTAAACGGTTTCGTCTCTGCGAGTGGTGATTTCAGGTGCCGAGACACCAATGAGGAAAGAAAATGTTTGCTTTTTCTGTCAGCAGAGATGTCAGTACCCATTAATAAATCTATCTGCTAAATCTACTCTTATTCATGTGGGACAGCACCAAGTTAAAGTAAAATAAATTAGCTTTAATTAAATGGAATTGTCGTCTTCCTCCTGCTATCATCCCCAATTATTACATCCTAATCAGCCCTTTTGGGAGAAGGCACGAGGGAAGGCTGAAAGGCACATTTACTATAAACAATTTCTCTCTCTGTCAAGAGAGGGGAATTTTATTTGAATCATTGTTCAGGACGACGCTTTTCGCCCAGTTTCTGATGGAAGGGGATGAAAAGTTGGAAACGCCATCATTCAACGGAAGAAAGCAATCTGTTCGTGTCCTCGCAGCGATTCCCTCCTAGCCCCTCCTACAACTCAAAGCCCAGAGCGTGGCAAAAAGGGGCGAGGAAATACGCTTCCACTTCTTAATTCTCATTTCCAGCGGGAGATTTCCATTCTGAAATAGTTTGAATGAGGAAGGAAAAATATATTAAGAAGGAGAAGAGAGGGTGGGAAGGTGCTCGGGCAAAGACGCTCAAGCCCACGCAGCTGGGCTTGGCTTAAATAAAAGCTGAAGAAGTGCAAATCCCCCTCGAACCTCATTTTTTGGGGTGAAAAAGTGGCCCATGAGTCTGGATTAAGGAGAGTTTGAGGATGGGTTTAAAAGGACGACATTTGGGAGGCTTGACGTGCAGCTCCTGAGCTCGGTCACGCAAAGATGGGCGGCCTCAGAATGCAAAAAAATTAAAAAAAATAAATAAAGCTATTACTGCTGTGAAGCTTCACGGAGCTGCACGCAGCTGTGCTTGCAAAGTTGAGTTTGCCAGTGTTTAAAAAGCGCTTTGAAGGAAGGGCGCTCTCGGGGTCCGATTTTGCAAACACGCTCCGGAGTCGCGTTTTCCGCATGTAAATGAAGCGGCTCCGCCGCCGCCGCTCCCTAACCCTTTGTAGGCAGCCCGGCTACGCGCTCACCCGGAATCGTGCCCACAAATTCGGCCCACAAACCCACAAAAAAATCGAGTTTTACAGGCGCGAATGGTGTCACGCACTCCAACACACCCAAAGCTGGGGCGGCGAGTCAAAGCCGTGGGCGTCGGGGCAGGGAAACCTACTCAACGATTGGAAAACTTGGGGGGAAAACCCAAAAATCCCAAAGGAAAAACCCCTAAATCACAGTTTCCTTGCGGCTTCTGAATAATATTTGTTATAAAAATATGAATATTGTGGTTTAAGTAACTGTATTTAAAGGGAAGGTCCTGATAAACAGGTGGATTTTGGAAATCTCAGCCGGCTTCCTCTATAGCGTAAGGAGAATGTCAATGGAAAGCTCAACACTGCTTTAAAATCAACTTTATTCTAGGTCGATTTAGCTTCTGACAAAGCTGGGCGTTGAACTCCTCGCAACGGCTGAGCATTTGCATCTTGATCTCTGGTTCAAGCTCAAATGACTGCTCTATTTGGCCCAAAAAAAAAGACAAAAATCAAACTATTTTCAGAGGACACGCTGTGACCGTCACCTGAACGATGCCCTTCTTGAGCTGCCACGTTCCCCCATCCTTCCAAAACGCAGTTCTGAAACCAGCCCCTCAAGTCAAATTTACCGAGGATTTCAAGCCTTTTTCTCAAATTATTGCTGTTCCGCAGCGCCACGAGTTATCCCCTAATTAAATCTAAGGCCCTGGACGGGTGTTTTTTTCCCCCCCAAACGCGCTCCCCTCTCCGCCAACTTTGTTTTCGCCGCCGGGAGTCCCCGCACGACCAATTACGAACCGAGATATATCTCGGGTAATAATGAAATTATTCACCGGAGAGAAAATACGGATCGTGACGAGGAAGGGAACAAGGAGGAACCGCTGAATCCCGATTAATTAATGCAACTTTTTTCTTTTTTTTTTTTTTTTTTCCCTCGGTGGAAAAACGCGCTTTTCAGGGTGTAGCACTGTTTTCATTTAACGCCGCTTTGAATTGCCGCCTACAGAAGTTAAGGGAAAAAAAAAAAAAACGGGGGAAAAGAAAGAAACCACAGCTATACAAGCCTGCTGACTTCTTATAAAAGAACCAGTTTTAAACTTGTTTACACTACTGATTCCAAATGAATTCAAGATGGTGGCTAGTTAAAGAAAAGGAGCCCATGCCAAGGATTTTGATCAAAGAGCTTCAATTCAACAATGTTCAGTTTTAATTGACCACTAATTAAGCTACATTAGGCAAAGAAAAGTCTATATCACTTCTGAGTAATGAAGAAAAGGACTCGGTTAACCCTGTCCTAGCCCTCCTCCAGCCGCCTCGCAGAAAAGCAGCTTTGGAAGCGCTTCCACTATTAATATTTTTTAAAGAAGAGGGAGAAAAAAAAAAAAAAGGGAAAAAAAAAGTGTCGGAGGAGGGCGAGCTCCTGTTTTCCTGCGCAGAGGAATAAGTGACCAAGGGGGTGTTTCCACACCAGCGAGCTGGCGGGTTTCTAGGCTTACTTATTGAATTTTGCAAAAATTCCACCCTAAAAAGGTGTTCCCCTCCCCAGGACCAGAGGAGCCCGCAGGGACGCCGCGGTCTCTCCTTGACGCAGCCATCGGAAGAGCGCGGAACGAGGCTCCGAAAGGCGTTAGGGAGGGAAATAGTAACTTTCTGCTCAGCACTTCTTGCAAAAACCCAGCTCCTCTCCTCGAGTCGGTCCCGCCTGGAGCTGCAAACGCCGGGGCGGGCGCTGGCGAGCGGGTCTGGAGGGGGGCTGCAAGTTCTCGTCGCGCGTTCGGGCGAGGCGAAGTTTGCAAACGGCGGCTCTGCAGCTCCCGGAGTTCTCTGAGGAGGGGCTACGCTCGCGGCCTCAACTCACATTATATTTTATCCTAATGATTTCTGGCACCAAACCGCTGCATTTCAGAGAATGGGATTTAACGAGCGCCCTATCTTTTTTTTTTTTTTTTCTAAACGTTCTGCCAAACGCTCATTAAAATGCACTTGTTGTGTTTTTTTGGGGTTTTTTCTCTTCTGCAACGCAATAGCGAAACCAAAATATTAATGCAAATTGGCTTTTCTAAGTTTAAAGCGGCATTTGCATAACGGGAACCAAACGTGGCGCGAGCCGAACGAGAGCACACGAACACGAACGCCTCTTAACGCCATAATCGTTGCAAAAAAATAAAATAAAATAAAAAAATGATGGTTTGTGCATCACGAGCTCCAGGATAGAGCATCTGCGACGCCGTTATCTCCCGACGCTCAGTCTCCCCAAGAGTGGCTCAAAAGACTCGGCGCCGATAGATGAGATAGGCAGGAAATGCCATTTGCGAAGGCACGAAGGCGTTTATGCAAATACGAGCGCCCTAACGGAAAAAAAAAAATAAAACTGCAAGAGGCATTTGAATAGGGGGCTGCCAGGGGTGGCTGGTCAGGTCAGAGCCACGCGCCGAGCCAGAGGTGCTCCTGTCCCAATAAATCAAGCGTTGGCACCTCAAAGTAGACGAGCCCCACTTGGGACTCTGACGCAGCAATATCTCAAAAAAAAATCCCCAGCGAACGCGTCTCTAGCACAAGGGGAAAAGCTACTTAAAAAACCAACCCATCAGCATCAAGCCCAAGGGCGCCTCCGTCGTGGCCTGAGCACCAGAATCAATCTTTGACGCTTCCCTCTGCTTAAACATGCGGACGGGTGAAGGCTGGGATGGGCAGTTGTTTGTCAGAGCCAACGGGAAGAACCAAAATAGCTCAAAGGGATGAATATTGCAGGGATCACCCGTAAAAAATGGTCCTTGCATCGGTCCTAGACTGCTCGGGAGGGAGAAATTTTCACAACTTCTGGCCCGGTAACTGCAAACACACCAATGCACACACCAAAGTCTGAGTTTGCAGCTCCCTTTTCTTTTTTTTTCCTTCGCAAGGAAGAGTCCAGCGATCTCCCCCAGCGGGGAGTTTCTGCCTGCATGGATTTAAGCACGTGAATCTTTGCAACGAAGCCACTGCCACGCGTGCGCGTGCTCGCGGGAACCTGCTCTATGTCCTAGCGGCCATTAAAAAAAAAAGTCAAAAATACTTCAAGAAAATCCCTTTTTCTGCAAACGACAGCTCAACAGAACTACCCGACGCCTTCTACAGGTGCGCTGGGACAGCGGGCTGGGCGCCAAGGTGCCACCAACGGCGCAAGTGCGCGGTCACATCTGCATCGCTCCAGCAGCTGGGAAAAGCAGTTTGGGGATGCGGGTGACTGCGTCCAACTCGCTCAACTTCCCCAAACTGCTTCTCCTTGGAGGAGAAATATTTGTCCCGTGAAATTAAAACGGCCGTGATTTCCTCCCAGCTCAAGCACAGAGCTAGGGGACACCAGGAGGACGGCTTAAGGTGGCGTGACGTCATTCAGCGCATCTTCCTGCCCTTTCCTTTTCCTCCCTAGCACGGTAAAAGTTGCTCCGCAAAACAAAAAAAAACCCGCGGAGCCTATAAATAAGACGCCGACAGCAAGTTACCATCCTGCGAGTTAACGGCGTCCCAAATTAAAGAGCTCAGCCTGGACCTTTTGAAGAGCCCCAAGCGCAACCTCAAAAGCGCCGCCGAGCTCCGCGGGCGAGCGGAGGGGCAGAACTTCTCGCCCGCCCCGGCTCCCGCAGGTCCGCGCGTGCGGCTCGGGGGATTATCAGAAGCAGGCTCCTGCCAGAAGCGCTCAGCGCAGAGCTGTCTGCACACGTGTAATTTTATTTTCCCCCTACAAGGTGCCCTCGCTTGGCTTCGGCAGAAGCAGCGGCCCTTTTTTTCCCCGAGCCAGATGTGCGCTGGCACGGCGCTCGCGCATTCGTCAGCCGGCGGAGACGGCGCTCCCCAGGAACGGCGAGGGGGGGGGATATTTATTTATTCTCCGCACCGAAGCGGACTATTACTCCATACTGAACACGAATTTTCCACAGAGATGCTGAGCAGTGGCCACCTCCACCACCAGAAGTGATCCCCCTCCGCCACCACGTGCTGGTGTGAGAGGAGTCGGGAAGAGCAAGTTAAAAAAACAACGGAAAAACCAAAAAAAACCCCCCACCCATATTGTCCCAGTGCATGGTGGCCACTGGGACCAGTCACCTTGCATCCCACCTCTGAAGCAGATTAGCACAAGGGCATTGTATTCTAATGAAGCCCCCAAAACAACATGTGTTTAACTTCTGTTGGTGAAACACTCATTTAGGAAGCCAAACAAAAGAAAAGGGAAAAAAAAACCAAACCCAACCCAACACGCCATCCACGCCACTTGTTGTTGTTCTCCTGATAAAAATAGCGACCGGCGAGTTTGGATCCCGGAGATGGTTTTTATTTGCAAGTCTCCAAGCAGTGGGAAAGAAACGGGGACGGTCTGTCTGGTGACTTAACCCTGCCACCCGGACAGCGGGGTGCCAGCACCCAAAAAACTTCCCTGCCCACCCCAGCGCCCCGGGCCGGGCTCCGTGCGGGGGATTTACCTCCCGCAATAGGCACGGTCTGCACCAGCAAGCTTAGATCCCCCCCTCCTTCCCCTCTGCCACAGCTGAAGAGTATTTTTTCCTTCTGGAAATGGCGAAAAAAAAAATAAATCTCAAGCCCAATCGCCACGCAGCCGGACTGATTACGCGAGCGAAGCCGGAGGGGATGTGAGAGAGCGGCGACGCGGATCAGGTGCTCAGAAATCACAGGCATTCAAACCGCTCCGCAACTCCAACTCCGTAATTGTCTAAGCACCTCAACCAACCACCACTTAAAAGACACTGATAGCTTAATCATTCCTTCCTCAGTTCGTTCTGCTGCCGCTTTCACGTTGGGGGCAGAGCAGCTGAGCCGGGATGTTTCTCCCTCCTCGCTGCCAAGGAAAGAAGCTGAGGGCGAGGTACCAAATCCCGGGCGGAAACGCGGAAAGGCAAGAGGGGAACCACGTTACGGCCGGGGACTGGGTCCCCTCGCGCGTCTCCTTGGGCGCAAACACCTCGAGTCCACGTCACATTTGCTCGTGCAGGGGGGAGCAGAGAGCGCGACCCCTCCTTGTATTGGCGTATTTTGATTTTTTAATTCTAGAGCTGCCTAAAGTTTCTGCATCATAGGAGCTGCTGCTGCAAAAAAAAAAGCAAAAATTCACTTTCGTGCGTCTCTTCCAGCCCTCACCAAGGCTCCCTCCGCCGTGACGACAGGTGCAGCAACAATAAGACGCCGGGCAATCGACTTTTTCCCCCCCTTCCTTCCTTTCTGATTTGTCAGTTGAGCTTCGTAACGCCATGAGGAGCGTAAACGTTCTCTGCAAATTTCGACTGAAAAGTCAATAAAATAACGGCGCGCGGAAGCCACCCTTCTGAATTTTTTTTTAAGCGACACATCCAAGCGTTTCGGTACTTAACCGAGCGGGTTTAAACACGCAAGGTGCATCACTTCATCAGAAAGTCGCTGAGCAGTTCAGTGTTATTCTTAAAAAAAAAATGAAAAAAGAAAAAAAAAAAAAGAGGAAGGGGTGTCACTACACGCACCGGGGTCCCCGAGGGGTTGTGTCGCCTCGCCGCCCGCTCCGGGGGCCGGAGACCCTTCTTCTGTTCAGCTGTTTTTCATTTAGCAAAAAAAAAAATAATAAATATAATAAATAAGTAAATTAAAAAAAGACCAGCGGGCAGCTTAACGAACGATTTGATCTCTCACACCTAATAAAGCTCTGCAGGTGGATGAAATTTCCTCTGCTCAAACTTCGGGGAGGGCCAGCAGCCTTTTTTTTTATTTTTTTATTTTTTAAAGTATTATAATTCTGCAGGCAAACTTCTAGGAGGGGGAATGGATTCAAAGCTCGAGTTCCAAACCCGCCTGCACGTTAAATACCACTTTGTCAGGTAAAAAAAAAAAAAAAAGTGACAAAAAACACAGAAAAACTGATTTATTTATAGAAAAATTCACTCAAAAAAGGAAGATGTGGCCCTGAATTTTGTGGGAGAAACACATTTCCCCGTGAAATCCCTGCTCTGGGGTGATGCTGAGAAAAGCAAAATATTTCGAGGTACCTGCCCAAGCCTGGGAACTCCCAGAGACTTTTTAATGAGAATTTCTCCCCCCCGTCAAAAAAAAGGGAGAAAGCGTCTCCGACGTAACGATCTCGGCGAATCTTTGACCCAAATATCAACATTTTTCTGAGGCGAAAGCACCGGGTATGCACGGAGCAGCTGGAGTTAAATGCAGGTGTTTGCTGTACAGAAGTTTAATTATAAAAATAAATCAAAGCTGCCCAAAGGATTCTGTGCCCACAGAGTTTTTCCCCCCCTAAATATTTCACTCCCCTTTGAGGCTGCAGTCACCTTTCCACCAAAACTTCAAAAGCCACTTAAAATAAAAATAAAACAAAAAAAAACCCACCCGTGATAATGATAATAATGGAGAAAAAAAAAAAGTTCCCCTGGCCACAGAACATCATCGAATCTGCACTGAAAGCGGCCAACGGAGGCGAAAATATTCACTTTTCCCAATAAATTCCCTGGGCAAAAGAAGCGAATCCCACGTCGCGGCGATTTTACAGTAAGCCAAGCCTAATGCAAACCAGATTTAGGCTGCAACAGGAAACAAACGATTCTTCTGCACAATTTCCTGTAGATCAATTGGAAAGGTATTTAAAGATTGCACCAGCCAGGAGGGCTTTTGTTAACCCCCCCCCAGCCCTGCCCACAAGAAAGCAGCTCGTGGGGCAGAGACGTCGACACCCTCGCGGGCGCGTTCCGTGTCAACCGTCAATCCATAAGCGAATAAAATCCAATTATAAATAGACTTTCTTCCAGTGAGAAGAAAAAAAATAATAAAAAAAACCACACAACCGCCCTAATAAATTTCCAAACTGGCACAGATGAGGAGGCGCAAGTTCGCTTCTGCTCGGCACACGCAAAGCACATTTAAAAACCACGATTCAACGGCTACGGAGCTCTAATAATTCCCCAAATATTTCGGCCAACGCCAGCCCCGCGGAGGCATTTCCACGGGGAGGAAGCGACGGGACGTGCCGAGCGCAAATTTTCAGGGGGCAGCGAGCGATCCCGACCCTTGCGACGGTGCCTGCGCTTTTTGCTGCAAAGGACCCCCCAAAAAATCCCCCCTAAAAATCCAATTTGTTCTCTCCCTCCCTGCAGAAGGCACCACACAAACCCACCGACTGTGTCCAAAACGTACAGAACTCGATCAAAGTTTTACTCTCTGTGGTTCTCATTTGCAAAATTGTGTTTTCTTGCTCTCAGCCTACGACGACGTCACCCTAAGCCCCCTCCCTAAACCCCGCGACTCTCCGAAAAACAACCACCTCTGGGATATTTTCGGCTTCCGGAGCCCGCAGCTGGATTTCAAATCACGACGCCCGGGGATGCAATTTGACGAGGGCGCTGGAAATCAAAAAAAAAAAAACCCCAAACCCTATCCCTGCGCTTCGGGAACAGCTTCGAGCGCCTCGTAACTTTTGCTAATAAATAGAATTATTTTGATTTTTTTTTTTTTTTTTTGTCCGTCGATATTCCCGGCAAAAAAATCTCAGGTGGCTTTAAATAAAGCGTAAAGGAAGCCGAGGGGCTCTCTCGATTTTGAGATTTCTTCCTCCTCGTGCTCGGATTAAGGAAAAAAAAAAAAAAACAAACCCAAACCAAAACAAACCCAACCTCGCCCCGCGCCGGTCCCAGGGCGACGCCAGCCTCGTGCCATTCACAACTCCTCACTTGTCATGACGGAGCGCGGTACATGGAATTATGGCACTCTTTGGCCTGGCCTATTAGCAGGAGCAATACCGCGGAGCATTCATCTTCAGCGCGCAACTTTACGGGAGCTGAAAAGCTTTAGAATAAGACGAGCAGACAGAACGTAAACAGGAGAAAGTCATTAGCATTCCCCCCCCCCCCCCTTTTTTTTTTTTCTTTTTTTTTTTTGGCGATTTGACCACTCGCCAAATAACTATCGCGAACCAACTCGGTGGAGAGCCGGGCTGGAGCTCGTTAGGATAAAGCAAAAAGAGCAATTACAATAATTACAGGTTGCCCGATATGATTGAACGCACGGTGGGAGCCGGCGACGGGATCTCGAGACACCGTTAAAAAGAAAATTTTTGCCACTTCTTTGCGTTTCACTTTCTCCCTTCTAGTCCCCCGCGTCTCAACGGCCAAACGACACTTGGCTAAAAAAACCCCAAACGAGCAATTCTGAAAAAAAATCAAGTTGAGGCAGCAATCCTGCATCCATCCTAAAAAAATAAATTAAAAAAATCACACGCAAGCAGCAAGGTTTAGGTTAAAAAAAAAAGAAAAGGCAATTTCCTTGCTTCCAAGTGTTAATCTAGTTAAGACAGCACATGCTTCTGACCCCTTTGCTGTCTTTTTTTATAATACTTGAGGGGAAAAAGGTGAATCAGGAGCCCAACGTTTCTATCTGACACCGTCACCGCGATCGCCAGGCACCGGCTCCTCTTCCCACTTTATTATCCGATGCCGGCAGTTTTGCTCTTGCTTTAACGTTTCCTAAACCAAACACCCTCTCGCTGCAAGAAGATTCCGTCCCGAGGAACATCAGTAAATAGTTAAAGGCAAAAAAGTGCTTTCCCCATAGAGTAAGATCTGCGAGAGAGTGGAAAAAAAATAGGCAAAAAAATAAAGCAAGCTGCAAATCTTGCATTTCTGGCAGTTTTAATTTGTTTTCCAGCCATTTCGATACCTCCTGTACCCAACCGCACTCCTCTTCCCACAAGCAACTTCGCTTCAGAGGGTTTTGCAATGATTTTGCATTTTTTTTCCCCCCCCCTCTGTTTTTTTTTTTTACCCCCCCCCCCCTTCTTCTTTTGTTTATTCCCAGGGAAGACCTGCTTCCGCCGCCTGCTCGCAGTTCAGAGAGTTCAAACTGAATTTAAACAAGTAATTGACTTGTCACTGGGAAAGGGAGAAAAAAAAAAAGAGGGAGGAATTCAGAACTCTTATTTTCTGCCCAAAAACCGACAAAACTTGAGCTTCGAGAGCCGGGGGTGCTCTCGCCGAGGCGTCGGGCGCAATTAATGCATGGCACCGATGGCTGGCACCGCGTCAAGCGCGGCCAGAACAATGCCCCGCTCCAGCGAACGCACAAAAATCTGCTTTATTGGTGCTTTTTCCCTCCCCCCCCCCAGCTTTCCCCTCTCCCAAAGGCCGGGGGGGGGGGGGGCTCCCCGACCCCGGGGATCCTCGCTTCTCCGGGCTCTGCGCCCCACAAATCCATCTCGGGTGGCATCGCGCCCGTTCGGAGGAGTCCCACCTTGCAGGGAATAAAAAAAACCAACCCAACCAACCCACAAAAGAAGAAGGGAAAAGGCTTGGCAAGCAAAAAAAGGGGGGGGGGGTTATTAGCCCTATGATGTCATATTCTGCGGTTTTATGGAAGCACGACAGGCGGCTGGCACGACAGCGCGGTCCCCGCCGGCCCACGGGCGCATTTTGCTTTCTGCACTCAAAAATAAAAATAAAGGAACAGCAAGCGACAATAAAAAACCACAGCTAGGAAAAAATTAAAACCCAACAAACCAAACTCATCTCCCCCACCCCACACCTTCCAGCCTTTTACCCATCTCTATTCCCTTAGTCTGGAAAAATCCAAAGAAATTAAATATATATATATATATATAAAAAAAAATAAATCAAAGTTGGTCAAAGTGTTGGAAATTGTTTACGGCAGCCCCGATGCTGCTTCCTCCCGCTCGCCGGCTGCCGCCGCCGGGATTTTATTACTTACGGAGGATGAAGAGCAGCGGTTACGAACTTTTGCTTTTGGAGTTGCTCATGGGAATGTCAGGTAGGCTCAACATTTCCAGAATAGAAACAACTCATTTTAGATTAATTAAAAAAACAAACAACCCTGTCGTTGTTTTTTATCATTTCAAGCCCCGATTGCTTTTTTTTTTTAATGGCACTTATATTTCTGGCCAAAAATCGCAAGATATTCCAACTAAAAAAAAAAAAAAAAAAAAAAAAAAAAAGAAAATAAATCTCGGTTATTCAAACAGATGTTCATTCATGAGAGCGGACGGAACAACCCGAGCTGGATGCCTGCTCGACGCGGGCACACATGCCTACACACTCCATAATTAGTTTGCTCCATCCTGGGTTAAAAAAAAAAAAATAAAAAAAAATTAAAAAAAAAAAAAACCAAACCACCACAACTCCACCAGTTCCCTTTTGGCCTAACTCCGCCGATCGGATGAAAGGAAAAGCAAAAAAAAAAAAACAAAGTTGAAAGAACACAGACTGGAGCAGTTTGTGCTCTCTCTCTTCTTTCTTCCCCCCCCCCCCAACACTTCGCTTCCAAATTTTTTATTTTCGAGCAACAGTTTCCCCTCTTTGCCTCGCCCTTCCCCCTTCCCCCCCCCCCTCAATTATTTTAAAATATACTGAAATACTTTTCCTTCAGAGAGGGGTAAAAAAAAAAAAAAAAGAAATAAACCTCCAGATGGCGAGTATAAACCTTCTGCTGGGGTTATGCACAAAATACCAGACACTTTTTTTTTTTAAAGGAAAGGACTGAAATCATCCATTTTTTTTTTTAGATTTGGGGGGGGGGGGGGGGGGGGGGGGGGGCGAGCGGCGCATTGCCTTAACCCCCAAACTTTCCAGCACGGGAAACACCCCAAAAAACCACCCAAACAACGAAGCCGACCCCCTCGCTCCTCCCGGTTCGCTTCTCCCCGGGCCTCGCAGCGGACGCCGGAGGGGCCGAGCACCCCCCCGCAGCCCCCCGGGGGGGGCTGCGGGGGGTGCTCGGCCCCTCCGGCGTCCGCCGCTCGGCCAAACCCCACCGATTTCGCCCCCTTTTTTTTTTAATTGCAGCTTACCGCTTTCCCATTATAGTAGTACATCAAAGAGTTGCCGCCCATGCCGGGGATCGTGTATGCGCAGTACATGGTCCCGCCGCCGTTCTCCCCCCTTCTCCGGAGCTCCCGCAACTTATTTCAAACTCTCTTTTTTTTTTTTTTTCTCTCTCTCTCTCTCTTTCTCTCTCCCTCCCCCCCCCCCCCCCCTTTCCTTCTCCTACCGCTTTCTCCTTCCCCCTTTTTTCTTTTTTTTTTTTTTTCCTCCTTTCTTCTCCTTTTTTTTTCTCCTCTTTTTTTTTTTTTTTTTTTTTTCTCACAACAATTCCTCCACTCGCATGTTCCCATATGGCCGGGCCCGGGCGCGCTCAATATGCAAAGCAGGGCGAGACCATTCGCCGCGCGGGGGCGGAGGCTGCGCGCCCCCCTCCCTCCCTTTTTCCCTCCTCCCTCCTCCTCCTTCCTCCTCCTCCTCCTCCTCCTCCTCCTCCTCCTCCCCCTCCTCCCCGTGGCCCCTCCCGCCTTTCCCCCCTTCCCGTTTCCCGCCGCGCCCGCGCGCCGCCCCGCGCCCGCGCCCGCGCGCGCTCCCGGCGCGCCTAATTGCCTCCTTCTTCCCCCCCCCCCCCCACTTCCCCGCCCGCCTCTCCTTTTTCTTATTTTTTTTTTCTTTCAATCTATTTATTTATCTATTTATTTATTTATTTCTCCCCTCCTCCTCCTCCTCCTCCTTCTTTTTTTTTTTTTTTCTTTTCCTGGTGGTGGGTTTTTTTTTTTTTTTTTTCGGGTTTTAATTTGATTAAAAAGCGAGTGGCAGGAAGGGAATCGTATGATGCACATCTAATAACTCCGCCATCTGTCCGTGCTGCTGGCGCGCTCCCAGCATTGTGCGCAGCTGCCGCGGCCCCGCGCAGCCCCGCGCAGCCCTCCCTCCCTTATTCTTCTTATTCTTTCAATATTTCGAAAGAATAAAACATCCCGGCCCTGCCGCCAAACGCCCCGCCGAGGCAGCGCCCTGTGCTGTACCGGGGGGGATGGATGCAAACCCCCAGCCCCGCTTCGGGACCGACCGGAGCTCGCCAAATTCGAGAGCATCACAGGAAAGGAGGGCCCCTGGGAATCGATCCCAAATGAAACTAAATCATTTGCATATGCCGAAGCAAATGCCATCCGAGCATACAAGCCAGTCTCCGGGCTCGACTTTAATAATTCAAAGCACCTATTTCCTCAGCTCCTCCAACGGCGCATCCAGCATTCATCAACGACAAAGAGATGGGGGACGTCAAATTCCGAGCTGTCGTCTCGGGGCGACGGCAAACTTTTTCTTTTCGGACTTTTCCACGCGGCGGGCGCGGGGCCGGGGAGAGAAGGAGCAGAGGTTTCTCTAACTCACTCGTTCTGCGTTTATTCGGGAGGTCCCCCGAGGTTCGGGTAAACAGTACTTGAATTATAATCACACATTTCATTCAAATTTCATGCTTTGAGGATTTTTTCCTCATTAGAACAGTTAGTTGTCAAGCTGACAAGATCACATTTGTAACCTTTACGCCACCCTCGGCGGAGAATACAGAAGGGCCAAAAATCCCGACGACGACGGGTCAGCGGGCGACAAAACGCCCCGCCAAGGCAGGGGGATTAACCCTCCTCGGACCCAGGGCTCGCCACCGACGGGCAGGACACCAGGAAAAGCTACTTCAGGCAAGCGACTTCCCACAAACGCAGGTATTAATAAAAATACAAAGCGCTTTGATTGTTGATTTAAAGCTAAAAACAAGCCCTGCTGGTGGTTTCCCTGCACACCTAAAAATCGAGCCCCTTCTGCGCCCGCAGGCTGCACGATAGGGCATCTTCTCTCTTCACAAAAGCTGCAGTTTCACAGCTCCACACAAAGTTATACAACATTCGAGCACGAATTTTACCACGAAATTAGATTGGACGGACCTTTAAATCATCTGACTTAATCGCTTTCCTGCCATGAAACAATCCCCCTAACTCCAGCAGAAGCAGCTTTTCTGTTTGTTTTTTTTTTTTTTCCTGACGGACGCTCGATAATTCTGCAAAAATTTCACATCCTGACGTCCCAGAGATCCTGGGAATGGAGAAGGACCTGCGACTCCGCGGAGCGACCAACGTGGCACGAAAATCAGACAATTTCAGTTTGTTTTTTTGCAGCCTCGGAGCGGGGGACGGCCCGACTTCATTTGGATCCTGTCGTATTAGCACTTTCATCCCCCTGCATGGGGGAAATTTCGGTGTCAATACATTGCACGGAACTTGATAAGAAGTTAATGCGGTTTGCGGGGAGTAAGCCCGTAACTGTAACATAATTCTCAGCACATGACAATAAAAATTAATTACTTCACCCTATCATATTTGCATTTGACACATAGAGGGAGATAACTTTAATGTGTTTTCCTGCCTCGCTCGGGAACCTGTGGCTGTCCCGGATATTTTTCCTTTCTTCTCATTCTGAAATAGAAAGGTAGGATGCCAGGGTTCGTGGCCACGTTGTCACAATCCAGTTAATTTGGCGTTATCTACGTGAATAATTTCTTTTACGACCCTCCTATTCCATTTTCCCCCTACGCTGCTGGTCGCCCAGGCAAGGTCTGGCCAACTGGTGCCCGGGCAGAGAAACCAGCCTGGAAATCCCCAGTGATGTGACTTCTGGGATAGAATTTCAGTATTTTCCACTCTCTCCTCGCTTCTCCTGTGTCAGGTCCCAGCAGCCAATTCCAGAAGAAGGGGAGGAAACATTCGAGAGAGCCAAGAAGAAGGAGGACAGCAAGGTGGGTGCTGCAGCTCCCGCAGGAGGACGCCTCTCGCAGTCCAGGAGGGGAAGACTTGCTTTTCCAGCAAGATTTTCAAGACATAAAATTTGGAATTTGCTCAGCCTGTGAGCTGCTGAGCGCCCTCCTCGGTGCTGCAATGGACGGTGTCCTGATGGACGCCTCATGTCTAACAAGAGACCTTCCAGACAGTCCCAGCAAAGGGATGCTGGAAGGAAGAGGTGCTCCTCAGCAGAGGAGCGAAGAAAATGAGGCTGTCTGCTAGATGACAAGCTTGCAGCCACAAATCGAAACGGATAATGGTTAAAATACCCAGTAAGACGACTAAAATAGCCGGTATTCCTCTTAAGTCTGGGTCACTTGGATAATCTCATCCTTCTTACACAAATCCTTGAGTGTAGTTATTAAAACGAACCCGCCGCGGCTGGAGAAGTGGCTCCGAGCGCCCCGAGGTGAAGAATTTGACCTGTCCCATGGAAGACACGTCCCACCTCACGCCCCACCAGCTTTTTGCAACCGGCTTCTCGCCTATTTACGGGCAACAAAGAGAGAAGGAAGCCCCGGCTCTGCTCCTCAAAGCCAAGTCTGTTTTCGGAGACACCAGAGCTGAGCTAAAGGTTTGTGAAAGGTTTTGGAGGATCCCAAATCCCGTTAGAGCTGAACCTGCCGAGCTCTCGTTGACGTCACTTATAAAAGTCTCTTCTGCAACTCAAGGCAACGCTTATTTTCCTGTGTTTCTCTACATTAATATTCTCTCCTCTCTCCCCGGGAAGAGTTTCACATGCACCGTAGCCTGAATACGGTATAAATATCTAATCATACAGATGCTATATGAATAAATCAGATCCTGAAAGCCACAGTCGCTACAAAAGCTACTTTAACCCATCCAAACGTCTGCTTTAACGCCACAGCTGAGCCGGGGCGTCGCGGCACTACCCGGACCTCGCTGCAATTTCCAAGGAATTGCAATAAAACCTCCTTCACAATCCATTTATTTTTCCCTAAGTCATGGCTCACGGGTGTGAGGGTGAGGTTCGGTACGTTTGTGCGCTTCCAACCTTTGAAGACGGGCGCGGCCGCCGTGTCCAGAGCCGGTTTTATGCGGTGACACAACCCCACGTGCTCTGGTTCTTGCACTGCCCTTAGCGACCGACGTGGGTGCTGTGAGGGAGGCTGGAAACCCGGAAAACAACAGAAGAGTCAGCCTGAGATTGCCAGAATTAAAGCACGGAACATCTCCGCAAGCATCCGCCAAGTTCAATCCGTCAGACGTTGAACTTTCCTCTTTTACCTCAAATGCAGACTGCAGTGACTAGATAGCACGCGAGGTTGGATAAGATAATAAAACCTTAGACCAAAACTAGCTGTTGAAAATCAAAGCAGAGCCCAACTTCCCAGACAAGGCAATTTTAGGACACGAGCGGGTCGAGCTCACGGGGACGCACCGGCCACTCCGGCTTATCCCTCGCCTTCCAGAACACTTGTCTTACCAAAAAACCAAAAGAACCAACAAAAAACCCACAGAAGCACACTTGACAGCTAATCTATTTTAAACAAAACTGTCTATCTAAAATACCCATTTGCCACCAGGTTTATTTTTGGCTACATCGCTCGCGAAAAGCCAAGAGAGAAACTTCGAGCACACGGGTCAGGATTTCTTCTTGCACAAAGGCACCATCACCAATTTTTACGCTTTTTGCTCTCCAGCGTTTGCTGGGCTTTCTTTTGGGGAAGGTCCGAGCTGCTGCAGTCATTGGTTACAGGCTGATCTCCGCTTTCGGGTTTTGCAGCTTCTAATTCCGGTAAGTGCAGAGGAGAGCTGGGAACTCTGCGGCGGAAAACCCCAAAGGCTGATAAAACCAACCCCATCTTTACTATTTTTAAAGAGATGGGAGGTTCATCCGGGAATTTCAGCGCCATCGCTCTCAACGCGACACTACGGACGTTTTACCGGAGTTTCGAGCCCGCCAGAAAAGCATTTGGTAAAATAAATAAGATTCCCAGCGTTTCACACGCCGCCCAGCAGGTCACAGTTGTACACAGCGCACAATCAGCACATAATTTCAGATTATAAGGGATTATCTTGGCTTTTGCAGCTGAAGTACACTCTAGAGCGGCCACTGTTGTCGTTACTGCTCGTGTTGCTTCACTCAGAGGTTTGCACAAGTTCTTGGGCAATCGTTCTCCGCGGCTCTGAGCTCCTGGGATGCTCAGGGCACGTTTACTTGCTCTGAAGCTTAATTTTGTACTTGGGAATGACTTGTACTTGAAAATTAACCCCTAACCTCATGCAGCCAGGATTAGAGATGGTGCATTTTGTGCCCACACGCATCCGTGCGGAGCACCGCGGTTTGGTTTTGCTGCTGGGTGCAAAGATGAGTCAAATGCAAGGATGAGTAAAAGGCAAAGATGAGTAAAATGCAAAAGGATGAAGCGGCTGGTCCTCAAGATCTCGAAGAACGAAGGAGGACGCAGGATTCGAAGCCCATTTTGCCGTCCCCACGGGGAAGGGGAGATGGAACCAGCACGGCGAGAGGCTTGCTCAAGGTGGAGACCATGCAAGTGGGACGCTGCTCAGAGGAAAGCAGAGACGGCGCCGTGAAAGGCTTTAGAAAGAAAAGATTCTGGAATAACGGCTCCTTCAGGAGCACAAAATGCTGCTCGGTGATCCCAGGCCCTGCCCAGAGAGTTTCCCCCGCGCCACGGGTAAAATCTGGGCTTGGTTCCCTCCGTATCCCCGACTGCTAAGGTTGGGTTTCTGGCTGGGGTAGAGCTCACGTTGCCTGAGAAGCAAAGATGGAATAAGAAAAGGGGTTCGGAACACCTTGAGATCTCTCCTGTCCCAGCTCTGCGAGTGCAAGAGCTGCAGCACGTAGTACGTGTCGGGATATTTTACCAGCTTTGTCAAGGAATACGGGAGATTATTCCTGAGTCAACAATCCAGCTTCACCTGAAACTCTGCCAGAGCTTTTTTTTTCTGCTTTATT
Organism: Trogon surrucura; assembly: GCA_020746105.1. NCBI lineage: Eukaryota > Metazoa > Chordata > Aves > Trogoniformes > Trogonidae > Trogon > Trogon surrucura. The sequence continues at coordinate 87,030,580 of CM036658.1, forward strand.
TGAGCCTCATTACTCACGGTTACCCCTCCTCCTCTACGAAACCACATCATTTCTCTTCCCTTCCGCCGCTCATACCGAGTTGACCCTTAAACCCAAAATTTCGGAAGTCCTGCTGGCTTTCCGAGAAACCAGGACCTCGACTCACTGCTCAAACCTCGCTCCGGCACGGGGGGAGAGGAGACAAATCCAGCCGTTTGCACCAGGTTGGGGAAGCACCGGCCTGAAAAGCATCAGATCCTTCCCAAATCTCAGCTCTACACCCGCCGTGCCGGACCCATATTAGCGATTTTGCTTCTTCCAGCCTTTTTTTTCTCCCTTCCCTCTCTTCGCACAACATCGTTTTGTCTCTAGTTCTCCAGGAATATCGCCCGGAGGAGGGAAGCTGTCGGGTATCTATCTTTCCTCGGAGATCTTCAAACAAAAGATGCTCCCCGCAACATTTGTCAATTTTCCCATTACAGGCGAAGAATTTCGCTTTCGCAGGGAATTTTTAACCCTTCGCAGAGTTGAGCCCGTGAGGTCTTTGGGCGTTGCTTCCACGCCGCCTTTTTGGACTCTATAAAATCCTTTAAGAGAAAAAGGGCGTTCGCCCCTTTGATTTCACTGGGCTTTTCAGAGTGAATAATGTGCTAAAATACACCTCGCAGCCTGACTGGCTGGACTAAAGATACCGGGCTGCCGGCTTTTCTGCAGCAAAGTCAACGATTTTGCGAGCAATCAGGGCCGCGCAGTGGTTTCACCGTCTTTCACACCACATCAAACGGGCATATTTGGAATTTATATACTTAAAAACACGCAGCGAAGCAAGCGCAAGCGCACGGTACAGACACAAATCTCTCGCTTCCCATGAACTTTTTTTTTTCCTTTCGGCAATCCTAATTAATGCTCCGAAGCGCATTTTCAATTATACAGGTCCAGATGCTAGGTTAAAACACGGGTTTTTTATACCGCAGCCGTTCCTAGAAGCCTCCGTCGCCCCGCGCTGAGCCTCACCTGATGGGGCTGCAGCCCTGGGTGGGCAAGAAGAGCCCGAAAAAGGCACCCAGAGGTGAAGCCTCTTGCCAGAAAATCAATTCCCAAGGGGGTTGGACTAAACGACCTTTAAAAATCCCTTCTGACCCAACGCATCCCGCGACTCTGATTCGAAATCTCCCTGGCAGGTAGGCAGCGAGCTCGGGGAGCAAGGTCCGACTCCGCCGGCGCTGCTTCCTAACACCGCGCCATATTCCCAGCGACTGCTCAAATTCACACTTGAACGCCTAACACATGTCAGCGCCAGCTTCCCTAACAAAAATACGGGTTTTTGGAAGGCTTTTCGCTTGAAAAAAGGAGTTGAGGTAGAGCCGGATTAAGAAGGGAAATGGGCTGCTTGGAGATAAATTCAGCGGGGCCAACTCGCTGAGATTTTATCGTGAGTCTTCCTGTTCTTGTGGGTTGGTTTTTTTTATTTTTTTTTTTTCCCCCCAAAATCACAGCTCCAAAAATTCCGTAATTGCACACAAATCTAGATTTCACTCAAACCAGCAGATTCAGGCCCTCGTAGCCGCGGATGAAACCCGACAGGGTGATGGGAGAGCAGGAAAAAACCCCCAAAATCACCCCTGAGAGGCGGACAAGGACCCCCGGAAATTTTCTACGGTTCCAAAAAGCCTGCTGGATTTTGCAAACTCAGGTAATTCTTCCTGCACTTGGAACGTCCTTGATCGTTTCCTGCGGTAGCCCCGGCAGAGGAGAGCCTTCAGCCACGAATTAAGCGCCGCTCGTTCCTCCAGCCTCGCTAACGAAGCGCCACACGGCGCCGCCAGCCCTCCCTGCGGGTACCACGGGCGAGGAAAACCCGAAGGGACGGCGAGAACGGTTCTGAAATAGCCCCTCGTACCCAAAAAACAACGCAGGCGCCGCCGCCCGGCGCCGAAGTGGTTAACCGACATATGCTGTATAATTAGGAGATGCATTAATGATTATGAATAGTAAATGACTTGGTGCAAGGAAAAAAATCTCGTCAAAAGGGACATGCACCTATCGTACGTGTTTATTAGAAACTGTATATAACCAGAGGATTCTGCTATTAAGAATCCCGCATTATTGGTGTAAATACTTCCAAGGGTACATCAAATTGTAATCTTTCATACGACATCCATCAAACCAGGCTGGAGATTTTGACAAACATTAAACACAGTAAGGAGGCAATTATGTATGCATGATTTAATCTGCAACTAATTAATATGCAAATTTATTCATATGTTAGTTACTAAATTAAAAATGCAAAGAAGCCCTTATGGTGATTCTCAAAATTTTGCACAAACAGAACATTTAAAATGTAAGGAAAAACGAAGTTTTTTTTTTTTTTCGGGGAAACCTGCGGCACGCTTTAAATCTTTGGGAACCTGTTGCACCGAGGCGGTTGAAAAAATATTTACTTAAACACCGGGCGAGCGAGAAAAAAGGCGCGTTCATTTTGAGGCGGCAGAAAGGTTAACCGCCAGGCTCGCGAAGTCTGAGGAGATGCGCACTAATTACCAAACAAACTGTATTCGACGCTCAAACTCCCACAGCCTGCAAAAAAATTGGAAGAAATTCCGGCTGGGTGCAAACTGGCCGTGGTGGGGAACGCGAGTCTGATTTATTTTTACGGCAGCCGGTAAAGCCGCGTCCCCCCCCTCGTCATTCTGCGCTCGGGTGGGTCAGCGACGCAAAACCCCCACGCTCTGTTTTCACCTGGGTGGGTTTAATATTTGGGAAAACCCTCGGGAAGGGTGGCAAAGGAGAGGTTGCGAGGGAATTAACCGAGGGAAGGCGGCCGGCGAGCGCCTTTCGCTCTTCTCCAGATGCGCCTCCAAAGGGGCCGCAGACAAGGAGCGGGCACTCGGAACAGCTCCCGGGGAGCTGCTACAGCTACGCTGCCGAGTAGTTTCCACCCCCTAGTAGGGACGTGTGTGTGTTTCACGTGCCACAAGTCCCTTCCAGGCGGATTCTGAGCTCTGAGACTTCAGCCACAGCAGCCAAAGCCTGGAGGAAAGCACAGAAAGAGCTTCCAGGCTGCTGCCCGGGCCAGGGAACCCTCGCTGTTTTATTTTTTTTCCCCCTCCGAGGACACAAAAGCCACGAGCTCGGCTGCAGGCCAGCGCCAGGAGAGGACGTTGGCATCAGCTGCTCGCGCTCCCACCGCCGGGTGCCGGCCCCTCGCCCGCCCAACCGGGCTCTGGTGGAGGGGTGAGTCCCCCTTCCGCCGGCTCCGGGGACCCGGGGGGGACCCTCGAGGCTGGCGCGGGTCCCTCGGCTTCATCCGCTGGGCTGGCGCTGCCGCCCCGGCGACGGGTTTCGGTGCAGAAAGGCTGAGCCCTCCCTTGGGTTTCATCACCGAGCGCTTCCCTCTTTTGCCGCAGAGGGTTTGCAGGACCAGGAAAGAGCAACCGAAGAGCCCATTTACCCCATTTCAGGGGGGAAAAGTCTAGACCGGGATGGAAAATCGCAGCGAAATCGCTCTGAAAATACGACCGGGCTTTACCGCGCGTATTCAGATCGACTTTGTCGCGCCTCGAGAGGTGATTCCGGGTTTTTGTTTAGGTCAGACCCAAAATGTAAGGCTTTTAAAAAGCTTAAACGTACACATTTATGCATTCATTACACAGTGTTAAATCTAATTTGTTCTTTTTACTGTCACAGGAAGCACATGTTTAAAGCAATCTGTTTCCTCATATGAATGCTTTCCTGTCTGTTTGAAAAAAATCGCAACACACTTTACCCCAAGTAACCAAGAGGTGATCATAAATATCCCTAAATAGCATTAAACAGATATGAAAGACATTAACACTTCCAGAATGCCAAAGTAGTATTAAAAAAAAATCCTAACAGATGCTCCTAGGTCAAAAAGTGAAATGTGTGTTTCCTGAAAAAAACACTCTCATCAGAATCATAAATGAACTGTGAGCGGAGAAATGAGGTGTTGCAGAGCAAACGAGAGGATCTTTTTGGTTAAGGACTCTCGCGCACTTTATTGCCAAAGCGCCGTCGCCAGAAAAAGAGCCAAAATCCGAGGCGAAACAATATTCTTTGGACTCCACCAGGTGGCAACGGCAACGAGGGAGGGCTGCGCCCCCCCCCAAGGCCGGTGCCATGCTGGGAAGGGCTGGCTCCGCCAAACTGGCCTCGCCCCAACCGATTTAACTTTGCCTTGTCGCTCGGCGGCGCGCGCGTGGCGGGGAAAAGATGTTCTCATCTGGAAAGGCAGTCCGGTCGTCTGCGAACCGAGCTGGAAACACCCAAGTTAGGGGAGGAGACGCCCTCTCGCCCTGGGTGGGGGGCTCCTTGCGACACGACGGCTCCTCGACGCACCTAAAAAATCCGAATTTCCACGATTTTCAGGAAAAGCCGCAAGCCTTCGAGCCTTTCCTCATCCAACGCGGGCGTGGGACGTCTCGGAGCCTCGGTGCGGGGAGATGGGGACCCTCTCCAGAGGGGGTGACCGCTCCCCGTCCCCTTCTCCTGGAGAAGCTTTGGGAAGCGAAACACGACGATGGGTCTAAAACCAGTTGCCCTTTGCCCGCTTGGAAATAAAATAATTCAAAAAAACCCCAACCAGCCATTGCCATTTGGTGCCAAGAAACTATCAGGGGAGCTCTGCGACGTTAATAGTTATTGGAGTTCTTTATGCCTTTTTTTTCCCCCCCATTTTTGTGAAAAGAATACTTCGGAGTCAAAATTAATGTTCCTTTGATAAAACACCGAGACTCTGTTAACAAACGTGCTCCATCAGAGTGCGAGCGTATCAATCTCGAGAGAGTTATCTTAAATTTCCAGAGATAACTTCTTCATTAACGGTCTCCCCACCCTGACCCCATGTCCAATCCGTGCCGACACGGAAGAGAAACTTCAAGCAAATGAGATAAAACTAATAAATCCCCAGCCCCAGAAGCCATCCTCTCCTAAAACCGCGCTGGAAAAGCCCGAGATTTAATGGATTTAAATGCTTGGATCTTAAATGCTGAGCTGTATCTTCGACGCTGCACGGCGCTAATCAAGAGACGCGAAGGCGCCGCACCGCTTGCGATGGATACAATCTACAGATAATATTTAAAGAAAAGCTACAAAATCCAATTACCGCGTAGAGACTTCTTTCTTTTTTTTAATCTTTCAATGCCTTTTCCTAATAATTTATCCCCAAGCCCGAATGGAAAAACTAAGCATCAGGTTTTACACTTGCAAAACTCGGCTGAATTCCCAAATAAATTAAAAAAAGAATTACAAATTGCCTCCCGGTACCGCTGCCGGGTGCAGGCAAACAGGTCGTCAGATGAAAAACTGAAGTGACGAACGTGCGTCAGGTTTAGAGAGAGGAGGAAAAAATAATCCGTGGGGCTTTGGGCGCGCTTCGTCCCAAAGCGCAAACCCATGGCCAAGGAATAAAGGCCCGAATGTGATTTTAAAATGCGTCGAACGCAATTTTAAAAGACTCAAACTAGCGCTGCGTCTCGTTTTTTTCGAAATCATCCGGCTTTGTCGGCCAAATTCTTCAGAGCGAGCCTCTTCTGCACTACCCGCAGTCCTCTGAAGAGGGAGTCTCTGCTCAAGCTAAATCCAAACGAAAAAAAACCCTCCCGGATCCCACACCTCTGTCACCAGCTGCTCAAGATGGGCCACAACTATTCCGTTATATTTCTTTTCTCTCCGGTCGTTCGCAATTCTGCAGCGAAGGTTTCACCTTTAAATATAAGAAAAACCCATCCCCTTCCAATGGGAGGTAACCCCGCACAATCCATTAAAAACTAAAGACATTTTAATCTGCATTTTCTCTACTTTTTTTTTCCAAACAATCCAGCATTTTGTCCGCAAAATGATTTCTCGGCCCTCCGGGAGCGATATTTCAGGTAGGCTTTCGCGAGAGATGCTCTTTTAACCCATCGCCCCCTCCCCACCCCCGGCAGATTTTTATCATTTCCACGATTTCGTTTGCTAAAGTTGCATTTCTCGTTTTATTTATTTGCTTTAAATCAAAAAAAAAAGAGAGCTGGGGGGGAATCAAAAAATAAATAGCTGCACAGCCTCGGTGGGCTCAAACCCATTAAATTATATTAAAATATTATGATAAAATTGTGATTCTACTTCTTGTTCTCCCTTCCTTAAATCCTCTCAATTGACACAAGTTGTTAGGTGGGTCCCAGTGAGCTCCCTCCAAGTTTTTCCCCTAATTTTACCCCTTGGATCTCCGGGAAGGTCAGTTTTTGCGGCACAGGGAACGATGGGGGGACACACATCGTATTTGGTGTGGACAACTCCCATCCAGGTTGGATTGTCCGAAGGGAAACTCGTGCGGTCGCGTTCCTGCAGTCGAGGTGCGAATTCTGCAAAGCCCGCCCGGAAAAGCACGAGCAGCGCTTCCTCACCTCCTTAGCGAAATTATCAAGGCTTCTCCCGTGGAAATAAGAGGATAAAAGCCGTGGAAAGTCTCCAGGTGGCATCCCAGTAGTGTTTTCTGGATTTTTGGAAGCGAGCAGGTGTTTCCTTCGGACGTACCACTGAGTCATACGTTCCCTTCCCCGCCTGGCAGGCGAGGTCGGAGCTGGCTCGTCGGGAATCCACTCTACGAGGGGACACCTTCAATTTACCTGCCGATTTTGTCGACCAAATCAACTAGTTTTTTTCAGTTCCTCTCTTTTAACATGAGCTGAGCAACCTGTGGTAGGCTTCCCGTTCCATAGCCTGCTCCTTCCCAGACACTTCCCAACCACACAGCCCGCCCATTCGTCTGACTGGGCGAGGTGAAAAGAAGAAAACGTCCCATCACTTGGGACGTAAAAGGTCCCACGCGGTTAAACCGTCAGTGGTAGGCTGGAGGCTTTGGGTTCAAGATTAAAAGAGCAGAGGATGAAGTTAAGGGCGAGGAGGTGACGCTACAGAGGAGCCACCTGGATTCCACAACGCGAGGCGACGGCTCAATCCAGAATACCCTGACCCCCATCGCACCAGGGCTCAATCCAGACTACCCTGACCCCATCGCACCGCTGGGGCTCAATCCAGAATACCCTGACCCCATCGCACCGCTGGGGCTCAATCTGGAATATCCTGACCCCCATCGCACCAGGGCTCAATCTGGAATATCCTGACCCCCATCGCACCAGGGCTCAATCTGGAATATCCTGACCCCCATCGCACCAGGGCTCAATCCGGAATACCCTGACCCCCATCACGCCGCTAGGGCTCAATCCAGAATACCCTGACCCCCATCACACCAGGGCTCAATCCCGAACACCCTGACCCCCATCGCACCAGGGCTCAATCCGGAATACCCTGACCCCCATTGCGCCACTGGGGCTCAATCCCAAGTACGCTGACCCCCATCGCACCAGGGCTCAATCGGGAATACCCTGACCCCCATCGCACCGCTGGGGCTCAATCGGGAATACCCTGACCCCCATCACACCAGGGCTGAATCCCGAATACCCTGACCCCCATCGCACCAGGGCTCAATCCGAAATACCCTGACCCCCATCGCACCGCTGGGGCTCAATCCGGAACACCCTGACCCCCATCGCACCGCTGGGACTCAATTGGGAACACCCTGACCCCCATCGCACCGCTGGGGCTCAATCGGGAATACCCTGACCCCCATCGCACCGCTGGGGCTCAATCCCAAATACCCTGACCCCCATCACACCAGGGCTCAATCCGAAATACCCTGACCCCCATCGCGCCGCTGGGGCTCAATCCGGAATACCCGGACCCCCATTGCACCGCTCGAGGGCGAGCAGAGCTCTCTGGGCAGAAACATCCCAATACTACCTGGTCCCAGGAAAATCCCCAGACAGACTCTGTGGAGCCCAGGGAAGCGCATCAGGTTGTTATATCACGCACCAGCCCGGGCTGGAATGTCACAGCCCAGCCTGGGATGCCCCCAGCGTCCCCCCCCGGCAGCATCTCGCCTCCCCGACGCCAGATTTAGTTCAAATCTGCACCATTTTTCCAAGTGTGATTGTTTCCTCAGCCTAATTTACTTTGTTTTCCAAACTCGCAGCCGTTCCTTATAATAAAGGGGAGGCGATCCGACGTATTTATTACCGTTTACCATTGAAATTTTTATAAGACTACTTATGAATTAATCAACAATAACTGCTCTCCCAAACGCTGCTGCATTAATCTCCATATCCCTGCATAAATCACACGGAGAACAAGTTAATATACATATTTTAAGAGAAATATAGCAATATTTCCACCCAATCGACTAAGTATATTATCATCTAGTTAGTCCATTTATACACGTGCACACTTCATTCAGCATCATAAATCCTGGCACCATCTATAACCGAAACATAATTCGACCTTTTACAAGGTATTTGTTCTCTTTGAGACGCCCAGTTGCTCTTTCTAATTTTATTTCAAATGATTTGGGATACATGAAGACGACGAGACCCAAATACCTGTCTGTACGACCATTTTTAAAAGGCTCTATTGCCTTCAGAGCACTCACATCGCTGGACTTGTATTTTAATTTACTGATTCTTGGATGACCAAAATTCCTGAGAACACCTTTTTAGATTTGCTTTTCTAATAAAACCGCTCGTTAAAAGGATTCGAAGCGTCGGAAGCGCACGCGTTCCGCTCGGAGATTGTTTTACTTAAAAATAAAAATACTGCTGGGACGGCCGAGGGTATCGAGTGGCAGGAATGCTTCTGGACGACGATGGCATTCCCCAAAAAAAATTCAAGGGAGCCCACGTTTGAGACAAACCTGCCCCAGACAGAAATTGATTTTCATTCTTCCGGAGCGAGAAAACTTTCGCAGCGGTTACAAATCCCCCCCCTCCGCGCGTCGACACAGAGACGCTGCCAAGCCTCTCCCTCGGAGCTCCAAAAAAAACCCCAAACCACCGCCCGAGAGAGATTTGAAATCATCCGAAAAGGCAGATTCGGGTGGGGTTTTTTTGGTTTTTTTGTTTTTGTTTTTGTGTTTAGGTGCGGTGGCCGTGCCGTCCCCCCCCGACCGCCAGGGAGGGCTGGGTCGCGCCGAGAAAAAAGCCTGAAAAGCTCAAGTCGCGTCATTTGGGAGCGTTGAGGGGGCTCGGAACCCCCCTCCCTCCCCGGGGGGGGGGATATTATCTGTCGCTGGAAAAGAATCCAATAAAAACCCGACCTGAAAAGTACGCGGTGAAAGCAAGTGAAGACACACGCGTGGGAGCTTATTCTTAATTAAAACAAACCAGGAGTTATTCCTCGACTTTCCCTATTTCGGACAAAAGGAAAAGATTTCTCTTTGCCTCATCACAACAATCCCCGCGATTAACTCGGGATGCTCAGATTAAAATTGTATTATTTTAGAAAGTGAACCCCCCCCCCGTTTAAAGCGCAGCCCCCGCGGGAACGGAAGCTTTCGAAGTAACGTCGGTTTGCAAACTGCGCCTTGACGGGGATTTACGGTCAAAACCATCGAACCCACCTGATATTAACCTGCCAATTTGCGACATATCCCGCGAGACCGGTCGCCACTCGGCTCCTCCTGATAACCAGATTTCCAGATAAAACCAAATCGAGTTATCAGGTAGGAAAGGGAAGCTCCCCCCTCTTGAGCGGTTTGTTTTCTGTTTGCAGATAACGACAGGAAAACACGTATTACGCGGTTTTAAAGTCATTGCAGAGGGAAAAACGAGAAATGAAACAATCCGAATAAAACGCGCTATTTAGCCACGCGACTCTTTACGCTGCATTTCGCGTATCATTTCTTTTTAAAACCCCCATTTCCGATTATTTTCACGGATTTCAAAAGACGCGGCGCACCTTGGGCCGGCTTTTTCAGGGAGGGAAAGAAAGAAACGAACAAAACACGGCACAAACCGACGCGACAATTATTTGCCTCGCGAAACAAAGGGCTTCACCCAACCCACCTTCCCGAGGGTTCCCGACCGCCGCCGCGAAATGTGCCCGGCGGCACCCACGACCCTCTTCGCAAAGGGGCAATTTCTGGGGAAGAGCGGGGAAAACCGCGCGTCGGGACGAGTCGTTACGGCTCGGGCGACCCAGGGGGGCTGAGGTGACAGCTGGATGCCAGCGGTTGACACCTGGGCCACCTCCCGCTGGCGGCTCGGGGACCTCGCGCCAACAGCGAGGCGCTCTCTCCGCACCCCGCGCCGAGACCCGTGGCGGTTTCGCATCAATCCATAAATGAGGAAGGGACGCAGGTACGCGCCGCCCGCCGGAAAATCCAGGCGAGCGGGCGATGAATCGCTTCCGCGGCGGGACGAGCGGCGAGGTTTAATTTTATTTTTTGACTCTAACCCTCCTCACCTCGTCCCCCCGCGAGCCCGGCGGCGGGCTCCTCCCTACCCGCCCGCGAACCGAACGCCGCGACCGCCAGCGAGCGAGCGAGCGGCAGACGAGCGGTACTTACTGAAGATGGCAAACCTGGAGGAACTTTCCGAACTTTCTTTGTTTGTACTTCTGGAAAAAAAAAAAAAAAAAAAAAAAGACAAGACGGTGCCTTCGTGAGACAGTTGGCTTTGGGGTTTGGGTTTTTTTTTGTCTTTTCCTAACGCGACCGACCCAACCGCCCTGCCCCGCCAGCAAAACGCCGGGAAATGGTTCATATTTTGATCTCGAGGGTGGTTTTCGCTCGGAAAAAGCGGATTTTTTTTTAAGGCTCCCCGCACAAAGAGAGGAGGACGTTAAATAAACCCCTCGGAGAGTGGCCGCCGGCGGCGCCGCTTATTGTATTGATTTCAAAGTATCGCTAAACGGGACGAAAGTCCAATTATTTGTTGGAACGGGGAGGGAAGGGGGGGATAAAAAAAAGAAAGGTTGGAGACAAAGTCACTCACCCATAGAGGTGCTGTGGAGAGGCCTCCGCCGGGGGTTATTGCTAGAATACTGATAGTACTGGGAGCCAGGCTTAGTGGGGGAGAGCGCTCCTGGGTTGCCAATATCCATGTCACCTCCGAGGAGACTTTGCTAAAAGATTAAAAATACAGACGTGTGTGCGCGGGCATGTTCGAGCCGGCTTTCCTCATCATTAGCTATTTCTCATCCCCTAAAAATAAACGCGAGCAGCGAAAGCTCCGCGAGCGAAGCGCCGGAGACGAGATCCTGCCAAACCTTTAAAGGAGACATCACAAAAATTTGCCAGTTGAGCATCTTCGCGAAGGGAACACCGAGGAATTAATTTAAAGTGGGATTAGTTATACTTAAAGGAGACTTGCTGCCTGCTTATTCAAACTTTTGGAACTGCCTTGGAAGGCAATTTGCTTCCTTCCCTGCAAGCGAGGCAGCAAAGCGCGCGGATTTAACGGCAAAACTCGAAAAAGAATTAAACCCGGCGCGCACGGAACAGCGAGGGGGAAAAAAACCAAATCGCATCCGGGCGTTAAAGGGGTTTTGCGACGCAAAAATCCGCGCGTACGGCGCGGAAATAAAATCGGACATTATTAATATTTTTTTTTTTGCTGGAGGGGAAAAAAAAAAAAAAGCAAAAAAAAAAAAAAGCACCTCAGAAAGCCCCAAACAATTCAGGCTATTGTACGGCAGCAGCAAAGGACTTTCAATATCTCCATTTTATGCCTGTACCATGAACTGACGAGATGCATCCCGGCGTTTGCTCGGCTACGGGAGGCCGCTGGTTTTTGTGAACGGGCAGAAAACACCATCTGACCCCGGGGCAGAAGAGAAACGACCCATCTTTAGGAGCCCAGGCCAGAAGAACAATTTCCTGAGTAACATTCTATTTGCTATAAACTCCGGTGCGACTCACCCACGATATATAACCCCCCCTGCTCCGATTATGCTCCGCGCTGAACGCATTGTTCTTTGAATTATTCTGACGCGCGCTAAACCAGGTGTATTTCCATTAAGAGCAAATTTCCCATTTGCGAGAGAAATTTCGAAATTAAGCCCCCCAAAAATCGAACTTTATCGTTACTTGTAATCAACTTTTACTGACTGAACTAATTACTGTACTTGATAAAGTACAGAATGTGTTTTCCCTAATCTAAATTCTAATCACCATGTCACTCACAACAGACTTAGTAATGCTTCACTAACACACTATTCACATGCAAAATACTCTAAATAGGCCAATTATGACTCTGCCCCTGTTCCCTGGTTAACCCGCTGAGAACTGAAAAATTTCACAAGGCAGTCACCAACTAAAACAAAGGCTCCTTGTTTTAAATTAAGACAGTCTTTTTGATTCCTAAATAGCTCAACAAAGTGGCATGTCTTCGCCTGAAAGCAGTTGGTCAAATATGACCCGCGAGCTGGAAAATCCAAAATTAAAACATCCTTACTCCTTGGCTAGAAGGCTAAAAAAACATTTCGAATAACTTTTGCTTCTAGAAAACCATATTCCTCTTTTTTTTTTATTATTTTTTTTCTTTTTATTTTCTTTTTTTTTCTTTTTCTCTTTTTTTCCTTCTTTTTTCTTTTTTTTTTTTTTCCCCTGACGAGGGATGGACAAATGGGCTCTGACTGATTGGGGCTGAAACCCTTTCTCGGCGCGCAGCCCAGCATCTGCCTTTACAGCAAAACGCCAGGCGGGAGGCACTTTTTGTCCTAATATCTTTACGTTCAGCTAATGCCTAATATACACCTGCAGTGACTACGCTCCTTTTAATAAACAACACCTGCAGCGGCAAAAAAAAAAATAAATAAAAAGGGTTGCAAAGCCTACTGCAGAGAAAGAGATGCACAAACTCGCCAGGAATTAAAAAAAAAAAAAATGGAAAAAAAAAAAGGGTTATCGATTCGTTGCGACTACCCTCGGAAAAGAAACGTAATTTTATTGAGCGTCTCGGAGCATTTCCGAATGAAAACCGCAAGAAAATTCTCCCCAGTCATATATTTTTATCACGTATACGTTTTAACATAAAGACAGACCTGCTAAATCTGTGCACGGTTTATCCATATGTCGGCGAGTCTGAAAGACTTAGAGCCATCAGCTGTATGAATTCCTATACCCAGCCTACTACATTTCATTTGACTTTAAAAAAAAAAAAGAAAAAAAGTATATAAGACAGCGTTTGCAAACTATTTCAGATTAAACAAGCTTCGCTTTCAGGAGCGTCAAACACACACGTACCCTGGGCTGTTTTTGTTGTTTCATCCAAACATCTCGCTCTGTAAAAAGACGCAGAGATGCAGAAATAAGAAAAATAAATAAATCCCCCAAATTGTATTATTACACGAGGAGGAAACGCACGGCTGATCGCTCCCCGGTGCCACCAGTTGCACCAGTTGAACACCAGTTCCTTCCCTTCCACGCCGCGGGGACCCAGGGGCGAGCGCGGCGTCACCCGCCCCAAGGATGCTCCTAAAAAACGCTCTCTTCTTGCTAGAGGTGAATTAAATCCAAGCGCTACGCTGCAAAGAGCTTTCTCTACGAGAAAGGTTCGTTTCTTTAAAAAAAGCACCGCAAAATGTCATTTCTTCACGCAAAGAAAAATAAAACGGGATAACCTGAAGCAGGGAGAAGCTCCCTTCTTTGCTCTAGGGCAGAGCCGTGCCCCCAAGGTACAAAAAAACACCCCTGCACCAAAAATGAAGATAAAAATATATATATATGGACTGAGATGCTTGGAACAACGGACGTTTATTAGTGTTCTGCAACGGTTTTCGCTTTTCTGGTCTTTGTAGTAAGTTATAAAATAAGTCCCCGGCCAGCGAACGCTGCCGCCAAAATCGGAATAACCAGACAAAGAATTAAAGCCGGGGAGGGAGGAAATACAGTAATACCCACATGGATATGAAATTACCCCTCCCGGGGGAAAAAAAAAAAACCAAACGAAACCCAAGCAAAATCTGGAGTTTTGCTTTTCTGCGGGGGGTTTCACCGAAATGTTCATTTCGGCCCTAAAGGAAAATAGGTTCGCAAAGAGATGCTTCGGTTTGGCTTTGCTGCGGGAACAGGTGAGCTCAGAGGATGCCAAGAGGACGCCGCGGTTTATCAATAGAGCCTCAATTCAGGCTGAGGGCAAACGGCCTCGGAATCCTCCGAAATTCTCTGAAAACACCGACCGGGGATGGAATATTTCTGATTTAGTTTTCCATTTCGCCGACAACCCGGCCGTATTTTTTTTTTTCCACGCTACGGCACATCAGCGGGGACGTTGCGAAGGAAGGGGAAAAAAAAAAAAAAGATTTCTGTTGGCCTTTGCGAAGCTGCAGCAAACAAAGCAGCTCGGGTTTGGTGAAATCACATCCGATCCGGGCTCAGGCAGGCAGGCAGGAGGTCATTTTTGTGCATGTTTGGTTTTTTTAATACAAATTTCGGAGCGCGACGCTCCTGTTTTGCTCCCAGAGAAGCACAGGATGCAGGGTTCCATCTCGTCATCCAGATTTCAGCCGCTCTCCCCGGTTTATGAATTTTCACTTGAGCTAACGAAGTCACGCCGCGTCCGCAGCTGAATCATTTCTTGGTTATTTCCTTCTGTGATTTCAACCCTCTGCTTTTAATCAAATTACGAAACGAAATTTCCACTTGTCATGTGACCACGGGGGCATCTGTTCAGAATCCGGCCAATTCCTACAAATACTCCTCTCTGGCTTCGGGAAAATTTGGCAGCTCTCTGCAAAATCTTCTGGGTCGGTTACGTCCAGTATTTCTCTCCGATGCCAAGTGTAAATTGTGACCCGTTGATGGCAAACACAGAGAAACAATTTCCCCGTGTTTCGCCCAAGCCGAGGTACCGTTTTCCTTTTTTTTTACCGTAATTCTTAAAAGTATTTGCGGGGAAAAAAAAGAAAAAAATTGACTTTTAGGGGACACAGCAAATTCCCTCGCTGAGATTTGTTTTTTTCCAGCGAGAGAAATTTGAAGATGTTTATTTTATTTTCTCTATCCGGCGGCGAATAACCTTTCGTTTCATGTCTTCTGCCTTCCAGGGCGAGCGCTTGCAGGCAGCCGCGCGCGGGTTCAGCAGTTTTCGGGGTGACTCTGACCTTTTCCGTTCAAAAGTGCTCGCAGGTATCATCAACCAATTTTTCATCTTCAACCAACCCCTGTGCATTAATGGCATCAGTGTTAGTTCTCTATGGGTTGTTTTTTAACTATTATTATTTTTTTTCGCTATCTCTTCCCCTGCATAATTTAAAATCGCTCTTTAATTCGAAGCCTTTCTGGAGTCATTTCTCCCCGTTGTGCTTTCGGAGTATAATATCGGCAACTTTCAAAGTGCATTTACTGGTTTCGGCAGAATTTCACGGACGCACGGCTGAGGTTCAACCGCCTCTGGGCAGCGAGGATTTCAAATTCGCTCCCCTGTTCATTTTCCTCCTCTCTTTTCTTTGGTCGTACGCTGGACTTGATGATCTCAGAGGTCTTTTCCAGCCTCAACAATTCTGTGATTCTGCGATTCGGGCCAGCAGGAAGGAAAAAACCAAAATAATTTGCAACTCCTTAATTTTTTCCACATTTACGCCGGCGTTTGCTCGCTTCTCCCCATCCCTTCGCTCACCGTCAGGCGTGATGACTCAGATTATTATACCGCTGCTTGATTACCACTAAAGGTTAGTTACTTGTTTGCATTAACGAGCCCCATCTTTCACATTTACGGCGAACGAGCCCATCGCCGCCGCCGTTTTTCTCAAGCTTCGGCGCAATGAAAATATTTCATTTCCTTGAGTGAGCGAGAATTTCCGAGGGAAGACGGGGCTTTCTCAGTCCCCGAAGACTTGGCGTTGGGTTTTTGGGTTGGTTTAACCATGAAACGCCCCATTAATGGGGAAATTCACCCCGGATCGACGTAAATCCAGCTCCTCGGACCTCGTTGGTGCTCCCACGCCTTTGCGTGCCGTGAGAACGTTCAGAAGCTTTTGCCACCAAGGGAGCGAGCTTAGAGCGTTGGGTTTGGAGAAAACCATGGAGCCAGTCTGGCTTAATGGGAATATTATCCGAAGCACGCTGGTAGAGCCATTTTCCAGATTTGGTACAGAATCAAACAGCCCAGGAGAAACTCTCTTGAAGTCACCCGGGTGTTAACGAGGGAAAGGTTTTGGCCCACGGGCGGCAGCTGGATTTCTGGGGATTGCTGAACAGATTTTCCGCGGGATTTTGCCAGCGAGAAAACAGGCTCGTGGCGGCGCTGGAGAGCTCAGCTGATCTACAGCCTCTTCTGAATTGATCAAAAAGAGCTGTTTCCACTGAAAAATGCAAGCGGAACGCATAGAGCGAGATGCTTCGAGAAAGTGCAGCAAATATTAAGATATCGTGCAATAAAAACTATCACGTGGGGTTGAGAACTAACGGGATAAACCCAGTGTTTGTCAGTGCGTGGATATACATATTTATTGGAACTCACTACATTATGAAACACGTTTTTCACAGCACGCAAAGATCCGTATCTCCCCGCGGCGCTGAAGTTCAGACCGTCTCGGAGTGCCCACTTCTTCCACCATCTCCCCTCCTATACCATCTGGTAGGTATCAGCATCGCGGTCACTTCTTGGGGAGGGGGGGGGAGATGGATTGGAGACAGTGAGGATTAACGACGTGCAGAAAGGAACGCGGAAAACGACATTTTTTTGCGCTATTTTCCCCTGGCACGAGCTCCTGTCGTCAGGCTCTGCTTTTTTTTTTTTTTTTTCCCCCCAGTTCAAATAAGCACTTCGACGTGATTCGGTAAGGATGTCCTACCTTGCTTCAAAATGTTCCTCTCTGGCAAATTAAGACAAACCCTAAAAAAAAAAAGACCCGGTAACCTAACAAGTCAATTATCGTCACTCTGCTCCGTGTAAGCGCTCGACTACAAAGAGCTTACAACAAAAATCCTGGCTCAAGTTGTCTCAGGCGGGGTAAAATATCCTGACACGCCTCCGTCTCCAAAAGGTGTTTCGTGGCTGAATTCCCATTTTTAATGATATAATTCTTGTTCTCCCTTTGAACGCGAGAACACAGGAAAGGCTTACACAAGTCGTATTTTTAACCAAAGAAAAGTTGCCGTAAAAACATCTGAGAGAACCAAAGAAACTTCCTGGCCAAAAAACCTAACAAAACCCACGCTGGATACTTCTACGTGCCGCAGAGGATGTTTAGTTTGTCGGGTTTGGGGGTTTTTTGGGTTTTGCCGGGAGATCGGCAACGACCTTCCTAGGACCTACCTAGACAGGAACGACGTGAAGACGCGACCCCGGTGGACGCTGCCATCGTTTTCTTGGGGAAGGGCGATTAAAATATTTCAGCTGGAGCAATCCGGGGATCAAAATCGTGTTTCACGTTCCAGCCGCTTTGCTTTTGGTGGTCAGAAGTCCCACTGATTTTTTAAAGAGCCGCGTTACGCCGCCTAAAACCAACTAATGACACCCGCGGTAGTTAAAATAAGAACTTTTTTCCCCTCTATTTTCATTTTCTCTACTCGTAGTCTTTTTCCGCAGAGCTGACGTGCTCTAGAAGAGGATATATCCTAACGCAGCACTAACTGAGGCTGAACAAAGTGCATTTCAAGTCAAGCCTGCAAAGTTGAGGTCACCTTGCGCTGAAGACAGGACAAAAAATTAGAGTCACCCTACAGCGACGACAAAATCGGCAAATTCAGCTGCTGTGAGCAATTGGAAGGGGAAGAAAAAGCACCTTTTACTGCTGACGCAGGTGAAAATCTAACAAGCTGGTATTTCAGCGAGTCAGAGTGGAGCCGCCCCAGCTCGTCCTGCTGCAAACAGCTCCGCGGGGGGACAAAACCCACCGGGTTTGGGTAAAAACCGCGTGTGTTCAGTGAAAAGCTTCGCCCTTACGCTGTAATTTTCACCTGTCCATAGAGCCATTACAGAAATTAAAGCAGATGTATCGAGTAAAGTGCGGATTGAAATAAGCCAGGATGGGATTGCCCCCCTCGGGGTCTTCTCTTACGTCTCCTTTACGCAGTCGTTTACTCCAGCTTGTACCCACTAACACAAGGTCTAGGCGATGCTTTCCTAGCCAAAAGGATGCAGAGAGGAGCTGACGCGGAGCAAAGCTCCGAAGGGATGGTGCCACCTCTTCAGGCTAATGCTACAGACAAAAATCGTCCGGAAATGAGTTTACCTCAAAGAACTCTCTTTCAAACAAATTAATCCAAGGGCTATGTCGCATTACTCGGCAGAAAAGAAGCACAGAGGAGAGCGAAGTTCAAAGATACTGCTTTGCTCTTGCTTCTACCCTGTGTGCCAATACATAAGACTTAGAGCAACTGAACCGATAAAGGAACGAAGCAGGAAAAAAAAAAAAGCAAAGAGCCAGAAGCGCCACGGCAATACTGGTAAAACCAGGGAACTTCAGAATAAGATTCTAGTAACTGGAACGTGAAATGCACCAGGTTGCGCGAGGAAGGAGCTCCACTCATCCTTAAAAACCCGCAGCACGAGGTGTCTTCTCACTGGACGTTTCCCACTCCCAGTGTCCCTGCTGCTCTACACGGGTACGACCACGCCAGAGCCATCGTCACGGTATCGGCGTGTCCATAAAAAGCGACAAGGGGTAGGAATTTCCGTACGTGACACTCGAGGCTGAAGAGCGGTGCCTCGAGCCAACCGCAAACGCGGTTTCTCCCAAGCCTTCCAAAGCTGGGCTGGGAATCAGTTTTGCAAAGCTCGTCCAAGCCCGGTCACCAAGGAAGAAAACTTCCAAACGCGCTTGACTTCAACTGGAAACGTGACTTCTACAGGAAACAGTACAGAAAATTACGGGAGCAACGATCCCAATGAGACAGAGGTGGAGGGTAAACGTGGGCAGCTCTTCGAGATGACACAAAACCTTCATCCCAGCCTGTGAAAATTTTGCTTTTCAGGATTCTCAAGCTGCAGAAACAGCTGATTTTGTTCCCAACAAACAGGTTACGGGCTGTGGCGGGAGCCCAAGGGCACGGGGAAGACGTGACAGTAAGGAGCCACGGAGCGACTTGCTAATTTTCTCTGGGGTTATCATATAATTTGCTTTGTTTTTTCTTTCCTTATTTTACACTACCTGAAATAATAAAAAAATTAATTCTCCCCCCCAAATTGAGTTTGTTACAGGAGTCTGGTATCCAGCGTAAAGGTAACACTGTCTATTACAGTGTACGTAAAAAAAGAGAGAGGGAAATACCCCGGTGAGCTGTATTTCAGCGATACAGTTGGTTTTTATTAGGCTTTACATGCATTTTTCCCCAGACACTTTTGAAAGACAAGGATGTGGGAAATATCCATAATTCTAACCGCAGTATAGCCTGTATCTTTACTATTTCAAAAAAAAAAAAACACAAAAAACCAATCTTTTTCTCCTGACAAGTCGAGCAGGATCCCTTTTCAAAGAAAGAAAATACTTCAGGAAAAAAAAAAACCCCAACCCAACAGACCTGTAAACAGGCAGACAGATGGCAATATTCTGTCATTAACTTCAAAAGGAAATAAAAATATTAACTTCTTCATTGTTGCTAACCGTAGCGCGGCGAGGCTCGGATGCCTGGCAGACACGCGCCTCTTTGGCTGCACAGGCACGAAGAAATATTATTATTTGTTATTTATTAAGCACTGACAACGTGTTCGGTTCTTTTCAGAGGGAGGGGAGAAATGCTTTAAAAATGAACGAGGCTGAGAACTCATGACAGGGTGTGAAATCGCATTTTGGAGGCACGGAGGGGCTCCAGCCCCGTCTTTCCACCTGCGAGGGCTGAGCCCGCACCCTCTCCCCCCGGAGCAAAAGAGCAGGCAGTTAGGGGGAAAAAATAAAAAGTGCTGAAAGGGGAACAATAAAACCCGAGCAAAACCGGGAAGGGGAAGCGAGAGAGGTGCCGTTGGCCGCCCCGGACAACGTGGCTTCCGGAGGGTGACGGAGGGGGACGATTCAGCCAACTTGGAAGAGCATCTTCAGGGTGAAGGCAAAGAGTTAGAAAAGAAGTAGGGAAAGCTCCCCGACAACTCTACGGCCAGTTGAGGGTGCTCGGAGGTATCCGAGATTGATTTTCTTTTATTCTGCTAGCAGAACTTGGTCATTGTTCGGAATGATTCCATCCGTGAAGAGCCGGTAGGATTCACATCCTCGTAGACACCCCAAAATCTCTACTCGTCAGAAGCAACCGCTCCTTTTTCAGATGCAAACAGCCAGAGAGTCTTTTCCCAAGGAAAAAATATCAGTAAGGTCTGCACGGATGCCGGGCTGGGCTGTAAACATATTTTTTTTATTTTTTTTTTCCTCCAGCTCTTAACAAGAAGAAAGTTAAAGAGCTTTCTGTGAAAATCAGGTGGCAAGAGCTTACCGAAATGTGCAAGCTCTTAAAAAATACCCAGATCGTGGGCTGGAGTTTATCCGGCCCTTCCCAGAGAGCACGCAGCGAAACAGGTGACGAAATTCCAAAGGCAAAGCAACAAGAACGCTCAACTCTCTGCTAAAACACTGATTTCTCCACATCCTGAGCTATTTACTTCTGCATTCGAACGACCTAAAAGCAAATTATTAAACAAGAGAGAGGTAGGTGTGCCAGATTTTGAAACTCCAAGACTTAAGAGATCGCCGAAATCGCACCCAGAAATACCGTGAAGTTTTCAAAAAGGAGAGAAATGTCTACAACAGAAATGAATTCAGAGCTGTCTCGGCAAGGACGGATCCGGGTTAAATTGGATGCGGTGATTATTTTAAGCACGAAGCATCCTCTATCCACCCGTGCTCGGAAAAGATCTCGGTTTCTCCATCTTGAGCTGTTCTGTATGTGAAGCTCCTGCCTGCAGTCGCACGGTAATTAAGTGTGATTAAAGATGCTATTCATTCCCCTGCAAAGCAGCAGGTAACCGCGTGTCAGGAGGGGGCGGCGGGAGAGCGGAGCAACTTCTGGGCAGTAAAAAGGCCGTTGGAAATGGTCTGTTGGAAATGAGCAATGCGACGGCGTCGAGGAGACGTCGCCGAAGCGGCCACGCGGGCTCCCGGCGCCCGCGGGAGATCATCGCGCTCGGGAGACAGATTCGCCTGAAGAAAATGAATTAAAAAATCAAATAACAATTTCAAATGACCTCTTTAGTTCTGCGTGCCACGGCTTGGGCAGGGCTGAGACAAGCGCAGCCAAACCCTCTCCCGTCTATCAAGAGCCTTTGTAATATCTGAACAGATGAGCACGGGATGTGGGAAAACACTTTTTTTTACCGTGAGGGTGGTCAAACGTTGGAAGAGGTCGCCCAAGGGGGCTGGACGAGGTGGCTCCCAGAGTAAAGCTTTACAGGTGTAGTGAGTTTAGCGAGACTTTAGCTTTGTCCTGACGACTGGTAACGACTTCTGACTGTCCCAGAAGGGGTATCTCCTTCAGAATTTGCTTGCATTGTCGCTACCTTGCAGCTGAGCCGGCTGGATTATCCCACAGGCCTCGAAAAGTCGGCAAAACGTGGCTCATTAATGGAGCCAGGGAGAGGAACAAGGTAACTCGTCACCGAGATGTGAACTATTGAGTCCGTCGTCTTTGGAGAAAGCAATGAACGGCTGAAGGATGCGATAAAAATCCCTTCAGCTCTTATTCCACTGCAACATTTTTTTGCTTTTCAGGGTTGATGCGGCAAAACCTGCCAACCTGTACCTCCCATGCCAAGGAGAGCATGCCCAGCTATCACCTTTGCCCGCCGCGGCGCTCGGGAGCCGATTCCGCGCCCTGAAAACTGCCAGAATTAGTCGAAGCACAGCTTGCCTTTTTGCTGGAGGTCTTCCATCAAGCCTTGACCAGACCCGACCCGCTCACGTGCAGCACGGCAAGCCCACAACCTGCCACTCTGCGGCTGCACACGAGCCTCCTTCTCCTTTTTATCGCGCTCCCGGTGCCCGCGAAGGCCAGCGGAGCTCCTATTAGCACTCAACCCCAACGCAAACCTATTATTGCACATTACAGACCGCGGCGCTCTTCTGTTGCCAGGTTATAAGCTCCAGAAAGGTGCCCTTGGAACGCTCCCTTCCAACCAAATAGCCCTCAGCTGAACATCTGATCCACGGGGCTAGGAGAAGAGCGCTCCTTTTCACCGCCCAGTCGCAGCGTTGGGTTTGAGCCTTTCCTCAATTACGACATGGACAATGAAACCGTGTCTTTCGGGATGCACGAGGAATCCCGCTCAATGAGCCATTCAGGCATCTGAACTTAAGTCTGTTCCTTTAACACGTCCGATTAACATGGAAATTTTATCTCTTCTGTCATTATTTTAGTGCCGTGACATCAAAAACATGAGTCCGCGACGCGCCCGTGATCACGACAGGGTAGCTAGAACCAATTTCTGGAGGAGGAGCGACGTTTGCACCTCCCAAAGCAAGATGCTGGAGCAGAAACGACGCCTGAGCTGAATCTTCTCCAACTAACGATGATCGCAGAAGTTACCAGAGGAAATTTTGTGATGCTGCCTGTCTAATCACAAAAACTGCATTAGCGGTAGACTGCGTAGAACCTAAATTCCTTAATACCTTCCCTACCTTTTATCACTTTAGTTCAGCTTTTTTTTCATAAAGAACGAGCAATCATTACAAGGCGTCTTGCCATCGAAACGTGAGGAAACCCAGTTATTTGACTACGCAAAAAAATACCCCGTAATTTGTAACAGAAGAAGAAAATGAACTCGCCGCGCTCTCCAGAGGTCTGCAATATGATCTTCAGCGAAGGTAGCTTGCCAATTTAATTGAGGTAGGAGTTATTTAATTTTTTTTTTATATACAGGTATGCTTTTCAATAAAACTACACATGCCTATAACGCTGCGATGGCAGATGTGTCTCGATTATTAGAGGTGGGCTCTAGGGAATACGTACAACGGATCTTGAAATCCGTCAGCAGCTGTTTGGAAGGGAGGGGCGGGACGCTGCGACGCACACACATGTTCCTTAAGCGCAGTAACGTTTTGTTGTTTTACTGCAGGTGTATTACAGAGCTGAAATTTAATAACTTATTGTACACAATACCAATAAAACGGAAAGATTCCTCGCCCCGACGTTCATGAACAAAGTGCAAATGAGAAGCAGTTTGGAGCGCGCCAGCACCACCCCCCCCCACCCTCTCTTCACACCTTCCCCGTCTTTTTTATTGTTTGCCATAAAAAGGTGGGCAGGCCGTAAAAAAGGGGGAAGAAAAAAGAAGCAAGCGAAGCCCCAAAGTGCTCTCTGCAAGGCAGCGAAGGACGTGCTGTTGAGGAAAGGCAAGAGCATTTGAATGCACGGGGCAGCGCTCCTGCGGGAAGCTCCCGCGCGACGCCGCCGGGGTTATTTTTGTCAGAGTTATTCTTTAGCGGCTTAAAATCTGATTTCAGAACATGCATCTCGTGCTCAACGAAGCACCGAAGAAGGACCTTTTAGAAGTGCGTAGCAGATAAAAAGATAATCCCTCCCGCTTTTTCTCCCCCCCCTCCGCTTTCTGTCTTTGCTGGACAAGAGATGTTGCAACCATTCAATAATTCACAGCAGAAAAAGGAAGTCCCAGCACTTCTGGAAGCAAAAAAAAAAAAGGCAACGGGCAACAGCTATTTCTGTCCCTTCCCTTCTCAGCACGAGAAGAAAAGCGTTAGGGAAGGATTTACGGCCTCGCTGGACACACAGACAGGCCAGCTGGGCTCAGTTAACCCACAGGCACTTGCTGCACTGCTGGGTTCGTTTCCATTACGCTCATTTTCAAGTTTTCCAGCAGTACTTCTGCTACTTCGACGCAAAACCTCTGCGAGGAGAGATAGAAGAGTCAGAGAGAAAAGTCCTGGAAGGCAGACGGAGGTGCGGAGACGCTCCCTGCAGAAACGCCGTCCCACCAGGCGCTGACTTTTCGGACCTCAGAGCCTTCTCCTTCGTGCTCTGGGCTCCTCGAGTGAATCGCTACCGACAGCAGAAATCCTGGAAAGCCACGTTGCTGCTGCAGGTTTGAGCCAAGCGCCCTTGGATGCACGAAGGAGCCGCCTGGTTGCGGCCTCTAATGTGGTTTTTTTGGACCGAAGCCGCGATAAAACCGGAGTTAAAAAGACCCTGCGTGGGTCATTCCAGCGCTGGCCCTTCTCTTTACCACGGCACATCGAACGGAGCTGAAGGCTAGCACGTACGTTCTCAATCTGGATCAAGTTTTTTTTGTATTTTGGTAGCAGTTGTGGTTGATTATAACAAAAGCCAACCCCAAACAAACAAAAAACTGGCTGAGCTTGTACAACTCCACTGGCTTTTACCTTAACACGCCGTTCCAGAGTCAGTTTTTAACAGCGCGACGGTTCCAACTGGCCTCCGAGAGTGTTTCTTGAACATCAAGTACATCAGTACATCCAAAACCAACATTTAGAGTCACTTTCGAAAAGACTTAGTAGTAAAAACAAGTCATCTTCGGATTTGGGGATTTGTGCTTTAAGTTAAAACACCTTAAGAGCTAAGTATCTGTTACTACGCCTTTGCCAAAAAGGCACAATCCACATTTTTCAAAGGGCTGCCTAATTTAGTCCCACATACAAACTTGTGCGTTGCCTTGGAAATCGGTGGAGTATGTTTTCTGGCCGTCAAGCTCGTTTTACAGCTCTCCTTCTCCGCTGCTTTTTTGAATTAACTACTGCTCAGAAAAGCTCCGTTCTACCTACCAAATCATTTCTTCTAGCTCTCGCTGCCTCCACCTCTCCACCTCCTTGCATGAAGTTCTTTGAGTAAAGGAGCAGCGCCGCTCTCTGCTACGTGTAGACCCCTACTTAAAATTCGAGTACCCAACCAAGCACACAGCATAACACCGGCAACTAGAATAAAGTCAGAGAAATCAAGTAGTTGCGCTTAATTTTAACACTGCTGCCTTGCTAACTCCCTCAAATTTACGACAATTTTAAAAAAATCCAAGTCGCTCCGGACCCTCCGAGGCTTCAGGGCGTTCTCAACGACCCACAACGTCACCACCCGTCTCTCCTTTGGAATTCACCGAGTTTTCTTCGCTACCTTCTTGTCTGGAGAAGCTCATCTTTCTGTGAAAGCGCGTCCTGGAAATCGTGCAACAGGCTCGCGGCTTTTCGTTTCCTTCGAAGCCCAAAGGCTCGTCCTTGTTAATAATTTGGTGGATCCTGATAGTTCTGCAGCCTGGAGAACAGACAACAGATGGCCCAGCCTCGGCATTAAGCATTATTCCTTCTGTACCTTTCAGGAATTCAAGAGATTCTTAGTTTAGAAAGATTTTTTTCTCCTTCCCGTCTGGGTCATCAGCTTCATCCGCTTTGGCTCTATATGGCAGAAAGACCCTATTCCATGGGCTGGGATTTTTATTATTTGCACTTTTCTCGTAACGTCTTCCTAATATTCCTTAAATTTTCATGGACGAAACCATGGAAAAGGGGCAGGTAGGGTTCTTCTGGCCGGAAGCAAGCACGGGGCATTGCCACGTCAACACAATCAAGGTTCCATCCAGGGCTGACCTTGTCCTTCCCAGCTGAATTCGGAGGAAACTCCACAAACTGCTCCACCAAAGCGTGAAAAAGAATTATTCAATGCTACCATTCGGGAAAATAAATTGCATTAATTCTCATACTGCTTGTTTACAGGTATAAATGTCGGGGTTTTCCCGGTATCCTGACAGCCCGTACTCCCCGGGGCATCCGGGCTCATCCTTGTTTTCCGACGACAGGAGGGAGCTCACCAAAAGGCTCCCAAACTGAAGCAAACACAGTCCCGTGAGCTCATTCGCAGTCAAACCGGAAGAAAAACTCAAAGCAAAACGCCGCGAAGAAAAGGTGTGGGTTTGGATGAAAGGCCAGGTGTCTTAAAAAACCCCAATCCAATAAAAGAGACTATTTCCTCACACTATTAAAAAACATGGGAGAGAAGGGATCAAGTATTTCCCTTTCCTATAGGGAAATAATATGCATTTTGGCTCTTTTTTTCGTTGTGTTTTATTTTCTTCCTGGCAGATTTGAGCGCTATCAAGCTTTGAATATTAAGAAAGCTATTAAATTCTTTCAATAATTTTCCAAAGCGTGAAGTTAGCACACTTGGAAGAAGGAAGCCTAGCACCTTCAAGAACAAAATGGACTTTAAACACACGTTGAACACCGAAATGGAAAACAAAGTGTCTCTTAAAGAAACACCAATCGATTGTCTCGAAACAAAGCGCAGACTTTTGGCTCTTGATAGTATTTTTAGACTCCGATTTTCTCTGGAGACTTAAAAGTATGCAAATGCAAAGTGCAGAGAGGCACCCGCACACACATGCTACACCTTCGTATCACGTTGGCATTTTATTATTTAATTAAACTACTCTTATTTCTCCAGCTCCCGCGCGCTTCCCTTGAGACGGCTTTGCTGTTAGCCTGCTGGCCTTGACTTCCAGCCAAAACCAATTCCGAAACAAAAAGGGACAACAAATCATATTTTCACAGACATTTTTATCCCTCAATACAACCTTGTTTGCACACAACGTCGGGCGGGTTCTGCGGAAACTCGGATTTCTCGCGGTAGCCGTCCAGAGTGCGGGGCTGACGCGAGCCCCGCGTTGTGCTCGACACGCTGGGACGACGCTCGACGGGTCGAAGCAGCTCAACTCCAGTTGACCCAAGATTTCCAGTCACTCTTTCCAGGCTAGAAAAGCTCAGGCAAGAGCTTTAAAACTCCTATTTGCCAAAAAAAAAAGCCCCAAACCCTTGCCTCTGAGCTCTGCACACCTGCAGCCATTGCTGTTTGTGTCATTTTGGAAATTCCTTCCATCATTTTTTTGGAGTTTTCCAAAAGCTCGTGTTGAAATACGTCATTAAAAATAATACAGAACTGCTGGACAACTTGAAGAAGCAAAGCTCGTTTGTCGGAGTGTTTCTCCCGAGCGGTTTTTTCGCTTACCTGGTGGCAACCCTGTAAATTCGAGTCTCTTCCATAGGATGAGTAGGAACCTCTTTCTGTTTTACCTGTTAACGACAAAAAAAATAATAATAATAAAAAATAGGTGTACGACAGCCTGAAACAGATACACAGAGCTTCTGCGAGCGCTTCCTATTCTGTTTACGTATGTAAAACAGGCCCTGCCGGCTGCGCAGTGCGTGGAGGCAACAGAAAGGGATTAACACTTTTTTCCACGGCCATGGGGAAGAAACTTCCTCATCTCGCCCGCGAGCTTCCCGGAACCACAATTTCAGGGGCTCCCGCCGGTGAACAGATCCCCTCTGCGTTCCCTCGGGCACCCCGGTGTCGTGCCCGCCCCGCACGGGCTCCCCGCTCTCCTTCCCACCCCGATGATGGAATTTCCACCCGGGGAATTCGCCCCAACGGGAGCCCAAGATTCTCTGTCACCCCCTTTTTATTTTTTTTCTCTTTTTTTTTTTTTTTTAACCACTCGGCTCCAAGGGCTTGACTCGCCGTACCGGTGCCGCCGTATTTACAAGAAGGGAAAGAAAGGTTCTTTTCAGGTTTGAATGGCGAAATCAAGAAGGGAAGAGGTGGTTTCTGCAAAGCATTAAGTCATGGCTGAGCAGCACCGCACCACGTGCTCCCGAGACAAAGAGCAGTCAAGAGGGCTGATACAAAACATATTGACACTAAAAGACCACCCTTATGGCGAGGCTAATCACGGGGGGGGCAGGAGGGGAGGTATTATCTAACAAAACATCCAAGAACACAGTAAAAACCACTCGTAAAATTAAAGTTTTTATGACAGGCTGGGGCATAAAACCCACAACACGCGGGGCCAGGTCCTGGGGACCAGATGCTCATTTTTTTCTCGGCAGAGCCGGGGGGACACCTCACCACCGAGAGCCACGCGCGGTGCCAGCCTCGCGCCGAAGCCAGATCCAAGAGAAAAAAGTCCCCGAAGTGCATTTGGACAGAACCGGGTCGGAACGACGTCCGACTCGCCAGGGCACAGGCAGGCGAGGGGTCGCCCCGTGGGCACGGCTCTGCTCGCCCCACGCCGTCCGAATGTCAGCGAGAAGCCACTCGGCGAGGCGGCTCGTTAGACAAAAGGACGGTGGAGTTAATTGGAACCGGCCCCGAAACGGCGTTCGCACCCCACGTGCCTTCCCTCTAACGGACACCCATTCCGTTTGCCAGCCCCTTGGAGGTATCCCCGAGAAAGACTGACTTATTTTAAAAAAAAATCCAATCACCTTTCTCCTCATCACCATTTAAGACTCTAGAGCTTGCTTTTGTTTCTCCAAGGTTTTGGGCTCCGTTGTTTTCCATCCGCGGGAACCTCCACCATTGATTTGCAATTCGGAGGCCGTTGGCATGCGGAATAACTTTTGGAAGCGCTCCTATCTCTAAAAAAAAAAAACCCCACGATGGTTTCCCCCCTCCCGCTCGGGTTCAGAGCACTGGCGGAACTCATTCCAGATGGAATTCTGAATCGCCAAGCCCCGAGTCCGGCGGGGATGCGCAAACAAAACGCCTCGCCCGGAATTACGTGCGCTACTCCCCATCGCCCCAAGAGGGCCGGGAAACTCGATGCAAATCGCGAGCGGCGAGGACAGGGGGGGTAAAAAAAAAACCCTGCAAAGAAATGGGGTCGAGGGGAGCCAAGCGGGAGCAGCCCCGCGAGGCGGTTCGAGCGCGTTCCTGCCCGAACATCGGCGACCTCCTTCGCTATCGTCTCAGACACAGGCAGCCTCGTCTTAATTTCAGTTGTTAAAAAATATTTATCCAGATACAAAAATAAACCCGCTGCAAATTACAAGTTGTCAGGGTTAAAATCTACTTCTATTTGTGTGGGGGAGGATAAGAGAACAGCATAGACATGAATCATTCTCAGTAATTTGAGTGTTTCCATGACATCAATGGGCACTCGTCCAGGACTCTGTCGAAGTCTGTGAGGTACCAAAGCGGCACAGCAGCCAGCAGGAGATTGACTTTTTTTTTTTCCTTTTTTTTTTTTTCTTTTTTTTAGGATTATGCTCCTTGCAAAGATCTCATCCATAGCATCCACTTTTACCACCAAACAGACCAGGAGCGAACGCGTTTCGCCCCGCGCGCGTAAGCCTTTAACTTTATTGCATCCCTCGGTGTCGCCGTCGTCGTTTCCCCCCACCCGACAGCCGCCTCCCTCGCTTAATAACCGAAATCCGTGAGAAAAGTTACAACGAAACGTTGGAAAAAACCACGCACGCAGAGGCAGATTTGCACTATCAAGTGCAAACTCGAAATCGTCATTTTGTAACGACGCTTCCTTGGGGTGGGGTGGGGGGGGGGGAAAATATCTTTTGTATAAACTGTCCATTTAAAATTCGCTACAGTCTTGATGTTGATTTTCTGCTTAAAATTCACTGGCACATTTGTTTCAGATAATAAAATTTGCAAGAGCGCTGATAATATGCAAGAGTAGGCTCTTTAAGCAACTATTTGTGCTCACAGATACAAAAGCTTCTCCTGGATTTCTACGTTTCTGCCTCATTTTCAGTCCCTCGAACGCCCCAGCCCGCACCGTGCGGTTGCCGAGGTCTGCGAGAGCTAAAGATTCTCCTTTTTTTTTTTAAAAAAAAGAAAAAAAATGTTTAAAAAGAGAGAGCGTCTACAGCGATGTAGACACCCCGACGCATTCACTGCGGAATTTTCGAGACAACCCTCTAGTACTAGAATGCGGCAGCCGCTGCGGATATTTTTTGGCACAAAGACAATGGTGGCAGTGCCAAGCCCCATGGCTAAAACCACTCAAAAGAGGCATAAGGGTAGCATTAATCGTTCAAGTCTTTTACTGCACGGAGTACTGTTGTCCATATTTTAAAACCTAAAAGTACCCGTTAGTAATATTTGTTGTAAGCCAGGAAGGAATTAAAAAAAAAAAAAAAAAAAAAAAAAGAGAGAAAGGAAAAAAAAAAAAGAAAAAAAAAAAAGAGGAGCCTGAAATAGAGACGAATAACAAATCTTGCCAGACATCTGATTTTTTTTTTTTTTTCCCCTACCTAGAGGACCAAATGCTAAAATGTGCCGTTTGTCACCGGCACGCCAAGCGCGCGCGCCACGAGCTGTCCCCTTCCGTGGCTTTACGAGCTGACAATTGAAACAAAGCTCCGTGGAAGAGGTTGACCTCCAAAAACAAGCCGGGGGACAACTTTGGAGTTGTTCTCCTCCTTTAGGCGAGGCACAAACAGCGTCGCCGTTAGGAGTGGGGGCAAATACGTCTTTTTTTTTCCCCGTTAACTGACACAACGCGTGCCAACCACGGGAGAGACAAAGAGAGAACTCCACGCAGCTCCCGGCTTCCGACAAACCCCGAAACCTCCGCTCTCTGCCCCCCAAACACCTCCGAGACCCCTCTTCTCCGAGCCGAAGCCGCCGCTCCACCAGCACCCGGCTTTGGGGAAGGACGAGCGGCGCCGGATCGCCGAGCGACCGATAAAGGAGCCGCTCGCCTTCCCGCGGCGCGCTTGGAAAAAAAGTAGTCGAATTAAGGAGAAAATTTAAGCAACTTCAAGCGCAAGTCGCCTCTTCGCCTGCCCTGGGAGAGAGGGCACCTTGGCTTTTTGATTTTTTTTTTTCCGGTAGGCAGAAGGAGAGGCATGAGGCAACTCTTTCCATCTGCAGAGAAAAAGGAAGTGAAGCTATTGCTATAAATGACTTCAATTCAATGTTTACATTGATTTCGCATTTTTGGCTGTTTTTTTTTTTTTTTTCCCCTGGAGATGAGTTCAACCAGAATATTCTAAATCAGGTTTCCGCTGCCCTACATTTGGGGTTTGGGCTGAAGAAGGGAAACCTGTCTGGGGAATTAAAAAAAAAAAATAAATAAAATATTGATTGGCTGCAGATTTTGGCTTGCTCAGGTCCGCAATTTTCCTTGAAGCTATCTCTTATTTTACGACCGCATTTTTGAAATTAAGGGTTTAGTTCTTCCAGTTTAATTCTGCCTTCACCTACATTTCTTGCACTCAGCGTTCTCTTTGGCTTCTTTAAGTTGGGTCGTGCGAGCAGGGGAAGGTTGGAGGACTCCACCAGCGAAGGTCTCCGAATCAGTCCTGCTTGTTGCCTTTGTTTTGGTTTTTTTTTTTTTTTGCCTTGGAGATTTCAAAACCTGACTCATTCCTGCAGAGAAATCCAGCTAAAATTGGTACAGAACCATAAAGAAAAACCTTGCCAAAATAAAGGAGCCATACATCCTATAGCTAGAAGCGCCTCGCTCTTGGAAAAATGGATATATTCCCCACAGGCAGCCTCCCCGGCGTTTTGCCCTTGACATTCAAACCAGCCTACTTGTGCTTTCTACAGCGGGCAGCTTTAGTATTTGTTCAGAACTTTCCAAATGACAAGAGACAAAATAATAAAAAAAAAAAAAAAGAAAAAAAAAAAGGAAGGCAAAATTAAAAGGAGACGGCTTCGACGCGATTTTTTTGGCCTCTTAACTGAAGCGTGCAAATCCCAACGGCGTCCCTGGCACCCGGGCGAACAGCTGGCGCCAGCCCCGGCCCCCCTTTTGTGCGCCGGTGGGCAGGGGCAGCCCCTCGTGCCGGGGAGGTTTCGGTGGGCACCGGCGGCCGCGGCCGGGATTTCTGCTGCGCCAACGTCGAACCAGCTCGAGCTCGGCAAAGTTATTAACCCGGGCTTGACCCGGGTGCTCTGTACGCCGCGCTCCGACAGTGGCGCGCTCGCCTGGGTAGGATATAGAGTCAAAATACCCTTTTTATTTTCGGGGCGAGTTTTTGAACGGCGCGTTTTACATCACAAAGGATCTCATCCGCCGGTAATGGAAGTATCATGGTAATGAGGTGCCGCCGCTTTGTGCTTGAGACGGGAAGGACGGAATGGGAAAGAGCTCTCCGGCAAAGTTGGCGTTCGTAACAGAGCGCAAACGCCACGGCGCCTCGCCCGGGGACGCTCCACAAACCAGATACGGAGCTAAGGGATTAATCCCGAGAACGTGAATGGCATCGCCCCCCAAAATGCAGGAGCTAAAGTATTAATCCTGATCATGTCAACGGCATCGCCCCCCAAAATGCAGGAGCTAAGGGATTAATCCCGACCAGGTCAATGGCATCACACCCCAAAATGCAGGAGCTAAGGGATTAATCCCGATCAGGTCAATGGCATCGCTCCCCAAAATGCAGGAGCTAAGGGATTAATCCCGATCAGGTCAATGGCATCGCTCCCCAAAATGCAGGAGCTAAGGGATTAATCCTGATCATGTCAACGGCATCGCCCCCCAAAATGCAGGAGCTAAGGGATTAATCCCGACCAGGTCAATGGCATCACACCCCAAAATGCAGGAGCTAAGGGATTAATCCCGACCAGGTCAATGGCATCACATCCCAAAATGCAGGAGCTAAGGGATTAATCCCGATCAGGTCAATGGCATCGCTCCCCAAAATGCAGGAGCTAAGGGATTAATCCTGATCATGTCAACGGCATCGCCCCCCAAAATGCAGGAGCTAAGGGATTAATCCCGACCAGGTCAATGGCATCACACCCCAAAATGCAGGAGCTAAGGGATTAATCCCGATCAGGTCAATGGCATCGCCCCCCAAAATGCAGGAGCTAAGGGATTAATCCTGATCATGTCAATGGCATCACACCTCAAAATGCAGGAGCTAAGGGATTAATCCCCATCAGGTCAATGGCATCACACCCCAAAATGCAGGAGCTAAGGGATTAATCCCGATCAGGTCAATGGCATCACACCCCAAAACACGGCATGACACTAGGGGAAGGAGATCTTTTTGACACGAGAGAGGATTTTTGCACTTAAACTGATGGGCAGTAACGAGTAACGGGTCTTAGATGTCACGGTGCCAGAACAAGTGCCATCACAAAGGGAGATTTGGGGTTTTTTTTAAGTGGCACCATCAAAAAAGGAAGGAAATTCAATCCTTCAAATCACTAAAATAAAAGTTGACTTGAACAACCTGAAGCAAGGGAATTCAGGGCCGGAGTGATGCTTCACCCCACTTTGTTTTGTCACCAAATTGGACCCGCACCAAAAGACCGAGGCAAATTGCTCAGTCTCTTTGGGTAATCTACCAAATCACAGCATCTATTACGGGGCTTGTCCGTTTTTAAGGCAAAAGAGCTGTGGCAAAACCATAACGATAGGAAAGAAGAATATCCAAGACCGTATTCTACCGGACTGGCATCAAATGGTCCCTTAAGTCCCTGAGCAGTCTCACCAAAATCAATCGGATCGGAACGATCACCCCAGGACAGAAAGGTTTGTGGTGAATAGCTGGTTGTTCGCAGCTGCGTTACGGGATCAATTTGTCTAATCCCAGAGTATGAGGCTGTTGTCCCCTTCGCAACAGGTTTTCAGCACCTCCAAAGGAATCGGAGCCTGCGCCGCGACCGCGCAACCCATCGATAATCCCGCAGACGAGGCATTAACGAGGTTAGTATCGATCGAGAACGGAATAATGAACTTTCATAACTGCTTATTTCGACACCGGTTGAAGGAATTCTATTTAATGAGTCGAAGAAACCGTCGAGACTCCTCCTCGCCCGTGGCTGTGCCGCAGAGCCCGACACTGAGCCGACGGCCACCTAAGACAGGAATGGCAGGACATCGATGGGAGACAATCTGACTTCACCAGCATCTTTAGTCTCCTCTCCTTTTCACACGTGCGCAGAATTTCAGTCCAGAGGAAATAATCACACCCGTCAACACCTGTATCACGCCAGAAACGGGCGAGTTTGTTCGGCAGAGAAACAGAAACACCACAGAAAACCCGTTGGCCGCGTTCTACCCTTCTCATTCTTGGCAAAAGACAGGCAAGGGATGAGGACAGGCATCGGAGACCAAAAGAAAACCAAAATCAAAAGCATTATCTAACGCTGGAGAATGGGAATACTGAGAAGGGGCAACGTTTTGCTAAAGATGGGAGACAAAAACCTGTTGTAAGGATTGAAAGTAAAGCACTGGGTAGTGCCTCGCAGGACTATTTTAAATCAAAACGCACCGCGGGGTGATCCCTCCTCCTCCGTTCAAATGTTTATCAGGTATTTGGAAACCTGAGTTTTCACTCAAGCGTGAAACCAGAACGGCTTTAAAACAAGTCAGATACGGATCTAAGGCCGTGAATGACAGAGAATTGAAAGAGGACCATAAACCTTCCGCCAGCCCAAGCCTGGGCTCTAAATCTTTGCCCTGTAAACCACCCCGTTTATTAAAAGGCTACTAAAACAAACCACGTTGGACACGAGCAAGGATAAAGAGATCAAAAAGCCTTATCGCTCCGACCGGGGGTCAAACCTACACCTCGGCACAATAAAGCAGAAATCGTCCTCTTTCCCAGAGCAGGTGTCAGCACGGAATATATTTGTCATATAGCTTAGTCCAGAAAAATAAAATAAAACACCAAACTAGCTTTAATTTTTGTTAGGATTTCGATGTCGGAAGCTAAGCTTCGGCTTAGCTCAGCCGACAAAACAACCGAGCTTCTCGGCGTCGGGCGAAACATCAGGACTGATGTGGGAAACATAAAGAAATACCCAGGAGGCTCCCGTCGGTACTATCCAGCAGAGGGCATGCCTACCCTAATAAGATTTTTTGACACTTGAGAACTGACATTTCCTAAATGCTCCAGCAACAACAGATCCGGGCTGAGAATATGGGCAAACTCATCACATCAGTAGACGCCGTCGGATCGAGAACGATACAGCTCGCTGGCGGAAAGACACCCAGGAACGGCGATCCCTCCGCCGAAGAAAAGAAATAAAAAGAGAGGGATTTCCCACTTTTGTCAGCAGAACATCTTCCTCCCGTTGCCAAATGCAGAGATAACAGCCTTTGCGAGAAAAAATTAACATTCCTCAATAGGAACTTCGCACCTGAAAGGAATGTTTGTGCTGGGGTTTGATTTACAAATATTTTATTCTCTGTCTCCACTGATACGAAACTGAGTTATCTTTAGCTGGGCTAGATTTTTTGCCTGATTCTTGCCAGTTGCTTCGTAGAATAGAACAGCAACATCACCTACAGCTTCGACTCAATAATTTATTTTTATTCTATTTAAGTGAGAGGAGATTTAAAAAAAAAAAAAACAGAGAGGGAAGAAATTTGTTGCTTGTTCGAAATCACCTTGTATAGAAATGATTATAGAAAACTTTCTAAAGTCTACTCGTGCGTTTGGGGTCCTCCAGCATAAATTATTTCATTTCAAGCCCGCGCGCCCAGGGGTACAAACCCACCGAGGAGAAACGAGAAGTGACGACGGTAACGAACGGTGACCGCCCCGTGCGCGGAAACGATCGCTCCCAACCTCAACCTGTGAGCACAGAGTAAATGGCTCTTTGGGTTCCTTATCAGATAATATATATATATATATATATATTTATTTTTAAAAAAAAGTTTTAGTAGCCCTGGGAGATGAACTTGATTTCCAAGGTCTCCAAGGCAGGCAGCTTAGGTTACATGTAGGTCACAATAAATAATACTCATCGCCGGGCCGGCGCGAGGCGCGCCGCCGCCTAAGTTGAACTGACAAGCCTTTATTATTCCTAAGCACTTGATTCTGAAACATTTGCACAATCTGTTAAGTCCGGACAAATTTAAATGGTTCTGACATGCAGCCTGCTAGGG
The DNA here is from genome assembly GCA_020746105.1 of Trogon surrucura. Lineage (NCBI taxonomy): Eukaryota > Metazoa > Chordata > Aves > Trogoniformes > Trogonidae > Trogon > Trogon surrucura. Next base: position 87,065,928 of record CM036658.1, read on the forward strand.
TCAGTGACAGGGATAATGCCTCTTTACGCGGGGAAAATTTCGTGGCATATAGGTCACTCTCTTCGGGGGAATCAACTGCGCGTCTCTTCTTCGCGTTTCCACCGCAATCCTTCATCCCGCAGCCTGGAGCTGAGAGTGAAATGCAAGAAAGGAGCCGAGCGCTCAAAGCAAAAATCTGCTTCCAGGACAATCCATTATATCTGACAAGTTAAATGTTCCATGGTAGACCATATGGCATCGGAGCAGGGCCGACGATGGAAGAGGGAAACTCAGCAAATGCATCACAATTAAGGAGTTTGACTATCGACTTTACTTTGATTTACTCCGGGTTTTTTTGGTCTTAGATTTTGGACCTCCCAGGCTTTTCCGTTTGCCATTTTCCAGAGCCAGCAGGTGGTTCGCCAAAACCGTTCCCTCCCAAACCTTAAGATTTTAGCTCCTTTAAACAGTGCTCCCCGCCGAGTCGTTTTTATACCTGCTGTTATCAGCAAGCTATTAGTAGCCCAAAAAAATAAGGAAAGGAGACAAAAAGAGGAAAACAGCATCAAATCCCCGTCCCCAGAGCCTCGGCGAGGAGGTCTCCGGAAAATGCGACCCCATGATCAGCAGGAAGAAGTCATCCCATCAAAACCCGGCCCCTGAACTGGGAATACTGGCTTTGCCACGCCCACGGATCCCGACCGGCGTAAAGAAATAGAGAAGAAAATCCACGAAAATGAGCTGCGTGCAACGAAGCTCCTAAATAGTTCGGGAACGCCGCGTGGAAAATGGTATGTGGGATCTCCAGGGCTCCTTGCAAGGACTCTTGGCCAGGCAAGAGGACGGGAGGATTTGAGGAATGCGTCGTTATTTTGGTCCACGATGGAAAACCTGCAGAAATAACCACGTGACCATTTCTGGGCGATGCCCTGGGGTTACGACGCAAAAAATCAAAGTAGGTAGGGCAGGCTCCGTCCTTATTTAGGTATTAAATCAAGTGTCACGGGTAGGAGAGAATCGAAGAGGGTGGCACTAGAAGCTGCTGGTGCCCAAGTCGCCAAAACAAACCACTCGTCGGGCTCTGGAATTGGGAACCTCATTTGAAGTTTTTATTTTTGTCATTTTTTTTTTTTTTCCAAATAAATTTTGACCTTGGCAAAGGCTGAGCTACCAGTTAAGGCCCATCCCGCCCAGCCAAGGGATCAGCAGACGCTTCCCAGGGATCTCCAGAGGGATCATGCAGCAACGGGGAAATCACAGCGAGGGAAAAAAATGCGATTTAAAAATGTATTTTCCCGTTTCGATACGCTTTGTAAGGAGGAGCTTTCAGATTACCGAAAACTTATTGGGGTTATTTCCGTATTTTTTGAAGCCGTCGCTGTTTGTGCCACCCCGAACCGAAAGTAAAGCTGCCGAAACGCTTGGAAATTTTGGAAAGTAAACCAAGAAGTTTGGAACTTGCTGAGCGGCGAGGCAAGGCGAAGGGCAGGCAGGACTCGTGAACAAAGCCCAGGCTGAAACCAGGGCTGAAAAAACGAGGCGCATCCGCTCCTCCAGCGCCGCGGTTCTTCGCACGGATCTTAAATTTATTATTGATTTAGCATTTAGCACTGCAGGCGCTGGAACAAAGACCCCTCCGATTATGAATGCGTGCTTCCGCGGCACGTGCTTTAATTTTAAAAAGGGTTTGGGTCTTTTTTTTTCTTTTTTTTTTTCTTTCTTTCTTTCTTCCCCCCCCCCTCCAAAGATCCTGCACATTAAAGACATCAAGTTCTTCAAAAGTCTTTCAAAACGTGGGGTTTTTACCACAAGGGTTTCTGCGCTCAGGGAGGAGCTCTGCCTGTTTAAGGGGCGGTTTTATTTCAAGGGGAGGGGGCTGTTTGGTGTTTTCAAGGGAAGAAAAAATCCCCAGGCCCCCTCCTTGGAAACTCGGAACTATTTGGGGTTTAATTGGGCACGTACCAGAGAGATAATGGCTCTTTAAAGCGCTCCTGGCGTCGGGGAGCCACCGGGCGAGAAGGCAAACGGTTTAAAATGTGGATTTTTATTTTTTCTGTAACACAGCTCTAGTGGAGAAAAGTCAGGGCTTCCCGACACAACCCAGTCAGAGATGCTGCGTCGAAACGGAGAAGGGAAAAGGAAGGAGAAACCGGGCGAAACAAAGCGAAACGAGGCAGAGATTTGCGCTTTGTAGATTCCCCCGCTAAATCCCGACCAACATTTTTATTACTAATTAAAATGTCCATATGGTAAGGCAACACCTGATCCAAGGAGCTTTTAACTCGGCGTCCAACGCCTGCGTTTCCTCAGCAAACCTGAAATTTTGGCCTGGATTTGTTGGGTTTGTTTTTTTTTCCGACGCGGTGGTTTCTGAGTCATTCACGAAAGAGAATAAAAACTTTGAATTCCCCTGTGATACGGTATTGAATAAAAAACTTTAGATTGAATTCCCCGCCCTGTCACAGTTTGGAACAAAACACGTTGAAAAAGAACGGAAAAGCCGAGTTAAAAAAAAATAATATTTGAAATATTCTTTGTCTTCTTATCAAAAAGTTCAATACAGCGGATCAAAAACGTGACGCAGCTAAAAATGAGTCTGACTATGAGCTTAGCGTGCTGCTCATGTCCAAAATTCACCCGGGACACTTCCTCCCGCCTTCTCTGGATCCTTGCGATGACAATGGAGTCGCCACTCTTGACTTTTGTTTTCTTATTCGGTGCTCACGTATTTTTTGAACCCGTTGGGTCCTGGAGACCCAACGAATGATACAATGAACGCGCCCCGGTGGCCGTCCCCGTCTCCTCGGTCCTCCCGGTGACATCCAAGAGGCGTGAGCATCCCAATGGACACCAGAGCCCGTTCAACTCTGTCCAGAAGCACTTTTTTTAATTCTCCCTACGAAATAACAACTTATTAATTGCACTTAGAGCACCCTGAGATACGTATTTACGACACATTTTGGTTTTTGGAAATTCGGAACTCGCGGAGCTCCTCCCGTGGGTGACCAGGAGTTGCGAATTATTGCGCTACTGAATGCTACCGGAAAAAAAAAATGCATTTTCACAGCAAATTTTCTCCTTAAAACTCCTTTTCAGGCTTAAAACAGAGAAGGTGGGTATTACTGAAAGCTGCGAAAAAAGCTCTAAAAAAAAAAGTTAACTTCTAGCCATCTTCCGAACCGAGTCTTTCCCCATCTATTTATTTATTTGCTGAGTTTTTTCTTTCTTCTAATCCAGGGAATTCTTTTTTATTTTCCCCCTTGGAAAAGATGCATCGCCTTACAGCCTGGTTTTTGAAAGGATGAAGCATTTGCACCTTTAAAATCAAGTTTTTCTCACAGACCCAGGGTGTCACAAAGCGGTCAGCTCCGAATAATTTACCCCGAGTGATTTTGTGTGATTACATAAACACATAGAAAATACGCTACGAACAACCCCATCTCTCTCTGAGCCCACTCACCATAAATTTAAAAAAAAAAAAAAGAAAAAAAAAAATCTTTTCTTCGGCTCCTCCCAGAGGAAAAACACACAGAAAGGCTTCTATGATTTTTTAATTATTTTTTTGAAGGTAGAGATGCTTGATGACGTATTCAGTTTCTTTGTGGCTTCCTAAACAGAATTATTTCTCACCTTGCTCCTGCCACCGAAGTCAAGGGTTGCATAAGAAGAGGAGCAAGACCTTGGCAATCTCCAATTCCTTACTAGTAGGAAAAAAAAAAAAAGGAGGAATTTTGGCTTTAACGCCACCAGTATGGATCGCCCAGACCAGTAACACGCCAGTACACCGAGGTCCCACTGAGGACCAAGGGATGATGCTCTCTACGAAGTAAAAACGGGCTCGTTTGAAGAATAAAATGGGGAAAAAACACGTGAATAAAAGCTTTTATGCCTTCCTACTTCTTTGAAGCCATTGGGCGTCCAGGCGATGCCAACCTGACTCCAAGTATTCTCTAAATTGAGGATAAATTGGAAAATTTTTAGGAAATTGGGAGCCGGTCTGGCAGAGCGGCACTGTCGGGCGACGCCAACGCGGCCCCTCCAGAAAAATCATTCCACGGGATTTCTTTTCCCAACTAGAGGTTGGTTTTTGGTTGTTCTTCAAACAAACGCCGGGTTTCTAAAACGAAAACGTTCCGTGTCTACACAATCAACTTTTTCTATCGCTTCCTTATTTCCACTTTTTCAAAATGGCCAAGGCGGTTCGTGCAAATCAAGAAAGTTTCCGAAGTCGCCGATTTTTCTTTTTTTTTTTTTTTTCAAACTGAGCCCCAAAACCACGCGCTTTGAGGGGAAAGAAAAGAACCAATCGCGGCGGGGATCTCTCGGAAAGGCAACGCAGAAAAGCGAGCCCATCTTGAAGGGTCTCTCGGCAAGAGCTGTGCCGTTTAAAAAGCAAAAAAAGAAAAGCTCTCTCCACCGTAAGAATGAACCTATCTATTCAGCTTGCTTACAGGTGACATTACACCATCTGCTCGGGCAGTTTGCCCGCACAAAGGGAAACGGGACCGAAAGGAAAAAAAAAAAACAAAACCTGATGCACTTCAAAGGAATGGCTACGCGGAAAAAAAACGCGAATGATTCCGCGCGGAGAAGGAGGGACAAGCTACAAGAAACTTCTTAAAAACCCGCGGAGCAGCTCCCGAGCTGCACTTTCGGTGCGCAAAGCGCCCGGCGAGAGCGGTTTCGGCGCCGTCGGTGGAGCCTTCCTCCCGCGGCGGCGGCGGCTCTTCCTTTTGTCGTTCCGTGGCACAAAACATCTTCCTCCCTTCCCAGCTCCGTGACCGCCCCCGGGGAAACCCCCCCAGCCAAGCGCCGGAGCCCCGTGGGGCGTCAGGGCACGCGATTCGGGTCGTTTCCCAAAGCCCGAGGCGGGGAGCGAAGAAAAAACTGGATTTCTTCGCTATTTCTTGGAGGCCTCCTGAGAAAGTCGGCCACGGCGGAATAACGGGCGCGTCCCGTTGCTCCAGCTGCTGCCGCTGGAGCTGTTTAGGCACGAGGATGTGCAAACAATTGGAGAATTAATGAGCTAAGCGGGCCACGCAAGCCGCCGAATTTTCTCCAGAGGCTGTTAGGACACAGGTATAATAAAGAGAGAGGGGTGGGGAAAAGTTTCGCAGAAATTCCTGTATTGGGAGAAGAAACCGAGAGCGATTTCTCAGCCATTTCTGCACTGAGGTGCTTTTCTTTCCTTCTTTTTTTTTTTTTTTTAGGGAGCAGGGAGGGGGGCTCGGGGGCTCAGGCTTTAAAGAGTTAAAGGCTCCCTACCATTAATTTGCATCTGGTGCTTTTAGTGTGTGTGTGTGTTTTTTTCTTCCCTGAAAAGTTGGCAGAGCCGCCGATTTTCCATAATGCAAGCATTTGGGAATTGTGAGCGGAATGAAACCGATCCAATCTCCTGACTGCGACATGAATTTTCATTAATTACAACCTTGTCAGCAAAAGCATTATCAAAGCTGAATATGAAAATGCTAATGAGTTCTCATTTGCATATTTTTCTTTGTTGGAATGTCATTAATTATTACATTTTATGATGATGAATGCAGCTGTCGAAGCTCTCCGATGCATAATTAGCCATCAGAATGCCAGGAGCCGATCAGCATTTTTGGGTAGGGGGGGAAGGAAAAAAAAAAAAGGAAAAGGAAATAAAAAAAAAACCACCAAAATTTCCCTTCGACCTCTCGCACTCCCCGCTCGCGCCCAAACCCCCCAAAGTTTGCGCTGCCGACGCCGCTCCCGCCGCCGGCTCGCTCCCGGTAAGCGCGGGGACGCGTTTCTCCTCCTTTAATAAAAAATTATTTTGTTTTTGCCGATCGTGCGCTTATACAATTGGAGCAGCCCTTAATAAAAAAAAAAAAAAAAAAAAAAATCGTTATTCCAGCTTAATTAATGCCACGCTTAATTATAACACCATGATGTCAGCGGTTTTAATTAAGTATTGGCTCGGTTACAAAAAAACTCCTCGCCGCAGTAAGAGTCGCTATCGGTGGATTTGTGCAAATCACTTCGCTCCCGGGTTTCGGGGGCTCTCGCGGTTCGGGAAGCGGCCGGGTCGCGGCCGGGCTCGGACCCCGCGCGGGCGCACAAAGCGGCCGAAGCCCCAAATAAGAAACCCGGCGGCGGCGCGGTCACCTCCTCGACCGCTTTTATTATTATTTTTTTTTGGGGGGGGGCAGCGAAAGTGTAAGTGAAGATGACAAACCCGAGCTCATCCTCTCCCAGCCGCTGGGAACGGTGTTTATAAGTAAAAAAAGAAAAACAACACGGAGCAGATGGGACCATTACACATGACCAAACCAATCAATCACAGATGAAGGGCCCAGGTGCAGCGCAGCCGCGCAACAACGCACCATTTCACAGTCTGTCAGACACATACACATGGTCGTACATGAATGACCCTCCCCGGCTCCCCCAGGACCTCATCTGGAGCGCGGCTCCCCTCTCGCCTGCCTCCGCTCCGACTGACGTCTTCATAATCGCCCCGGCTCGCCTCCGCCGAGGGGAAAGGGGGGGGACCGGCGCGCACCTCGGCGCCCGCGACCCGGGCTCCCCGCCGCCGCGGGGCCGGAGGGAGACGCTCGCGCCCACCTGGGGGGTTTCCAAGAGCTGGAAGGTTTCGGGGGAGAGGTGGCGGGGCGGGGCGGCGTGGGGGAAGGAGCAGGTCCCTGCTCCAGGTGGGTGATGAGAAGAGAGGAGAGCGAGGGAGCGCTGCCGGACACGCGGGTACCACGACGCCGAGATGCGGCCGAGTGGGTACCACAAGGCCAAGATGCTCCCAGACAGGTACTATGACACAGAGATGCTCCCAGACACACGGGTACCACGACACCGAGATGCTGCTGGACGGGTACCACAACACCGAGACGCTCCTGGACACACGGGTACCACGACACCGAGGTGTCCCTGGATGGGTACCACGACACCAAGATGCTCCTGGGGGGGTACCGCGACGCCAAGATGCTGCCAGGATGGTACCATGACACTGAGATGCTCCCAGACACACGGGTACCACAACAGTGAGGTGCCCCTGGAAGGGTACCACGACACTGAGATGCTCCTGGGGGGGTACCACAACACCAAGATGCTCCTGCACGGGTACCACAATGTCAAGATGCTCTCAGATGGGTACCACAATGCCAAGATGCTCCCAAACACACGGGTACCACAACACTGATGTGCTCCTGGATGGGTACCACGACGCTGAGATGCTCCAAGACACATGGGTACCACAACATTGAGATGCTCCTGGATGGGTACCAGGACACCGGGAGGCTCCCAGGCGGGTAACAGGACGCTGAGATGCTCCAGGATGGGTACCACGACGCAAAGATGCTCCCAGACACACGGGTACCGCAACAGCGAGGTGCCCCTGGATGGGTACCATGACACCAGGATGCTCCTGGAGGAGCGTTCCCACCTCAGGCAGAGGGATGGGCACCAAGGAGGGACCACGGTCCCCAAGAGACTTGCGGCAGGGTCAGCTGTGGGTGCCACATCCCTGCTCCGCCTGCCTGAGCCCCGTGAAGGGGGGATGCCTGCGGGAAGGAGGTATTTTAAGCTATTCTGCCCAAGGAGCGATGGTGGGTAATGTTGACTCGCCCCCTTTAAGCTGATAATCTTATTCACCTGTGTAGATCTGAAAGACCTTGTCGCAGAGACACTCACCCGGTGCAAGGTGGTGCCCAGGCAAACGCCTAACGAACTTCAGATTTTAAAATCTGAAAATCCACTCCAGGAGCGAGTGACGAAAGTGGGTTCATCGGAAAATAAACATCTCTCAATTTTGATGCAGAGCCCCGAAAAACACAAGGTGCAGGTCTTAAGTAATGGTTTTGAGAGGATCTACCTTGAATTTTGGGTCATGTCCAATTTACAAGGTGCAACTCATCGTACAGCGCAACCGAAATAAACCCTCCGCTCCCTTGCGGGCTCCTTCCAGCGACCACTCCAGGCAAGCTCCCGGGGCGGTTTTACGATACGCTTGTTTTGGGGTTGTTTTTAAAATGCTTATTGAGAGGATTTCCCCTGCCGAGCTTTTGGAAATACTCACACGTTCTATTTCCCAGAAATTTTTCAGCTCCCAGTAGCAGAAAAATTTCATGTTCGCACGAAACTTTGCCGACAAACTCTGCACCCATCACACCTAGTAACATTTTCTATAACGAAAAAGAGTCAACTTGTGTTTTGAATGGGCTTCCTTCTCTCCCAACGAACGGAATTCGCACGTTCGCATTAATAAATCTCTATTTTTGGGGGCTCAAAAGAAACCGCGCTATGAAAAGCAGATGTGGACGTTGGATCCTATCAAATGAGATTTCCACAAGCCGAGCCTATTCTAGCCCCAGATCAAAGGCACTAAAATGCCGCCTCCTCCCCGCTTCCAGCGTAATTATGGAGATTTCGCTCCTTTTGTTACGCCGAGCACAACAGGTAAACCTAAAAACCTGAAAAATAACGACGGGTCGCTGCGGCAGAGCGCCTCGGCGCCCCAGTCCTGCCCGGCGATGGGAAATATCTGCTTTTTTCCTGGAGGTTGCTTTTCCTTCACGCCAAAGCTGCCGCGAGGAGCGTACGAGGTTACACGTTTATTCCAAATACCGATACATTCTAGTGCTGGATGATGAGGCAACCTCATCCTATTTTTTCTCTTCTGTGTGTAATTCTGGTCACATTCGACTTTTGTTGAGGTTTGTGGCCGCTTTCGGGTTGGGCACTGGATCAAAGAGCCTTGCAATGTCCCCCCAACCTCTGCGATCTCCCCAAGTGAGGGACTTCTCCAAGTCGATGCTCCCTGGATCTGGCCGTGCCAATAATCACTGAGTCACCTCTGAAGAAGGCAAGGAAAGAATGCAATAAAGCAGCTCCACCCAGCCAAGCCGAGTGCAGATCGATAATTATCTCCACGGAAAACCGATACGGATCCGGGTTCTCCGCGCGCCCACGCGTGCTGGCGGCGGCTGCAGCCCCATCGCTCCACAGCGCTGGAAAACCAACACGTGCTGGGGGCTCTTGGAGGGATGTTGACAGCCAGCAGAGCAGGAGCAGGCTCACACTGTACCTAAAACCTGGGATTTAAGCATCACTTCAACTTCTGAGTTCCCAGTAATGGAAAATTGCAAACTTAGGCAGGAGACCGGCATTACCTACAGCCAGAATCTGGGCTTGCACTTCATTAACTGGGTTTTTTTTGCCTTTGACCTTGGGGAAGTCACAGCTTCTCTACCCTTAATTTAGCAAAACGCACCTGGCGCGGCCGACACGGCCGTCCCCTGGGGAAAGCCGCTCTGACGCTCACGCCCTGCCGGCGCGGGTCTGCAGGAAAAAGTCGCGTGGGGCTCTCCGCCGTCAGGGAGCGTGTCCCTGCCTGTGTCACCTAACCTAAGGACGGGAGGAGATGCCATCAGCAAATAATATCTGTCTCGCCAGGCTTGTTTTCGTGAACACCGACGCAGTATTTTTCGGTCCTTCGAGTTGCAATCTTGCCGGTACGTCCGGGAGAGGATACGCCGAGCAGGAGAATTTTCACAGCCAGCACATGCACCAGGGGACCCGGGCGTAAGGAAAAGAAAGGAAGGAAGGAGGGGGAGACGTGGGAAATTTATGAGACAGAAGTTTGCAAATCAAAAAGCAAACGTGAGAGCACGAGCAGAGCCAAAAGGAGTAGGTGAATTTAGGGAATTCTTCTCAATTCAAGGAGGTAGGAAAAGGAAAAGGGAGGATACGTTAAGGAAGGGCTGTGGAGGAAGCAAACAGAAGGAATGGGTTCTGTATTCCTTCATCCTTCTCTTTTTCTGGTTCCTTCCTTCCTTAGTTTTCTGCTTTCCTGACTCCTCTGTCCTTCATTATCCTCTTTCCTGTTATTTTGCTGAAAACTGGCAAAAATTACAAACTGCACAGGCGTTAAAACTGGCCTGAATTCCAAATATAAGCCCAAATCTAGGCCAGAGGTATATTTGGCAAATACAAATCCTTGCCAGATTTACACAGCTCTAATAATAAGGTGACAAGAACCGCGCGCGGGATTACGGACGTGGCCTCACTCATCCCTTAGAAAGTGCCAAAATAGTTTCCTTTGACTTTTATTCAACCTTTCTGCTCGCGAATCGCAGACTCTTAGCTTCAGGGGGAGGGGTAAAAAGAAAAAAGAAACCCCCAAATCGAAACCAAACCTGCTTTGGATTTGGGCGAAGTTTTACAAGTGCTGTTTCCCATCCAGCCTCAGATCTGCCCCTGCCCATTAAAAAGCCCAAATCCCAGCCCGACCCCACGCCCCCCGAAAGCGGGGAGCACCCCGTCCGACTCGGCGCCCGGCGTCGTTTCTCCGCTGTTTAACGCCCCGGGGAAGCGGCAGGTTCCCGTTACCCTCTTTCCCGCCCTCGGAAAAGTCCTTCTTAGATTTTTCAAAGCTCTTCAGATCCCACGTCGCCCTTTTTCCTGTCGTGGGCCCACGGCCACAGCTGGGCAGGAGCAGAGAGACAACCACTCGACATCTGGAACCATCTCGGGGCGTTTCGCCGAACCACCCGCTTTTTCTTTTTTTTTTCCCCCGATGCCTCCCCCAGCAAATCTTTCCTCCTTCTTTTACTCTTAATTAAAATTTTTAAACCTCGAAGGCGTGGAAAAATCAAATCAAAGTCCGGCAAGAGAAAGCCACGAGCAGGTTTTTTTATTACTACGTGTTCGAGCGCGGCAGGACTCCTCCCGCCCGGATCCCAGGGCAGGACGGCGGCCAAAGCTGTATTTTATATTGCCTCTCTTTTAAGTGCAGCTTGCTCCCCTCGGTTTTGTATCATCAGCAAATCTCATTACACGATGGAAGAAATATGCGGGCTCTTACGAGAGAACAAGCTCGGCTTCAAAGCCGAGCCCGTTCCCAACACGGCACAGGTGTGCGCCACATGAGCCGGCACCGAAAACCGCAACCGCTCGGGGTGCGATGACAGCTCCGCCGAAGGCGATCAAAACCGTCGAAAAAAAATAAAAGTGGAAGTTGGACGGGGAATAGCTCTGCCGGGCGAAGGCCAGTCAAAGCAAACGCGCCGGGAGGGACGGGCTGTTCAAAGGAGCGAGCGCAACGAGCCGCTGCAGCAAAGCAGGAAGGATTCGCTAAGCGACGTTCGGGGGGATTTCGCAAACGTAGGCGAGAGCTGGAGCGCCGTCGCCGGGAACCCAAGCACAGCAGAAAGGCACAGAACGCGTTTTCAGAAGGTTGGAGCTTTGGGCGTGGTGAATATATGGAAGATTCTGCCTATGGGGGTGATTTCTGTAGGGGCAGCAGGCTGAAGCACCTCACCCTCAAGCGAGCGTCCGTGAGCTTACCACCGGGGAAGAAAAAGGACAAATTTTACGCCTGACTTCATTCCGTAGCCATCCGTGCTTCCCAAAGTCTTGGTTTTCTGCAATTTCCATCGCCCGCAAACCAGGATTATATATAGTGGGTGACTAAACTGAGCAATAAGGACGTCGTCTGGTCATGACCAGGACGTTCTAGGAATTGAAATGCGAGCAAGTGGAGCTCAGTCTCTCTTTGCATTTGTGTTTCCGTCCACAAAACAAGGATTATGAGAGAATTTATCACCCATACAGAGATTCCTCTGCAATCCTTTGCGTCCCACGAGATGATATTTCAGAGGTTGGTGGTGTGACAGCAGGCTACTGAAGCCCAAGCGTATTCCCATCGTGACAAGCAGGCGCTACAAAGCGTTATCCAAGTCACAGCACATCTACAAGAGATTTTCCTTCTCCAGAAGATCCTTAAAAGGAAGGTCTGATTAATTTTAGTCAGAAGCTCTACAAGATCCGTCAGCCTACCCACCGCACCTCTGTTCCCTAGGTCTGAGCATCCCAGATGCTACCAGAGAGGACGGGTGGAGGTACCCGGAGGCAAAGAGCACCGGAGAGAAACTTCTGCCTGGGGGATGCGAATTTTTGTTTGACCTGAATTCGGTTTCTAAGGGTTTTCAAAAGAAAAGGGTTTTGCTGAACGAGCTGGGTAGACGAGTGTTAAAGATCTCCTCTGCCAGACGGACAAGTTTGTTTGCGTTGGTTTTTATCCACCAAATATTTGTAAATTTTAATTGATGTTCTTCTACCACACGCACTGAGGAAGACCGCAAGTGTTAAGCCCCCAGCTTAGCCCTCCGTTCGATATTCTGCCCGTCGCCTCCCTCAGTTTTCATGTTTCCCTTTTCAACGGGAATCAAGCAGCTCACTTTGCCTCCAGCTGCAGCCCTACCGCCTGCCACTCACTCGGACGTCGGTCCTGTGAAGGCAGCCAAACCTAACGAGCACACGGAACTAATGGATCTGGACCGGGAAGGGCCACGAGATCCTTTGGTAGTAAATCTGGGACAGTAAAAAAGCCTCTGAGGAAACACCAGAGTGATGCGGATGAGGCTGGCAAGATGAAACTCCATTGTTAGGTTGAACTTTTAAAGTTCAGTTGTTTATAAAACACTGCGCCAGCAAGAGCATGATTCTTCGAGATATCGAAGAGGCTCAGAAAGGATCATCGACATTTCAGATATTAGTTGGGTCCAGACTGGCTGAGTGTCAGCTCTGAACCTTACATATTCCTACAGACCAGTGTCGCAGGTTAGGGCTGGGCCTAAAAACTGGCTTTTTAGCTAAACCCAGGACAACCAGGAATCTCAATCTCAACCTTCCCGGCGATGAAGAACGTGTTTGTGCTGGTGAAACTAAAAGATACCAGCGATTTTCTCCGAGAACCCATTCGGGAAGACTTTACCTCGTTGCTCTGTCACGGTTTCCCCAAAGGAAATTTTCTCCTCCCTTCCACACAGGGCTGTAAGTATCCTGGAGGCCAAACCACTCGCTGTAAAATGTATTTTAATATTGAAGATCGTTTGGAAATCACTAAACCGGAGTCGCGCACGGAACTCGTCGATGAAATCCGCACGGGACAAAAGCTTTGTGCCGCACTGGTGAAACACAGAACCTCCCGCTTATCCCTGTGGACACTGAGGAATGGAGGGGAGCTCTTTGCCTGGTTGGTTTTTTACCCCCCACCAACATTAAATAGCCCTTTCTCTTTTCTTACTTAAGAATTCTGTGATGGCTCCTCTACAGAGTTTAATCCATCTACTGATGTTCTCACCCACCGTGTGATCACCCATTCTGGAATAATCCCCATTTCCTTCAATATTTCTTGCCTCTCTCCTGGGAAATTTATATTTGATTCTGGCATCTGTTCCCCATCCTCTTTTGTGAACACTGAGGCGAAAAATCCATTTATTTTTTAGCAGTGTCTACATCATCTGTCAATAAATTACCCTTCCCGTCTCTAAGAGGTCCTAAAATCTACTTTACTGACCTCCTCTTCTTTACGCATCGCAATAATCCTTCGTGATTATTTGTCTTAACCTCGCGTGCAGTTGTTCCCTCCTTCCTCTCTCTTTGCTTTCAGATTATTATTTTTACCAGCGAAGCTCATTCCACACTCGATGTTTTACATCCCAGAGCCTTGCCCTCCCTTTTCACCATTCCTTTTTAGTTCTTCTGCGTTAGGATCCCAGCACGCCTTTTCACCACCATAGTTTTTCCTTGGCAGAGTCGGGGAGAACATACTTGCTACACTTGTTTCTCACTTATTTCCCCCTTGATGTTGCGCATTTATGCGAAAATCGGTTCTAATATTTGACGTTAAACGCAGATGACAGCTGCTCGGGCTGCACACCTCACCCTACCATCAGCAGGTAACTTCTTGGTGCTTTAAAAATTATTCTAAGCATATTCCCGGTTTTACGTCTACTTCCCCCACAGTTACGCCAAAGTTTCAGTCATTTTCTCATGTTTCTTCTGTCCTCCTTTCACTCGTTTTGTTTCGCTAGTTGAAATAAAGAACGACGAGGCAGATTTGTGGCCATTAAGACAAATTCCATCGATGTCTGCAAACTTTTCCATGCTCCTCAAACGAGTTCTTCCTTCAGATTCCCAGTCACCTCCTGGGTAACGCATTGTGGAAGATTTCCAAGCTCAGATTTTTTACAAGCGGCTTTGGAAGCAATCCATTGGCCACGAGATTTGCGCCCAAGTTCAAATTCTCCTAGGTGTGTTCGAAAAGACAAAGTTTGGTGGCAATGTCAACCAGAACCTTCAACTCTAAGGACACATGAAAACGAAACTGGAACGAGCAGAAAGGGTACGACTGTGTTGCTACAGATATATCATAATTAACAAGCATTTAAACAACTAAATTCTTGCTGATCCGTCTACAGAGCCTCCTCCTCCAAGGATTACTGAGAACCGCTTTTTCCGGGTAATTCACACACGTACAGATCTAGATATGCACAACAACGCTCTTTTTAACGTTCGATCGCCGGCGAAATTTCTCCTTCATCACACCGAGTCAGCACGTGGGCTTCCCAGAATATCCTTCCCCATCCCTTCCCATTCCTCACTCTTTTTCAGAACCACCGAGCACGGGCGCGTAGTAAAAGTCCGCGGGATAAAAGAAAACGCTCTGATTGGAGTGAAAAAGGAAGAGAATTTAATTAAAGGCGTGCTCCGTATCTTTGAGGTTCACGTGGGATGGGGATCAAAGCCCGGAGCCGGTGCCCCCTCAGCCTCGCGCAGCGCGAGAGCTGGTGCCGTCCTTAATTCAGACCATCTGGGAAGACGGATCTGCTGGCACGGCGCGGCGGAGGATTCCTGTACCCTCCTGTCATACCCTTTTATCGTTCGCATCGGGACTGGTTCATATTTGATTGCGCAGGCTCCCCGCAAACGCGCCCAAACCGGGGCGGCACCGGAGCCTGCAGGCTGGGGATGAGAATACAGAAGTTACACAAACCATCACGAGAATTAAAAATTTAACTACAAAAGGAAGAGTGTTTTAAGTCAATTTTGGCTTTGGCTTCCTAGGAAAGCAATGAGAATCTTCTCTCGTCGACGTGTCAGCGACGCAGAGAAAAGCTTTAAAAGAAATCTCTCGCAAAAACGGGGAGTTCTGACTCAAAGCCCACAGCGAGGCGGAACGAAAAGTCCATTTTCTTCCGCTAAGACCTTCCTCGATTCGACGCCTCCCAAGTTCACACTTAAGGTACGCGGGGGCTCCCAACGAGTATTAATTACCCGGCCGCCCCGGCGTTGTTTGACGCGCGCTGGGCCTTAACTAGGGAGCACAACAAACCCATTGTTTTTGCCGGTTTAACGGCCCATGACTGGAGCAGCTATGGAAATGACCCAGTAATTCCACAAACTTGTTTTGTTGCGCGCATTTTCCCACATGTACACTTTCCAGCTGTAACGCAGATCCAGCGAGCGCGCCGCTACCTTTAGGCGCCTCGTCTGCACGAAGGAAGGTTTAACTAATTCACAAACTCAGGTTTTTTGGTGGTGGTTGGATTTTCAGAGGCTTTTTTCTTTGGTTTATTAAATTTTATTTATTTTTTTAATTTTTTTTTTTATTTATGTGCCTATCAGTGTTTCTCCCGGTGGGATGAGGTTTTCTCGAAACCGAATTTTGTCGCCCCTATGAATATTTTAAAGAAGGAATTTTACGGATTATCCTCCAGGGGGGATAACTTGCTGCAGCATTTTGCAAACCCAACGATTCCAACTGCAAATCCAGCCCAACCGCAACTTTTTCGCACACGCAATTACAACAAAATAACTTATTAAGAAGGCTCGGGCTTGTTTAAGAACAAAACGCAGTGGAATGTAAACTTCACCGCAAGCTCTGCAGTACAAAATAATATTTCAGTGCTTCGCTCAGCATGCAGACGTTAATGGCCACGGTCTCTATTTATACGTCGTTCCCCAAATAAATGGGAATGTCCTCGGCGTTTCTTTTCTCCAGGACTGTACGAGAGGCTGGGGGTGAGCGGTGAAGCTCCGAATCCCGACTGGCAGCGCTTGCAAGAGCGACTTGCTGCAAAATACATTAACTCTCGATGGGGAACCGTAACGTATTTCCATCTATGTCTACAAAACGCTTTTCTCTTCTGGTCGTTTCGTTCATAGGCGAGCGAGACCAGAAAAGCGGTTTATTCCCTGACACGTGAGCCTGTGTTTCCTCCAAAGGTTTTCAGAGCATCTTTCAAGGTCCTGGTTAAATCGCGTGATTTGAACTAACGCGCTGCATCGAAGCTCCTCGGGTCTCAGCCTTGCCACTCGACACGGCTCAGCTCGAACTGCTGCTCAGGGTTATCCAAAAGCACTTCTACTCCCTTGTGCAGAAACCACTCAAACGAATCCAGAAAAAGAAAAGAAAAAAAAAAAAGAGCTGGAAGAAATTCTGTCCAGCTGTTCCTTGGCAAAGGGAGGGAGGAGCTCGGAGCCTTAACTTCTGCATAAATTTAGATACAAGTCCATTACAGAGCAGAACAGACCATGTCTGAAACCCGCTGCTGTTTTGCAATTCACACCTTCGAAACGCATTTACGGTGCCCTGCTCTGAGAACGCGCGAGGAGCCTGTCCCGGTTGGACGTCAGTTTGGAGACACTGACAAAACGAGATCTTTTGGTCAGCAAAACCATTCTAGATTCGGTAGAAACCCCACGATGGATCACTCTTCCCGGATTTAGGTTGCAAACCCCGCTTCTGCGCTCACCTGGGGCTGGGAAGAACAAGAGTTAGGGCGGTGGGCACGCGTATTCAGGCAACCAGGGAGCTGCGTGAGTTTAGAGGTGAATAAAAACACAGAACGAAAAAACCCCGAGCTGCCAGCTGCAGGTTTGGATGCCCGACACGCCAAACAGAACTAGTGTGGTCGGGAAAGACGCTCAAGACGATCGGGTGCAAGCGTTACCTAACTCATTGGCCGGTTTGGGACGTTTCCCTTCCATACCTTGGCTTCTCCCAGCTGCGGCGCGGGAGCCGAAGCCACCTGACATAACAGGGCTGGTGTGAAAAAGAATTAGCGCTCGGGACGTGCCAGACACACTCGCTGCGAAAAGCCCAAATCTGCCAGGACGAAACATAATCTCGTTTGAGGAAATGTTGAAATCATTTCTCCGGAAGGTTAAGAAAATAATAATCCGGCTGAGTCAGATCCACAGCATGGAAAATTTCAGCCCCAAATGTTTACAGTTTAGCAATTGAAAGCAAGGCTGCCTAATGCTGTGTTGGGTAAACTTCACTAATCTGCACAAATTCCAGTTCTCCTTATAATAACAGTGACAGAATCAAGCCCGCACGGATTAAAAGCGAACGCCACGGCAATATTTGTACGGAGACAAGTGCTATCACAGCATTAAAAATAATATCAAAAAATTGGCACGGAGACGGAGTATCCAAGGAACTCAGGATGTTTTCCAGACGGCAATTCATCACAGCTCACAGCACCCCCGCCGAAGACGGAACGGATAAACAGGAGCACAAAAACGGTCAAACAACCCGCGAGGAGCACGCCGTGAGAAAACGCCACCTTCCCCGAAACGGCAACGCCGCGAGGAACATCGGGGCTTGGAGATGTTGGAAAGGCAAGAAACCAGAGGGAAAAACGTTTGGTTTGTGCCAGGCGAGTGATGGGGTAAGAGCACGACGCGAAGCAGACAACCACGAGGGAAGTAAGAGTGGAGTTGTTGTATCTGCTCTTTGTTTTGTGTTCGGCGATAGAAAAGAAAAACGAAGCTTTTTGTCTTCACGTACTCACTGACCGACCGACTCCTACAACGCGCAAGAGCTCTACTTCCAGCTACTCTGCTCCCATCACTTTAGCGATTCTCAAAGCCGCATCTGAAATCAAACGGTGCCTCGCAGTTAGTGGCGTAGGAACTTTTTCACCGACGCTTCCCCGAGTTCAAGGCAGGGCGGTCAGAGCACTTCTGAGGGAACGCAAACCTAAATACTCCTGGTAGGGAAAGCGAGGAGAGGAACTGCATGATAACGAACCAGCAGCTGTCACAATACGACCACAGGAACCAAATCAAAATACCAGCCACTAACCCAGCTGAGATTCAAAGGTCACCGCAGAAGCCGGCAGCTTTCTTCAGCAGTGCCCGAAACCTCAATCTAATCCTCGCCGTGAAACGCTCCATTAAGCTACAGGGGCTTTAGAAGCAAGTTACTGCTCAGCGGCAAATGGTTGAACCTACTAGCAAGATACCCCAAGTAGCAGGGTAAGAAACATTCCAGAGAGCACGTCTGCCAGCGGGAAGCGGCGCCCGATGTGCCATTATCTGCTCGGGCACGTTTCGTCGCTGGGAAAAATAAAATATCTTGTTTAAGCACACCTTGTCTGTGGTTCCGAGGTACGGGCTCAGTAGGATCTATCCCCAGTCTTTCTTGCTGGAAATCCACCTCAAACCAGGAACAACTCCACTCAAGGCAGTGGTAGCCACCAGTACAAAACCAGTTCAGACCGGGGGAGTGTCAGGCTTCCAATCAGTCTCCAGGGTTTCCAAAGTCCCTACTCAGAGTATTACACGGCTCCAGTCTTTAACCGTGTTGTTAGAAAACAACTATTGCTTAAACCACGCGAAGCGAGTGTTTTCCCCAAGATGGGCAAAACCAGAGTCAGGAATGAGAGTTTTTTCGGGAACCTGAGGGCACTGAAGTCCTCACAGAGAGACACTTCACTCCTAAAGATTCAAGCGCCAGGTTAAAGCCCGCAGCCCGGGGGGTTTCGCAGCAGCGCGTGCGCCTCTTCGCAAAGCGCCGCCTCGGCCCCACGGCGGGAGTTGGGGAGGGAGTGTTGAAATCCCCCCGTGCTTTTTTTGGCTTTTACCAGCGCCTTTTTCAAACTGCGGTAACCGTGTTTTGTACGCGAAGCCACACGGACGGCTGCAAGCTCCGGCACCGTCCCGTACGTAAAGACAACTCGCGAGTTCTTTCCCAATACTAAGAGACGAGGCGTATTTCAGGGACGCGGATCAGAGCCGAAGAGTGACGGATCGCAGCCACAGCCCCGTGTTTTTCTTGGCCCAGGCTCAGTCCTTTCAAGCGCGGCGTTTGGTTAGTTCATTGACAGCCGCCGAAGAAGGGCGTGCTCTTGGCCGGGCACGAGCATTACTAATATTTTTACATCATATATTTACCTTCCCCAAACTCATTTATCAACCGTAATTAAAGCAAGCAGCTATCATTCACCTGCAAATAATTACAGCCCCTCTTCAGGCCGCTCCGGTGCTCGCTGCTAAGCGAAACCATTATTGGGGGGTGTCAAAACTTGCTGTCACGGGCTGGGGGGGTGGAAGGAGGGTCCTTGCCAAGCGCCCCGCGGCAAAATCCCGCTCCTCTCCGGCAGAAGAGGCTGCAACCGCCCTTGCCCGAAATCCAGCCCGCAGGTTCCGGCAGGCAGCGACACCTCATGCTCCAAAGCCAACGGCGGCTTCGGTGCCGCTCACCCGTTACTGCCCCGTTCCCTTTCACGTCCAGGTATTTATCACTTTTTCAGAAATCCTTTTGCGCTCTGCAAGCCCCATTCGGAGCGTGTCCTTGTTTTCCGAGTCGTAGGAAAGAGCCATTCCCCTCTGTTCAGCAAATACTGCATCGGGTCGGATCCCTCTCACAGCAAGAAAAATACAGTCCGGCCGCTACACACCATGGGTGCACATTTTTTGAAATGACACGACAGCTTAAAAAAACAAAAAAAAAATCCACGTTCCCACCCTTATGCTGAGCACAATCAACCCCGAAACTGAGGCAGAGGGACTTAAGCCCTCCGAGTTTCTGTTCGGGTTCCCTCATTCCAATTGCAACAAGGCAGTCAAGTTAGGAAAGTCGGTTTCTTACTTTGTATTCTGGAATTGACAAAGGGAGGAGAGAGATTGTCATGCGACCCAAGGTCTCTGCTCGCCATATGATCATAGTGAGTCCCATCTCCATAGTTCTGTTAACAAATCAGGAAAAAACACAATTTTACAAGCTGAAACGGCATTTTGCAAAACCTACCAGTCCGCTCTTCCCTCTCTAAGCCAGCAATATCGATTCTGCTGGAAGCGATATCTTCCGGAACCTTTTTAAAGCTGTTGCAAATTTTTATTTCATTAGTAATTGACTTGGGTTTGCTGGGTGGGTAATCCTGACTGGGTGACTGAGACGAGGATCCTGGAATTCTGTGCTGTGTAAAGCCCCCTCTTAGCATAAAAGTCTTCTTGCTCGCAACTCGTGCAAGGAAAGCAAAGAAGTTCTTTTAACGTTTTGCTGTTTAAATCTACTTTTATGCAGTAATTTGCCATCTTCATCACCTCACTGCTATACACACGCGCTGGACTATTTTAAAAAAATGAGATTTTTTTTTTCCCCAGCGCCACATGCTACCCAGGGAGTCGAGGATGTCTAAAAACCTCGCCGGGATCGGGCCCTTAAGTTTTGCAATGCCCTTGGAGTGACCTTCTGCTTTCGGTTAGCAAAAAATCTGAAATTTAACCGAGAAGAACTCCCAAGGAACTAATTCTCCCGACGTGGCAAGTCCATCGTCACTCGACAATGCGCGAGGTCAGGCCGTCTGCAGAATAGCTCCGCGAGTTAATGCCCGGCCTCGATTGAAACTCCAGAATCCTTCCCCGGCTCGTGCTCCTTTCCTTTCTCTCTCCCAACTCAATTGTGCGCTCACATTCAAGTTTTCGCAGGCAGAAATAATGGCGTGTGCAAATTTCCGACCGACTTTTCAAAACGTCGCTCCCGCGGAAGCAATACAAGTGTCAAGGCTTAAAAAAAGGGATAAAAATCAAGCCCGACGAGACGGGAGCCGTCGGTGACGTAATGGGACGGAAGAAGAAAAGGGGTCGAACGAAATATTCGGCAGCTCCACCCGCGCTCCCGGGGACGGCGGCGCCCGATAGGGCCCAGCAAGGGAAAAAAACGGGTTTGTTCGTATTCTCGCTACCTGTCGGGAGCGGCGGAGCGGGCGCCAAATTCAATCGCGGGATCGAATTGGAATGTGGGGGGGGGAATAAAAAAGAAAAAGGGATTTTCAAGAGAAAACAGGCTAACTCTGCATGCCCGTTTTTCAGTGCAGTCAGGTGTAAAGCTCAGAGTTAAGATTGCAAATTTACATAGGCAGGAAGTCTGGTTTGGGGAAAAAGATTAGATATACTTACCCTGGATGGACTAGGATGTCCTGTATTCCCCCAGGACCCTGAGCTAGTTCTGTCTTCTACATCTAGGGACAAAAAAGTTCTTTAGGCTTTATTGCAATAATTCTTTCCTTTTGTATAGGCACTTTTAAATTAATGTTTCAAATTAATCTCCTGTTGCCTTTAATTAAGAATCAGGCACAGGGCTACTACGCCGGTAGTGGCTTCTGACCCGTTGCTTAAATTAACTCATTTAAATTCACAGCAGAAATGAACCGGACCCTCAGGAACCCAAGGTTTGAACAGAAAAATTACTTCAGCGGCTCAGCGTTTCGAAAGGGAAAAAAAAAAAAAAGAAGTGACAGTTCAAACCCTCTGCAAATCGGCGGCACGAACGCGGGTATTGCCAAAATAAAACACGGTTAAACCGGACGAAGCCCCGAAGTTGAAGCGAAGCAATGTTGGGGGGAACAGAGCTCTCGCCACCTCATCCAGCCTTTGGTCGCGGAGAATTTACGCGCCGCACCTCGAGGAGAGGAAAGCAGGCTCCTCGCACCGAGCGCAGAGGGGTTTTGCTGCCTTTCGCTCTAGAAAACCCCTCGCAATCGGTAGTTTCAGACCCACTGCGGGGTGTTTTTAACCCAGAGAAGTCCAGGATCTCCAGCCTGCGGGCGCGGAGAGCGGAAAACCCTCCGCCCCGCGCTCGAGGGCGCCGGGATGGGTTTGCGCAACCGCTGCCGCGGCAAAACCTTGCCTGAAACGAGCCGGGAGTCTCCCGAGACGTCCCGCTCGGCGAAAAACCAAACGGCGAAATGTTAAATTCGCGCGCGGGTTCAACGGCAACCCAGGAATCGCAGTTCGCCGTTAATTCGAATAAACGAGATCGCTCACGCTTCACACGAAGCACATCCTAAAGGACGTTGATGGACTGGACCATATTGCTTACATCCATTATTTTTTTGTGCTTGCAGGATGTTAAATATCAGGCACCGTGATTGACGTCGATCTACAACAGCGTTCTTGCGCGTTTGGGTGGTTTTTTCCAAGTTCCACCCGCTAGCATCCTAACGAAACGACGACACCGCTCGCCTTTTGCCACGCGCTTTAATCAAGTGGATAAAAAAGAATACGTGTTTGGTTTTGCTGGCTGGAGAAACTTTCTCTGCCCAAGACTCCGCTCCCTTTCCACCCGACTTCTGGCATCGGTGGGAACTCCAGTTGTCGGAGAAAAAGATACGGGCACCAGCAACTCTAAAATACGGGTGCTGTGACCCAACCCGGTTGATTTCCAAGGTTTAAAATAATTTAAAAAAAAAAAAACCCAACCCACACGTTCGTATAGTTCCATGCTTTCCCCCAATTACAATTCCTATTATCACAATAACAGATGAACATGTTAATAGCATAAGACACTCGTAGGTAAATATTTAATTAAGCTCCAGAAAAAGAAAGAAAATGTGTATCATTTACCTGACAGATCAGATCAACCATTCTATTAGGTTAATTAGGCATATTTTTAAAAATCATTCGTGTTACATAACAGGCAATTAACTCCGTAGAGCCCCGATCCACTGCCTGCTAAAAATCAGTGGATATCACCCCCTGACTTTGATGGGCATCACCCCACCCTCGAGCCGAAATGTCGCTTTTCGGGGCCGATTTTGAGCCGCAATCTTCCTCTCCGTGCCCAGAAAAGGCAGCAGGGAGGGAAGGGGACATCCCCAGCTCCAAGAATCCCACGCTGAGTAGGGATTAGGGGACGAACCTCACAAATTAATTCCGAGCCGTTCGCCTGGGCTCCAAAATGTTTCGCCGTCTCGGTTCTGGCTACAAACTCTTCACCTCACCAGAACCTGAGTCGGTCTAACGCTCCGGGTCTTCCACCAAAGCTCAAAGTCTCGGTTTGTGGTCACAAAAGGACAAGCAACGGCTCTCGGGCTTATCTTCGTCTTAGCTTTCGGCCAATTTTTTTTGCGTTTCGCCTTAAATGTGCAAACTGCCCTACGTTACTCTGCGAAACATCAATGAGGCGGCTTAATTAAGTAACACTGACAGATAAATCCATTTCTTTCGCAGTAATCAAATCAAAGCAGGTTGACATAACACAGGAACTTAATACAGTTATTCCCTTGTAATTGGAAAAAGGCCCTTTACTTCTCATTAAAGCAATCTTCTGGGTATTGGCATAATAAGAAGGCTCAGGGCTTTAATACTGCCCTATAAAAGCCCCAAGATACAGACCCCTTAAGCAAACATGCCAGATTATCTAATTCCTTGATCACAGTGGAACACGGAGTTATTGTTTTAAACTACTAATTCTTTATCTCGGCTCCAGACACACAAAAAAAGGAGGAGGAACTCGGTGGAAAACACGTAGCGCGAAGCTCCGGAAAAGCAGGGGGGGAAAGACGCGCTTTCGAGAGCGCCCCGGCTCTTCCGCTGGGAAACGCAGAGCTTAGCAAGACCAAAACTATCCCAAGACATAAAAGAGTTAGAAAGAAAATAAAAGACGGGTTTATTGCATTTGCTCCTCGTCCAGCCGAGAGCCAGCTCACTTGGCCCCCTCTCTCCAAACCGACGAGGTGCTCCTCCCTCGGCAGGAATAAAAAAAGAGCAAAACCCACCTCACTAATTGCTACCTAGTTAATCTAGCCCAGTTTCCTAATCATTTAGCATGACACACGTTGCAAGAAGGCTTCTAAGCTCCTAAACCTAATTCCGGAAATATATGGTGTCCCCTGCAAGGACTGCCCCTTGGGTAATCAGGCCAGTGAAACCCTAACGACACCGAAGTCACGGCAAAAATCTCCCGTGACTTAATTCTCAGAGCTTGGACCTCTCCCAGAGTGCATCGGCTCCGACACATACGCAATTTTCCCCAGGATCTGGCTCCCGTAAATTAACCTCGCTAAATGGCAAGCAGCAGCCAACGTGACGTTACCAAAAAGGCAAATCCTCGTCAACGGCTTCGGTCCGGTCTTCGGGACGCGAGCGGGACTTAAATAACGGCAGCTTCGTCATCTACAGAGCGATTTGCTGCCTAATATACGTAATTTCAAATTATTTTCACTAGCTCTGTGACTCTCTCAAGCCAGTATTTATTTTATTTTAATGCATCAACTGGTGGCACCACGTCAGGCTACTCAAGCCTGGTTGTAACACCCAGTCCCTTTGGGAAAAGTGTCACTGAACCCCTTGAGGTGCTCCCAAACCGAGATTTTAGAATGAGAAATCAGTATCTTTCTCCAGAAAACACCAAAACTTGGAAAAAAAAACCCAAACAAGCTCTTCTTTGTAGGAATAATCCAAATGAATACTTGGGAAATCATCCAAACCTGTAGCAGTAACGCAGGATTTTACGTGTTCAAACAGCACATGGAGCTGAAAGGGCAAATTCAGTTTATTTTCTCCTTTCTAGCACAAGACAGGGGTGAAATTCTACTTCTGGGGGAGTTTTCAGTTCAGATTAAAACTTCAGCTTCAGTGTTTGTGTTCCCTTCCTTCAGAGTAAGCAAAATTTCACGTTGAAAAGAGCAAGATTTCAGGAACGGACAATACAGGTGCTGAGCGAGCAGCCTGGCCTCGGAAAAAATTGGCCAAAAATTGGCCCTTCCCAGCTTCAGAGCAAGAAATACAGAATTAGGTTTCTTTAATTTGTCTTGAACTCAGCGCTACTCCCTATTCTTTCGAAAAGATCTGAACAAACTACACAGGTAATTCTTGAGCGACAGTCATTTCACCGCAGAAGCGCATTTATTGACAGGATTATATAATATAGGGTTTAATAGATATAATAATTCTATTGATGGAATTATAGAAAACAGCATATTGACCAATGAAAGTAATATTATAACGGATTTCTCATTCAAAATACCCTCAGAGAAGAAGGAAAAGGATGAAGAACTCTACTCTGGGCGCACGCCACGCTGACGGGCAATTAGCATTTCTTCTTGTATGAATTTGTGTCAAAAATGAGAAGGGTGGGAGCGATTCTAGGCTCTAATTACAATTATTATCGTACTTAGACAAGCACGCTAAACAGATCCGCCGGGCTCGCGACGTCCGCTTCGTGCTCTGGAGCACCTCGCAAACCGCACGCCACGCACCGCTCGGAGAAATCCGAGTTAAAACCGCTCGGTTCTGGGGATCGAGACCTTTTCTGCCGTTTCGGTTTTCAAAAGGAATTTTTTTTTCTGAGTACTATGTTGGTTTTTTAAGAACTAAACAAATAACGAGCTGAACTGGAAAATACAGAAGGATGCAAGAGCAGGAGGTCAAAGTTGGTCACAGAATCATAGAATCGCAGAATTGTAGAATCGTAGAATCATAGAAGCACAGAACTGTAGAATCATAGAATAAAATCATAGAATTATTCAGGTTGAAAAAGACTCTTGGGATCATTAGTCCAGTGATTAACCCTATTCTGCAAAGCTCATCCCTAAACCATCTCCCCCAACCCCACATCTAAACAACCTTTAAACACCTCCAGGAATGGTCACGTGGATATTTGACAAGATAAAGGAGCGGCAAATTTAAAACTTTATATTCCATGGATGGGATCTTTTTGGAAGATTTTGCTCAGGATGTGACAGAAAAAAACCTTAAAAATAGCCAGGAAGGTGATCTGGGTGAAGCTCGAAGGTGGCAGAAGTAGGCAAGGAGTGACTTGATGGAGAGAAAGGAGGCAGGAGATGGAGTGGGGAAGAAAAGCCGTGGAAATTAAGGAAGAAAAGTTGAATATGACATGGGGACGGTGACAGACTGCAGGCACGGGACGGGGAGAAGCTGCTCCGAGGGGCTGGAGCTCGGGGAGGGGAGCAGAGCAAGCGCGAATCCATCCACCTCGGCACGCTGCACCCCATCATCCTTCCGTGCCGGCGACGCAAAGAAAGCCCAGATCCAAAATGGGGAATTTCTCCGACTCGTTTGACAAACCGTTTACCGTGGGTTTGCTCAGGGGATTAGATACAAAGCTTTAGGGGTTTTGCTTCGTTTTTTCGCCACGAAGTAGGACCAGCTGCCAGATACAAGCACAATGTACTTCAGCCGCTGCTGTCAGAGCCACAAATAATCGGAAAATTCCTGGGAATCAGACGGTCGCTTGATTTGCTGCCTGAATTTCCCAAGTCGATACGAAGAACCCCGGCCGGGCTGCGGCCGCGCTCGCCGGCGTTCGCTAGAAGACGGCGACAGCGTAAACAAACCTAAACTGTCCTGGACCTCCCAACACAGAATTGCATTGTCCCGCCGGCGGGTGAGGTCATCAAACCCCACATTGTACTCTGCAGGGTTACACAAGCTATTTTCTAACGCGCCTCGGAGACAGACTTTGTGCCCCTAAGGCCAGACGACTTCCACGTAGCCATTCCCAGTCGCCCACCTCCAGTGCTTAAGCCGTTTCGAACCGCTGGAACTACGCAAGAAAATGTTGAAGGTTCTAGTTCCGTCGCTCTCAACAGTTGATCAGGTTTGGTTTTTTTCTGGTTTTGGAGAGGGAGCGCGGGGAGACAAGGGTTGGCTGAGCAAAATGAATCCTTCTCTTTTTTCCTTTCATTTATTTTAAGGGGAGATATGAGTTTAGCAGGGAAGTGTCTGCTTCTCAGGACTCACTTATAAAATGAACGTAGTTTATAAACTGCAGTTATCTAATTAATTGGCTATATAGGCTATACCAAAGTACTTAATTTTTACTCAAACCCAATAACCCAGAGCACTCCAAAGTTGGGATAATTAATCACACTGCTCCAGGCAAAGCGCACACACTCTCCACCATAACCTAAAAATAAGTAAGCACAGATTTACTCCAACTCTCCCTGTCTAACAGATTAGGAAGGTCTCCGTACTGAGCAAATCGACATTTCGGTTCCCAACCAGTAACCGAAGCCGAAAGGCGCCGGTGGAAGCTTTGAGTAACACCTACTTAAGGCCACTTAGGATAAGACGGCTAATTAGGAGACAACTCTGGGCTTCCAGGAGGGCTCGTTAAATCACCTCACCTCTCTCCATCTCCTTTCTGGGAGAAATCTGCTTTGATTTTTTTCTTCTTTGCACAAGTTTGTGCAGCCTGTGAAAACGGGAGCTTCGTAAGGGAAACCTGACCGCGGCGGCTCGAACATTCGGGTTTTCCGCAAGTCACGACCACGCAACAGGACGTACTACAAACGGCGGAGAAAATCAAACTGCTCAAGGACTGGACTCGACGATCTTAAAGGTCTCCATCAGCCAGAGCAGAGCACCTACTCACACCTTCCTCCACCCTCCAGCACAGAACTCCTTCCCGTAAGCTTGTAGTAAAGTATGTGGTCCGGCACTGTCGCAACGGTTAAAATGCTGGATTTAATTTAAGTCTTAATTAATTAAAAAATAATACACGAGGAGCTTGATTTACAAGGAGCCCCCCCTCTCACAACTTGCTAAAGTAAGCTGAATAACGGTATGGGGTGGCATTTAATAATTTGTAGTATTGCGAGGCTGAAATATATATCTATAAGGAGCTGGAGACCTGACTCCACAAACAGCCAAAAGATTGGTGGTGAAGAACAGGGTTTTTTCCTTTTTTTGAGTGACAAATATGTAAAAAAAACCCAAACCTATTTGTTTTCACTCGTGTGCAGTTTTGCTTTGACTTAAGTTGTCCGTAACTATTAACTGTCGCAGCTGACTAGCGGCTTTGAGGCTGTGAAAGCAAATCAATGAAACTCGTAATTAATGGAAGCGATCTAGTGGGTTTAATTCCTCTCGTCCCTGCCTGCAAAATCCCAAAGCAGAATTTAGGGGTTGATTCTTCGCCCCTCCGTGTTGGCTGCGAAGCTACGGGACCGTCACCCTTCCCAAGGGCGAGGCTGGGGGGCAGGAGCTGTCACAAAACGAGCATTCAAACACCACAAACTTTTTTTTTCCCCCCACTTACGAGCAGGGAATCAAATTCAGAGCTCACGAACGGGCGGCTCAGGATTGCGAGCGTGTCTGTTGGAGCCGTTTCTGCGTCCGCTTCGCGCGATGCTGCCATTATCTAAACCAGATTTTGCACAGACCACCCCAGCAGCTGGGGTTTGTACCTCTCTGGCCAGTACACAACTGGTTAATTCCCAATATTTATGTTTCTTGGAAACAGAAAGATTAGCGAGGAATGTGTAACTGGAAAAAGTTGAGGTAGGGGAAAAAAAAAAAGGGGGGACAGAAAACCGAGCAGAAAACAGTCCAGCTCATCCTCTGAGCGGCTGCTGCAAAAGTCACAGATTATACCAACCGCGGTGAATCGAAAGATACTGTCCTGACTGCAAACCGTGCAGATCTGATGAAAGGGAAATCAAACGCAACCAGAAGAAAAATACCTAATGAAACCAAAGGACGTTTTCTGCGGATCTCGTGCTCTTTGGAGAACAGCGCTTTAATTTCAGGCTCCTTTCGAACGCCTTCATCTATATGAAAATGACATTAAAACTGCCCTAGATGTATTTGCATTTAAAGTGTATTATGACAGCCCTTAGCAAACGCTTTCTATTTACCGGACACTTGCTACCGGAAGACAATCCGCGTGTTTCTGGGCAAAGAATAACAACTGACAAGGGAAAAATCTACCAGGAATCAATTCTACGGAAATTGTAAGCGAGCTATTACGCCGTAGCGCAAAAGGATTCTTAAAGCAAAGCGTGAGAGTTTGTCAGATCTTCAAGGTCGTGGCAGGACCACACGTGGCTTAATCCACCCGGTAGAATGAAATACAAAGCCATCTACAAATAAAATTGAAACCCCCCAAAAATCTGTTTAAATGCGTCAAGGGTCACTTTTTAAATATTCCCTGCAGCACCACGTCAGCTCCATTTGAAAGCAACATTTACTGTTTCAACTTGCCAGTTAAGCTGAAACACTTCACCCGTGGAAAATGAACTCTTCAAAAGAAGGGGTAATAATACAGGTGTATATACATTTATCAAGAGAGAACATTTTGGGAGTGGGGGAAAAAAAAGAGAAGGAGCCAAGGACTATTCAATATTTACACAAGGAAAAGTCTATTTGTCTTCAACGATGCCACAAATCGCTGACGACGCATTCAGATTTGGGCATTACACAGCAAAAAAAAAAAGAAATGCCATTTTCTTCTTCCAAGCTGTGTGAAAAAATCAATCGCATGCTATACCCCTGGCACTTGGAAAGGGGCAAGCAGAAGAGGAACGGCAAGTTTTAAAGCTCGCACTGCTGCTGGAGCGTCCCTGCGGCCAGCCGGAGCCCTTCTCCAGCCAAGGGAACCGCACGAACAGGTAATGATGACAACTGAATTGGAAGTGAAATGCTTTAAGCGTCTACTAACTCGTTCTGCATTGTAATGGAAAAGCCTTAAAAAAAAAAAACAACACACCAGAAAGAAAAAGCATGACATCCACATGAATGCCAAATTAATTCATTACGATCAGCGCTACCGCAATGAACATCAAATTAATTCATCACCGTGGAACACACAAAAGCACTACCCACTCGGATGAGGAAGAGAAAAGGGTGCCTGTCCTCAGCGGATCCGGCGCACGTGGTCGCAGGTGCGGCCGACTCACTCGCAAGGAATCTTTCTCCTCCCGTCCACGGCGCTGGGTTTAAATCCCATCGCCCTCCACCCGCACCCCACCCCTTCCTCTACAAGGAATCGCTCAGAAAACCTCCCGTGCTCAAACTCGGCGGTTTCACTCATTTTCTCGAGGCTTCCTGTTCTTCTTTCACAAGGTCTTTATGAGTATCTGTGAAACTTTTGCCCCGCGTAGCTTCTCGTGTCGAATGTGTTCAGACCATGAAGCATCTTCACGGGACCATAACTCCACCTTGGAAGCCTGAGAAATTACTTGTCACTTTTGGAGAACTTCTGCTCTTACACGAGGCGTGACTGCAAGCCTTGAAGGTTTTTTTGGTTTGCCAGGGATGACTTAGGTAACGGCAGCATTTGATCTGGAACCGAGCGAGGGTCTCCTAAAGCCGCCTTCACCTCCTGCCTTTGAAGGATCTGCCCTTTGCAATGAAACTCATTTAAAAAAACCCAAGCCACAACACCAAAAGCACAATAAATTAATTTAAAAGTATGGAAACCGCTTCAGCATCCAATCCTCCTTGCTGGACTTGAGGTCTAGGTGCCCACGCTAAGGGAAAAAACTCCTCTGAACTTCAGGGAAAGCAGCTTCCACGGGGCAAGATGCCAAATGTAGGAATTCGGGAGCATCGCTGGAAATCCTCCATCTTTAGATCATCGTTCAAGTCATCCTTCTACATTACAAGGACACTGGAGACTGCTGCTGAGAATTGAAGTTGGGAAAGCGCTTTCTGAAAGGTGTTTTTTGCAAATTCTGTATTTTTGCACCTGATGGATCGTTAAGAAAGAAACTGGCCTTAAAGGCAGCCTTTGAAACGAAGTTACAGCATTTAAAGCTGCAGAGATGTGAACCTGAAGATACTACGGTCCTCCACCAAGTAGGTCCTACTGTAGTACCACTTGGATTAAATATTTTTCCCCGTTCCCTCAGTGTGTTGAGGGCAAAACATCCACGAGCTCAAGAGATGGGAAGGTTACACCCACCGTGCCTCCACTCTTAGAACATCCTGCCTCGCTCTTAGCGATTCAATTTGTTAATCGAAGGGTTTTTCCGGCACGATTTGGGGGAGAATTTCCATCCTTCCTTCCTCTTCCCCTCTTCTTCCCTTCGGAAGCTCCCAAGCCAAACCTGGGCGTCTTGAAGGGCGGCAGCTCCAGTTAAGCTCCTCGTCTTGGAAGAAGCGACGTAGAGGACTCGACGATTCTTTTCGGAAGCGCTGCTCCCGAGCAGACGCCGGCGGCAAGGACCGACGCGGCGGAACCGGGCGCGAGTTCATTTCAGCACATCCTGTTTACAGCCCGCGCTGCTTTCGAAGTCATTCAGCCACGACAATTGTTGTCCTTCGGAATATGGTAATCGTGGTATTTTTATGCAGCTCCAGAACATATTTACAGAGCGCAGCAGACTTGCGACAACAATGCAGCTCGGAAGCAGTAAATATGGGACAATCGTCCAAAAACAACCAGCTACCCTTCAACACATCTTGGCATTTGGGACACCATTGCCATTCAAAACATATGTCAGCGGAAGCTCCACAGCTTTCCGCAGAGAGTTTTCGTACCCCAGGCGCTGTTTCTCCCATTCTTTTCACTTAGTCTTGCCTCCAAATACAGCATTTTTTACTACAGGACATAAATCTAACCCTTTTTTTGGTGTGTGGGTGTGTGTACACTAAGCGCAGGTACAAATGCAAGAACCTCAGTGTTAAAAACTCTTGAAGTGTTATGAAGTCAGTATATTTTCTCCACTTTAAACCTTGAATAAATTAAGCAAAAAAAAAAAAAAAACCACTATAAATTTTCAGCTCTAGTGGCAAAAGGTTTATTGGTCTTTGTACTTCATTAAAGGTTTTTTATAAAGTCATGTTTGTTCTTTTGAGTAGCAAATAAAACTACTGAAAAGGGCAGGTTGGTTTTTAAAAGAGACAGATATGACCTAAAGGGAACACATTTTACCGGAGCGAAATAAACTGAGGAAACAGTTTGCAGATTAAAAACCCCTTAAAAGGAAGCATCATCTTTGGGAAAAAAAAAAAAAAAAAGAAAAAAAAAAGGCTTTGCTGAGGAAAACAGCTGGAAACAGGAAGCTTTTGTGCTTTCATCCTGCCTGCTTTGATACCACCGCATCCCCGTATCAGCAAAAGGCAACGAGGCTGGAGTCGGCCGCAGCTGATTTCAGCCGGGCCAGGGGGGAGACGCGTTGCGGGTGCAGAGCTCGACGCTCGAGACCGCGCGTCCCCACGGACACGTGCAGCCGCGGCTCGGGAGAAGGGTGACCCGAGCGGGCAGAGGAACGCGGGTTCCTTATCTCGGCTGCTGCGGCGGCAGCATCGCCATGATGATTTTTTGGGGAGGGAGGGAGAGACGAGCGGCTCGGCGCTCCTCCTCCCGCGCTCGCCTGCTGGTGCGTGCGTGGCGCTCAGCGCCTCGGCGTCCCGACTCGGTGTCTTCGTGACGGGAGCGTCGTGCCTCGGAGTCGCCCGCTGTCCTTTCGCCGAGTGACGCTCCGGGCCTCTCGATTTTCCGATTTCTTGGAGTAATCTTCTCAGCAGCAGCAGCAGCCGTGGCGAAGGCGCCGTTCTGGCGCTCGCACGCACGCCTTCTGCCCAGGCAAGCGTGGTTCATGCGGGGCAACCAAAGCATGGCAGGAAAATACGACACAAACCCTTCCAAATCCGCTACGAGCTTGGGTGAGGCAGCACAGTTTTCTTCCTCTTTCCAGGCAACAAACCAAGCATATTCTCCCCCTTTCTATCTTTCCGTGCCTTCCCTTACGATCGCCTTTCAACGCTCTGCGTGACGTTTCACAAGAAAACAAGAGGTATACACACACGGACTGACAACCTTCCATTTGGAAGTTGCCATTAATGGAATTAATCATGTTTACACAACTTCCCGCTGTTCAACTTATTTCATATCCTCCTATCTTCCGTGCGAGCTATTTCCCCTACCAAGAAAAGAACAAAAACTTCCCCGAGGGCACGGGATCTAGTCAATTGTTAGCAGTAAATGCTCTCTCCTGCTGTCTCCCTCTCCGTCAGCCCATTTCAGATCGCCCCTTCCCAGCCAGACCAGCGCTGGTCAGGGCTGGCTCTTCCCCTACGGTGAATCGAGACACGTAAGAGCTGTTTCCCACCTGCTCATATACAAATATATGGATGGGAAATTATTAGCTCAGGGCGCCGCACCGATTTCCTGAAGCTCAAAAGCACCAGGAGCTCAAGTTCTGGGTTTGGTGCGTTACCTACGGACCACACGCACACTTAAACCATCAAAGAACCTACAAATTTACATGCAGACTATACTAAAAAGTATGTTTAAGTAAATCCAGCTGATAACAAACGATGACTTTGCCTACGTTCCATACCAAGTGTACTTGCGGAACACGGGCTTTTCGGTATTCTCCCCCAGGAAGAAGCAATTATGGAGGTGAAGAAAGGTAACGGCTTTAAACCAGCACGCTAGTCCCAATATTAGTGCTTTGGAAAGGGAAAACTGCCAGGAATTTGGAGTAATGCCCGGTTATCTGTCTTACCTTCAGCAATAAAACTGTACTATAAACATGAGCCAGAGAGTTAGGATACACTTTAACCTTGCTTTTTTTTTTAAAACTGCTCTTTGTAATGCAAGCGATAATCTACTGGCTTTAAAAAACACTCATATATATTCATCAATGCAAAGCCTTTTATTTAGTGTATATATATTTTAAAAGCCCACTTTATTTCACTCCCATGAACGGTTCTCTTAATTCTTGAGCCGCTTTAGCTCCTGAAATAAAAAACACCGCAAGAAAACCCAAAGCGACGTTGGAAATGGCGATGCTGAGATTTCTGACGATCCAATGAGATCCGAATCCCAAGCTACAAAACCCAGGGACCGCTCTGGGCCTGGTGACACAGGCCCTGGCCACGGTCGGTGGCTGTTCCCTTCCCTCATCCTCCCAGGAAGGAGGAGACGTTCTCACCCCAGCTGCCAGCTGTGGGATCAGTTTTGGGGACGGCTCGGTATGGGCTGGACTGGCTACCACGATACGGCAGCATCGCCTGGCATCCGACCTTCAGATCTAGCCTGAGCTTGAAAATATCACGGTCCTGAAGGTGCTACGGGCTGTCACTGCCCGAGAACTTGTGCTGAATGTGTCCAGAGAACAGCCAAACAACCCAAGCAAGGAGAGAGAAAAGGCGCTAGGAAAAACTAAAATTCCAAGTACAGAAGTTTTGCACGCAGGACGTCCAATCTCTAGGAATTTTATCGCTTCGATTTTCGAAACACTGGTCTCCCTGCCCCTCCCATTCACCCCGAGAGCCCAGCTCGACTTTTCGCCCTGATTTTGCGTCACTTTAACACTTTGATTTTTCAGAAAACTTGTCACTAGCTTCCTATTTTTCCTTTCACTGATGTCCTGTGCTGCAGTTAAGCACCGGCGTCAATCCCTGGACATATGGGACAAGTTTTGCTCTTACTGGTGACCCCCTCCGGGGAGGACAAGGGCTCTGGGTACAACGTTTCACACCGAGCTGCTCATTCAGCGTACGCAGAGCTCTCTGCCCGCAAATCAGCCTCTGGCTCTGCACTTATTACGCCAGGAGGCATCAGAACCGACGCGCCGCAACGTCAAAAATGGATTAAAAAAATACAAACTAGCTCTAGGTGCCCGTTTCCCTCTGTGTGCCCAAGCTCTGCAAACCAAACCACAGCGGCAGCTTGTTTACGAGCAGCATCACAATCGGAACAATAACAGACTAGCACCAAACCCAACAACAATAAAATATGAGTCAACTTTGTGCCTTGCCAGACTGAGGTCTCAAGACGGGCTTGCTCTGCCCCTCGGGAATGCCGGCGCTACAAGCACAATAACAGCAGGACGTGCCTCATTTCCTTCAACCGCTCGACGCGGCGCTCTCCGAGACGTTTGTAAACTTCCTTCCTCTCCGCACCAGGCTGTCAAACCGTCCCCAGATCTGGGCACTAACAATATCCTGTTGATGTCTGCGCAGATCGACTTCTTTACAAAAATAATATATATACGTGTGGCTTCGCGCAACACGCGCCGGTTAAAAAGAACAATCCGGCAACCGACCCCCGCGAGTCAGCCTGAGCATCAAAACCAAAGAGAGCGAAGGAGCCAAAATTCGCGCTGGACCTAAAATTTTGTGATGGAGGATAAATAAAGCTCCGAAACAAGTCGGGGCAGCTTTTGGGCTGGAAGAGGAAAGAATACGGACCGGCTGGAGCGCCTAGGCGGACACTGAGAAGAGGAGCGGGGTTTGCTGTATCAGCAGTCTGGAGAAGCTCGAGATACGCAGAGCAATTCCTCCGGGATGGGAAAAGAGGCTCCAGCTCCCCCAAGGCGACGCCGGGTTTTACAGCTTCAGCTCAGTCTGGGCTTGGAAGGAAGTTCACACCGTAACTTGAAGCCAAACAAAAGCCATTGTGTGGAGAGAAGCCTTAACGAGAATTAATACGTTTTAGATTAATTGCTAAAACACTCTGGAAGGATTTGGACTGGAAGGGAGGGGGAAACAAAAAAACCCAAACTCCTACAGGAAAACTGAATAGACAGGATCCGATTGCCCCCCAATTTAGGGGAATCCTGACCTCTTCACCCCAACCTCCTCACAAACCAACAGAAGTTGTCCCCGTCCTCCTGGGGAAATTAGGCCTGATCCCGATCTTATTCATACAGGGATTAACCAAGAGCGGCTTCGCGAAGAACAATGCGGGCCCCCCTGCTCAACCTCGCCGATAAACGACACGTTTCGACGCTGGCTTGTGGAATTAGACATCCACAGAAACGGCATCCAGGCTTAACAACTCGTCTCCAGCCACGTAATAAATGGATGGACACGCTGGGCTGAGACCCGGGGTGTTCCAGGGGTTCCTGCCCAGGGGTGAGGGTTTCTCCTCCCTGTCCCCGGCACTTTCTCCGCCG
The DNA here is from genome assembly GCA_020746105.1 of Trogon surrucura. NCBI lineage: Eukaryota > Metazoa > Chordata > Aves > Trogoniformes > Trogonidae > Trogon > Trogon surrucura. The sequence continues at coordinate 87,101,393 of CM036658.1, forward strand.
CAAACCCGCTCCGGCGCGGAGCCGCTCGCCCTCATTAAACTTTCACATCCAGATGCCACCTACTCACTCACAAACAAAAGCCTTAAGAACAAACCCAGCTACTTTACTCATTAATCCTGCAGGCACGGCTGAGAAAAAATGACAGGGAAATTCTTTTTCGCTGTTTGAATACGTTCAAATATAAGGGGGGGAGAGGAGAAATAGCCCGACCTTTGGGTAGTTTCCAGAGAGCGATGAAAAGAATTTGGGGGGTGAAGTTCTGCATGTTTATAAGCGTATTCCCCCCACCCTTGGGGGGGTATTGAGCCCAATCTGCCCCCAGTTCTCCCCAGGTAAGTCAGCCCAACGCACCCCCCGGGGCACTCAGGTCTTTCAACTTCTACCAGGTTACCCCCCCAAAACACGAGGTTTTATATGAACAACAGAAATAAAGAGACATGAAAGCAGCACAGACTCCAAACCTAAGGATACGAGTGGTTTGGGGCAGTGCTGGTTTGAGTTGTTCCTTATTTCAAAAGTTCTGCAGATTTTCCATCAGTATAGGTCCTGTGTTTTGTATCGTGCAAAACTTCACAAGTGCACAAAGCAAACCAATGCTTTGGTGAAAACTGACACCCCTTAGAATCGACGTTTTGGAGCCGAGAGCAGCAAACGCAGCCATTAGTTTGCTGCGGCAACATTTATTTATTTTTTATAGGAAATCTGTATAATGGAAAACACACGCAACCTCTCGGAATCTTCCTATAAATATCTAAGTACTCCCAAATCACCGAGCAGAATGCAAATCCACTCCTCTTTTACTTCTTTCAGGAAATTCTCAATGACTCCCTGTCACAAAGTCCAAGAATCACTGTCTCTCCTCCAACGGTTTGTAATTGCTTTGCCGCTGACGCGCGTCTCCACTTTCTTCCCAGGATCGAGCAAAAAGTCTTTTCTCTCCACCCGTACCCAGCCCGGGCCCTTCAGCGTAACTTCTTCGGGAGCCGGAGTTGCGTCTGCAATTTTCCCAGGGGATTTTTTTACCTTCTTTTATTTACTTGCAGAAATCCCTCCTATAACCCCGCATCAACGCCTTTCTCTATCTCCTCCCCGGGTACAACATTCTGTTTGGTCAGAGCTGCTGAGCTGGAGCTGTCGCGGGTATTTTGCAAGACAGGCTCGTCCCCCTGTACGTGGGGCTGCTGTTCCTTTACGTTGTGTATTCTGGGATGGTAACAGCTCTTACAGGGAAGAGCAGAGCATTGTTCCCAGCATTTTAAGTGAAGCAATCGCGCGCCACTCCCTAATAATTCCTTCCCCACTTCTCAGCACTGCGCCGCCTTCTTTTGCTTCGGAAAATTCACTATAAAATTTCCTTCAATTGCCACAAACAGGCTGTTAACTCTTTGGCATTTTGCGTGGCTTTCACGCGAGTGGTGAATTCCAAAGGTTGGTTTTACCGCCCCGTAATAAATACGTACCCGTACGTAAGAGCAATCCATTTACTCCCACTTTACTACCAACTCCCAGGATCCAGAAATCAGAAAAGGGGAAGCCCGAGTACTCCCCGCGCCAGACGTGCTCCAGGAATTCGAGGTAAAGTCTTTGCTCACACGAGGCAGCCCATCGCAGCCTCGAAAAACCGAGAGCCGTTACCAAGCATCATTTGCAAGCCAAATCCAATCTCTCGCAGATGCTGGGAATTTGGAAACCTTATGCCACGTAGGTTTGATTAAAAAAAAAGTTAACTGCTGCCTTCTTTACGCTTACGATATTCCAGACCAACCCAGCCCTTAATTTCCCTCGCCAGCTCAATTTACAGCTGTTGCACAGACCAGTAGAGAAGGTGATGGATGTCTCAAAGTATTTTAAATTGATTTTTAAAGGTTCAGTTTCCCTTCTGTTCCCTGAGCTGAAAGTGCTGCCACGACACCCTCAAGCTGCAAAAACTACTCTGTCCAACAAATAAACTACAGGGCTGGGATAAACTCCTGCAAGCCTCAGGCTAAGGGTCCGCTGCACCGTCCCCCAGTGTCACCCCCAAAACAAAAAGTACTTTGGGCCGCTCTTGAGAACAAATCCAGGGAAACACACGCTGGTTTGGTCACAGGAAAACTCACCGGCCCAAGAAATTTGACCACAGCGAGGTCTCCGAGCCGGGCATTTACGTGAAATATTGCACAGGGGGTTCACTATGTGCAAAGCTGAAGAGCAGATGAATCGTGTACCTCCATATCCGTGGAAAAATGGAATTCGGGGTGCTCGCTTCCGCACACCAGAGGCAAGGACTCACCTAGAGCAGAGATTTAGCGCTTCCAGGGAGCTCCTCTCAGCTCTTAATTGCCCACGTGAAATAATTGGGTCCCAAGTCTGGGCACGCTGCTCACGTTGGCAGATCATTACAGATTTCTCCAGATAGTCTAATAAAGTACTTTTCAAATGCAGACGATACTTAGCAAATTGATCAGAGTTGCTCTTGTCCTTCTTGTGGTTCCACGGGTTTCCTTACAGCTGACTAATTAGGGAGCCTACCCTTCTGTAAAGGAAAACTCACCCCAGTCATCCTCTGATCCCGCACTAAAAACATATTTGCAATAAGAACTCCTCTAATTCGAAATTAACTGAGTTACTGCGTGAATTACAGGAACTACATCAGAGCGGTCGCCTCGGCGGAGAGATGAAGTCATTCACCCGGGTATGACTTCAGCACAGGAGAAGACCGAAAGAGAAACAAGGCTAGGAAAGAAACGCATTTAAAAAAAACAAGCCAAACAGATCTGCAATAAAATCAAAAGGAAAACGCACGTATTTAATTTTGAAAAAACCGAAAGAGAGAAAGAAGAGCGAAGGCAGCCGGGAGGCTCCCGCGCGTCCCGAGGCAGCCCCTCCGCGCGAGGCGCGGCACGCCGCGGCGCAGCTATCGACGCGCTGCCCGAGTCAAACCCCTCATAAATATTTATGGGAGTTATCAAACTCGGAGCTCTGCCGCCGCCGACTTATTATACGACTCCAGGCAAGTGACCAAAACCTCCGCTTATCTGCGCGCCGCGGCTCGGCCCCGCGAGCCGGCCGCCACCCGGCCACCGAGGAGACGCTCGGGGCAGCGCCACGAAGAGGCTCCTCTCCTCCGCGGAAGGGGATTAGGATGGCTGCTGGAGGATTAGGATGGGTTCTCCTCCGCGGTTGCCCAACCAAACGAAGCTGAATTAACGTTTTGCTTAGGTCAGCACCCCCCTTTGGCTGAAGCGCTCCTTCCTCACGAGGAGGAGGAGGAGGAGGAGCTCGAACGAACCGGAGGTTTCTTGAATCGCAAACTCCTCCGCGGAGCAATTTGTTTTCAATTTCCTCAAATCCAGGTATTCTAAAGATTGACCTCGATGTCAGTTTTTCAGCTCGCTCCGGAGATTTAGATACGGTTTATGGGCTGCAACATGACTCGTTAAATCAAGCCCTTAATAATCTCCTCTTCACAGTTCTAATACACTCTGTTCTCTTCCATTCAGAATTTATACTGACTGCAGGGTTTGATGCTCGAAATGTGCTTTCTGGAGAATAAACACCTGGTTTTTTACTTCCTTCCCAGGCAATCCTTCTGTCGGGGCCCCTTCTCAGCATGTTGGGGACAGGGAGGAGAAGGAGATAAAACCAACCTTTATTTTCATTTTCCAGCCACGGGTCCACAATTTCTATCCCGTGGCAAACATTCCCTTCGCTCCCCTGGCTGGATTTTTACGCAGCGATCCCGCTGCCCCACCTGACCTCATGAAGATCATGCTGGGTTCCAAAAAATCTGAATAATGCATGGGATTCATCATTCCAAAAGGGGCACCTGGCGCCGACCCACTGGGTTAAGGCCGCCCCACCCTGCCTAAACCATAAAAATTTTAGGAGCTTGGAAAAGGGAGAAAAAAAGTAAAATCGAATCGGTTACTTTGGATGACGTTAGGAGGAATTGGCACCACTATTGACCTGTCTTCTGCAGAGTTTTGGGGCAAACACGACTCTGGGAGGAGCTTTAAAACCACCGGTGGAGCCGCAGGATTTACGAGCACGTCTAAAAATGATGATGAGCTTCTAGGCTGTGATGCCGATGTTCTTAAGCGGCCAAATTAATTTGAAAAGGCAAAGGCAGCGGAGTGAACGGTGAGACACCTGATCACGGGCCGGCCCGCAACAGCTTTCTTTTGCAGATTCAGTTCTCTGCTTTCGATAGTTTTTGTCCGCAAAAGCCAGGATTGAAGGGAAGCCAGGGGAAGTGTGGAAGGAAATACAGAAAATAATCGTGGATGTACAGGGAAACACCCATTCGAAATGGAAAATTCATCTTCTTCTGACCCTTCGAGCTGATACGCAAGGAATAACGGGAGCTGGCACCGATTTCTTGCGGCAGACAGAGGTTTGGGCTCCCAGTGTGAAGGTTACGGCCCGATTCCCGTTTCTGCGCGTCACGTTAACATATTTAAAGAGGCTGCTTCCCAAATAACGGCGCCGGGCGCTACGAAAGGACGGCGGCTCTTTGGGAGCAAGCAGGCAGCGCTCGGCGCTAACCCGCCTTGCACCGAAACGCTCTTCACTTGGGAAATTTCGTCAAAGGGGGAACACTTTGCAAAAGAAATAAGGATTAAAAAAATCAAAGGAGTAGGAAATAAGCAGCTCTTACTACTGAGAGGCATTTCCCAGGCCCACCGGCCAACAAAACTCGCCAGCTCAGAATTTTCAAGCTCTCAGACAAAGATACAGCTTAATCGGAGCGTTATTAATAATTTTGTTCAAGAGTTCCACCTAATTTCTACAACTACCCGCGTGGTTGAACTACACGCAATCGACTTCGCTGGATGCGGAATCAAGCCGCGTGCAGAGAAAAATATGTTGAGCCTCATTTTGCAACTGAATTTTGCAAAAGCACACGCGTGTGCACGCGTATTTATATATACGCTCCGGAGAGGTACGTCCACACGTGGAATTTCTGGGACACAACGACCTGAAAGCTCCAGACCGGACTGAATTTGGTGAAACCAAAGAAACCCCCCAGAGCATCAGTGGCTTTGGTGGGGAGTTTTTTCCAGCCTCTTTGGTGTTTGGTTTTTCATTTAATCTTTCAACATTTAACATCTCGAAGGATTTTTTTCACCGCCACCGCCCCCCCCAACTTCCTTGGCTGTGCTGCAAAACTGAAAACTAAGGGCTCCAAGGGAAAACCAATACCAGAGGAAGGAAAACAATTGCTTTTATCAGTCACAAATCAAACTTCAAACATTTTGAATTAAACGCAATTTTTGTTCCGAAAGAATTCGCCATCATTTAAAAACTTCGGCTTCTTATGAGATCTAAACTTGCAGTAATTAAACAGTATAAATGTGCTAAAAATTAACACTTGAGTGCTGCAAATTTGGTGTTCGGATTTCAAAGAAGTCTAAGCCACTAATCCAATGGAAATAACTAGCCAAGCACACAGAAAAATTATATTTTTTGACGTCCCCAGCCTCTTCCCTGAGCCATACAGAGCATTGCCTTCATTTCAGTGCAGGAAAACTCTTCAAGCTCACAGTCAAACCGCTATAAATTATTTAAACTGCTGCGTTTTGCCTATTCTAATTCCATTTTCAAGCCCATCCAAACGCAAAGCTTGCTGGAAACCACACTTTAAACCAAAGACCTAAGCGAGAGTTTCACTGACTTTTTAACGTAACACCAAGTTTGCTCGGGTCCTGGCCAAACCCTGGAAGCTCAGCGCAAAATATGAGGAGAAAAAAACCAAACCACGTTATCGGAACATTTTTTCACTGGCTCGCAGAAAAATCCCCGTGGTTCCGTGTGAATTTTGGGTACGGAATCTTTTCTTCATCCCGCCTGAAAATGTCACAAGTTCACCGTTCTTCAAAAGCCTCAGAAAAGGAGAAGGGAGACGTTTGGTTGTGGTTTGGGTAGGTTTTTTTTTTCAAAGAAGGGAGGGACCGAGCACAACTGGAGGCTATAAATATACTAACAACCTTGACTACAGAAGTGCTCAGTTTTTTTAATAAATTAGAGAATTTGGAGACCAGAGAGAGCTGCAGGGTTTGAAAAAGCTCAGTTTGAGCCCTGCGAGGGGTTGTGATGGGGGAGGGAGGCAGGAAGATGCGCTCCCCCGGGGTTGGAAGGAAATAACACGATGCCGGGATAAATTCGGATTAGGAAGCCAGGAAGAGGAGGGTGGGGAACGTCGAGAGAAGAAAATCCAGCGGAATTGGCAGATTAGGAAGTTACTTGGAGGAAGCTGGTTTATTGAACTTGCAGACGCTGCACCTCAGGCGAAGGGACTCGCTGGCAATTACAGCTTGGGCAAAAGCTGAGATTAGCACAAGTCACGGAAGCTGAAACATCTAACACTGAATGACAATTTAGAGTAAGTTACGAAAGAAAAAGAAAGGATAAAGAAGCGAAGAGGCACGTTTGCAATCAAAGAGTGCTTCTTAAGAACATTTTCAGCGGAGATGTTAAGCTTCGAAAAGGTAACGTGCGAGGGCGCTCAGGGAGCAGAACTCAGGGGTGAGGCCGAGGAGCTGCACAAAGAAGAAACCCTGTCCTACCAACAAGCACAGACCAGCCAGGAGGAGTATTTCTAGACAGGTGTAGACCCAGAACGCCGAGAACGCAGCCGAAGGCAGCGCTTTTAATTAAAAGCCTTCAGGTTTTTAAGAAGCTCGGTAAGTCCACCGAGCTGTTTCACACGGGCTCTGAAATAAAGTCGAAGCATCAAGCTTCTGAGGTTTCTATTTTGCTCGACAGCAAACAAGAGAGTCTCTTCGTAGTGTCAGCAGAGACTTTTCTGCTGAGCAAAATTCAAAATAATTTGGTCAAACCTCAAGTGTTCGCCACCGCTTTTGCGTCACCTCGAACACGGCCGAGCCCAACTCCTGAGAGGTTCCGCAAGCCAGGCGGCAACTAGAGCTCAGGATCCCAACTCACCGCGAAGAACCGAGGATGAGAACGCCCGAATCGCGCTCAGGAACCCGCACGCTCAGGAATGGGGAGGCCGAAGCTAAGGCGAAGGAGCTCGCTGGTCTTTCCATGGATTGCAGAGGGGAGGATGCTATTTGAGGAGACGGGCAATAAAAGGCATTTCTCTCGCAGGCAAATCTTGGAACCGATAGAAAAAACAATCTTCGTCTCTTGCTAAAGGCACGCTCGCTAATTGAAACAGAAATAAAATGAGGAGCAGCAAAGAGATAAAGCTCCCAAGTTATGTCTTGGTCCAATTAGTAGGTAGGGAGTTAAATTATCAGTTAAAGACATTCTACCAGTTTCAATGGTGCAGATTGGAAGGGAAAAACACATGCCGTAAAACCGCCGCCACCTGGTCCTGATGGCACAATCCAGAACATTTTCTTGTCAAATAATATTTTAAAACCTCTAGGCACAGTCCAGTGACAAAGGCAATTAAGCAGAGATGTAAAAAGCCCTGGCGGGTCATCATCCAGCCCAGTCTTCCCCCAAACCAGCTCGAAGTCCTTGAACTCTTTCCTGGTGTCCTATTCCTCTTTCTGGGAATAAATAGGTTGTGATGTTCTCTCAACGGCAGGACTTACACGTACTTACCGCTTCCAATTGAAATAACAACAATTAATTTGCACAGTACGTTGCACAAACATTAAAATTAAAAGCCCCGCAATAAGCCTAAGAGGTAAGATACTTCTATAACCTGGTGAGGTCCAACCCAGAAATTGAATTTTGTGGGTAACGACCTCGCTTTCTATTCAAGGCAGCCGTAAAAATTCTCCGTTAGGATCGCAGCGCCACGGAGCAAAGCGAAAATAAAAAGAATAAAACCAGCCCTACGGTCAAGCACGCCGTAGGAGTTGGTAGTGTCTGATGTGGTTGCGGGGACAGAATATGTGGTGGCTCAATGTTCTTGAGCAGCAGCACCCAGGCGTCCCCCGGGCACGCTCAGCCCAGGTGGGACGGCTCCGGCAAAGAGCCCCGAGGCGCGGCGTGATCCGAACCAGAAGGGAACTGCTTTTATTTTCGTGCTGAATAGCTGCACGAAAGCAAAAGGAAATACATTCTCTTAGTGCAGCAGAAATGTTCGAGTGTGTGAGTCAGTAGTTCCAAAAATACATTTCGTAAGCTGCAAACCAGAGATGTATGTTGCCATGGCACTTAAGCAAAAATTAACAAGTCTCAAGCTTGTTTCATATATGAATAAAAATCCGAGCGATCGTAGTTTCCTCTGTCCTCAGCTGCTTTACTGCTTACACACTACGGTCATTTTTGCCACTGATTTCATCTGCGGTTTTTTCCGGCTCTGCCTTTCCAAGCCAGCCTTCGAAAGGGCACCGAAAGGTGCGAGTAGGTGCTCCGCAGGATTTCCACAAGTGCCCGGATACCTGCTGCTCAACAGCAGTCAGATGGCTCCGTGCTTCTCAAAATCCTCTTAAGTACGTGTCTGCAAGTCCAGGCACCTCACGCCCGCACAAATCTGGCCCTTAGAGCCCAATCCTGCACCGGTCCAGCTAACGGAAGCTCTTCCACACCTTGAGCCTGAAAGGAAGGCTTTGCTTAAATTATCTCTCGCACGCAAAGAGCAAGGTGCGCTTAGGTGGGTGTTAACGACAACAAAAAACCAAAACACCACAAAAACCAAACCCCACATTGCTAATCCGGGCTCTTCTTCACATCTGTTTGAGTCTGGAGCATCTCCAACACGGGCTTACAGCCCCGCAGTTAATGCCCGGAGGAGTAAGAGCCGGATTTGAACAGACTGAGCGGACGATACGACACGGGCAGGTCGAGGCAGGAGGGCGGCGGATCCTCCCGCCAGGAGCTGCCGACCTGCTCGGCCCAGCAGGATGGGGACAGAGACGTCACCTCACCCGACCTCACCACGCTGCTCATCTCCTCCCGCCAGCGCAGGCACGAAGCGACGCCTCCAGCCTCGACCGCGCGTCACCTTCACACTCGGAGCTGCTTCGCTTCCTTCTCCTCCCCTCGCGAACCGGTCAGAAACACCCTCCCCAAGACACACGCCTCTACTTCCCACCAGGAGAACTGGGTCTTCAGAACTCCCCGTCAGCAGAAGCTGGCCCTAACTCCTGGAAAAATCAGACGTTGCAAACTCTGTATTTACCAGCGCTCGTGCCTGGGAGCAACTGCAGAGAATCCCAAACAAATCCCGTGGATGAGGTTTGCCGGATCCAGCCCCAAGTCTCTCGGGAGCTGGCAGGAGTCAGAATCGGTTTTCTTCGAACAAGACGTGGGGAGATCCCGGTTGCCTTTCCAACACACGGCTGCGGCAGCTGATTTTTAGTTTAACCGTTCCATGCAGCAAAGCGCTAGAGCTTTCTGAACCCAAACGTGCTTCCCAGGGGAGTAAAACCAAGAGCCAAACCCAGTTAAGAATCCTTACTCTGCCGAAAACCACCTTTCGCTTCTATGGGAGAGCTCGGAAAGTTAAAGTCCCTACCACCTCCTTTTGCCTCAGAACTTTTCAAATGAAAGCAGAGAACAAGAGGGTGGATTATTTTTCTTCCTTTTTTTTTTTTCTTGGCAAACGTTAAACGTAAAGTCTCGGGAAAATTTTCGCAATATGCAAATAATTTCTCAGCGATTCGCTGGGTTTTGAAGACGTTTGTCACTACAACCACGCGCCGTAAATCAAAATTAGGTGCGAAAAATAATAAATTAGCAAATTTCCGAGATTTAATAATCTCGCCTTTCTAATTCACTCCAGCATATCAGCGCCGGTTTTTACATTAACAGGCTTACTTTCAAAAATAGACCTAACACTATCGTAACATTTCATGCTTTCGGGTTTTTTTTTAAAAGGATGTCAAGAACCAACTCCCAGTGAGGGTTTCCATCAATCAAAGTCGAGGAGGAGCAAGGAGAAAAGTAAAGAAAAAGGAAAGGAAGCCCCAGCCCGGCGGGAGGAACACCCTGGCCCCAGCACTCGCCCGAATACTTTTTTAAGAGGAGTTAAGTTACCGACTGCTTTTAGGTTTACCTTCAAACTTTAAATTTTTACCGATTGGGATTACAATTTCGTTACGCCGCGGTGAGGCGAAGGGGTCTCGAGTCGTCACGTCACTGTACGAGCCCTCCCAAAAACTCTCAGAATAAAGAAAAAGCTGGAGTTTGAGGATTATATTTCTGTGCAGCTCCTCACGCTCAGATCCCAGGTTTAAGCGAACACCGGGGCACAACCCGTACAAGGGCTTTTGCTTGGTGATGGCTCCCGATACTGGAGGGGTTTTGGTACTGCCTTTGATGCTTTATCTTGGTTTTTTAATGCTACTGGCTTTAGTGAGTGGGTGTGAATTTCTGGAGGGCAAAAAACCTCAACCCTAAAAGTCAGGTGAATGGCAAAGGGTGATGGGGGAAGTGAAATCACGTATGGCCAAGGCTGCTGTCGACTAAAACACACTTCACAGCACGGTTGCAACTATATTCAAAACTCAGCTGCTCCGCAATAGCCCTCTTAATACCAAACCTATTTTTCCCCAGCAACACTTCTGAGTTATCACATCGCTACCCTCCAACCCCCACGGCTCGATTCCTTCCCTCCACGCTACATCTGGCCGCACCACATTATCGCAATATCCTTGGGCGACCGAACGCGGCGATAAAACTCCCAGCGCCAACACGGGAAGAAACAAGCAAATCCCAGTAAAGAGCTGTTAAGGCACTCGAGACCTCCGGAGCTTTGTTTGGCCGGCTGAGACGTCGGGGGCACGTTCCTGCTTCCCGGGCGAGGCCGGGTCTGTTCCAGCAGGACCGGCGCGACCACGTGAGACCTTTCTCAATGCATAAAGGCTTCCTTGTTGGATTCGGTTTGCTCACGCTGCGATCGCGACGCCACATCTGGTGCTCGCAGTGACCAAAACCGTTCCTTGTTAAGCTTCCCAGTAAATAAATTATTTTCTGCAGAAACACTCCAGTGACTAAGATGAAAATAGTGTGGAAAAGGAAATGTGCCGGCCCATTTATACTGTTTTTATACGTCGGTTAATGGGCAGAGTGCTGCTGAATACCAGGCTGCAGTTCCATTGAAGTGTTCCACTGTCATCACCAGCAGCTGCAGAACCCCCGAGCCTGCAGCACAAACCCTCCCATTCAAGCTCATTTCAGCCATTGTTCCTTCGAATACGATCCAAAGGAACGTTCGCAGGATTTCACAGCAAGTTTGAAACGTCGTTTGATGAGAGCCATTAGATATTTAAATCTGAAAGGAACGGCGGTCGGGAGCGAGAGAGGCAATCGCAGCACACCTAAGGCAGAGCACTCGACCTCGGGGCTCTCGTCTCAGTCCCGGCTTTGTAACCGTAACGGCAAGGAGATCCCTGCCCGATGAAACCCAGACCAACCTCGCTCCTTGCCCCAGGTCTGCTTTCTCCAGAGAAAAAACCCATTTTCTACGAGCCGAGTGTAAAACGAAGAGGCCAGCGGAGGGGCATTTCTCACCCTTTCCCAAAACCGGGTGTGAAATCCAGAGGAAGAGCTGTAGTCAAAGAACGAGGTATCAAGGCGCTTCCGCTTTTGCCCCTTCCAGACCCTCCCATCTACCGTCCTGCTAACTCTTGTGCTTTCCCCAGGATTGTATAAATACTCTTCCTCGTTATTTCTAGGTCCTGCCTCTCTCCACGTCTTCCGCTGACTTCCTTTTCCTAGCCTTCTCCTCCTCTTCTCTGCATTTTTGCTCTCTCTCGTGGCGACTCGACTGGGTTTTTTCCTTAGCAGTGCATTCCATGAAGTCAGACCCTTGGACTTTGTCTCCATTTGACACAGTCATTTGACAGGCAATACCTGCTCGCTCCTCTGCACCAAGGAGTTAGTAATTGGATGATGACCAACGACCCTACTCAACCCCTTCCCTCCTAAACCTAAGACGTCGTATTTCCCAATGCAGTGTCCAAACCAGCGAGACCACAGCATCAGAGCAGGCCCACAGCAGAGCTCCAGCCATCCTCTGCCTCCTTCCACGCAGTTTTCCACGACTCCCAACCCACCAGCGGATGGCTGAGCTGTTCTCAGCCCTCTTCTTTCCATCCATTCTTTCCTTTTTTTTGCGCATGGATGTGGCTGATGGTTCTCGCCGTAACTCTTCTCCCTTCTGTCTTCATTGCTCAGCCTTCTTTCCGTCCTCCGCCCTCCGGCTCTCCCTCGGCACGGTGCTTTGCCAACTCCTCCCGAAGAATAACTCACCAAATCAAACGTAACATCCTCTCTGTTCTTCCCTCGCCCTCCTACAGCCTTCTCCTTCGTCCTCTCATCCTTCTTGTGGTCTTCGGGCCCCGTGGCGTTGGCCATACATTATTCACCAGCCCTCGGCTCGGTTCAGCTGCCGGGGCGAGGCCACCACAGCTATTTACGCCGAACAATACGGGCTCTTTGTTTACTTGCGCTCCCCAATCTGTCTATCCATCTGTTCTCCCTTGTTTTCTACTCCAATTTTAAGCTCCTGGGGAAGGATCCTCGTCTTTGTTTTGGGCTCGCTCGGTCACGACGAGGTTATGGTTCAGGACTAGATCACCTCAGTGCGAAGGTGTTGCAAAGAAAGAAATAAACCCTAGATTTCACTTGGATCCAACTTGGGGAAACCTTTCTTTTAACGCTAACAAGCCTCTCGAATCACAGTAGCGATATTTCTCAGGAATATTTTCCTCACTCTAAAACTGAACCAACTTTGATTCCTGGGAAATTCTGTCTGAAAAAGGGTTGGAGGGAAGCAAATAATTACAAAAGGCAGCGAACAAGAAGGCTTGTCTTGGACAAAGATAGAAAAAACAATGATATTTTGCTTCCTGATATTCTTTTTGGTTTGCTTGTTACCTTCCAGAAGTTTTGAAGAAAGTGTGTAAAAAATTACGCTTGCCAATGTTTTTTCTTGAGGCAGACAGGGTCACCCTTGAGGTAAAAGAACTTCAACGGTTTTCCTGGTTTCTGCTCAGGACAACCGCTTCAGAGAACAAAAAAAATATCCCGCGACAGCAACGGAAACTTGGGAGGCACCTCTGGCTTCGGGAAAACAGGCTCCAAATTCAGAATTTGAAGAAGGGACTTATCAATTCCCAGCTTCACTTTTTTACCGTCATGTTCTCTATGTATCCCACGGACACAGCTGGGAAACTCACTGTGCTTGGGGTTTGTTGGTTTTTTGGTGGTTGTTCTGGTTTTCCTTTTACAGCCAGGCCAGCTTGCTCTCCTTCCTTTCATAATTACGGCGATCGCAACACCAAAAATAGCACACCACGAGTATGGGAAAGCCATCGAACCACCGCTGTAACTACCGCATGGTGACGAATTAACCAGACGCAGTTAATTAATTTTCAGGTATTCTCCTGTTTCAATCGAAGCACTTCACGGCGGTTCCAATCTACGGTTCGGCTCGACTGACGACTCGATTCGGTGTTTTACGAGAGGCATCCCCTAACCCGCTCAAAACGCACGCGCTCGCCACGCCCTTCTTGCTGCTGTTAGCCAAAGCAGGGGCAAGCACTGTCCTCATCACAATCACACCCATGATATTTTTTTGGGGGGGGGGGGTAAAGACAAGATAACAGCAAAACTTTCCTTCTGCAAAACCATCTCCTTGTGATTTGTAATGAATGGGGAACTCGAGTATCGAGTTTTTCCGCTGTGAATCACTCTGCAATTTGGTTATTGTTTTACCTCGGAAGATTCAGAAGAGGAAAATGAAGAAAAATTGATCCTGATTCATCACCCACATTACATGAAATGCATGAAAACGGCAAAAACGAGTAGTATGATGTTCTAGAGATCTTTTTTGACTTCTAATATAAACTGTAATAGATGAGAACAGTATTTTCCTTTATTTTAAGTAAGTCTTCTATTGGATATCATCTCATCAAATATTCCTGAAGAAGAAAAACATCCCATTTACAGGATAAAATCTACTTATGATTAAGGCCCTTCCAGGCTTTAAACAAAAGACACTCTCCAAGAAAACACTGATATTTATCTTTTTCTTCCTGCCATAAAGTCCTGTGAGAACAGGACCCAGACCGAAACGCTGCTCTGAATCAAAATGGAGCAAGCTGTAGAAATTATTCCTTTTATTCCACTCAGGAGAGCCCTTTATGTGTAGATGAAGGAAGAAAAGAAGATCGTGGGCAAGATGACTTCACCGAAAAGGTGATTTGCAAACTTTAACTGAGTGGGATTTGCAGGCAGGAGCACTAGTAGGAAGAGGTCAGCAATCCCGGTCCGCAGCAACACACACCTGCGCGTAAATATTATGAGAGCTTCCAAATATTTTTTTCCTTTCAGTGCAGATCAAGCCCTGGTGACCATAACACACCTGTAACCCAGACTTGTGCTCCTTCAGCCCCGTGTTCCCCAGCTGAGGATGGCCGAGCTCCAAGAAGAGCCCCCCGAAACAGCTGCCTGGAGGATGCTCCCGACTCTTTCTGAAGACTGTCCCAGCTCATCGGCCGTCGGGCTACCGCGGGGGCAACGCAGATGATTTATTTCTGTACTTCCCCCCTTTTTGTGGGGTTGAGGTTCCATTTCTGCCGCTCCCGACTGGCAAGAGGCGACCCACCCTTCGTGCACGTTCACCGGGGAGCCGGCACGAGCACCCGACGAGCTGGGGCCACGTCAGCTCCCCGGCTTTAGTAGGTCCCCCCGTGTTAAATGAAAATGGAATTTAATCTCGTGCGTTTATATGAAAAAGGGCAAGTGGAAAAAAAAAAAAAAAAAAGAAAAGAAAAATATCCTGGTGCTTTTAGTCCCTTTTCAATAAGTTATATCAAATAATGTCTTTTGCTAACTACATTAGAGAGCAATTATGACTTAATGGCTGTCTAAATCCATTATCAGTGTACATTTAACCTTTCAATATTTAAAGATAATATTTAATTTGAGCAAATTAATGGACTGCCTGTGAGACCAAATATATCTATTTAGTCTCTCTGGTTTTCCATCAGTGATATTTCCCTTCAGATAGCAACTTGTGCGACAAGCAAACTGGTAAAGTTGTTCCTTGCATTCATCCTTCAAATAAACACCAATAATACAGTGCTACAGTGAGCGAAGCAGAATGTAAAATCCTGAGTAACCACCAGATTCACCTGATATTATTTTCCCAGTCACTTTGGAACCAGCACAGAAAATATATTTATAAAATAAAGTCCTCTACCATTGTCCCAATCCATTACTGTAAAAACCTCCTTCTGTTTCCCTCCCTTTGTAACCTTTGAGGTACAAACGCATTCAGGAAAGAGCGCGAAGGTGTTCGTGGATCTTCGAGACAAAATTCCTGTTTCCAAATAATTTACTCGCTGAAGGGTAAATGTATAGAAGTTGTCGGTCCAACGGCCAATAAAACCTCAACCCAAAGAAGCGAGCAAACAAAGCCCCACTACCTAAAGACCAAAGGATTCCTGAAAGACCCTGCTCCTTTTATATTCCAGTTGCCATGGAGCCTTCCCAAAAAATTTCAGATGAAAAGGTACGCCGCTGAACACCAAGTTTTACGCCTGTGCCAGCAACCAAAACTCCTCATTATTTAAAACCGACAGATTTTTCCGCACCTTTATTTTGAACAGCTCAATCGATGGCTGGATTTCGAGAGCCGAACGGCTTCTTCCAACTCCCTGATAATACGAAATTCAGATCGCTCACCTTGATGGCTAATTACATAGAACGCCTTCGGGAAATACCGACACAGATATACAAGTCTGAGTTTCAGGGAGGAAATTTGGTCTTCGTCCCGATTCAATTTCAAAAAGGAGAGGCGCGGGAGCAGGGAACGCCTTTCAAAAAAGGCAGCGTCTTCAAAATTCAACTGTGTACGCGTGATGCTGCCATGATGTCATCTTTGTAGTCTCTTTTTCTCTTAAATCCAAAGGTGACAACGTTCAAAGTTTGCGCTATTTAAATCGACACAGGCAAATTATTGCACTTCCCCGATGCAAGCAAAGAAGCGACGGCGAGTGCATTATCATGTCAAAACCTGGTGGAGCTACAGAACTAGGTTGACATCTTATTCACATATTGAAAGGTTAGAGGTGTTCCTCTGCGAATAAGGCGCTTTAAATATAGTTTGACTTTGCACATTATGCGCACTTTTGATTCCATGGTACTACTTTTATCAGGTTCTGTGACAAAATGCAAAAAAAAAATGCAAAAAAAAAAAAGAAAGTTCTTTGGTTGCACGAGCGCGCGAGTCTGGCACGGCTCCACGGAATTTAGTAAAGTTACACCCAGCTCCTACCATTGCACGCAAGCGGGATTTAACGCATCGCTAACGGCATCCCTTCCCCGAGGAAGGGCACTCTTCCCCGAGCAGAAGTCGGTGGGATTTGCACCACTTTGAGAAAAATGCCACAGAGGTTACGCTTTGCCCCCCGCGCAACCGAGGAAGTTTAACGGCAGAAGAGGCGCGTTTCCGACGTGCAAACCAGCCTGAACTCACTGTCCAAGTGGGCATCTGAAGTGGACGGAAGTTGAAACGCAAGCAGAAGGGTTACACCAGCCTGCTGAACTGGGAGAGCGCAGAAAAACCCACGGAAATTATCGGGAAGAAACCAAACCAAGCCGCACAAGCACGAGGTAGGTATCTCATCTATGACATTCATGCAGATCTCCTCACCCCCTGAAGCTCTACTCATCACCACCACCACGGCAGTGAGTATCGTGAGCATCTACCTCCTCGTCTTCGAGACAGCCGACAGCAGAGACGAGGTGGACGCACCCAAAGGGCACTGGGATCCTCCTGGCTCAAACACAAGGGGCTCCAAACTACAAAGTCCAGCCATATATTTTAGGGCATTATATTTATTTCAGACCAGGAACTTAACTCTTTCAGCCCTAATCGAATCATAAAATTGAACGATGAAACAGACTTGAGGTTGCACTCGATGATCTTGAAGGTCTCTTCCAACCGAAATTGTTCCATGATTTGAACTTGTTCTACAGCTCTAGCTCCTGCAAATAAAGTGCTCTCAAAACCCCTAAAGCCTCAGACAAGGCAAGAGCTGGAAAACAACTGCCAAAAACCTACTACACAGACAACACGTGCGCACACACGCCGTACGAATCTCCACCAAGGCACGCCACCACACTTTCTACGACCTGAAGTAAAGCAGACTCAACTCACAAACCCCGAGGGAAGATTCTCCAAGAAAAAGACAGCAGAAAAATTCGATTTGCCACAGGGAGGTACACCAGCCTCCACGTCTTTCCTTCCAAAGCATTCAAGCGGTGATCTCCCCCTCTCCATCCTGACCTTAGCGGAGCAGGAGTGAATCCACCGTGGGGGTCTCACCTGAGCCCAGCGTCAGCCCACACAGAGCCCCAGGGATGCAACCAACCACCTCCAGCCCTGTCCTAACTCCCTCCTGCAGCACCTGAGCTCAGCTTAAAGGACTCCAGGGAAGGAGCCCAGCCGCCACCTGCAAGGTCAGAAGCCCCGTGGGGAGGCTTCAGGTGCAGCAGCGGTGGGACGGGACAACCTTCCATCTCCGGAGGCGGCACCTGCTACCGCGGCATCGCTTCGCTCCCTCCTCGGGCAGAGCACGGAGCAAAGTCAACCGGGGCAGGTGTCCGCGTGCGTCGGAGAGACGCAAACGCCCGGTTGACTTCTCCTGTTGAAGGAGGCACGTTCCCGTAGAGACATGCCACACGCTGGGGGAGGGGGACAGATGGAGAAGGGAAACATGCTATTTAAGTGCTGGAACACGAACCAGTGAATATAAACTGGCCATATTTAAATTTTGTCAAAACATTACAATAAGACTTCTGGCCATCAGGACTGAGATGCTGGAGCACTCTTCCAAGATGAGTTTTGGATCAAAAACCTTAACAATTTGAAGACGGAGCATGACAATCTAAGCAACACCAGGCACCTGGTAATGCGAATCCTCTCTCCCCCCAGTCCTAACTCCCATTTCAAACACTAATAAATGGCGTTGACGTACACCTCCATGTCTACGAGCACCCAAGGAGACACCTTGCAGGCCAAGCCTTGCGTTAAGAAGCGCAACGGTTGGCAACCGAAGACAAAAACACGGGAACGATTAACGGCCAGCCAGGGATCTACGGGGAGAAACTGCTCAGGAATGTGGGGTTACCTGTTTTTAACAAATCCACCAGGGAAGAGATTGTCATTTTTTTCTGCAGTTACTTGTGAGGTGCAACAGGAATCCCAGCTGTTTGCAGGATCTTACCCTACAACATCTCGTAATTCGAGCGATTTACTCTGGAACACAGAGGGATACGACAGCCTTTGTGGAACTCAGGGACACGGCATCAGGCAGAAAAAAATTCCTTTTGGCTGGACCAAGCACAACTTGAACTTTCTAAGTATGACCGCTGAGGACTCTTTTTGGTTACAGATGTATCCAATTCTTGATAAATATTTTTAGAACAGTTGTTTTTAACCCCTGAAGCTACTGTAAACATTTTTCTTAAGTACCCTCAAGAGTTTCAAAGAATGGGAGATTAACGACCCACAGGCAAGAACGGTCTCCAGCTTATTCTGTTGCAAAGTGTGAAGCTAAGAAAGCTCAAAATCTGCTTTTCTCTCAAAAACCCACAAAACCAACCAACTTCATTCTCAGACCAGCAGACTCCAAGGTAAGGACAGGTTGGGATGTTCCTCCCTGGAATCACCCGGGAGCCTTTGCGACCTTCGAGAAGCACTGCCCCGCTCGAGCCGTTTCCATCCGATCCGAATGCCTGCATATTTATTCCACGTGATGGGGAAAGCAATTCCGTTCCTAATGTGATATCTGCTAACGACTACAGAGTAGACACAGAGGCTTCTCTGTGTGTGTGTGAATGTGTTTGGACAGTAAAAACGATGACACTTAGAGTTAACTTCAAACGTTAGAAACTCTTCTGAAGAGTTTTATTTGCTGGGCAGCCCATACCAACCGTACGACACTCGAGCCTCTCGCCGCAGAAACTTTGTGGCTCAGCTCTTTGCGGAGGAAAATACCACCGAGGCTCACTCGAAAGGGAATTACTGGTAAGCTTCTTAGGTGCAAGCTCCGAGCCAAAATTAATCTTGAGACAATTAGAACCAACCCTATTCAGTAGAAGGCGGTTAAGCCCGAAGCCGTGGAACCCAACGCCGCCGAAAATGAGCTTTGCCGGTCGGAACAACCAAAGGAACGGGGGCGAACGGATGCTTACGCGGAGCAGGTACTCGGCAGGAGTTCAACGCTCGGAAGATCAAGTTGACATCGGGGCCCCCCGGCAAACACCGGAATCGGCGAGCGAAAAAACAAACAGCTACTGCTATCCCTATAGCAAACCTTATTAATTTCAGAAATTACAACCTCTGAAACCAACGCCAACAATTAGGAATCGGAGACTGTCCTTTGGTTGTCATCTTAAAAGCTCCAAGAGGACTGTATCTACAGACCTGAAAGGAGCTAATTGTTGGTTAGGCTTCTGTTTGTGACCATCAGAAATGTTACCTTAATTTGGCCTTAATGACCTATAATCTCTTCTAGCATATGGCTTTTAGAATGGTTATTATTCAGCTTGATCTATGGCTATAATGGAGCAGAACAGAACTGTGGGTATAATTAAAATAAGTTCCTGTAAAAGTGGAATATGTAGTACATCGCTAATGTGTAAATGACTAAATAACTTAATTAGGTGAAATGAAGTGCACTTATAACCACAGATGCTTAAGCCGAATCATGATAATGTTGTGTGTGTGAATGTATTTTTTTAAAGATGTTTATAACCCAAACAGTAGGACAAGGAAATAGAAAGCGTACACTAGTTACAAGGGTGGCGGGGAATTTTTTTATGGGAAGTTCGCGTCGCAAATTAACGCGACGCTGCTAGAGGCAAAGAACTTTTCAATCCCTTCGGACTGCTGAAAGGAAACAACTTCTCGAGAGGCTGCTCCGACCCCTGCAAACAGCTTCTCCCAGCAAAATCTCAGAGTAGGAGAGAAAAACGTTCGTCTGGGCGAGCCTAAAACAGCAAATAAATAAACAGAGCCCTCCTCTTCCAGGCCCACCTATTCATATCCTGCCTTCCCACGCCTGTACCTCTCTCCTTCACCGGCGTGAGCATGGAGGGCCACGAAATGCATAAACCTGCAGAAAACAGGCAGACAAAGAGCCCAGTCCTTCTCGGAGGGAAGTCGGCAGGAAAATTCCCATCCCTTTCAGTATCTGAAAGGCTGGGTTCCAACTCCGGGGAGAAAAAGCGCATAAAGTGCACTTGACGATTCAAAACGTGGGACCAATCTTGCCAGTCTTCCATGCGAGACCGTCAAACGGAATCCGAGAAGCTCGACAACATCACTTGTGGCACTTGTGTTCATCAATTCATCCATATTCATCCTCCCTCTCTCGCCGAACCCTCACCGTAGGTGAATGTAACACAACCATGAGCATGATGAGGAGATGAATAAGACAAATTACCGAATGTGTGCTTGAAGGAGGCTTCAGCCAAATAAGCAACCAGGAAATGCGCACTCTAATTTTTCAATGGAAGAGAAGAAGGAAGGGTGCAAGGCGGCACCTTCACAAGTACCTATGGAGCTGGAGCACGTCTTCTCGCCAGAAAGCAACAACTCTCCTCGCTGCCCTCACTAAAACAAAGATATTTTAGACCTCACCCTATTCGTTTCCGAGCAGAGGGCATAAAATGGCACAAGCCACCGGGTGGTTGGAGAGTTACGTCGATCTACTCCAGGTGTGGATCCGACAGATTATATTACCGCCACTTCCTTCCGTGTGCTGGTTATTATTTATTTCATCACTCCAGAGAAAGTCAACGTTACCAAGTCATGGGGCCCAGATAACGTTTTCCCATGGTTGACTTTCTCATATTTATTAATCAGCTGCCTCTAATGAGAAAGAGAAGTGCGATATTTGCAGCATTTCTGAGTGAGCCAGACACAAGAAGTGTGAATGCCCACCAGAAAAACTGCTTGAGCACAGTTCAGAAAGCCAGCATCAGACAGCGAGCGGCCAGAATTTTCGATGATTCTCTGGAAGGAACTTTTCCGGTTTCACCGATCAGTAAATGAGATGCTCTTCCTTCGAGTCCTTTCAGGGAACTCTGATTAAATTAGGAAAAATCAAAACCCGTTTCGAGTTGCAAATAATTCGAAGGCGCTGCGACGAATGCAGGGGAGCAAAATAGCTCTCGGATGTAAGCGAACCCATTTTAAGGCAAAATTTGGACTGAGTCAAAAGTCTCAGAATAACTATTTGGAATCTGTCGCTATTAGTCACCGAGCTGGAATCAAATCAAAAGACGCTAATAACGGAGAGGCGCGTTCAGGACCGCACAGACACCCTGCCACTCGGAAGGAGGCATTTCAGAGGACGCGCCGGGGAAGAACGAGATGAAATGGCAACGCGGAGAAAATTTCCTCTCCTCGGGTACAAAGGAGGATTGTACCTCGCAGGAAGGGGAGAGAGGAGGTGTTTCCCTCTCCCGGGAAGTGTCGCTCTCCAAAGAGACTCCATTTCACATCTCCTCCTTGGGAGCCAACTGAAATCAATTAACTCTGCAACTGGAACCAATTAACCCTCTCAAAAGCACACCACCAAACACAGTGGCAGTCTTTAATAAATGTAATAAATACATAAATAAGGACATAAAACGCCGCAGCGGCCCAACAGTTTTCCCAGTCTACGGGACGCGGGCTCTCGATTCTTCGGAGCTGTACGAACGAAGGGTGTTGCGCTCTTCAAAAAAATTAAAAACTACCAAAAAAAAGAAGATTCAAGTAGACCCAGGGGATCTTTAAGATGGGATTCATGTCATTTAACCTGAGCCACCTCAAAAGCAGGTGTTCAGTCTTTACCATCAGTATGAAGAGAGGGGTCCCTTGGAAGAGCTGCCTTATCTGGAAAAGGGATAAGCCTCCCGATCTCTCCACAGACACCCATCGCCGTCGGAGGCACCTCGATGACTACGGGTGATTCTTCGAGGGAAGGCACAGGAGGCAAGACGGGTGCCATCTGTGCGCAAGCGAGCAGCCCCGCAATCCGCGGCGCGGAATTCTCCCACCAGCCCCAAGCAGAGAGCAGGCAGAGCGCCGCTTCCCGACAGGATCTGCTGGTGTGCCGCCTCTCCGGGGTTGAAATTCGCTTCTATTTTTATTCGGCATTGTTCTCTCTTTTTTTTTTTTTTTTTTTCCAAATGGACTTCCGAGAACTACACCAGACAAAGCTGAAAACGTCCTACAGATTATCCATTTTCATTTGGGCTCTTAATTTCCTGTCGAACTAGGTCTTTTACACAGCGGTGGATAGGGAAGAGGCTTACGCAGAAAAATACGATTGTACAAATATTACCAAAAGGCAAAGCGACTCCGCTCCGGACCCTTTACAAGCGCACGGCAAAGGGGTCAAATCCCACCCCTTCGGAGGCCACCAGAAGTTTTTTTTTTTCCTAGGCCTGAGCTGAACAAGAGGAAACAACTTTATATTAAAAAGAATAAAGCTGCTGCCTTTATAATCCTGCACTTTCTATTTAAGCTCTTTCTCTTTTGGATTAAGAAAAATAACAACTCTCCATTAGGCGTGGCATTAGGCATTGCCCTGTTTACAAACACATCGCGATTTTGCCCAATGGCAGAGCCAGAGGATTTTTTTTTTTTTTAATTCTTAAAGTTAAAAAAGAAAAATCGTATTTTTAGTATAACAAATCTCATAACCTCTTTGTAGCCAAATGCTAGGGGTTCAACGGCCACGTATTTGTTGGACTAGATGATCTCTAGAGGTCCCTTCCAATCCCGAATATTCTATGATTCTATGATATTTACAGGCAGGGGGACTCCAGAAATCCAAAAATGCAAATAACAATCCCCTCACCTGTTAGGTTTTGGCTTAGGGTGTTTTCAGTTCCTTTCTCCCTTCCCATTTTTTCATTTCTATGTTTTAAATATGTACCCTTTTCTGCAGGCAAAGCAAGGAAACGTCGGATTTAAAGGCAAGATTTGTGAATCAAGGGCTGGAGTTCCCAGATTAGTCAGATCCAGGCTGCTGCGAGATTTTCTGGACGCGGAGACTCCTGATTTTTGGAAGCTCCCAGCACAACAGCACAACTGCCTACTCCGGGTTTGCGCCGCAAAAAGACTCACTCCTACCCCACGGGGTTCAGATAATGAAGGTTTAATGAACTGCAGTGTTTTCCCTGTCCTACGGAGCTTGCATTCACACGTCTGAGGAACAACTTAAAACAAGGCAGTAAAAGGGAAGAAACAGAGAAAATGAGGCGACATCTGGACACAGTGGGACCCAAGGAAAGGTAAGAAGGGAGCACGCTGCTGAAATAACCTGGATTCAACTGAATTCTCAACAGAAAAGAAGGCAAACACGGGTCATTACGTATCTTTTTAAAAAAATTCGACACTGCCTTCAAAGCTGGGTTCGTGGTTAAAAAGAAAATAATAATTTCAGCTCCCCTGGAACGGGGGCACCTCCCGACGGACGCACGCGTCGGAGAGCCCGAGCGCTGACGAAAGCTGTCCCGAGCCACGTGTTTACTTGCTGAGAATCGGTAATTTTTGCCATGTTAACTGCCTAATTGGCTATCAACACGTTTTCAGGGTCTGCTGTACACTCCACTCACAGGCGGGGAGACGGGAGGAAGCCTCACACTGACCAAACCGCTTCATCCAACCTTGACACGAGCACGAACCTGAAGCGCTCCCAGCGCTATGTCGCCACTAGTGCCAATTAATGTCTTCAGTTTTAAGAGACAGAGATAAAAGAAAAAAAAAAAAAGTGGAATATAAATGAGAAAATTAGGAAGGAGGCGGGGGAAGACAACGTCCATTAGTTAATAAGCTAGTTCATAAATTAAATGCTCTCATTCGTGGAGTTTACAAAACACCTAATTTTAGAAACGCGGTTTTTCCTCTGTTTATACAACAAGGCACAGTATTTCCTAAGTAAGTAAATCTTTCCAAAGAGTCTAAAATCAACAAAGTGATTAGACACAGAAAACAAAAGTTAAGCAACGCATTTGCTAACAGCTCTGCAGAAGAAAGCTCTATCTGGTCTCTGATCATGACTTAACACATCATTTTTCCTGAAGAACTGCAAGGGATAAAATACCATTAAATCAAGCGGGCTGGGGAGCACAAAGAAAGCAAGTTTCAGAAAAACCAAAACCAACCGCTCTGGCAACAGAGAGCAACTAGGAGCTGATGCCAGTCAGCACCCATGGGCAAGGACTGACCAGAAAAGCTGCATCGGGGTAGAGGAGCAAAAGGAAAGCGCGCCTGGCGGGTTACACTCACACCAGGAATCACCACTTAATTTACTTATAAGACTAGGAAAAAGCATTTTCCAGATCTTTGCTTCCAACTTCTCCTTCAACCCTCTGCCATAAACATTCGGATGCTCCTGAAAAAGCATCCCAGGTCTGAAAACTAAAGCAATATTTCAGGTTCGGACGAAGTCACGCCGCAGGATTTGGACATCCACGACCTCCGGCTGACCACAGAGCACTCCCCGCAAGGGGTTCCGAAGGGTGACTCGGGAATGCTTGTCTCCACCTCAGGTGGGTGTGACTTACGCTGCCACGTGAGGGAGGTTTTACAATGTATTATTAAATTCTGAGAGCC
Organism: Trogon surrucura; assembly: GCA_020746105.1. Lineage (NCBI taxonomy): Eukaryota > Metazoa > Chordata > Aves > Trogoniformes > Trogonidae > Trogon > Trogon surrucura. The sequence continues at coordinate 87,125,931 of CM036658.1, forward strand.
CAAATGGTCTCCCCTGGGCCCAGCCCAAGCAAAGGGGTTACTCCCGGGGGCACGGAGCCGCGATCCTCCCTCACGCACGGCAGGGGCAAACCCAGGACTCGCTATGCTGCAAAACTTAACCAAGAGATTAGGCCAGTTTCTTTCCTTTCAGGAGGTCTGATGGCGAATCTGCCTTATCACCAGCGCAGGAGCCGCAGCCCTGCCCTTCTCTCACAGTATCTGCAGCCTTTAAACAGCCCCGAGGCCCGACGGGCAGCAGTCATCTAAGGATAAGGAGCATTTATTCGAGCAGCACGGCGCTAAACGCTTCCTCTGCCTTTCAGGATGTGCAGTCCCCACAACGAAGTCTGCAGATCTCTAAGGAGCTAAAAATAATTTCATAGGTATTTCTACGTTACAACTGTCGCTTCTCCCCTTTAAGGAGAATCCTCTGAGAAAGGAGGAAACCTAAATTAAATGGGTGATGGACCGTGCTCACCGATACTCCCAAGCCACGTTATCCCGTAAGAGTTCACCCAAGCAGCCTTGTGGTACTGGAATTAGAGCCAGACTATGCCACACCTTTGTTTCTAAAGCACTGACGAGACTCTCTTCATTAGACACCGACGCTTCAGCCTCCGTCCTGTCGGATCTCGCCGTCCTTTCGAATGGGAACAGAGCCCAAGGAGCAGCCTCAGAGCTTCACAAGGAGAGAGGCAAGAGAAGAGTTACAGGGAGGAGCTGGGGGAATTTATTTGGGCCACGAGTTCACGCGCAAGTAACGCTCGGAGGCGAGCGGCAAACTTCTCGGGAAGGTTTGTAACAGGCCCTTATGTCTGGTGGCACCGGCAGGTGCTCCCACAATCCCAGGCCATAATTCAATCAAGCTTTTGGCTGACGTCACGAAAGCACAAAACAACTCCAATGCTTTATGAACAGCACCAGAACCCCCGAGATTCAATTACGGTCTTGATATTCGATCAGGAGTCCTACTTAGCCGGTTTTAATAGAACAAAACCTCGGTACCAGTTATTTGATAAATAGGTCGATCGTATTCAAATGTACGGTCAGAGGGAAAAAGTGCATCGTGCCACACTAGCCCGACAATCCCAAACCTTCAGGAGCAAGACAGACTTTTATTCAAGAAAAACAGCACCAGGAGAGAGTCTAATTTCTACGTATTTCATAACAAAAAGAGCTGGATCCCTGTTTTCTTAGGGCTCATACACATGCCTAAGAATTCAGTCAGTGATTTGAATTTTTTTTTCCATTTTTCGGACCCCTAAAACGATCCTGGTGGACGTACCTATCACTGCATAGCAAATGTGACATGTAGTAGGATGTTCATTTATTTTTTTGTGTTGTGCTTGCTGGAAACCCCAAGCAATAGCCCAGAGAGGATCCCTGACAATGGTAAAAATCCAAAGGTAAGAAAATCTGTTTGAAGCCTCCTTGGTTGTGCGCTCTTCGAAACGAAGCGCTGACCAAGGCAGGGCCCCTCCTGCATCACAGCCTGACTGGAGCAGAAGCAGCCCCAACGCCAGGGCAGAGAAAACACAAGCGGGATTTGGGCGAGCAGAGGACCGAGCGGCAACCGACCGCGCCGCGTCTCTGCCCGGCGGTGCCAGATCCGCCCTCTTCACCTCGGAAGCCTTTTCACCAGGTGAAAAGGAAATCGTGGCGTTCAACAAAGCACATCTGAGGGGATTAGACAAATCCCACACGAGCGCTCGGCAAACACGGCGGCGCGTGTGAAGCCTTGTTTCCAAAACAGATCAATACCCAGCGCAGACAACAATAGGTTGCAGCTCCGTGTTGCCGGTACTACCAATAGGAGTCTTGAAAGACGCCGTTAAACGGCGACTGCCACAATAGCTCTCACGCAAACAATGCTCTTACTGCACCTCCACACGAACTACTTGGGAATCCACCCAGATTCCCCCACACACCTGGTTGTTCGATGTGCAGACGGAGCGCACCAGTGTTTACCTCGGCGGAAGGGGCAAACCCGCCAACCCTCCTCGACGCCTTGCCTGGTTCTCTAAGTTTGCTAAGAAAAGGAGGTACACAACGGCCCTTGAAAACGTCGGAAACATTATCTGAGCTTTTGGTCATTGTCACCCTTCTGCTTTGCCAAGAAGCGTTAGGCAGAAAGTCCTCCCTGCATGAAGAAAACGGAGCAGGTCAGCGTTACGAGACCACCAAGTCGCAGGTGGGAAAACCTTCGAGCAGCACAACTGGCAAGGGGCAGATTTTGGCGTTGGGGTTAGATCCCCCAAGGCGCACGATGCCCCCCAGATGACAAAAACCCAAAGCGGAGGCCCCTCAGCATCTCGTTGCCTCAGCCTGACGGGCGGCATCAGCTGCGTGAAGGCAGACGAGGAAATTCGGCAGCGACTTTTACTTAGCGGTTAATAGTACGGAATAAATAACACCAAATTAAATTATTCAAGGGACTCGGTTTAACCGTTGTGACTCCTCCTGCCTTCCGAGGTGCAAGAGGAACTCTGCGGACTGCCTACAGACGCTGGCAGATGGCACATACTATTACATGTATATTAATTTTATATGCCTACATCTTCAGCAGGACACGCCAAACATTCCCAGGCTATGCCGGGCTCTTCTCTCCAATGACCACCCGCTGAGCTAACTTGAACGAGAAATTCTGACGACGGCGCGATCCAGCCGGGGGGATCCGTCTCACCCGGCCTCGGACAGGCAGAGCTGCGCCTCGGCAAAGCGCCTCGGCCGCTGGTAGAGAACAGGCACCGCCAGAAAACGATTCGCAAATGCCTTGGGGCAATCTCTCCTCCTCCGGCAGCTCAGGGGAGCCCTAGGAGATGTAGCACCCGATTTTCGTAAGGCTACACTTCATAAGCTTCAGAACAATAGGCTGCCTCCCATTCAGGACGGGAAAAAAAATCAGTAAATAACGATTTCCACTTCTCGAAATGCCATTTCTATCTCTGTTGAGTTCTACTTTGATTATGTCCGCTGCTCCAGTAGCATTTCTCTGGGAAAATTTTGGTAAAAGATCTTTAAAGCCCTGCAAACACATATCCCGTTCCTTATTAAACAATTGCAGATCTGTTACCTCGGCGTACGGGAACTGATCTAAATAACATCGTGATATCAAACGCTGAAAACCACAGGCCCGGGGCCACCGGGGCTCTACTCTTTTCCTGGGCCTTGCAAAGACACAAAATTTCCAGATACAAAACGTAGTTTACCATTAGAAGTAAATGTTTGATCTGTAAAGCTTACAAAATGACTTTGTTTATCATAGCAGACTGAAAAAAAAAAAAGAAAAGGACTAACTTTATACTCAAAACAAAACTGTTTATATGACAGCTTTTAGTGCCCCACGATTCTGCGCATTTCAGAAAGATTCAAGCAATTGACAGCGCAAACTTCCATTACGTGGCTCTATTCTGTATGTTTCTGCGACTTAGTGGTTCAGCTGTTATTTAAGTGATTTCCTCATCACAATAGCACGGTAAAGATATTTGCTGATCTCGTCAAAAAACGTCGAGCAGTTCATTCGCAACATTCCTGGCATCCCAAAGCGTGGGCTCAAATCCTTCTCCTTACTAGCTAGGTAAAATATCGAAGCGATTCCAAAATTCAGCAATGGTCTAAAACCATCGGAGGGGGGAAAGAAAGAAGAATAAGAAATACATCCCACGTTCTTTCTGCAGTAGCCAAAAAATCAGTGTAAGTGGTGAAAGAACCCCGGCGTGACCCCGTGTCTGCGAGCTGCACGGGCTGACAAGTATTTGTGCCTTTTGAATGGGTCTTGGGAAGAACTCGGTCAGTGGAAGCTGCATCTGCCTGCGACAAAAATCAATATGAATTTGGGAGCGGCACAGAGCGCAAATCTAATGGGCAGAAGCCAAACTGTACCTCACACGCTCCCAAATGCTTCTTTTTCCTTCCCCCTGCATCCCTTACTGAACACGTTAGACAAGCTCTGCACTCCCGCTGAATTCCAAGTCAGGCTTAAGTTCACTGGTTTAACAGATACACTTTGCTCACAGATACCTCATATCCACGGAATAATCTAAAACATTATTTCTGTTGCTGCTAAATTTGGCAATGGCAGGCACAAACGTCTCCTCCAAGTGACATTTGGCTGGATCTGGCCCCCGAGCATTTCAGTCTCTCAGACAGCTAATGTGTGTGTTTGTGAATTATTAAATATATTCCGGAGCCTTGACAAGGTAGACACGCAATGACTATGACAAAAAGTATTTGGAAAAAAAAAAGAAGGGGGGGGGGGAGGAAAAAGCAGCAAAGCTGCAGTATCCAAAAGGCAGGACCGAGCTGCCTGAGACACACTTTGCTTAGACACAACGCAACCTTTGGGTAGTGAATGTTTTTAGATGCTCTTCCATTTCAGAAGGCTAGTTCTCTTCCAACATCAGCAATCGAGGGGATTCGCACCTCTTTTTCTTAAAAATAAAACTATTTTATTAACAAGGCAGGACCTTAGCTTCCAGATTTAAATGTAAGCGAGTGATTGTAGGTGGCTGCGTCTCGAGAATGTCCTCTGCAGGATACACTCACTTTGCCACTGCGAGCAAGAGACAAACTCAGAAGCAACCTCTCCTCTTCGCAACTAAATATTTAGCTCCTCCAAGCATGCACCAGGGTGTCTCGGGCCAATTCAAATACCACAGCGTGGGTCTCTTGCTGCCCCCACAGCACTCTCTTCAACAGGACTCGGAGGGGAGGAGGATCGAACGCTTCACAAGTAAACATAGCTGGAAGGATGGGAGGTAACTGGCATTCTTCTTCTTCTTAATCATACTTACGAAACGCTAGGGATGAAAAATATGGAAGCGGTTGCCTCTGCGCAGCTACGTAGCTGAAGCCTCGAGTATTTTTCATGGGGCGAAAGAAGCCAGGACCGTTAGGAAGGCCGGCCAGGGGCCGGTCGCAGCAGCGGAGGCGGCCCGGGCGAGGGGCCGGGGCTCGGCGGTGCCGTGCCCCGCGTGCCAGCGCGCCCCGGACCTGGAACGGCGCCCGGCCGACGGGGTGCAACACGCCAGCAGAGCCAACACCCAGGCTCCATCATCATTTTCTGTGCTCTCTGCCACGCACCGGGACAACCGCGGGCTGCCCTTCGGAGCCGCCTGTAGCTACGGACCTGCCACACTTCTCCATTATTAAAAGCCCCTTCCTCATCCCTGTGCTTAGAACTGCTCTCTATTTTCCGGTTTTGAATGGCAATTGTGCATTATAATCCCCCAAATGAATCCCATTCTTCCCAAATCCTCCCTGGTGAAGGGTGTGTTCTTGCCCAGCACACACACACACACACACACACGTTATTCCTGATGGCACTACCGGGATCTGATCGCGCACCCTGAGGTGTGCCCAACCTGAGTGTCTACCAAAATATTCTCAGGATAAAGCCTGTATTTAATTCAGGGTTGTTTTTTTTTTGATAATCAACCATTGACAGCAAAATCACGCGCCCCTTCCAGAAGGCCACACTCTGAAAACAAATGGTACTTAAAAAAATAAAACAACACACCTATGTTTTGTTATAATTTACTCGCAGACACATCCAAAGCAAAAAAAAAAAAAACCAAACAAAAAGGCTCCAAACCCAAGCTGAATTTGTGATTCCCTCGTTAAAGATGAATTAATTTGTAATCGCTGTTCCTCTAATGCAGGACGAGCCCTAATCAAACTAATGGCAAAATTAAAAGCAAGTCTTTAAATCCTTTAAACCGACTACACTTTATTCAGCGATGTCTGTGCTAGCACGGAATTTTGACCAAATTTTGCGCAGCAGGAAGGGCCAACGGTACGAGCGCCGTTATCCTGCTGCTGCTGCCACCCCCACAGCATTCAAACACATTCGCAGCGGGCAATCGACAACAGATGCTTGAAAACTTAGGTAAAACCCAACACTCAAAATAGAAGCAGCAGCAATTGAACACAACCAGGAAGATGTGGGCTCGATTAACAGCTCGAAAGCTGAAACACGCCAAATGTGACAGACCTAGCAAATTCTTTAGCACCACAATTGTCGCAAACCTGCTTCGAAATCCATTCCCAAGCCCGAGCCCCAGCGAGCGTCATCTCCCCCTTATTTCGCCGTGGCTTGCGCTTTGATTACGACAAATGCTTTGAGTGCGGAAGCTAAGGTCCACTATCCTGACAATTTTAGAAGATCTGGAAAAAAATAATTTGGTTTTGGCAACTGTCCTAAAAATAAAAGGAATTAAAAAAAAAAAAGGGGAGGGGGGGTGGAGAAAAAACCCTGCTTCATTCTAAGGGACGTGTATTGTTCAATTGAAGTAACAGGTATTCAATCACTTTACAAATACAACATAAATTTGAGGTAACTCCAGGGGAGTTTTCTTAAAAATAATTTCAGTCTTCCCCAATTCTCCCTGCTAAGGTCAGAGTCTCTAAGCCAGCATGGCCGAATTGTTTTAGTGCTCTCTGCTGAACACCTGCAAACATCAAACAAAAACTCCTGGTCCTTTACTGGGTTGACAAAAGCCTTTCATGTGAAAAATGCTCCCTGGGAATGTCACGGCCGTGGCTCAGGTTACATTCCTTTCTCCCTTGCAGCCCTCACCATTTCTTAACACGGTAAGAAGCCATGTTTGTGAAATTAAAGATTAAAAGGAAACGTGGCTTTACTTTATTTTCATTCACACGTTACAAATCACAATAGAGCATCGTATATTAGAGGAGCAAAAAGCCATGAAGGTGACGTGAAGCACGAAGCATTACCACGCTTCCTAAAGTACAGTTAGTTTCACTTCACTGCCTGGGATCACTTTTCTTTGGGGTCTTTCTCCTTCTGCCCTCCTTCCCCCCTCCTGTACGAGAAGTCTGGGGTTAATGCAGAGGAATGACATCCGTGCTTCCCCATCCCGGGAAATTTAATTGGAAAAAGAAGCCCATGGAGAGAAGGTCAGCTCAAACTCCAGAGGGGCATCTGTCCAGGAGGAAGCACCGGCTGCGCTCGCCTTGCTACGATTCCCTAGTATCAATATGCATCATCAGAATAATAAACTGCGCTCCCACGTCGTTAACTCAGCTGTCTGTAACCCGGCCATCTAGGTAGAGAGAACAGCTCTGGAAGCCCTTACCCAGGCACTACAACAATGGCAAACCTGACCCTCTCAAATCCTGGCTCGTTGCAGCCCGGCACACCGAAGGCTGGGAAGACGCCAGGCTCCGGCACCCGGCTAGCTGGCCAGCAAGAGCCCGGGCAAACAATAGCCACGCTTCTCCTCCCCGCCACCGCATCTTCAGGCCACCCTCTCGCCGAGCAGCAGCGAGGGGCGACGCGCTGCCAACTTTGCCGAAACCGCGGGGCCCTCGCTGCCAAACACCCCGCCGAAGAACCGGGCGACGGATACCGACAAATTCGGAATTATTTCCCCTCGGAAGGGCTCAGCCCGTGCCATTGTGCAAACAAGCCACCGCCATACCGGACCCGGTCCTTTATCAGGCAGGGCATCCTCCACCAGCAGAGACTGGTGCAGTCAGGCATTGACATGTTGTCACAGTGTGGGAGAGTTCAGGTGCTATTTTAAATGGCCTCTGTCTCAGTATTACCAACTCACTCCAGCTCATTAAATCACCCGCGCGGCCAAAACGCCACGTCAAACTTACTTGAATGCTTTCAAGCTCAAAAATGCTAACAAGGGACAGGAGCCCTCAGTTTTACTCGCCGGTCAGATTTGCTGTCTTGTGGTATTGCTGATCAAAATGCCTCCACAGATAAGGTTTATGATGCATTTATTAAATATAACTCTCCAGCCAACTGCTGTTAGACCAAGTGTTAGCTGCTGCATTGACTGGTATATAAGCATGACAAATTGATTTGTCTGGCATAAACACTCTTCGCTTCTCTCCAGCGAAAACAAATATAGTGAATATTATGTGTTTGGTTAAATCGGTTATTAAAATTATGTAATGCAGAAAATGACAAAAAAAATAGCATTAAAATGTTGAGCTCGTGGGATATAAGGCAAGTTACGTTTGGAAAGTTGTTCAAGCCTAACAGTAAAATTCTCCAAGTCACTGCATTCACAACACAGCCAAATTTGTGAAAATAAAACAAAGCCATGTTATTCTTTCGCAGGTCTGCAGAGAACGGAATTCACAAAAGGAGTGCTTAACAATCGCAGGCAGCATTTGCTCCAGTACCTTTAAAAGATGCACTACAGACTATCTCAAAATCAGGAAGTCCTTCTTTGGAAGCCCAAAGTTAATTCACGTCCTAGCGCATTTAATAAAAATGCCACTGCCCAACACCCCAGAAGAGGCTCCTTTAACTGAGCACAAACTGCGAAAACCAGGCACGAAACCGTACGCGGTGACGTGGTTCTATCTAGATATCCACTGGCAGTTTGCAGGGCAGACTTGTCCAAATTCACCATCTGATTTAGACCAGCACTCGGCGTGTAACGGTGCTGCGTGCGGTGTGTCGGTATGTGCAACTGCCCGAGCTTCTCGCAAACCCCGCGACCCTCCACCCGCAGACACGTTTGTGCCCCGGCCAAAACGCCCCATCCGCGAGGCAGGCAACCCCCCCAAACCAACTTCATAGAAGAGCAAGGAAATTTCCAACGCCTAAGTGATCTCTGCTAGTTTCACTTCTAATTTGCCAGGCATATAAAAAGGCTCTGTATAAAACTTCAGCTGCCAGACAATTATTGTACGCATATGTTCTACCGCAAAGAGCTCCGGTATTTCTTTTGTCGTCAAACAGGACTCCTGGCTTTATGGAACGCAGCAGTTCCCCTCCTAGTACTACTCCAGCAACAAATAAACAAACACACAAACAAACAGATCCCGCCGTTAAATCTCGGGGACTCTGCAAAAGCAGTTCAGATATTTAGAAAGAGAACGTCCTGGCTTCCACCAGGAAAAGAAACCAGCCCGAAGATTTTCATTCATAAAAAAAAAAAAAAATAAAATATTCCATCAGCAAGCAGTGATCTCTGAGACTAAAGAGTTCTTTGCCCAGAAGAGGTTGGTGTTTATACTCAGATACTTGCTTATTTATTTATTTAATTCAGGCAGCCTTCCCTTCTTATTCACAAAATCAACCCTCACGCAAGCTGTTTTGATTATCATTTCTGACACACAAAAGATAGCACGGGAAATCGTAAATAAAAGTCTCCAGCGCTCAATTTTTTTAAAAAAAAAAATAAATTAAGATTTGGACTAGCTCACATTGAACAATTACACACAGGAGAAGTTTAGAGGTATTTAAAAAAAATCATAAATGTATGGAAATACTGTGAAAATGCCACAGTCTGGGGGAAATAATAACAATAACAGTAATAGCCAGCGCTTAGGAATAATTCTGCTCAAATCTCAATGAATCTCCTCCCCAGAAGAGATTAACACAACCACAACAAAGGTAATGCCTACGGATAAATACCAACATTTTAACTGAGCACAAAACGAAAATTTTACATACTTGAGCCAGTAAAATGTCCACTTGCCAAGGAAGTTGGTCCATTTTTCCCACTGCTCACAGGAGGTGAAAACATCTAAAAAAAAAGAAACCAAAACAAAGAGGCATTACTACTGGAAAACAACAGACCCCCGAGTCCACTGTTAGGCAAAACTTCCTTCCACGCTCGCTGGGAGCTACGTTTAATAGTTTGTCTACCACGAACCATCGTCTCCCACAGACCCGCAAACAAGTCGCTACTTCTTACGGCCCCCACCAGCCCCTCACCACCACCACCACGTTTTTACGAGGCTCATCAGCTCCCCAAACAGCGTTCGCTTCCCCAAGACTTTGAGCAGTCCCAGTCCCCAGCAGCGTTATCCAGGCTGGGAAGGGAGCGGGGCTCGCTCCCCTCTCCCAACTCTCACGGCTGACAAAGGCGGAAAAAAAGAAAGTCGCTCTTTTTTTTTTTTTTTTTGCGGAAACCTTGGCCATAAATGTAGCAATGTCCATTTCCATCCCGCTTTAGGATTTGCCCGTCATATGGGAACCCAAATAAGAATAATGCAAAGTGCCACCTGCCCTAAATTCTCATTTCGTCTCTAACACGAGAGCAATTTGAAGCAAGGCTCTCTCCCTCTCCCCCTCTCTCTCCCTCTCTCTCGCTCCCTCTCTCTCTCTCCCTAGCATTTATTTCGACCCTAATTGGTTTCTCTCTTCTTCGACGTGTCTAGTGGATAATACGCACCTTCCCTGAGTCAGAGCCTGCAAAAAGCGAAGGAACAAATGGAAAAAGTGCAACAAGCAAAGAGGGGGCTGCAAAGCTGCCTCAGGCTACGTTTCCTGGCCAAACTTCCCCAAGCCATTCCTCCCAAGCACAGGCTGGAGCAGCAGCAGCAGCAGCAGCAGCAGCACCAGCCTGGAGCAGCCTCATTTACACGGGGAGAAGGGGAGGGGACGGGGGGGGGTTCAGGATTTTGCGGGGTGTCGCCGCTCTTTAGGAACGCACACGCAGCTCCCAGCAAAGTGCTTCTCCCCCGAAATAAATAAATAACCGGATAGCCAGATACTCCTGACATATTGGGGGGGGGGGGGGGGGGGGGAAGGGAGGGGATGGGGAGAGGAAGGAAGGGGCTGGGAGGGGGGAGGAGGGGGAGCCTGACAAAACTAGACAAGTGCACACGTCCGGATTAACGTTTGGCCTCCAAACCAGCCCGGCCAGGAGCAGCCCAAAGAGACAAAAAGTACTTTTTTCTTTTTTTTTTCTTCCCCCCCCGCCCTGTTTTTCAAGGGGGGAAAAAAAAAAAAGCACAAAAAAAAAAAAGCACTGTCTAGCTGGGGGGCTTTGGAAAAGATTGGAGCAGTTTTAATGACAGCAGAAGCCATATGAGATTTCAGTGAAAACTTTAAACTGAGACAGTCATGGATTTCTTTGCACTTTCCATGTGCCAAAAAATGAAACAAGGGAAGAACTGAAAATAGAATATAAGCAACTAATTAGCAATTAATTAGTTCATGTGCCAACAACGCAATAAAACGTAAAGCACAATAAAAGTGCTGGGTATTGTTATTAACTAATGATGAGAAATGTTCGCTTTTAGGGGCGTCTCTTCTTGCATGAATTATTTTAGACATCCAAGACATTCAAATAAGCTGTGAACACGATTGCATCTCCCATCACATACAATAAGAAATAATAAAAAGGCTTTAAATTTGGGGTTCTTTTTTGGTTTGGGTTTTTTTTTTTCCCCCAAAAAAAGCAAGAAGATATTTACCATGGTTCTAGCTGCTGATTAAAAATTGCCCAATGTACTTAGATCGCAGTTTGGTTTTGTTTTTGTTGGTTTGGTTGGTTTTTTTTTTTTTTAGTTTAACAGATCAGCTAGAAGATATTTTTTTACAGCTGTTGTTAATTTCCACCGTTGTTTCTTACCGCACTGAAATCCAGTAAATCACTCAGTTCTTTGTCCGTCCCTAAGGCAGCCATTCGCTGTTGGTGATGCATTTTAGCAAAATCACACAAACCTAGAAACATGGAAATAACCGCAATCAGAAACCCAGTCCCGAGCCTTGCAGGAAACACAATCGGATTTGGTTGGGTTTTTTTGTTTTTTTTTTTCCAAGGGGGGTGGAGGGGGTCGGGGGGTGGGTAGTTGAGAAGAAGGGAGGGGAAGGAGAAGGAGGGGGGAAAAAAAAAAAAAGAAAAAAGATGGAGGGGCAGCAAAAACAACAACAACAACAACAACAAGAAAAAAAAGCGATATTGTATTTCCAAAGAGGCGATCGAAACCCGGGAACATCCACTCTCAGACCCAAATCCGGCGGAGAAAAAAAAAGCAAAAGCCTCGCTCCCGGAGCATCATTTATGCAACAGGAGGTTCAGCGAGGGATGAATGAGGCTCCCAGAGAAGAAACTACAGCCATCCGCTCCCAACTTTTTCCCTTCTCCTTCTTCCACGCAAAGTAGCGCTCAGAGGCAGGAGCAGCGGTCACAGAGGAGGAAAAAAAAAAAAGAGGCAAAAAATAAAGAGCGCGAGAGAGATGCGGAGTCGCAGCTACGGAGGCGCCGGTGCGGAGGGACGCGGGGCGGGGGCGGCGGGGCCGGGAGGGACGCGGCGAGCAGCCTTTGCCAATTAGCCCCAATTGCTCATTAGCGGCGAGCACGGCGAGGGGGGGGGCGTCCCAACGACCCGCCGGCGGCTCGGGCCTGTGCGGAGCCGGCAGCGCGGAGGAAGGGAGGGAGGGAAGCAGGGAGGGAGGGAGGGAGGAAGGAAGGGGCGCCGAGCCGAGCCCGCCTGCAGCCCCGCTACCCACCGCCGGGCCGGGCCGGGCCCCGCCGCCGCCGCGCTGCCCCGGCCGGGCCTGCCGAGCCCGCCGAGCCCGGCCGAGCGAGGGGAGCGGCCGCCGCCTCGCCGCCCCTCCGCCCTCCCGCCCTCCCTCCCTCCTTCCCCCGCCGCCCGCCCGCCCGCCCTCCGCCCGCCCTACCCGCCGAGCGCGGAGCTGCAGATCCCGGCCAGCCGCCGACCCGCGCCCGCCCGCGCCGCACTTTGGGGTTTTTTTTTTTTCCCTCTCCCTTTCTTTCTTTCTTTTTTTTTTTTTTTTTTTTGCGGGATTTAGACTTTAAATTTCCCCCAGCTCGCGCACACACACACGGCAAAGCGAGTTTATACGAGGCTGCACGTACACGTGATGCGGGGACTTTGCCAACAGGAACAATATTCCCCCCCCCCCCCCTTTTCCCCTTGTATTATCCACTTTTTTTTTTAAAATTCTTTGTTTTGGTCTAGTTTGGTTTCCCCCCTCCTTTTCTTCCCCGTGCCCACAGCTAAATTTTAAAGCCGAGGTTTTCCATTTACTGCAAACTTTGCAAAATCAGCCCTTTGATTTTTACGCTCAAGTTTCTGGGGACGATGCCAGCGGCTTCCCCCCCCCCCCCCCCAAGCATGTTATACTTTTTATTTTACATTTTGCTAATGCAGGCCCGACACACTCCGCAAGAAAAAAAAAAACCCTCAAAACTAGTTCGACTTCATTTTCCGGTAGGAAATAAAAGCCCCGAGTTACCCCGCTCAGCATTTGCACCTCAGTGTATCTCTCTCACACGTGGAATCGCACCGTGCCTATAGAATAATGGATATTTATCCACACCAGCAATTGTGTGTGCACGCACACGGTGTACTTTCTATTTGCATTTACACATCGTATCACTTGCCCTTCTTTTTTTTTTTTTTTTTCAAGTAACACATCGGGATCGACAATTTTTAAAAAAAAAATTAAATTAAAAAAAAAAAAACACAGACAAGTTACTCGAAGAGCAAATTGGAACTTTACCTTAAATGGCCACAAATATGTTCACAATATTCCAAGGGGGGGAAAAAAAAACCGAACAAAAATAATAAAAAAAAAAAAAAAAAGAAGAAGAAGAGAGGAATCTTCTGCCAAAGTGCTTTATTATCTCACACGTGTGTGACCCTCCGAAACGAGGCGAAAGTGGTGTAAGTGTCAGTGCTGCTCCGGGGACTCCGCGGCTTTGGAGGCGCCCTGCACCCGGCTTTGGGGGGATTTGGGGCTCCCGACCACCAGCTCCCCCACCCCGACGAGACGCCAGCCAGCCAAAAAAAAAAAAAAAAGAAAAAGAAAAAAAAAAGGAAAAAAAAAGGCAAAAAGCGGAAAAAAAAAAAAAGGTCCGACAACTTTTCCCTCTATTGTTTTTACAAACACATGGTGACTGACAAACTGCGAGCGGCTCGGGGACTTGCCCCTCTCTGTCCTTCCTTCCGACAACAACAACAACAAAAAAAATAAGGCCCCAAAAAAAAAAAAGGCAAAAAAAAAAAAAAAAAAAGCAAAAAAACAACCCCCAGAGCGAGAGCGCGGAGCCGCCCGTCCCGAAGTTGTTCCAAGTTTACAGCGCTCTCCTCCTCCTCCTCCTCCTCAGCACCGCCACGGCCTCCCCCGCGGAGCCGCGGCTAATCGCATCCTGCCCGGGCAGCCACATCGCCCGCCGCTCACATCCGGGCAATGCCCGCCGCCTTATAAGCGCCGCCGCCGCCGCCGCTCGCAGACAATGACGACGGAGGGAGGGAGGCGGGCGGGACGGCGCCGCAGCCCGCGGGCCACCAAGATGGAGGGGCCCCGCCGCCCCCCGGGCCTGCCCCCCGCCCCACACCCACCCACACCCCCCCCCCCCTCCCCGAGAGCCGCGACCCCCGTGGGCCGCGCCGCCCCCCCTCCCCACCCTCTGTATGTGTGTGTGTGTGTGTGCGCGTGTGTGTGCGTGTGTGTGCGCTGGCTCTGCTGATTATTTATTCGTTTTCAAAAACGCACGAGTGAAGGGCGGAGATGGAGGAAGGCTGTGCAGGTGCTGGGGGGGGGGCAGGCCTGGAAGGGAGAAATACCGGAAAAATAATTAAAAACAAAAGAAACAAAAGCAGGGGTGCTGCTCGGGGCGGCCGGGGACCCCGTTCCTTGCCCGGCACGGCTTGCTCAAGGGTGGTGGGAGAGCCTGTGACGGAGGAGAGGTTTGCTGGCGCTCTGCTGGGCCTAGAGAGGAAAGTGTAAGCCTCAAAGCAGCGATAGTGGCCTAAAATCGGACTGTGTGGAAGCCGAGGGCACGAAGGCCCCGAGGGACGGGGATGCGCTGGCCCCGGGGAGGGCGGGAAGGCCCTGGGGCCTGTGCGCGGGGGCAGCCACACGTGCGCCCCTGGGAAACTTGGGGATTGCCTGACCCCAGGCCTGACTTTCACCTCTCTGTGTCCTCTCCTGGCCTGGGAAGCGTTGTCCTTTCCATGACGTACCACGCACGCGCCGCGGTCTCAGATGAGGGCGCGCGGTGTTTCGTCCTTCGTGGTGAAATGCCGCGAGAAGAGCAGAAGTTACTCGAGGGCCTTTCCAGCGTGCGGATACACCGCGTAGGACAGAAACACCCGATCCCTCCCAAGTGTGAAAACGTCACCAGGTCGGCGCTGGTGCTCCAGGAGGTGCTGAGCGCCAGGTGCCAAGGAGCAGCGTCCCCGCGGGGATGACAGAGGCATCTTTGGGCCCAGCTTTGAGGCCGGCTGAGGCGAGGGCGCGACCCTGCTGACCCGGCAGCTCTGCCGGGCTGGGTCACCGAGGTGCGAGGTCACCGGCCAGGCTTCTTGCTGGAAGCTGCTGGTGCCCTGCTGGGATGGGCTCCCCCCTCGGCAGCCCCCAAAGTCCTCAGCGCCCTTGTTTCTCCCACAAATAATGGTTCGGAGAGACTTGTTGTACTCCTCGCTGGGTGCCAGCCCTCGCGGGAGTCAAGCTGAGTCTTCTGTCCTCGGCGGGCGCTGGACACACCGTCAGGCCTGGTGCCTTCGACGATCACTCCGTCAGGCCCTGCTCGGTGCTGCTTCCCCGAGTTGCTGTCGCCCTGCCTGTGCGGCTGGCTGCCGAGCACCCGCTTCAGAGCAGCTCTGCAAAGCTTCCGTGTGCCTTCAGCAGCCGCCTCGACGGCCAGAGAGGCGAGGCCAGCGAGGCTCCGCGCCTGGAACCGCTCCGGAACAGAACCGGCGATGTCCCCTGGGAGCTGGCTGCATGTTGTCCCTGGGAGCTGGCTGCCTGTTGTCCCTGGGAACTGGCTGCATGTTGTCCCTGGGAGCTGACTGCATGTTGTCGTCGCGCTCCCTCCCACAGGTGTTTCCTTCGACCATGAAGAGGAAACGCGGGGAAGCGGCCGGAGCGGCGCGAGGGCAGGTGAGCAGGGAGCTGCGGGCGACCCCAGGCGGGGCAGAGAGTGGCACCGAGGCCCCGAAGCGGGCAATGGGGCGCAGCCCCACAGCCACTACTGTGGCGACCGTGGAGCTCCTGTGCCACGGGCAGGTGGCTTTCCGAGGGCGAAAGGCTGCAAAGCCCTCGGGAATGAAGAGCAGCCCAGCCTGACGGCGACACAAAGGTGCCCCATCGCCGGCCGGCAGGGTCTGAGGAGCAGGGGAGAGGGAAGATTTTAAGGGTGAGGGCTTCTCGTTGGCCGGGTGTTAGGGGATTCACAGGGCTCGGAGCGCAGCCGTTTCCCTCTGTTATTGAAGTTTTTTTTAATCTGCGAGTTATTATTCCCTTGGCACCAGCAGTGGTCTTAACGCTGTACGTCGTACAAAGGAAAGACAAGGCTGGTGCCAAATTGCTTATTGTGTAAAATGCAGATTTTCTTTTATTGTGTTTATATTTTTTGCTGCAAGCGAATCGATACAGCGAAAACTGGAGGAGACAAAATATTGTGAGCCCGCAAAGCGGAGACGGGGCTTTATTTCATTATTTAACCCAGCAACGTGCCCAGGACCTCCAGACACCGCTGAAGAAACGAAGCATCAGTAGGGATTAGACTGGGAAAAATAGGGCCTCCCGAGTCCCAGTTTGGACGACGTTTGTTCCCCGTGCATGGGGAGGAAGAGGAGGGCTTTATTTGTTCCAATTTCCTAATTTCTAAATGCTTTATTGGTATAATTTCTGCCTGTTGTGCTGTCGGTGCAGCACGTACCATGCTTAAGCTTACTACATTTCCTGGCCTGCTGCTGCTCTTCATCATGATTATGCCGGGTGTGTCATTTCAGTGTTTCAGAAGGAAAAAAAAAAAACAGTTAATGTAATATTTAGGGATGTAAATTACACCTGATTTGTGTCTGGCCTGTTCAGGTATCAACCATGTTTTAGTTGTGGATTAATCAAGTCGTAATTAAATCCACTTTTAATATTAGCAATAACTGAAGCGTTGGTGGCGTTAAAGTGATATAAAAATGCACTACTTTCAGGGAAAATAGAGGTAAATATAATTATTCACCTCACAACAGTGAAGTATTTAAAAAAAAACAAAAAAAAATGTAAATTTACGGTGGCACATAAGATTTCACACATAGTAACACAAGGGAAGCTAGTTTCTGTAGCAAGACCTTGTCTTCCTGGAGTACACTAGGTTGGCAGACTGAAAATTAATGCAGAAACTACGGTGAATAATGGGCTACGGAGTTTTGTTTTTAAATTAAGCAGAAAAAGGAATAACACAACTGCCGTACTGGCCCCAGAGTTATTTATTTTGCAATTTTAATCCACTGTGTTTTATGCCGTCCCCATATGTTCGGTTTTCAGCGCGCCACCGAGTTTTGCACAGACAGTTCACGAGTGCAGGTGTTGCTGCTGACCAAGAGGGGCTTTTTCCCCCTGTCTGTAGACTCTAATCGCAGGAGGGCGAATTACTAGACTGCATTTTGTTCCAGTTTGGGGCTGTGATTGTGCCCCTTTTTCATTCCTACAAAAATGTGTCAAAATGTGGCCTTACCGTGAACCCGTGACAAGGTTGAGTGCGCACGTGTTCGGTGGGCGTTCTTTACGGATTTGCAGGCGAGCTCTTTGGGAATTTGCTGGGGCGATTTTGAAAATACACCCATTAATGTTGTGAAGCCGCTACGACGGCGGATGCCGTGGAAGAACCCCTGTGGAAATGGCTAATTCCGGCGGCGTGTGTGGTGCCACCGACGAGTCCTAGGGCCACGCACCAAATGACGGCGGCAAAGCGAGCGGCCGCGTGGCGTTTTGCTCGGCGAGCACGATCCGCTTCGTGCACGGGACCCTCTGGAAAAAATGGCGCGTGATGAAGTAATTAATGCCTGTGTCAAAAAAATCTGTGCTGAAGAAGCTGGCTGCAGCTACGGCGTCGATGCTCTCCTGTCCAACACCACGAGCGGTGCTGATGGAACGGCTGCTGCCGCCTGGCTCTCTCCGAGGCTTCTTCTAGTGGAGTTTTTGTGGCCGGGTCCTCCGCCGAGGTGAAGGATGCGTGGTGCCGTCCCGTGTCTCGCCCCGCGGCAGCGCTTTTTCCCTCCTCGCGGGGCAGGGACTGCCCGGGAGCGGGGCAGAAAGGCTCTGCTGCTCTGCAAGTTCCTCGCGTGACAGCTCTGTGCGAGCAGATAAAAAGAGCCACGTTGGGGCCAGGACAATAATTAAGACAGAAGTTATTTCTGAGCTTTTTTTCTGGTGAGTCAGTTTTAAAGGAACGAGGCTGAAACCACAGCATTGTTGCTAATGACTCCTGCCATGGGTGTTGCCTTTCTTTGCCTGGATATGCCTTAAGTGATGTGGAACAAGAGGTAATTTTAAAAACTGGGTATTTGTGGCACCGAGTTGAGAACATATCTGCGTTTTTCCCGGAGGTAACACCTTGCAGTTGTTTCCCACCACTTATTTGCTATTTAAGACTGAAAATGAGCAGAGGGCTGTAGGCCATGTGCATCTGTAAGGTACCACCCTTTATTCGTCATGGTGTTTCAGATACTGAGCGTTTAACCGCAGGATTAGAAAAACAAGTCGATGGCTTTCACAAGATCAGAGAGAAGACGACAAAGACCTCACAAGAGCAGAAAGAAGACAAGAGTTTCTTTGAAACAGTCTAATGCCAGGATGTCCAGCCTACGCTGCACCATATACAAACTTGTCACTTGTGTGTCCAGTTGTCCATGGAAGTGCCAGCGAGCTCACGGTACTGAATGTAGGGACTCCTCACCAAAACAAAATCCAGGTATTGCAGAGCAGTTCTGAGAAGAAACACCTTAGGAGTGTTTCTTGCAGACAGAGGTGGTAGTGGCACGTATTTTTAGGCTATACAACACATGCCTGTGAAAAAGGTACTCCTGGTCTAACACCCTCAGCGTTCGAGGTGTGTCAGGATTCCGGCTGGGTGAGTTGTAGACTGGTAGGTATTGTTATTTCTCTTCTTTCGCTTGCAGCTGCCTGAGTACGCAAGAATATTCGCTGTGCCTGTGGCCGTGGAGCCCTGGGAGCCTCAGAGCGGAGCCTCGGCTTGGAGAGCACAGAGAGTTGATGGAGCGTAGCGGAGGACCAAGCTTGTCTCCCCGTCCACACCTCGGAGCAGCACATGAGGTAGGGACTTGCTCAACACCAAACTGGGGGTGAAAATCTTAAAAAAAAAAAAAAAAAAGGCTTCCAGACGGCCCCACTATACATCCTCAGCTCAGTGACAGCCCAGCCACAAGAAGAGGTGGAAACAACTGAGATGACTTGGCTGGGCCAAGTTAGTTTTAATTATTTTCCCTCCTGCTAATCTTGTAGATTGAAGAGATGTAATCCCAAGGTACTGCGTTAATTTTTGTGATGAAACAGGGGTGGAACAACGTTGGACTTAATGAATGGTACAAAATAAAACCCTCAAGTGCTGAACTGTTTGCTTCTCCCCTCTGGAAAAGGAAAAAAAAAGTGGAAAAACGAAGCATGAAAAAAGCTTATGTTCTCCATGCAACTTCTAATACACCCATTTGTGATTCCTTGTTTCCTGAGTGAAGCAGAATATAACAAGGCAAAAACAAGGGTACAGAACTATGGGCAAAGTACTTGACTTTGTGACATCAGCAGCTATTTTTATGGCTGAATTATATAGTTAAATCCCGTAGTCACTGGGTCAAAATTCTCATTAGAACTAAATTCTCAGTGGAGCAAATGGGAGGTGTAAGGAAGGGCTGAAATCTTCTGCCATAGTTAAAAAAAAAAAAATAAATAAAAGAGGAGCCAAGAAATTTCCTAAGAACTTCCAAATCCTTGCTGCAAACTTGAGTGGCAGAAGTCTGAAGGAGGGAGAAATTTGGCCTCTGTGGATGAAAATACTTTTGTTGATGTGTTTGGAGTGTCCTGTCCCCTGTCCTTTTTCCCGCCAGCTGCCCACTTCAAAAAATCCCCTTTTCACCAGAAGTCGCCGTCAGCAGCAGGACTTTCCTAGAACTGAGGCTGGGACTGCGTGATATATCCCGAGGGAGGTGTCCAAGTCCTAGGAGACATCTGTAAATTTTTACTGCTGGCTCGTATGGGATGAAGGAAGTCTTAAAGCAACTGAAATCTCATCTGGAGCTCAGCTTTATTTTGGAGGCTGACTCTATAGGTGCATATTGTGAAGTTTATGAGAAGTAGTGGAGTTTACTAAGCATGTGTCCAGCACAGTCTCGTTTCCACCGAGACAAAGGAACTGAATTAATATTCAATATCACTTCACTAATTTCGGTACAATTTAACTAAGAATAGGTTTCATCTGTTGCGTAAAAATATTTGGTCTCGGATTTCCACCGGAAGAGAGGAGGAAGAAAAATATTCGTCTGGACTTCAGTGAATTGCTATTAAAATGTGGTTTGCTTTCTTACTCCCCAGTGGAAGAGTCTGTTTGATTTCAATTAAAACGAAATGTCATCATTGTAGTTCATACCGCAGGTTTACCAGGTACGCGGTACCTTGGCCCGTCAGGGAGAAGGCAGTGGATTTGGAAAAAGGCCAGTAGGTACAGGGGATGTTTCATGTTCTCGGTCAGAAATGTGTGTGTTCTGACAGCACACTGTCCAAACAAGTGAATTTTAACATGCAAAAATATTTCCCTTTTTTTTTTTTTAAATAAGGTACTCCATTTAAAGCATCATCCTGCACTCTGTTTTTTAATTGGAAAGAGGTTCTCCCTGTATTTTATTTTTTTTTCATTTAAGTTTGTCATGTAGAAATTCCTTTTTGAGTCAAACTACAGTGAAGTTAGTTCTGTCCGTTTACTTCAGTCGAGTAAATGGGCATATGTAGGTAGTTAAAGAAATACATAAGCCGTGACGACAGCTTGGCTAAGAATACAAAATGTGCAATAAAGCAATTTCTTATAAAGATTTCAGCGGGTATCTTTAATATTATAGCATCTTGAAAAAGTGTTTTTTCTCCTGGAAACATTTTTTAATTTTTTTTTTTTCCCCATGAAATAATAGGGGAATGTTTGGAGGTGTATTGTAGCTGATTTACTCAGTGAAAAGGCAGTAAACCAAACATTATTGTTACTGTTTGTCATCTAGTTGCTGACTTAATTACAGCAGAATATTCGACTTATAATAATATAATTCATGGCTTTCCTCACAAAGCTGACACACGAAGGTAGGAGGCGTTTGGAATGAGACAATGCCACCTAAACCACCCGTTTCACCCAAACAAAACCGGGTGTGAAGCGTTCAGGCTTCCGGATTATATTATATAAAATATTTGTTAGGGCAATAAATGTTACTTCACTTCAGATTTTGAATTGGCGTAACATGGGTGTGAAAACAAACTCTTCTTCCTCTGGGGTTTCTTTCTTTTCTGCTCTTTCTTCTAATTTGGAGTTTGTGAGTAGTCGTAAATACAACTATGTGGATATCAGAATTACCGGTTCAAATACGACTCCGCCGTGATGTTTGAAGACAATTCTTCATTTCCCACAAAGGAGCTTTGAGCTGTGACATAACATCATAACTTAACTTTTCCTAAAAGGTGTATTTGGGAAGTTGAACTCTGAATGCGTTTCGGGCTCAGGCCACGGGCAGCTCTAAACGCCCGGTTCCTGAGCGAGGCTGAAGCACCGCAGCTCAGAAAAATGGGACAATTGTCACAACTCGCACAGCAACAAATTTGCAAAGTCCAAAATAGAAGAATGCTCAAAAAAAAATGTATCCACTTGGAGATTTTGTAGTCTTTCTCCCGAGAATTTAATCACACAAGAATAACTTCGCTGCTTGTTTTTGTTGAAATCAAACGTGCTTGTTCCTCACTTGCAAAAATAGGAACCTTCTCTCCAAGTGACACTCTCGGTGGCAGAATACAAGCGTGCAGCTGCTGTATGACTAAGTGATTAAAAACCTTAGCGATGGCCAATTCGCTGGAGGTGAGAGGTTTACACTCAAGGGCAAGTATCATAAAAATAGCTGCTTCACTTTCTTAGTTATTTAGTTATTTATTTTAATGTGAAGTAAACCACCAAATAGTTTTGAGTAGGTAGTTGCAAGAGTTTTTATTATATATTACCATAATGTATTTTATATATATTAAAACCATATTTTTGTTGCTATAATAATATATTCCCCTTACTATTGAGGCCGGATGCGTAGGAGATCGTCAGAGATTCGTGGGTTTGGGCGATGTGCGCCGAAACACATTGCTTGTCCTTATAATCTAATTAAAAGACGATGCCAAAAAAAATACATGGAAATAAGAATAGAAAAGGGATGAAGAAGAAAATAATTGAAGGCATACATGGTGGTTGGATTAGTTATTTTGACAATTAGCTCCTTGAATTAGCTACTTGACAGGCAATATAGAAGAAAGAATAAAGGGCTATCTCTGACAAGGACAGTTTTTAGTGAAGCTGCTACTGTAAGTGTATTATGATTTAAATATAAAGAGCTTCAGGTTTCAGTTAAATGGATTTTGATTCTGCTTATTTCTCTAATGCTAGATTTCCATATTAAGCTCCTTTTATTAAACCACGCGGGCCGTGATAGAAATTTCAACCTTTGTTTCAAGTGCAACAGGGTTTTCTGGGAACAGCCTAGGACTTAATCTAACTCCTTCAAGAAGGCTTGTATTTGGGCTTAATAAAGAGATTTAACATAACATCTCAGGTTTGGTTTAAATACTGTGGACTGGAGACACGGGTTTGTTATTTCTAGATCCAGGAGAAGGTCTGCTTTGCCATCGATCAGCTCGGAATTTTAGCAGTGTTTCTCTGGCGTGGTCGTCAGAGGTTTGCTTAGCTCGGTTTTGGCTGCTGGTGTGCCATGGGGACTCAGAAAACAAAGGGGATGGCTATGGAAAAACTGCCCAGAAAATCTGTTAGCATTTGAATGAAATTAAGTTGGTTATTTGGGGTGAAGGTGAGGAAGGAAATTCTGCTGGAATTAATTTTCTTGGCGGACTAGTTGCAATGTTTTGGAGGGAAACAAGTTCCATTTATGGTTGGAAGCAGGTCTTCCTTCATCCACTTGGGAAGAGGGAAGGTGACTTTGGATACACGTAGCTGTCTGTTTATGGAGATACACAGGGATATGTGCATATATAAAAATGTATCTATCTATATGTGTTATGCATATATTGATACCTGTAACCAAGGCAAATCAGTAATACAGCTGAAACTGCAGGTGGGGTGAGCAACTCCTTCGCAGACTAACTCTGTAAAAATGCAGTAAGAGTGAATATTTGCATAAACAATTGCAATTTTATTTTGCTTTAAAAAAAGCTGTGGGAGTTGTTAGAAGAATATCGTTATGGTGTTCTGGTGGTGGTGGAAGCAGGGCACTCGCTGCCCAAAATACACTTTTTTTTTCCCCCAGTTCACATAATGAATTTAGGTGATTGAGGGCTGTCAGATTTTTGTCGTACAACAAAAATGCCGTGTACAGCAGAAGAATTTATCTGAAATGTGCTCTTCTTCATTACAAATGGATTTTCCCTGGAAAGTTTAGAATATAGTTGAAAGCAACGGGAAGATTTCTTGAAGGAGTAAATGTATGCGTCTCGTTCACATCATATGTCGAATATTATCAAAAGCAATAAAATATCTTCCGGTACTCGGTGGAGAACTGGAGTGCTTCACGGAACGCTGGGAATGTCAGTGTTGTTTCCTACTACAAAACTTTTGGTGAATTCTACATTTCGGAGAGTTTGGTCAGCAAAAGCAGATAGTGGGGAGTAAATCAGTGAAGCGAGAAAAAGAAAGGACTCCTCCGTTGGTCAGCTCTGTAAATGATATTTGAAATTGTGAACGGGGCCATCGTAGAGTTAAGTATTAACTGTGTGTGTAAACCAGCGATAGGTGGTACAAAAGTGGGATTTCTCACGCCGGTACATCACGTAAAGAGAAAATAAAATCCTCGAGGAGTCTTTCCATGGATGCCAAACTGTTTGGGGAAGAACTACCCAGACTCCACGGCGCAGCTTTCAGGAAATACGTTCAGGGCTCTTTTCTGGATCCTTCCTATCAACTGACGGCTCCTGCTAACGCCATGAAGGAGGAGGCTGTATCAAATCTGGCGGTATGTGCTCGAGTGACCAGAGCCAGCTCAAAGAACTGCAGACAATCTGTTCAGCTGTCTTTGGCTACTGCTGCTCTGGCTCCTGGGAAGCCCACCGCTTCACCCACGGCATCTGGATTTAGCCAAGCAAGAGCAGCGTGAACGTGCAAGCGTCTCCGACCAAAGGAGAGCAGCAAAGCCTATTGTAGCCGCGTATCTTACGGAACCCACAATAAATCACAGGTCTAATCCTCTTGACTATTCCGAATCCAAAGAAACCATCTGGCCAACATTCACACTTTTGGCTAATAAGTACCTTGGAAGCTCTCCCGCTATTGTGTCATGTGGACGAATATGCGAGGCGGGAGGATTATATTCTCGCTCGGCAGGGTGAGGATACGTTCTGCAGCCCCACGTTGCTACCTCTTCTCTGTTTAAATTCGGAGCTCATCGCTCTCAAATTCGTCCTTGCTTACTGGTATCACCGTCCCTTCTGACAAAACAGTGACTCTGTGGGTCTTTGCGGAGTTTTCCGTCTCGGGCTTTGCTTTGTGTCCACTGTCACTGCGAAAAATCGTAGCAAATCCTCGAAGATCCTATCAAAGATGGTA
Source organism: Trogon surrucura (assembly GCA_020746105.1). Taxonomy (NCBI): domain Eukaryota; kingdom Metazoa; phylum Chordata; class Aves; order Trogoniformes; family Trogonidae; genus Trogon; species Trogon surrucura. The sequence continues at coordinate 87,150,266 of CM036658.1, forward strand.
TTTTTAAGGCCCAAGTTCCGGGTGGAGATCCTGCCTCCTTCCTTCTTCCTAACCAAGCGTCTGCTCCGCTTTTGTGCTGGGCTGCTTTCTTTCGTAGGCCTTCTTCTCAGGATTGGAAGTTAGGGGAAAAACAAGAAATCTATCTTCTTGCAAGAACACATTCAATATGAAACCAGATGCTTCCTTCCTTCCATTTATTTTCCGCACCCCAGGCTTTACTTCAGAGGATTGCAATGAAACAACCGCTCTCAGCAGATGTCTTTGGACCACTGCAACGCTTCCGGTGGCAGTAGAGCAGCCTTTACTGTAACAAAGCACTCAATTTTCTCGTGCACAATGACAAGGCACTTAAATACAGGCTCAGAAGTAGGGGCGTGTGAGCAGTTTTAGCTCCGTGATTTTCAGCACACACGTATGTGCTTAAGGGTGTATTTTTAAATCTTGGTTAAGCATGTGCTTCATGCTTACACGTTGTGCTGCATCAAGATGGGAACACACATGTGGTTAGAATTAAGCATGTATTTAGTGCTCTTCTGGAGGCAGAACTCTAAATTGCTATTTTTAGGCTCTGCCTCAGGAACTGTGCCCCCTTTCCTTCCCATGACTTCAGTATTAAGAGAACCTCCTCTGATAAAATATATTTATCTCCTTGCAGGTCACTCTGTTTGGTAGCGGTAACTTCAGCTGCGATCTAAAGGAAAAAACCCTGAGTCTCTAGAAAGTTCCCGCTCGTTGCACCAAGTAAGTAGACAAGTAGTTCACCCACCTTGGTAGATTTAAATATGTGCCTGTAAGGAAGGGATGAGATTTTGTCCAAAAATATGTTGAGTTTTGGTCAGTTCTCTCCGTTGTGTGAATTAAAAATGCATACTGCCTTCCCTTGTTGCCCGCTCTCGCCCAGACCTGCAAGGGCAGAGAAAGAGATTTTGGGAGCACTTAATACAAGTCAAAAGTCCAGTTTAAGACCATGAAGATGGGATAATACCTGTGAGATGGAGCGAAACGTGCAGTTGTGTTTCATTGACATGTCATTACCTTACCTTTAGAAGTTCGGTGACATGCTGCTGTTTGAAGCTTCCAGAACCTCAGATTATTTTCATCTGTGTGATGTAAACGAAAGGAAGGTTCTGTGCTTTGTTTAGTGATTTCAAAGTGGGGGTTTTTAAAAATTATTTCTCATTTTTTTAAATCGGTGACAACACAGTGTTGGTATAAGTAGTAAGACTGTGACTTTCTCTGCTGACTTGTCACGTAGTGGTACGGCAGGACACGAGTGCTCACGTTGGGCTACCGGTGAAGATGAAATCCAAAACCTTAGAGCACCACCCTCGAGCGAGGGCCTTTGAAATCCGCGGTACCTTTATCAGCCTCTGGTCTTGGTGTTGCCAACTGAGGAAATTCTTAGAAGCGCAAGTTCAGCATTTCAGCAGCTAAATGAAATTAATTTTAGAACTTATCTTTTACCTTTAGAACTTCAGTCTCGAGTTCTTCTTGAAGTGAGCGTAACGATGACTGGTGTAATTAATGCCTTTCTGCCCCTGTGTTGTGCAGTATAAGATTGGGCACCATTTCTTGTACTATTCTGAGCATTTGTTATTTTTTTATAAACCGCAGATTTCAATACTGAAAATCCTGAACTGTATCATATCCCACGGGGTCTTAACACCTCTCTCTTTGCTACAATCCCTTTTGTTCAGCAGATGCTAATTACATTTTTCTCCCCGACTGGCTAATTGGAGAGGGCACTAAGTTGAACTCGGCACAAGTGTTGCACCCATACTTATCCGGGAATTTCCCGCTTCTATTTCAGAATATCCTCCAAACGTTTAGATTTTTTGTGCCGCCTGTATCAAATATTCTAATCCCAGGCAACGCTGCTCAGGTGCGTTCTCCTTTTATTCACGTCGGAATGTTCTAAAGATGTGTTCTGTTCAGATATCCCGAGTTCTTTGGCGCAAGAGCACGCTTTAAAACTTCTCTTCCACCCTGGCTCACGCTCTGCCGCATCTCAAAACTTCCTGCTTTACCCGGGGTGAAGAAGCTCAAACCGCGCGGGAGACGTGCGTGAGAATGGTCGGGTTTTGCCAGACCGCAGTGAAGTTCAAGGCTGTAAAACTGACTGAAGAGTTTCCTGAAAGGAGACTCAGCTTCCCAAAGCTGGCATCTATATCCTCATGCGGCAACGCAAAAACTTTCTGGTCTATTTAAGGCCCGGGACGACTGGCTGAAGTTACCGTTAAGTCTTGCAGATCGGAATTTGAAGTTACTCATCAATGCTACCTACACGTGGGAGTCAGGCCACCAGACTTCTTCTGTTCTTTCAGATTATTTCCTTCGCCGCAGAATAAACCCCAGCCGGAGTGGTAGTTGTGCCAATATTTCTTTTTCTTTCAGCTAATCCATTGTGTGGGATGAAATCTCTATTTCTGCAAGCGTTCCGAGGATTAGAAATTCAGTCAGCACCAGGTTTTAAAAGGAGCTCTTCTGAAAAAAAGAGATAGGACATAAACAGAGCTCTAAGTCTAGTCCTTCCCTTCTGGCGCCGGGTGGGGCATCCCAGGGTGCAACTTCTTCTGCACTGACTCCACTTCCCAAGTATTTTTCCAACCTTAGTGATTCTATGATGCTGTGATTATATTTCACCACCATGTACCCGGCTGTACTGGGCACCAGTGAAATATTTTTATATATGGGGCCTTGACCTTAATGAAACAACAAAATGACTGTAAAGCAACTTTAAAACAAGACCTCACTTGCTCCCTAAAAGGTGAGAAAGCTCAGGTGACTGGTTCTCACCCTTTTTGGGCAGATTTTGATCAGTTCTACTCAGCCCACGTGTGGTCTGTGCACAGAGGAACAAAATACTCCTCTGGGATGTCCCTGGCAGTGGCCCTGCTGCTGCTTTCTCCTCAACACACTAACTTCATTTGGTTTTCACATAAAATATCTCATAATTAATGAACCAATGTTTTACATTCTAAACAGATTTGTCTGCCTCCGGTCTTTGCTGGTTCAAAATTATTTAAAATACCTTGTAGGAAGATACTTGGGTGTCTTAACAGCGCTTCTTTATTGACTTATTTAAACTCCTAAATCACTTGGGCACTTCTACAGAGCTCATTCACTCAACCAACCTTGAACAAAATCCACATTTTTTTAAAAGCCTTTTTCCTGAAGCTGTTTCCAAGTAACTTTAATGCTCCACATTATATAAAGCATAATAATTGTCTTATTTCAAAGAAGATATTCGTGCGTGCTATCATCTATTCATTCAATTATTCAGTGGAGTTTCGAACAATCAAACCTAAAAAATGAAGGCATGAATAGAACAGTGCTGCAAATGCACCAACTTCTCCATGTGGCCTTCATTATAATTGTCAAGAATAAAATTTACATAAATGGAGAATGAGGGGTTTTAATGTTCTAAGATGACTGTTTTATCTGTGCAGTGTGATCTTGGAAACAAGAGTAGTTGAAAACATCGGAATGCTATCAGAGGGAATGTGGGACATCATACCAGAACGTTCGTTTTGTACCTTTTATATTGTTGTAAGAGGAAACACTCCAATGACTGTCCACGTAATTGTTTCTTTTACTGTTATTGAATTCCAAGAATATTAACAACGGAAAGGAAGGGCTGGTACTTTGCATTCTCCTGACCTCTTCCTCCGTATACGTTCACAGATGATGAATATTGACCAAACTGTTATTAATCAAAAAAGACTCCATTTCCCTAATGCCCCACCAAGCTGTAGGGACTGTGGGGCATTTTTTTCTGTGTCTGACAGGGCACGGTCCGCGTTTTTGCCGAGGGTCGCAGTTCCACCTTTGGTTTCAGAAACCTACCTGGCCATAAACCTACGAGAAAGATCAGAGGAGGAAGCAGCAGCCTTCGCTCCCTACAGATTTTCTGTAATAAATGGAGTCACGGAGGAATGCAGGATGCTCGTGGCAGTAGGGGAATGATTAATGCAGGAACCCTTAACACAAAGAGCCTGGAAACTGGTGAGCAGGAACAGCGGATCTCGGAACTGTGTTACGCTTCTGGCGAAGGAGCTGGCATCATCTTTTTGGGCGGTCTCATCCCCGAAATTATTGTTTCTTTTTATCGGCTCTAATCTCAGGCCAGATCATCGCACCGGTTTAGCGGTCGCCAACCGCTGAAAACGTAAGCTGCTCTAACCAAGCGAGAACCCGGATTGCTCGCGTTTGCAGCCAGCCCTGTGACTGGTTTCCAGCCTCTCGCGTGGGCACAGGCAGGCAGTCTGCACCTCCTTTGCCAAGAAACAGTCAGTCTAGTACCTTCTGCTTCATATTTACAAAAATGTTTTTTCGTCTTACTGCTGAAGTTTCAAGGTGTGGCGTGTAGCAATCCCAATGGATGGTGTGGCTCGTCCAAAAACACACCCTGCTCCTGCTCGAGAAGGGCTGGTCAGTTATAGCTGACGTTCCAAATATAATTTATCACCCTGGCATCATTCAACAAGTGATCGGGAAGGATGAGTAAGAGCAAGATCTTAATGAACTTTGTTCACAGACCATGACGTTTCTGTTGAGAGACTAGAGTCGTTGCAGGATTAGCGGACAGGCTCCTGCCGCCCTGTGAGATCGGAATTCCCCAGCTCTGCTGTTATTTTTATTCACAAGTTGTGAGGGGCAGCTGGTTTATATTGCAATTACTGCACAGACCTTGGAGCAACTTAACTTTCATCTTCACCAATTTGGAAAGGAAACAGTAACACAAAGAGCAGAAAACCCACAGCGGCGTGAGTTTTCTAGCATCGAACCTCTGCTGGTCTTGCATGCCAGTGAAGTGCTTCTTATCACCGTAGGAGAGATTTACTCAGATCCCTAAATTTAGGCTGTCTGCACCTTAGATGTTTACGTGTGAGGTACGTGTCTCTGCATACTCTAGCGCAGACACCTGCGTTTGCCCTTCTTACACCTGTGTATCTCCACGGACTGTAAAGGTGTTCGTAAACCTCTGGCTTGCAGCCCAGCGACAGTGTTTGACAGGCTTGATAGTCTCAGAATAGGTGAAAGAACAAGTGGCTGAGGGGTGGCTTTGTCGCCGCACAATTTTGCTGTGAGCCGAGGCAAGTTTTCTCCGGTTGAAAATAAGACAGTGAGAGAAAATGCTTGTTCCTTGTTTCTGTTCCTAATAACTTCCCAGCTGTGACTCCAAATGAAACAATTCTGAAAGCCCGTGATCTAACTGCATTTTCTTCACTTGCAGCATCTGTTTGCTTTTTGCACCTCGCCTCCCCACCAAACCCCAAGTGCCGAGCCTTTCAACCCCACCGACCTGCCCGAGGATGTGCGAGAGAGCGGCTTCCTCCAGCTAGGAGAAATCATAAAAGACATCAAAGATATCTCATCAGGGAACACGGAGTAGACTCAACACCCTGGGATGAAGGGAAAAGACAGGATGGCATGGTACAGCAAGAAGTCAGCAGATTGGGAAGAAATAGTTTCTGATGAGGCATGGTTTGGAGAGAAGATGTCAAGAAACGACTGTCACAAATCGTAAGTGAACTACAGTTTGGCTCCTGTAGAATGTCTTGGGTTTGATAAAAAGTTGAAATGTCAGCTGAGCTACCTGACATAATCCCTTCCACGTGACAGAGTTGCAATAGTTTTGCATTTTTCTTGCGGGTAGAATCAGCACCACACAGTGGGCTGAACGTGGTCGTGCTCAGAGACAACGATTTTGAGAGGAGGAATAAAACCCAAATAAGTTGCGCGGTGTGAGCTGGGGGCAATGGAGCTACAGACCCACACCAGTTGGTACGAGTCTGATAGCTGCAGGCCAAATTTCGTTTAAATTTTGAAGTCGTTAAGACAAAACAGTGCTGTCGATCCAGTAGAAAGAAATCAGCTCACAAAGATGAGCGAAGCAACGAGCACAGCACTTGGGAACGCTGGCTGTTGAAAAAGCGAGCTGGAGGATGAGAGCTGTGTTTGAACTCGAGTAATACGGCTTGTAAGGATTCACCGAGCGTCTGCAGCTCAGGAGAACATGAACTGCCGAGGATATTAACCTCAGAAAATCTTCCAGTCCTCTGCTTTCCATCTTTCTCCGGGGTGCGGTGCCGTTTGCCGCGGCCGGTGGTGGTTCTGCGCTCTCTTATTCTGTCGCTGGTTGTTTTTTCAAGTGGATTCTTGCAGCTTGTGTCTCCGGTGGGTCCCTCGTTCCTCACAGCGAGGATGTGGAACCGATAACGTTCCCACTGCCAACAAACCCCCCGTGCGGATTGTAACGCTCGTCTTCATAGACCTGCTTGTCTGCGACCACGTGCGGTGTCACGGCGCCGTTCTACACCTTCGTGACACTCGGCGTAACGGGGCAGAAACCGCAAGACACGGTTCTTTAGCGTCTGCTGCTTTCCTGTAAGGTCTTTGCTTGTGCTACTTCTTTCGTATCGTAACTGTAACTTTGTTTTCTCGTAACCTTCCTTGCCGTACCCTTGAGTTGTTTTGCGAAATGGCCAAACCTACGGCATCAGATGAACCCGGCTCACAGAAGCCCTGCCTGCAGGTGTGCCTCGCGCTCCGGTTCTGCGCGCTGTACGATCCGAGATGCTTTTTGCCGTGTTTAAAAGCTCTTAGTTGGCGTCAGAGCCGGTAGGATCAGGATGTGGGCTTTTTTAGAGTAAGTTGTCCTTCCTGAAAAATAAAACATCCTTCATTTTTCTTCCCTAACTCCATCACGATAAACACGCTTCGACCTGTTCCCCCCAAGCCTCCTGGCTCTTTTGGGACCAAGCGCAGGAGCTGGAGTCTGTGGGCAAGTCGGTTTTATGGGTAGTGTATTTTATGTTGAACACTGTGCCCCGCAGCATAAACAAATTATAAAGTCAAAAGCTTCTGAATCCATGTAATTTACCTTGTCAGCTTTGTGAGGAACCCGTATCATTGATAGTGTTAGTGCTTGGGAATTGTAGGAAACTGGATGGCTGATGGCTCCAGGGAGGTCTTGTCAAGCCGTAGATCCTCTTTTCCAACTGGCAGCTACCGCTTCGTACCCGGTCAGTGAATAGATCTACTGCAGACTTTGTTTTGGCCAGGCCTGACCACTCACCTCTCTCTGGCCCTGAGAGGTGCTGGTAATTTTCACCTGGATACTGGAAATGGTGGTGTCAAATCTGGAAAGCTTCTCTAGTGATTTTCTCTGGGTGCTTCTGAGGCTCTTCGATTCTGTGATAAGAGGAATGGAATGAGCTGACTTTTACCGTGAAACCACTGGATGCCCCTTGACAGAGTCGCTCAGATGTTGTGTAGCGGCGTGATGGGTGGGGTAGGACGAGAAGTGCTTTGGTCGATCTGCAGGAAAGCTCCGTGCAGCAGAAAGCAGGGAGACACCAGAAGAGGGAACAGGGAGAGCGGGATGTAGTCTAAGTATGCTGACCCAGAGCTGCTTTTTCTCGGTACGATGACCCTACAGCAGAGTCGTGACTGGTGCTTCCAGACAGAGATCCAGACGCGTTTCTGCACCGTCTCTGGGCCACCTCCCACACATGAGACAGAAGAACGGGCATTGACTCAAGATCTCCCTTCGCCTCGTGCTTGTTCAGATCTGAAAATTGCCAGCTCAGAACTGACTGATCGCGATGTGCGTGGCGTCTCCTGCGCTACGTTCTTTCGCTGCTTAATATGCGCTGAATGCAAATAAATATCTTAAAATTGGTTTAGAAGGAGTAATGGAAATGCATGAAGTTATCCCTAAAATATAATAACCTCCTGTTCCCCAGCAGGAACTCTAGGGCCTTGTTCAGATACGTTGATTGTGTTGTCTGTGAAACTAGAGAGAGAGCTTAAAAGGTTGAAAAGAAATGAGGGATTAGGAAAAAAAAGCACTAGAGGGAGGAAACACAAAGCGAAACTGCATCTGGCTAGCGTAAATGAATAGGTTCTTGCATATTAAATGTTCTCATTGTTATTGTTAATATTGAGTCACAAGTGAAATATTTTAAATAAAAGCAACGATGCCCTGCTGGATCATTTCAACAACTGTTTAACCTCGTGGCAAATATTTAATACCTCATCCTCACCCATGACTTTTAATAGCGAGCCTTTGGGTTCGGTGGGGGATCGCGGAGGCCCAGCTGGCGTGCACATTGCCGACGGACCCTCGGAGCCCCGCGCTCTGTGCGGTTTTTTGCACGTCCTTGAGCTGAGCCTTACCCCCAGGGGGATGAGAACGCACCGCGCTGCCTTGGGAGTCGGGGAGAGCCGCGCGAATTTACGGCGGCTGAGCGTCTAGTTCAGCTGACCCAAAGCTTCCCTCTTGTTTCTGGGCACAGCCACGCGCCTGTTAGCGAGCGCTCGGGGCAGCTCCCCGCTTCTGCGCCGAGAAAGGTGCGACAGCAAAGAGATCGGCGACTTTGCAGGTCTGGTCTGAAGATAGAGGTGCAAGAGCTGATATTCTGAGGCTTAACGTGAGTCAACAGCAAAAGCTCGGATGCCTCCGGCTGGCAATTCAAAGCCTCCGAGGCTGGTTCTTCCTTGCACCGCGAGAAAGCATCTCCCCGCTGAGTACACAGAGATCCTGCAAATTGGGGGAGACGCCTGCCATCGGCTGAGGTCCTTACAGAATGTTACAGCTTTTGCAGCCAAAAATGGAGGCAGCCTGAAATGTCAGACGCCTCTAACTTTGTAATCGGTGGTTAAAGCCTGTTTGTCTCCGAGTAACGGGAGCGCTGAGGCTGAGAATTGGTGGCACCCGCATCCCCCACTGCCTGCAGGGAAAGCTGCCGGCCTTCCTTCCCCGTTGCCCAGGCTCGGGGGGCAGAGAGTTCTCTCGTAAATACTCCTAATGCTCTGAGATTTCACTTTGAATTGTGCTTTGGAAATGGAACGATCGCAATTACCGTTATTGTTCTATTTTTTTTTCAGTAGATTAACAAAATTACTGGCCCAATTATCCTGCCGGTTGTACCCATTGAAGTTGTGCTAGATCTTTGGTCAGGGTGTGAGCTAGTCCAGCTCCACTCAGGCAACAGGGCTGCACCAGTTTGCACCATCGTGAGGCTGGCTTTACTGGGAGTGCTTTCGATCTACATCAGGGTAACAGGGCAGGCTCAAGCCATGCTTTCTGCTCCGAGCTTGTTATTGCCAAATGAGTTATTCTCTAAGTAGGAACAAGAAGCAATCTTGCTGTTTATTTCAGCGCCAGGAATCATCAGAAACGTGAAGGGTCAGGAAAGGAAGAGGAGGCTAAGGAGAAAAGCAGGCTGTCTAGAGTAAAGATGTGTTTCTTGTGTGAATAACCCCCTAACAATCTGCTGAAGGAGTGATTTTGTATCAGCCCGAAACCCCAAACCAGCATCGTTTTAATTTGCCAAGCACCTGTGAAAGAATGCAGCTGCAAGACCATGGGAAAACAATGGGAACTGTGACAGTTCATTAATATAAACCAGCCACTAGATTTATTTGGAAAAGTCATTGATACAGGATTACACTGGAGGACACAGTGGCATTCCTGAAGTGTGCCAGCAAGCAGCTAACTAAGATTATAGATGTGTGTACATCATTTGAACTTGAATGGTTATTTGGTAACTGTTACGATTTATTGTGTATGTCAGACAGCAGAACAAATGTATGAAGAGGAGTGACTGCTTCAGCATTTCCCTGTTTCTTTGGGGTTCATTCGTTATTCATTTTAATTTGTTTTTTTTTGTTGTTGGAGTTTTTCAGGTTTGGTTTTTTCCTCCTAGTTTGCTCTGGCTATTTTTTTCTGGCGAAGCGAGAGTTTGGGAAATGCGAGCAGTGTTTAAAACTGTGATCTGCGCAGATGGGACTGAAGGACCGTCTTCCTGCGAAAATTGTTCTCGGATACATTTTGATCTGAGCGGATTGTGTCTCTGTGCTAGGTGGAACACGCGGATTTTCGCCGAGAAGGTTCGCAGGCGGCGCGGCGGTGGGGGCAGCGGCAGACCTCCGGACAGATCCGTGGCCAGAAAACCTCTCCTGCCAGGGGGTCGGTGAGTTGTTGGAAATTTGGGGCTGGGGAAGGCTCCCCTCTGCCCCGCTCCAGCAGTGTGGTGGGGTGCCACGGGGATGGGTGCGGCTGGTGGGTCCGAGCCAACAAATGCTCCTTCTCCCAGGCAAGAAGCGTGGTGCAAGGGATGATAACCCGTGGAAAGAATTGTCCCACGGGAAAAAAGAAAATGTTCAGAATGGAGCTGCTGAGGTGGTTATCAGCTCCTGGTGTTTTGCCCTCAAAACGTTTGCTGCTTTTAATGAGTTTAAGGTATATCTCTAGCACGTAGCGTGATTAAGAGTTGCTGTCACCGCAAACAACAGTTACAAATTACAGGGTGGGCAATGATGTTCTAGGTAAATCCAAACCAATTTGCTTTGCATAGATTAGCAGCTACTAAAGAGATACGAGCCTATAGACATTAATCTGTTAAAGATTTTCATGGGGTTGAGGGTGCCCATCTCTCTGGAAACAATAAAATGTAATGAGAGAATAAGGAGTAAAATTATATTCGACTTTCAGGTATTAATAGTTTGGGGAAAAGTCTCCGTGACTGCCAAATAAGCAGCTGAACACGTCCCATCCAGCTTGCTCCATTTCTTCTCTTTCTTCTTCCTTTCCTCCTCTCCCCTCTGCTCCCCTATCTCTCCGTCTCTTTTATCGTGAAAACTGAATTTTTCTCATTTCCAGATGCAACGGCAACATAAAGTAGAAATAAAACAAGGCAGTTAAATTGTTGAAGCCCATAAACTCTCTACAAAACCCCTAAGAAAAAGGGTGTATCATCCAACTCTATTTGCCAGTTATGGGTCCCTGTTGCTGCACTATCTGTAAATACAAGAGTAGCTCAGCTTATAAAATTTTTAAGCGTAGGGTACGCAAAGGAACCTCAGCAGTGTCTGTAGAGCCGCTGGAAGAGCTTGTGGCGTTGGTCAATGTGGCAGAGATGTTAGATGTTGAGAAAGGGAAGAAATGTTGGAAGGAGATCTGTCACATACTGGTTGTACGTGGTCACAACTTCCCTTTCATCGTGTATTTCACTTGGATATCTGCTTGGCTTGTTGAGACACAACACAACCAAACCCTGAATTTTGGTGGTTTTGTTCTCCTCCTCTCGTGAAATAGCTTCGCAATGCTTATCCTTAAGTAATAGTCAGTAAAGGCAAATTATCTTAAATCAAGCGAGGTTTATTTAATTTAGAAAATAGGAAATAGAGAGAAAATCAAACTAAATGAAATGAAACTGGAATAATTCATATCTAATCTAAGGTCTTGCTCAACAGAATGATTCTTTTAGTTCTTCTCTTCAGGTTGAGCAGCAGTAATTACTACAAGTTAAGGGTCGTTTGTCCCAAATTAGCAGTCTCTCTAGGCCCTGCACTCACAGAGTCTTAAGAAAATGGGACTGCTCGTGTCCGTTTGTGCAGGGTGTTTGCTTTTGTCCTAACACCTCCGGCGGAGCCCCTCTTTCCCCAGGCTCCCTTACCTCTTTGCATCTCTAAGTGGTGTACATCTCGCTTCTGTCTACTTTTTTAGGAGCGCGTGGATGTCGTACAGTGCCGGGTTAGTCTTTCCTACCACGTGCAGACAAGACATTTCTCCCTTTATTCACCCTTTAATTGTCTTAGGCTGCCATTCTATCGACATGCAGCGCACCGCCCTGCCCCTTATTGCTGAAGCTTATAACAGGGTCCCGACAGAAAGCTTTCCAGCTTCCTTCCGCTTCACACGCGGTGCTTCAGAGGAATCCTCGCAACGTGGGTAGCTGGTTGGCAGTCGCACATAACCCTTTTTATTTTCAGGCAACTTCACTTAAGACGTCCTTGTTAGATTAAAGACACCTCAAAGGCTGATTACCCCCTCCGGCTGGTTCCTTCATTGTTTTCCAGGCGGAGCGGTTGCTCTCATGTAGTTTGTTTAGGTGAAAAGTATCATTTTGGTTTTAACACTTGGTGTTAGACAAGCTGGTGTTAGATTGTCACATGGAAATCAGGCGTTCTTGATGAGATGCACAACTAGGCTGCAAGCAGTCACGCAGCAGGTGAGAATCGTGTCCTGGCGGAGGCTGTCCGGTGCCTCCCAGGGAAGGAGAATTTGGCAGCAGGCAGGATTTTGTGTTTCCCCGGAGAACAAAGGAGAACGGAGAATTATTTCTTCTTCCCAGACTTCCTGCACTTAAAGTGGTCTGATTTTTGATGGTCAGACATTATTAGTAACTCAGGTAAGGCTTTTAGAAGCCTCTGTCATCTCCAGGTAAGTTGTAATAAACCTGGGGACTTGGGGGACGTATCGTCTAAGCTTCACCGTGCATGCAGGGATTCTCAGCTTCCAGGAGCGGGGAGGAAACCCGCCTCCAAAACTAGAAATAAAAAACACTGAGAAAACTTTGGTGATCCCCTCCCTTGTCGAAAAGGCTCCGTCCGAGCTCCGTGCTAAACGCAACAGGGGACGACTGGTGGAGAAAATGCCCTGGAAGCTCGCGCATAAAGCGAGTGGTAGGAAAGCTGGTTTCCAGCGCGAGGGAACCTGCCATCCTGCGCGATGAGTCCTGGCACGTTTCGGTTCCACAACAAAGGAGAACATTTACATGAGTGCAGCTGCAGCGTTTCACCTGCTGCTGAGCTGCTTTCTGTGCGCACTTCAGAAAGCCTTGCCTGATAGTTAGAGCCGTAAATGGAGGAAACTCATCACCGTGACGGTGCCGGCTCCGAACGCCCGCACGCTGCGCAGCTTGGGAGAGCGCGGAGGTTTCGAGCGTACCCCCGGGCCTAGGAGTGCTTGTGTGTTTACCACAACTGCATAGCAAAACCGTAGAACGCAGCATCCCGTGTAAATGCTTGCTTTTTGTAGCAATTCCCTCTGCAAATTACACTCAGTTTGGTTTATGACCTGCCCTGTGGAACCTCAGGAGTGCCCTGAGGTCCCCCCGTGTGCCCAGCTGGCATGCTGAGGAGGAAATCTTTAATACTGCTAATAATTAGTAATAATTCTGTGAGTCTGTGTAACACATCCTGTAATCGTGGGCATTCTTCTGGGTGCCAGGGATGCCCTGGCCTTGAAACCTCTCCCGTGTGGAGCACCCTGAGGCAGGGAGTCCCTGTCCCAGGCAGTTGGAAGGCACAGCCCGTATCACCTTGCAGTTACGCCACTTCTCTGCGTTGCGAACGCCTTGTGACTGGGACTTGTGGGCTTACTGGTGTCCAGGAGTCTGGGGAGCTGCCTCTGCGCACAAAGTTTCCCCGATTGGGGCTTAGCTTCCCGGCAGCGGCTCGGTCGTGCCGTAGCTACCGAGAGCTGTAGGCAGCGCGTTATTTATGCCACTGCATTCTTGGCTGCGGGTTCTGTTGGAGCTTCACTTGCAAGCGCGCTGACTTCTCCCGCCGGTACCTGTCAAAACGCTTCCCTCCTGGATGGCAGGAAAGCTCGTTAGTTTGAAATGAACTGATTCTGTTGCTGCTCAGAGCCACCCTCACAATAATGTAGATATTTGTGTGCGATGCAGTCGTCTTGAAGAACTGCGCGGTGTCTGCAGTGGAAAGACTTGCTAGGAGTGTCTGCGGAGCGGAGGGGTGAGGTCCTTTAGTGATGTAAATTTGATTTGATTTCCTTTGAATTCAGCGTAGATTCAATCGGTTGAGGATCTGACTTAAGATGCACAACTCATATGCCTCCCTCAGTGAACCAAATATTAGATAAATAAATTATAACAATATATTCCCGTAGGATTTTTCTGCATCCAATTCTGGGATTATTACCAAGGAGTAATCATCGGTGCAATGGCATCATCATACTAATTTGTTTTGTTCTTGCTTTTCTACACAAATAAACTCAGCCTTGGTCCTAGAGAGCTTGCCACCGGAGGCTTTGCTTCTGCAAAGACCAGTGCCGCGCTGGAAGCGTATTAATGCCGCTGCTGACCCGGAGAAGTTGGCTGTACTAAGATTTCTCCCAAGCTCAAGGGTGATTACAGGCAGCATTGGCTGAATCGAGCAGGTATCCGCCGATAAAAGATGACACTGGGAAACTCAGGAGATAGTGCTGACTTGCTCTTTTGTTGGCTTTACAAATTCCAACCTGATGGAGCAAATATAAGACAGCGTTGCTTGGTGGGCTGCGGAATGAAGAGCCAAACAGAGCAAAAACATGAGTGGAAGAGCAGCTGAAGGAAGCGAAAACCTGTAGCAGAGCGGCTACGAGTAGCAGAGCAGCCGTAGCCCTGCCCGTGGAGCAGCGTTAGCGCGGCGAGGCTCTCGGGCTGCTGAAGCCGTCCTCCCCGCGTGGCTTCTGGCTCCAGGGTAGGGATGCGCTGATGTGACCACGCTGCTCTGATTCCTGAGAGTGCTGCTGCCTGGCCAGCTTGGGACACAGGCAGAGCAGGCTCTCGAAAGCCTGGAGACATCCTCCTGGGTAAAACTGGAACGTCGTGATTGGGGAAGTTGGGGATGAGTTGATGAGGTAGAAGAAAAAGCACCAAATCTTGCTAGCTGCTCCGAGACAGTCAATCAGTAACAGCACGGCAGAGGTGTTATGCAGGTATGTTGGGCAGCAGTATTAAGAATTTCACAGCTGTTGGAAATATTGTGTAAAAAGAAGAGCTAAGTTAATATCTGACCAGAAGGGATATTTCTGAAAGTTTGGGGCAGGTGGATTTTAGCAAGCCCCAAACATACTTTTAGTGACAAGAATATGTCCCTGAGAAGATCCTTAGCAGATACCCAAACATGTCTAGGCACTTTACTAAAAACATTTAACAATGTTATCTGCGTAAGACCGTGCTGTGACCAGATTCGGTGGGTGGGCAAAATGAAGGAGCCGTTCTTCACCTTTGGGGTCCTCTCCCGAGTGGTTCTTCTCCTGAACTGCAGGCATGTGAGGAAGACCCCAGTCTCGCCTCTTTTCCCGGTAGCCGGGCGCGCTGGTGAGATCAATCACCAGTACTCCCTGAAGAGGTGACTGGGGCACGTGGTTGGGTGCCGAATTTTTACCAGTCCCCCCCAGCTTTTGGCTGGGAGACAGGAGAAAACTTCCAACCTGATGCCATGTTGGTAGCCCCAGCCTTGCATGCGCCAAACCCCACCGCCAAGATTTTTGGGTATTTCACGCAGACCTGAGACCCCAAACTTTTGGTCCCGTTTCCAGCCCAGTGGTTCTCGAGTCGCGCTTCGTATCTGCTGCTGAGATGAGGACGTTACTGGCTTCTCCTTTGGCTGGATGGAGGTATCTACATGACCTAAGTTGGTGGTGGGAGCTGGAGGGGGCGGGCAGAGCCCCGGTGGGCTCCGTACTGGCTGCTGGCACGCGGCCCCTCAGTTATCAGCTCAGCCCACGAGCGACAGGGCTCCGTCCCTCGCAGCCTGCGCTACGGCTCCCATTATCTTTCAGGAGACCGGTTTTGTCCCCCAGTTCTTCCCCCAGTTCTCCCGCAGACACTTTTGAGAATTGAGAATTACTCCTTTGACAGTTTAAACAATAAGAGCCTTTCAAGGTTAGCAACACGATTTGGGAAAATGAACAAACTATGGGGCAGGTTTCCCTCCGCCGTCTAAATTAGTAAGACGTAGTATCGGCAGGTCACATCTTGCTTGCAGTGACTCGGTAGTCGTTTTGCCGTTGACTTCGCTAGGAGTAGGATTGGGTCTGTACTTGCTGTTTAAAATAAACAAACCTATATATTAAATTAGGCTTCCGCCGCTGCAGAATGTTGCAGGGAAGTAAAACCGATACCGTTAAATTACAGATAAAGGGGGAGAGTCCAAAATTTCCAAAGTGTTCTCTTTTTCTCTTTTAACGACTGTCATTATATTTTGATGTGTTTAATAATACAGCAGAGGTTAAATGAAACATGAAAAAGGGATGTACATTAAAATTGAGATAACTCTTCCTTCAGTGAAGTGGAACCCAGCAGATGTAGCTGCACACTGTAATTGCTGCCTGTTTCCTGTCAGTCTGATTAAGTTGCATTGTCCCTGCTCCAAGTGTAAGAATCAGTGGCTTCCCATAGGGCACAGCATGGGACAACTGGCTTATGCAGTCAAATGACTCTGCGCACCTCCTGCTTGTCCCGTTAATAGTATAGGCAGACAATATACATTGATGACTTAGAAAATCAATAGGCTGTGGAGCGCGGTGCGGGCGCGGCGCCGCTCAGCTCCGCTCCGGTCGACGTTCCGAGGGGCTTTTTGGTGGAGCTCGATTCCGCGGTTCGGGAGGCCAAACAGCGCCGGCTTCGGGGTGTTAATTCTGTTTCTCAAGAGTTATTACGCGCCTTCTAGTGCCGTTCCTCTGCTCGTTTCAAAATATACCATTGTTCTCTCTGTTCGCAGTTATTCATGTTTTCCTTTCTGTAATAAATCCCTACTTACAGGATTAAACTGCTAATGGTAAAATCCGGTACCTATCTGGGGAACGCGAGGCCAGATTCCCAGCTGCTATAAATTGCAGTAGATCCACTGAAGCCAGTGGAGTTACTCTGATTTACAACAGCTGTTGGGCTTGCTGGAGAGGTCCATAAAGTGATATTTTGGTTTTTATTCCATTCAGAAAGAATGCGATGTGCCTCATTCAGCAGAGCGTTGCTCTACTTTCACCCCGGAGTAATTCTGCCGCTCTCTGTGACCTGACAGCAGTGCAAAGCTTCGGGAGTGTGGAGGTGAGGCAGGGCTCTTGTTTATAATTATTAACTGGTTTTCACAAGTGGCCTCCAATTACTCACTGCTAAATTGCATACGCGGCGGCACCTTTGCGTGTCTGCATTTAACTGGAGGAGCAAAAACTGTGGTTCGGCACGGGAGGACAAAGTCAGGTTCCACTTCTAGAAACCCTGACAAAGCACCCGCTCCTTAGGCACCCCTGCCCTGCTGGAAGCCTGGACCCTAATTGAGATGTTCTGGTTGATAGTGGGAAATTTCGGAGCTTCGGAGAGAAGGGGACCAGCCAAAGCAAGGCACCGAGTTGGGAACCAGCGAGCGCCAGCAGTGGCGGATCCTGGGGCAGCGAAACCCTGCGGGCTCGTCCGGAGGGTCCCTGGCGTGACTTCCCCGGCTGAAGAGAAGCACCCAGGGGAACACCTGGCTTAGAGAGAATTTTTGGGTGGCTGAGCAACGTGCACGCCGTGCGTACTGAGTCACCAAAGGAGCTTAGTCGCCTTCGTGGTTAGCAACAACTGGGCGGGAGGGCTGCGGATTACGATTTGGGATTTAGGCATCTATCTCATTTCAAGTCCCGTTTTGGCTCTTTAATCCCTAGTTGGATCTGGGACCCTGCTTTCTAAAAATGGAAATTAGTATTAGAAGTCATTCCTTAACACATGTTTATTTTCCAATTTATAGAATGTACCTATTACACTCTCCAGACACATGTGCTTGATTATAATGATTATCATATGTATTTCTAAGGCACTCATCACCGTAATATCAAATGTCATTATAGAAATTATGAAAGAGCATCAGCATTTCTTCCAAGGAAGGAGCCAGTTTCCTCTTTTCCCACCACGTTAGTGAAATCGCAGCAATGAAGTTGACTTTGTGCCACTTTTGTTTCAGCTCAAGACAAAACAACCCAATCCCTGGGGCAATGTGCAATGTGCACCTGAAGCCAAGCCCTCCGCAAAACTCTCTGTAGAAAGGGAAGCGCGCTCCGAAATCGAGCCTGCCCACCAACCCCTGTGTTCTCCCCCGTGCGCCCCAACAGCTGATCCGCTTCTTCTCCAGCACGAGAGTGCGGGAGCTGGATGATCAGGAAAAGAAAAAAAAAAAGTCCTGAGCTGAGCTGTTGAGGTTACAAACCCTGACCTGAATCTTTTTGTAATACGATGAAAATGATACAGAACTTCCAGAGCAAAACCCAGCTTTAAGACTTGGCGTAGGTCAGGAAGAAAATCAGGTGCCAGTGCGTTTTCTTACTTGATGTCGTGTGCGTCTTCCTACAAGTGGAAGATCTGGATTGGTTTAGAAGAGCCAAGATTATTATTTTTTTTTAACTCCATTTTTTAGTTATTTTAGATAAACTGCAGCAGAGGAGGGACACCTCTGTAAGTGACCTGGAGATCTCACCGTTCCAGGAGACCTGTCTGGTGGGTCTGGAAGACACGTGTAGCGTTTCAAGCCTACCTGTGTCCGCGAGCAGGGAGAGAGGGGCTGAGCGGGAGCCGGGAGGGACCCGGCACACGGACAGGACGCGGCCCCAGCCCCGGGTGGGACCGTGGTGGGGACAAGGGCGGCAGCAGCAGCCGTGGGTCCTTAACGAGTTTCGAGACGCGTTGCGTGCTTTATTCTTTCTGAGCGGCATCACCTGCCCAAACCTCGGGGTTTGCAGCCCGGCTTCCCGCGGTTCAGAGCGATTTCAGGTCTTGGCTTCGGCCACTTCTGAGCAGAAGAGCCCTCGGAAATCCGGGCTGACGTGTCGTGTGCCTGTGACGCGGGGGTGAAGCAGCAGGGAGCGTGGAGGCTGTGTTTGGATTGCTGACTTAGACTAAAACCTTTCTTTTTTTTTTTTTTTTTTCCTTTGCGCCATTTATGTGATTATTTTGGTGCTTCATCTGCTCAAAAATCCCCGGAGGAAAAAAAAAAAAGAGTAAATCTTTTTCTTCTTTTTTTTTTTTTTGCATTTTTGCATCGCAAGTGGCTTTGTAAAGAACCACTCTGGTGTCTTTAGAGGGCTTTAAACCCACCTGTTTCCTCTGCAAAGCACAGATGAGGAAACAGGCGTAGACTGGCGGATTCAGGAACTTTAAGCGAAACTTAATATATTGGTCCCACATCTGGGAAGAATCTTTTAAGAAGCATTTTTGCTCTCAGAGCAAAAGATGTGTTTTGCCCGTAGAAGGAATGGGGAGAGCCGAGCGTTCCTCTCGCTTTGGCGGCAGCGGGGCTGCTGGTGCCGCCCGCGACAGCGCTCGGGGAATGGAGTTACCCTGAAAAAGAAGGGGCCAAAACCAGGAGGGAAATGAATTCCCCGTTGCTGCCTGCTCCTTCCTGTCTCGACGTGCTCATGGGGACACTCGAACGCTTCTAAGGTCACTGGGATAATCTAATGCTACTCAGGATGATATCTAGCTCAGGCAGGAACTCCTGCAAGGTTTTAAACGACATCTATCTTCATTATTTTCCACCCTCGCGTCTGTATGATTGATTCCTGCTAAATTTTGGTTAATTGCTCAGAAGGTCTGAAGGAGTGACATTTGGAGAGAGCCAAATGGGATCTCTGAGCTCCCCCTGCTGCTCTGCCGCCGCGCCGGGCACCCACAGCCCCGGCGCCCGCTCTCCCGGGCGGAAAAAACGGAATAAGAGGAACGAGCTGCTTGCGAGGAGGAGAGCGAGGGTGGCCTTAGGGACCCCAGGCCGCCCTTATGGAGTCCCTAAACCCCGAAGCGAGGACACTGCCACCTCTTTGCCCTGCTGGCCAAGGTCACCCCAGGGCGTTTTGGGGACCAGCACCCTGAGGGAGCTTCTGGCTGGGTGGTTGCCGTGACCCACCTAAGGCACCCGGCACGCCGGCCACCGTCAGTTTTATTTTAGACACTTAAGCTTGTGTTTCCCCAGTTCACAAGGGGTCAAAGGCTGTTATGTTGCCAGGGCGGAATCTCAGCTTTCCCGTTCTTCATCCTCTGCACAAAACCGTGTTTGCTTCTATTTTAATCCTGGGCATGCTTGAAAATGATAGTTGCTGTTATTATTTTGAGCTAGTATTATATTTTTTTCTGAACAGATGTGCTTGAGCTCTCTGGCGAGTGTTTCCTAGGTTTTTGGGTTTGTTCTGTTTCATAGTTTAACTTTAGTTAAAACATCTGGTTGTTTTAACTGTGAATGGGTGCGACATATAAAGCAGGAAAGGCTAGTAGGGAAAATATTAAAATAATTTAAGCTAGTTTTTAAATGTAGATAGGTTCTAGAAGGTTTCACTTGAAATGTGAGTCCTCTTACTGGATGTACCCTCAAGAAATTCACACGTGTGTGATTTGACAGGTAATTTCTTTTCCTTTTTATTGTTTGCTCAGGCCCTCCTCCAGGAAAAGCTATATGAGCCCTCGCCTTACTGCGAGCTGTGAAAGGTTCCATTCATTTTCAGGGAGCGAATTTCACTTTCTGAATAAGCACGTCCTTGAGAAAGCTTGAGGAATCAGGGCTCTTTGCTCTGAGCAGCGGCCAGAGCACGCGAGGATGTGGCACCTCGCCGTGACCTCCGCCCATGCTCTCACGTCTGAATTCTCCTCACTCGGAAGAAAAATGTGGAGTGAGCCATGTTGCCTTGCTAGGATGAGATTGTCGGTTCTCCCACACCCAGATGATGCTGAGCTTGTGCTGAGGAGCAAGCTCCCTCGTTCGGTGCGTCCTCCTGGGTTAGAGATAATAGGGATATCAATAGCTCCAACGAGAGGGCAAGTTGTGCTGTGCCTTTTTCTCTACTTCTCCTCCGTGCTAGTGGGCAAAGCTGTAGCCCAGCCCCACCTCCTACCCCTCATCAGGAATGTCGTCTCGAGTAAGTTGGTTGCAACACCAACCAACTCCTCCAGCGTTCGGAAACACCGGCCGAGGCCTTTCTCAGTCTCGACCTCGTTCTTCGCCGGAGAGTCTCCCACCTCTGACAGCGCCGTGTGTGTAAGTAGGGCACCCAAGCGGGACCTGGCCTGGCGCTACCAGCCCCAAAGGACACAGAAATTATTGGAAAACACTCTGCTACAAGAAGGAGAAGGAGAGAGGAGTCGGGAAGGACAGGAGCTCGCAAAGGCAGAGGAAAATGATTTTTTTTTCCTTTTGCTCCAGGCTCCGCAACAGGACTCAGTTGCCGCGGATGGAGGTGAACGGAGAGGGGAGCAAAAGGTGGAAATAAGCGCAGATTTGTCCCAACGGATGCGCAGACAGAGCGAAAGACGCGGCAGAGAGCAGTTCTGCAAGGCAACTGCGCTACGGGCTCTCGACATTTAACTAGTCATTATTTACACACTCAAATATCTATGATCCGGTGCATGGACACAAAAGCTGTGGAAAATATCTCCATTTTCAAACAGAGTTTTAATTATTTGTGAAGACTTCAATTGTTCAACAGATAATGTCATGGATTGGTCCTCACAGTGTGAAGTGCAACCGTCCAGAACCCCCACAGTATTATAAATAGGCTTCGGAGCTGGGATTGATTGATGTTTGGCATAAAATCTATTCCTCTGAGCATGTATATTCCTTCTGTTCACCAGTTTCATACAAATATACTTGGGCTGATTTTTTATTCAAATCTCCAATTTATGGAGGGTTTAAACTGTTAAATATTTAAAGCCTTTTTCATCTTTTTTTTTTTTTCTTACCCCCCCCCCCCCCTCTTTTCTGGTAGAGGTAACTAAATCTTTTTTGCCTAACACAAACAAGACTCAGAGATTTAGCACGTTCCTGTGGGGGAGAGAAAGGCTTTATTAATTATATTGAGACTCAAATAATATGCTTCCTTGACACTAATGTTCCATCAGTTCCAACCGCAAGTATCCTGTGGGATAGCTTTAAAGCCTTTATCAGGATCTAGATTACTGCAGTTATGGCTCCATAGAAGAAAGAATTTAATGAACGGCGCTCCGAGTTTGAAAAGACAACCCAAGATAGAGCGATATCAAGGTATAAAAACGGTAACAATGAGGACTTATTTCAGGGGAATCTCTGGGACTCTGCGGTGCAACATCAAATAATAAAAAAAAAAGTCTAGCGTACCTTTTCAAGAATCTGCATAAATATCCAAGACTCCTCGGATGGAGGATTCGTCCTTGGTGCACCTTGTCTGCCTCTGACAGCGAGGATCTCGGAGGAGTTGTGTCTTTTGGAAAATTGCTCTTCCGAAGGCTCGTTGAAGTTTTCACTTATCAAATCAACACGGTCAAGGAATCATTTTTTTAAAAATGTTTATGACATCGGTACTTTGGATTCATCGGCCCTTTTTTTCCCTATCCTAAACTAATATATTTACATACCATCACCCTTGTGGCTATTACTAATTCATTTATGCGTGCCTTTGTGTTGCAGCAGCACCTACGAATTGTAGTCGTGAGGCAAGACCCCATTATGTCTTATTTATTATTTTTTGTATTGCGGTAAAATCTGGAGACATAGCTGAAGTAATGGCCACAACGTGTAAGTAGTTTATCTACACGTCCAGAGACCTAACGCCCTGGACACGTCGGCACACGTGCCTCTGCGCGGAGCCCTCCTTACGTTGCAGAACTTGTCAGGGAAGCAGAAGAAAACACAATAATAATATCAGAAAATTAAAAAGGAGCGGTATTAGGGTTTGCAAGCGATCGAGCTTAGCAAATCGCGTTGCTCGAAGCCCGTCGAACAACGCGGAACTGCTCTCTAAGTCAGTAAATACAAGTTGTTTACGGCAAACAGAATATCTTTGGAAATTCTAGTTTCTGAGCTTTTCACTTTTCGTTTAGTGCCCAAGCACGTAAATAATTCAAATTGTACGAGCATAGATTTCTCCAGCTCGGTTTTTCTCCGCGCCTGAAACCTGGGCGAGGTGGGCTAACCGCTTGGTAACCAGCAACAGGGGGAAAGAGATGTTCCGACGCTCAGTGGAAGCTTAAACTAGGAATTAATTTATATATTATAGCTTTTGACAAACCTCAGCTCCTGATGTCTCAGCCTTACTTTATAGTCACATCTGTTAGTTTAAAGTGTTTTGAGTTTATTGAAGAAGCCTTTACAAAGAAAAAACAGATGAGGAAAATCTCATCTGTCAAAACTGTTATTAAAACCGGTAACAGTGTGAGGTTTTGTTTAAATTGAAAGCATCATTTATTTTTTATCAAACATTTTATAAACAGTCACATTCGAGAAGGATTTGGGGGACCTGGAGAGCCCTCAACAAAATGCAGCTCATTATGTTGCTTTGTTTAATGTGCTGCTCAGAGATAAGCAGGGGATGCTTTCCATTACCTCGATGGGAGGTAGAGTCGCTGGTGTGACTAGAGAGGTGGAAAAATCACCTGTGCGCAAACGCGCATTTGTCAATCGCAGAGAGCGCGGGGAATATCCAAACGGCTGGGAAGCATTCGCGGCAAGCCAAGAGGAAAATGGGCAGAGGCGCCTTCTCCGACCTCTGCCTTTGCAGCTTTTTTGCACCCGGTCCAGAGCCAAGTTTGCGATTTAATTATCGCCGTGGAAGGTGATGATGGAGAAGGAGAGATCTGATGTCCCTCTCTGGAGCAGGGGATTATAATTCTGGCCAGGGGACGGAGGGGAAAATAAGACCGGAGGGTTCAGGGTGCAGCTGGCCGTCCGAAGACTGCTGCAGAGCTGCCGAATCGATCGTCCCCTCCTTCGGACAGAAAAAGGAGGGGGAAGAAGAAAACCGCTTGCTCCGTAGCTTGCTGGTTTGCACGGCGAGGACCACTCCCAGCTGGAAAGATGTGCGGAGAGAAGGGTGGCGAGCATCTTCTGTGAAGTTACCCGCCGGGCGAAGACGTGGCATTTCCTGACCCGGCCGAGCTCATCTCTTGAATCGCGCGGCCAAACCGAGAGGAAGCTCCGCAGGTCGTCGCAGGTTTCTGAGCAGCGGTTAAAATGAGTCTTTTTCCGTTTGGATAATTGTGGCGTTTCCACCTGCTCATTATTTCCCCACGATTCTCCGGGTATGAAAATACGTGCGAGGTTTCTAGACTAAGTCAGTCCTGGAATTCAAAAGCAGGCTAAGGTACCTTTCCAAAAATGCTCCGCCAGGCGTCTCTAAAAGCTTCAATGTCTTCATCTTCAAAAAAAAACTCTGGAAAAAGAACAGAATTCTGGCCTTTTTCTTCTTAAGCTCTTCCTTGCAACAGGAGCGCTTCACACTTCGGTAAAACAGAAGTGCTTTTACCAGCCCAATCTGGGACAAGCTACTGAAAGTTCATAAGGGTAGAGGATGTTTTTGAGGCGGAAGGTAACACGCTAACATCACAAATGCTGTCTTTCCTGCAGGATTACTAAATGGGGTTTAAATGAGTCAAAACAAGGTTCACAGAACAACTTTTACATGGCAGAAAACTAAGCAGAAGAACATTTACAAACAAAGCAATTGGCTTTGTTGATCATTTTAATCCCTTGGCTGCTGTTCCGAACATTTATGGTTGAATTAAACTAATGATGGGGAGATCTCAGAGGATTCGGGCTGACAAGTGGGAACGGTGCTTTCCAAAACATTCAGCATTAACCTAACTCTGCTCTCTTGAAGTCAAACTCCTCTTTTGCCTTCAGCGGGAGCGGAGCCGCACTGTTGCTAAATGTCCCTGCAGGAACGGCAGGAGATTCCCTCCTCAGAGCCCGCGAGCCCTCCCGCGGCGCTCGCTCTGCTCCGCGCTCCGGCAGCCCCCAGAGCAGCAGAACGTGCGGGTCTTGGTGCACAAATTCTACAAACAGGGATGTTTGGGATCCAGCTGTCCCTGTGTGATTTCCTCCTATTGTTTTGCCATAGAAAGAATGAAAGGAAAAAAAAAAAAACCACCACCAAAAACCACAGACTGCCCTAAAAGTTTAGCTATTTATTGCAAACTCTCTGGTCTTTTTCAACAGACCCATGATTTGAACTCGGCCCGTGCCTCCCTCTGTGGGACATGGGCTTTTTGTGTTTTATCTCCATTTATGGTTATTGCATTGTAAACATGCAGCGAGCAGGAGTTATCATTTGCATATCTCTGAGAATTAGCCAGAAAGCTTCTCTCCCCATAAATGATTTATGCTGCAACCGTCACAACTGAGTGTCTGCTCTAATCTGGAATAGCCTTTTTAAAATATCTGCCCTGATCTTCGACCTGGAAGGCAGAGCTGATTAAGATATGCACAGAAAACATTCAGTTATGAAGTAGAGATTAGCTGGGGATCAAGTAGTGATAAAGGAAGAGCAGCAGAAAGATAAATACTGGAGGAGAACTCTATCCATTAACTAGACATGGGCTTACATTCGAATATTTTACCTAATCCTACTCCAAACTTTGGAATTTACGTTCAAAATACTTCTGGTTTTAGGTATGGCTTTACAAACCCGAAATCTGATTCATGGGCTTTTGCACGATCCAAGGGACTTAGTTTGCCTCTTGGTGCAACTGGAAATTGGATTCTTTTTTCTCAACTTAAATCAAGGTCGTATGACTGTCTTTGTTCCTGTACCTCTGAGTTTTTACAGCGGTACTTTCAGTCTGCTGAAGCGTGGAGGATTTTGGATCGCTGGCTCTTCCTGAGTCTGCATGCCTGCGTAGATACACACACTTATATATATATATATTTCACAGGCATAATTAGCTAGACCAGTGCATACCGCAGGTGACACACAAGAAGAGTTGTTTTCTTTTGCCAAAGACTCTGCCTCGTGCAGACAGATCTTTCAGAGCTCAGAGCTGTACCGTGAAGGGACCTACTGCCTTGGGACGTTGTCCCCTTTGTTTTAGAAGCTGGAAAATAATGACAGGGGCAGCGAGTAGGAAGCTGGTAATTCACTTAAACCCACCTTTCCGAAGCGGGTCATTAGTTTCTTTCAAAGCTGCTCTTCCACCTCTTTCTTTCTGTTTTGTGCAAAAGGTGATGCGAGAGGCCACGGCTGAAGTCCTGAGAGTTCACGTGTGGCTCAGGTTCATGGGGTCTTGCCTTGGCACGTGCAAAACGCTCCAGAGAACAAAGCACGACCTTTCTCCTCCGCCGGGCTGCGTGGACGACACTTGCGATGACTTTGGAGCAGCCAGCTTGCACGCTGACCGTGTCTGCAGCCCCAGCCGTTTGTCGCAGGCGATGGCAGGTGTGGCACGTGCCCCAAGACGGGGTTCGGGCGCTCGCTGCTGTGCTCAGCCTTGCCAAGGGTAATGCTCTTTGTCAGAAGGTGCTCCTTCCACAGAGTTTCTGCCTCATTAACTCAGGAATTAGCTCGGCAGCTAAGTAGAGGTGTCCTGTTTGGTTATTCTGGAAGACACCCAAACACCATTTGGGGTGTGAACTGTTACAGGAATGAGTCGGTTTTTTCTGGTCTGCTTTGGTGTTTTTTAGTTTTTTCAACATCACCCGTACCACAATCTCGAAAAGGTTAAACTGAAATGATCTCTTTTCAGAACCCCATCAACAGTTACGCTTGGTAAAAAAGCATCTGAGGAGAAATAGATTAGACCCCGATTCTGTCGTCTTACGTGGTGA
The DNA here is from genome assembly GCA_020746105.1 of Trogon surrucura. Classification (NCBI taxonomy): domain Eukaryota; kingdom Metazoa; phylum Chordata; class Aves; order Trogoniformes; family Trogonidae; genus Trogon; species Trogon surrucura. Next base: position 87,176,378 of record CM036658.1, read on the forward strand.
TCCAGCTGGCAGCTCGTTTAGACATTATGTGGTTGGGATCCCACCTCTTCCATCCTCCGGTTACAGTCAGAAAAGGAACCCGGTCTGGGGTCACCTGTGTGCTTTCACACCCGTGTTCCTGCCTTGGATCCCCTCCAGGTACCCATTTTCTTCATGTGTCCTCTGCCTGAGGTTCTTTTTCTCAGCGTAATTAGGAGGGACACTGAAAGCTCTCCCCATCACACCGTTGACCTCAATTTGCTGTTTCTAGGCTGTTAATTCGTTAGAAAGTTCTCAAGCTCTGGGTAAAGCACCTTCAGACACAGGACCCTAGATTTCTCTCAAGTCTGTCACTTGGCAGTCACGTGTCGTACACGGGCATAAGCGATGCTGATGTGGGATCGTTAGTGGCTTCGACTGTGATGGCAATCACCTTGTGGTGATTTGGGGTGATCGACTCCCCGGCTACTCTTTGGGAGACCGCCCCGTGTGTTCGGCCTGAGAAGGGCAGCATCAAAGACCGGCTGGTGTCGTGGTAATGAGGAAAAAAGTCAAAATACGCCTCGAGTCTTCTGCTCGGAGCTCCTTGCCCGTGACGAGCATGTGTTAAAGTGACAGAGTCCATGGGGCACCTCCCGGTGACCCTCTGAAGCCAGTCGAGAGAGGGAAGAGTTTTCGGGACTGGTATTTCACTTGACTCTTCACACAGTGGTAGGACTCCTTTCAATGCGCTTGTTCACATGAAGTTCAGATTTCTCATCTCAGAAAAATCCAAGGCAGCTTTCTGTTGCTTCCTCCCACCTGCCAAAGCACGCTTCCTAATCCAGTGTCTGGAGCCTCAAGTCAACATTTTAAACATCTTGTTAAAATTTCAGCTCGCAAGGGCGGAACTTGCCAACAAAGCTTCTCTTACCAGCTCCAGACTGATTCACAAGCCTCTCACAAAATTACGTGGTGGGTTTACACCTTTAATGCAGCCCAACAGAGGAGGAGCAATGCACTGGAATTTTCTCTGTAACTCATATAATAATTTGCAAATACTTTTCATAGCCAAGCCTGTCTTATAAGGTGTGAAAAGACTGCCGAGCGGGGAAGGGTCTTCACCTTTAAAGACCTGCAAAGCATTCTTTTTCTTTTTTTTTTTTCTTTTTCCTAGGACCACTCGTTCCTCTGGTCTCCTGGTTTCTATAATTAATCGTGATTGCTCCAGGTTTGCATTTTTTTGCACTTTAATGGTTAAAATTGCCTCTTCTAGCCTTTACAACGCAAATCCACATGTTTCTTGGCTACTTTTCAGCTGCTGCTGATCGTGGCCATCCACAGCTTGGATGAAGTTATGCAATCTTGCCAACACTTAATTGACCATGATCTGAAAAGCTGCTGCATTGTTCGGTTGAAAAAGTGTGGCCTCGCCACGAGAGCCCCACGTTTGTGCTGAACGCGCGTTTCTGCGGGCAGGCCTTGCCAGCAGAGGTTTGCCAGCACCCCTCGGGTACGGATATATTTTGCCCGCTTAAGATACCGGGGACGTAGAGGCTGAGCACGGTTGTGGCGCGGAGCCCTCTCTCATCCACGCCGAGCTTTGCTCCCACCTGTCTTTCTTAATTACGGTAACCGCTGGAGGCTGCGAGCTTTGCCTGCCATGCCAGCTCCAGCGTGCCTTTTCGCGCCTTGCTCTGCCAGGTTAGCTCCGACCCGCTGTACTTGACTGACAGGCTTCGATTTTTTAGCCGGCAGCAAAAAATCACCCAACTCTCGAGTGTTTGGGGTTTTTTTATTTGGTAAGAAATCATTTTTCAGCTCTCCATTCCACACTGCTTTCTTTCGCCAGTATTTGTGGTGGTTACAGACTGTTTGATATACTGAGCAAAAATTTCCCTGGATTTAGTGAGATCCAAGAGACCCCTGGCTTTTCGTCACAGATGATCTGTCATTTCCTAGGCTGCGGTGCTGGTGGTTAATGCGATTAGGATGGTGTTCGGATTCGTTTCCCAATGCTTCAGATGCTCTGGAGGTGTCGCTTGAACCAGGTCGGAGGACTTGCCCTGGCTAATGACGTATTTTAACCGGGTTTAGGGGATGAGGCTGACTCGTGGCGTTCGCTCCTTGCTGCTTGGGAGAGGTGACAGCAATTAAGGGTCTAGCATCCCCCCCTTCCTTTTCCTTAGTTCACTGTTTCTAGAGACTGGAAGCAGCTCCACGCAGCGCAAATCCCTTGGCTGTGGAAGCCCTGCGGCAAGTCGGAGCATCTCGGGGTGCGGGGTAACCTGGCTGCCTGCCGGCGCCGTCTAGAGCGCCGAAGGGAGACAGGACTTACCCTGGGAGCTACGGGCAAGAAAAGCGTCTTTTCTGGTCTTCCGTGAATGGCGCGTTCTATCGAAAGATGTGCTATAATCCCTATTTTAGGAAGCAGGCTATCGGATCCGAGCAGCGCGGCTTCGCAGCACATCCCTGGCTGCTAGGCACTACCTTGCCTCCAGAGCAGTGAGAGGCTACGTTCTCCACTCATAAATCTCATCCAACTTTAGTGCTCAACTTCTGATTTCTCAGTATCGAGTTTGGCTGCCTCCTACTTCTAACTTTCTATCCTTAGCACAATTCACAGGCTTTCAGCTATCTCACACTTCTCGCTCTCTAATCTTAGCGCCGCTTCTAACTATAGAGTGGCTTCAAGCTTCAGGGTCTCTCACTTTTGTTCAGGCTCTTTCTGGTACCCGGCCAAGTAGGTGAAAGACTCAAGGAGGGGGAAGGGGAGGGCTAGCACCGCTTTCAGATGTTGAGGGCTGGAGCTAAACCCGTCTCAGTAGCCACCGTCATTTTTTTGACGCTTTCTTGAGAGGCACAGAAGGGTTTGGTCAGGAGAAGGTGTCTCTTCCTGCCTTGCTGATACCTGAATGAGCCGACATTGTGTCTGTGCTAGCAGTGTTCCCCAACCTCTGGGAATTTTCCCAAGCCTCTGAAGTTATCATTTTCGTAAAGATCCCCTTAAGCAAATTTCATCTGTGTTCTGGATCTGGCTCGTCATAGCTAGCTTGGCTGATTTCGTAAGCCACAAGCTGCTCCTCTGTCAAGTGTCTTCCTGGTTTATCCCTATTTGTACCGAAGGGTGTCTATAGAGGTTGTATCAGCTTTCCTGAGTGAAGCAGCTCCTCATCAAATAAAGGTTCATATGTGGCTTTCTCCTCCACGTGTTTCATAAGCAATCTTAGACTCGGCTTACTGAGGGGAAAAACAAAAGAGACCTCGTCTTGATTTTTCCGATATTCCCAATGTCCAGTTTTTATATCCAAATAAATAAAAAAGAACCCTTCCCCCTAGTTCCTTTTCACCAAGAGCAAACCTAAACCTCGGTTTCGTCTTTAGAACACTTCTGCTTCAGGATGTGCTCTCAAGGGTATTTGCAAATACAGACCCATCTTGTGGCTGCCTCTTTACCTGGGATGTCCTGGTACGGGCAGCAGTGACGTGCCTCAGAAGAGAGAAGGGAGATCCAAGGTGAGACGCCTCGATAGAAGAATCTCAGCCAGAGCCTGGAGGAAGGCGAAGGCACAGAAGTGGCAAAACGATTTTCTTGCTGGTCTTCCTGCTTTAAAATGAGGAGGTTTGCCCAGTCAAAACAGCTGAGGAGGAGCTCTTGGGTGACAGAAAATAGACAACAGGGAGTACTTGTGTGCCGTAAGCACGAGGGATCTGACTTAAGGTTGCTTTACTTCCTAACATGGTTCTGCAAGCGCACTGGTCTTTTTTTCAGGTTGTAAAGCAGACATGTTGTCTGGAGGGAACCTCATTTTTTCCTTCTTCAGACCCTCTCGAGCACTTCAAGGAGCACAGAAGGAAGCCGAGTGGCTTAGCTTAATGAATAAAATAAAGCAGTTGAGAAATACTGTCTCTCAAATAACCAGAAGGACCTCAAGACATCTTTGAGTCATTAAAAATGAAATAAACATCTTCCTGGCTTGCTTGTATTTACCTGAATTGTGATCCGCGAGAGGAGATGAGTTTGGCATGTCACAGCGAAGAGAAATGTGGATCCAGTATGGATAATTCAACTCATTTTATGTTTATGGGAATGTTATGTGAAGCGCTACAGAGCGTTATAGCAAAGGCCTCTCTCTCATAACGTTCCCGTAGAAGAAAGAATCACCAGCTCGGTAACGTTTCTTTACACGAAGTATCGATCACAGTTTGGGAAGAGTGACGGGGTGTTTGGAGATAACTGAAACAGGGGTGAAAGCAAAAATCTTTGTCCAGTCCCATGTGGGGAGCTGTAGCGCAGCTGTCGTTGGCTGCGTGAAAATGAGTTGGTTTAGGCCAAGAAAACCCAGGTTCTCTCTAGAATTAATGGAGGGAAGTTGGACTCCTGAGAGGTGATTTGTCCTGACCTAAGGCTGCTCCTGAAAGCAGATGCGCTGAATCCCTCTCGGCTTGAGGTACTCACCCCTTGCGTTTGCAGCAAGAGGAGCTGGGAAGAGGAGCTCAGACCAGCTGCCTGACTCCTAGATGACTGAAGTGAGGTGCCATGAATCCCATCTGCAGATGAGTGAAGTAAGCAGGATACGCTGTCAGCTGTAATGAGTGGCAACGAGACTCGCTCTTGACATTCCTGAAGGCCAAGTGAAGCTTCCTTTGCTTTGGCAGAGCCAGGTTTCCTCTCCTCGGTTCTGTAATACAGTTATTTGCTGCTTTTATAACTTCCACAGGCATATACCCGTGTTCCAATTACTCGAGATGACGTTTGCACCAGTATGATTCATGCTGTCAATTCCTGCCTTGAGTTAGATTCAAGCGAAGTTTATTTCGGGAGCGGTGGATGCGTACCTAGCGGGAGGACGGAGGGGCGGGAGAAAACAGCTTTCTGCCGACTGCAAAGACGATAAAAGTTCGGGTGTCACATCACTAGAGAGACAAAGCGGTGGCCAGGCATAAACCAGGGGGACTTTCTGCTCCGCGTTGAATCGCCTGTGCGTATACCTGTATTTTAGAAATACACATACAAGAAGCAGGGTGGCCTCAGCGTGGGAATACGGAGCTGGAAGCCCCTAGTTGAACCTGTTACATCTTCTCCCTCCGCTTTCTTTCCATTTTAGCCTTCCTCATTCTTCCTTTTTACACTGTCTGGCAAGAACACAACTTGTCAAGGCGGAGATATTCTCGTCTCACCTAGCTGGGAAGCACGAAGCTTACGCAGCGATTAATCACATCGCTTCTTCACTTCTTCGCGGTGCCACTCAAACGTCGACAACCCTCGGGAGGTTCCTACGGCGCAGGCAAACACGGAGTATCCTGTTTTTTTCTGATAAGGAAACTGAGACAGTGGTGACCGTTTTCCAAATGTGGTTACTAAATCCCGGGTCCTGTCAGCTCAGTCTGTAATTTAAATGCCTAAAGATGGGATGACCCGTGGTGGTGGACGCTCTCCTGTTGCACAGAGCGAGTGCTGCTCCCTGCTGAAAATAAAGGACGGGCGTGTTCAGACAAGTGCCTGATCGGAGGGGCTGAACGCTCGCACCGAGGGGTGTACGGTGTCTTATAATCATATTACAGCAAATAAATCTGAGCAGGCACAATACGCAATTATGAAGCGCTTCCCCGTTCGTTTTTTCCATTTCAGCGTGCGGTGGGAAAGTGCTGTTAAAATAATAATACTATTAGCTTTTCTATATTTGCTCGGTAGCTCAAATGCTACCAGACTACATAGCCCGAGAGGAAATGCCTCATTCAGGCTCATTTTCAGTGTAGCAGCTTCAAGACTCATGAAAACTACATCCAGCCTGTTCTTATAATAAAATACCCTTGTAATATTTATTAATGTGAAATGTGCAGCTAAATGTTTGATGAAAGAGCCATTGTATGCTTGGGTTTACAGTAAACAGTTAAAGCTCTTAAAGTGAAGTTGAAGCAAGTGGAATATTTGCTTAGATTTGCCAAGAAGAAATATTGTAAATAATTCAAAGAGCGTAATTCGATTCTAGATTTTTCTGGGCTACGTGGCATATGGCCCTTCTGGTTTTGTTTTATTTAGGTTTGCTGCCTCTGTTACGTAACCGTTCTTTTTAGCCTGTAATTAAACTTCAAGGTCAACGAGGAATTAAGCGGAGAGGAAGTTCATGTAATGGAAACGAGCGGGGCTGGACCCGGCCGCGTTACATCACTCCCTTGCTCCTAACGGCTGGGGAGGATGGGAGAGGGAAGGATGAGCCCAAAACCCTCCGCGGTGCCGGCAGACGAGGAGGGCAGCGGGCGAGGAGAGCCAGCAGGGATGCTGCAGCTGGAGCGCGCTCTGCCAGGAGCTGCTGCACCCGAACAATTTGCTCTGACCCCATTATACGGCCTCGCTCTTTCAAATAACGTGCGTCGAGTCGTGCCTTACATCATTTCTCAGGAGGTGTCGCCGAAAACCTGGTTCACATCTGAATAGCGACGATTTTTTTCTCGTTTAGAGCTCCTCAGGTGAATAGCGCCGCGTAAGTGCTAAGTGTTATTATTTATTAGTCGCATATATTCCCTAATTACTTTGCAAATACGATCATTATATTTGAAGTTACAGAGTACTTCAAACATTAATTGCCACATAACTTGCAGATTTCAGATCTGATACACAAACCTAATCATCAGTCATTAAGTATTAAAGAAGAGAGCACTGGAAATATATTAAATTACTTCAGATCGCTGATTAAACCTAATCCTTGGAAACTCCTAAAAGCCCGCGGAGGCGCCGAGATTCGCTTCCGAGTGACCACTGGGGAAGGAGGCCTGAATCAGCACCGAATGCTTTAATCCGCGGGGATCTCAGGAGGAGCAGAGGAGAGGATGCGAAACCTGGGCGTGCTGGGCCCGTTCCCCGCTCCCCCGGCGTCTGGGGCTGGCACTCGGCGGCGGCAGCATGCGGCTCCGGGGAGGCGTTGGGTGCTGGATGGCTCCCCAGCGTCTGTCGTTGCGCTTGACGCCCCGCTCCCTTCCAGAGCGGTGGGCTGGAGTGACAAGACAAAGACACAGGCAGCGTGTGAAATCGCTCTCTCCTGCCTTTTTTTTCTTATTGCAGAACCGCCGGAAATCTTCTCCCTGCCTTCGCCGTGGTCACCGTGACATCTCCTCGGCGAGGACCAGCCTACGCCTGTGCTAAAACTGGTGTTCCCGGGCACAGGCCCAGCCACAGAGGGGAGGAGAAGTGCAGAAGCTGTCCTTTCCCCAACGTGCTCCAAGGTTCATTAGAGTTGGAAACCCTATTTTAAAGCCACGTGGTTATTTCATGACCCTGGTTAGAAAAAAATGGCATTTTCAAGTTCACCGTGGATAACACCTTTCTAGTTTTTCAGCCCCGTGTTGTGCTGGCACACAGAGAGGAAAGAGAGCCCCTGGTGCAGAGCTTGTGCTGGGAACACAGAAAAAGCAGCTGGGAGAGCTCTTGTTTGGCAAGTGGAGGTTAGGAGCTATATTCCACGCCTCTTTGAACGTTAAGAGGTGAAGATAAGGCAACAAAAATACAATTTAGAGGGTTGTTTTGTTGGGTACTGGTGTGACGTAGCTCTGTGGGCTCCAAAGGAGCTAATTTACTCGAGGTTAGGTAGTCGGAGAACGTGTTGCTGGTGGTTGGATCCCCAGAAATGTGCTTTTCCACTCCCAGCCACGGCTGAATTACCGGGTGATTTGTGCAAGCCCCTTCCCCTTCAGCTCCCTCCTCGCGAGCCCTCCCTGCCGTGGGGGCTTGTGACTAGTTAGACCCACGCGGAGCAAGAGCAAACCTCATTTATGCCCATTTTGCACATGTCAACGGCATTTAAAAGTTCCAGCTTAGATGTACTTTAAGGTGTTATTTAAAGGAACGGTGTGTTGAGCGTTCCCGGCATTTATCTTTGTTATTGTTTTGTGGGGTGTTAGGCTTTTGGAAGGATATTTATATGTGAAATAAAATTCTGTTATATTCGCTTCTTCCCAATTCGTGGATCAGTGTGACCTGTAAAAATGTGTCACAAACAAAGTAAATTTCCAATAGGTAGGGAAATTATTGCAAAAATACCGACCCAGCCCTGCGATTTCTTTTATTTATTTTGGTTTGGGAAACAAGCTCAGTCTGAATGTATCTTTTTCCCAAGAAAACTGTTACATTGTTTGGGAAATGTTTGGGAAACAAAGTCTCAATGTGTCTTTTTCCCAAGGAACTGTTACATTGTTTTTCCTTCACGATAAGTTGCAGCGTCCTTGCTACGAGCGCAGCCTCTGCGCCCCCAAACCATTGCGGATGGGCAATTCCAAGGAGCGAGCGCAGGCTGAGCCCCCGGGACGCGCCCTCATCGCCCCGTAACTGCTCCAGAGGGAAAACCAGTTTGGCTGGGTCAGAGCTGGTCTCCTCCTCATCCTCCCCTGCAAACTTGGGAAGAGTTTTCCTCCCAGCCTCTCGGCGGATGTATTTCGGCGCCGCTCGCTTTCTCATTCTGCAGACGACACACTGACACAGAGCAGGTTTCGTTGCCAGAGGAAATGCCAGAGAGGGAGACAAGCTGACACCCACAGGCCACCGCCGAAAGAAATTGGCATCTGGGCCTCGCAGCTGCCAAACCTTCCCGACGAGTGGCCGCGGCAATCAGCTCCAGCGATGGAGCAAACCGAGGAGGAGGAGGAGGCGAAGGGCATGTGGTGCACAATCAATGCTGCAATCAAAGGGGAGAGGCCGTGCCAGCTGGTTACTACGCTCCCGTCTCCGTGCCAAAAGCACAAAATAATATTTAAAGAAAACGTCGACAAAAGGCCGGCAGCTTGCGCGGCCCGGCGCGGCGAGAGCGGAGGGCGAGGAGGTGGGCCATGTGTGCGAGGCCGCGCCAAGGGGGCTCCGGGGCCCCTTTACGCCCCGTGCCAGCTCTTTTTAGGCTTCGGCGCCGCTCGGAGAACTGCTGCTGCTTTTAAAAGTACAGGTCGTGCCAGGAAAAAAAAAGCAGAACGTTGAGATCTGTGCGACTGCACGGCTGAGAGCGGGGATATTGCAGCGGCGGCGGCGGTGGCAGAGTCGGTTAATAGCATAAGGCTGGCTCTGTGGTGCAGATGTCAAGAGGCACTGGCTGCTTTTAATGGGCAGGCCGACGCACAACAAACATTGGAATGTGTCAAAACGGGAAAACGATTCCTATCATCCACCACCCGAGTCGTTTCGCTGTGTTGACCGTTCCATGTAGCTCTTTCGAAAATGTATCTGAGTGCAAAAGTGAAATGGATACGAGAAAAAGACGCGAGCTCTCTAGCGATGGCTTTGCAGAGACCAGCCGCCTACCACGAGACCCAGACTTTGTGTCTGCTCCGCCCAACTAATAAAAAAGAGTCTGACAGGACCTGGGGAGGTCACCAAGTACACCCTCGTCCCTGCCCAGGATTGATTCACGCCTAAGTTGCACGGCAAAGCAACCGGGGACGGTGCAGGTGTTTCATGTATTATTGAAAAGGATCTGGAGCACTTGTAAGCACTGTAGAAATAATAAGTAATAACAATTTCGAAGAGGCATGTTCCCAGATGAAAGCTGCATCGCGAGACGCGGGGAAGGGAGGGCGCAGGGACGCGTTTGGGCATTCGTCCTGGAATAAAAGCAGTCGACTCGTCGTTCTGCTGTGTGCAAGGAGGAAAGCACGTCAAGTTTTATCGCCTTCCCGGCGGTCCCAGCCCCGTTAGGCAGGGCTGCACGGCCCACGAGTGGCGTCACGTTGGTGCGTGCGTTGGTGTTTAGCGAAAGATGGAAACTTTGGATTGTCCTGGTGAATGTACGGCGAGCGTCGAAAGCTGACGCTGCCCGCTGCAACCTGGGACGCTCCTGCTTGCTTCGTTCGAAGGACCATTGCAGTATTTTTAGACATCAGCGGCTTCAAATTTGGCTTGGCCTCCAGATTGCTTTGCTGTTGCTTTTACACCACGGCATGGAATACACCAAACCACATATTTCAGCTCCGGGGTAACGGATTTATTATTGATGCGCCTGGACGGTGCCAAATGTAAAGTAGCGCGGGCGATTGAATAAAAAGGCCTTTTTTGCACAACCCAAATACCAGTATTGCTCTTGTGATCTGTGTGAAACAACCATACTGCAGGAGTGTATTATGTCAAGCAAAAATTTTGCTGTAGTTAGGTGCAAAATTCACTGTTTTTCTGGTGAAAAAGGGGTATTATTTTTGCAAAGAGTTGCCTTGTTTGCTGTTTCTAGAAGTAAAATATAAACAAGATCCGAACGAGCTTGCTTCTCAGAACTCACTGCTAAAAATCTCTCTGTAAGTACAAGACAGATACAGCAGGTTTGATCATCTTCTGGTTTAACATTCTTGGAATATTTCTATTTGCTTGGAAGAATCCAGGATTCAACCTGATTTTCTGATTTTGCCCTTCAGTCTTTTCCATCCTCTTTCTTTTTCTTTTTCTTTTTCTTTTTCTTTTTCTTTTTCTTTTTCTTTTTTTTCTTTTTTTTTTTTTTTTTTTTTTTTTTTTTTTTTTTTTTTTTTTTTTTTTTCTTTTCTTTTTCTTTTTCTTTTTCTTTCTTCTCCTTCTCCTCCTTCTCCTTCTCCTTCTCCTTCTCCTTCTCCTTCTCCTTCTCCTCACTGTCTATTTGCTAATATCTGGGATTTTTATGTCTCTTCTTTTCTTACGTATCTTGATTAACACCTCAGATCTCAGTCATCTTTGGCCACTCTCTAGCTCTGGGCAGGACCCCTGCGCTGCATTCCTGTCATGCTTTTTACCTCCCCCTTGTCTAGAGCCTTGTTGCTGGATCAGACTGGGTTTCACAGCTAATACTTCTCCCAAAGTTGTTTGACGTTGAAGATGACAGATTTGTGGAATTAAGATTTTTTCTTCGGGGAACCTCCTTCAGAGAGGTGTTGCGCATCCCCATCACTCCTTTATTGGGACGGTACCTGTCACATTTCTCCCACCGCTTTTCTCAAACTCGGTTTACTCCTGAATCTACTGCTGTCTACTCCAGTAGGCTGTGAGATTTTGCAAAATGCAGGTGTCATTTACTTCCTTTGCTCCTGGCTCTGAATTCACCCGTGGCATTTCCCAGGACAATTTCTGCCCTTCCCAGCCCGAACATTCCCTTCGCTACAGAGCATTCGCTTTCTTCCGTTTCAGCATCTGCCGTGGGACCCCTGATAAGTACCATTTGATAAGCTAACTCAGGAATTATCCTTATCACAATAAAATGGAAAAAATAAGCCCTCTAAGAAAATGAGGTTTAGCAACGCTTGGGATCTGGCCCAAGACTGAATTCCGCGGCTCGTACTTATCTCATTTATGCGTCACTGCAACTGTCCTCAGCATCGTAAATAATGGGAATAAAGATAACAGAGCTCCATACTCTGTGTACACATTTTGGACTCAGTTTGGGGGTTTCAGCTGATCCTTACCGTTTTGGTTGCAGAAAATATTTAGTGTATGTACTTTTTATTGGAATGTTTTCGTCTCACTAAGTAACTCCGGCTGCTTCGGCTGATGCTTTGGAGTGCCGTTGCCTCGTTTCTGCTCCGTTAAGATGTTTCCGGCGTTGACAAACTGCCCAGGCTAGCTGCGGGTTTTATGTGCTCCCCCTTTTATATTTTCAATGTCACTTGTAACAGGCGGGCGGCCCGTGACAAACAACTGCGAGCGGTGCGCCAGCCGTAATGCAGATACTCTATATGCATACGACCCTTATCTTTTATAGCATAAACTGTACTTGCGCCGGCGCCCGAGATGGGAACGCAAAGCCAGAGCTACGAGAGAGCTAACCCACCTGTCGGAGGGTTTCTGTCGCTCTTCCAGGGAGTTTACGACAGCGCTGCCTGGTAGGAAACAGCATCGGGACTGAAAAGATTCTTCTTGGAGAGACTTCTTGCCTGTCCTACTTGCCCAGAATTATGTGTTGTGAGAAATCATCCCTTTTCCCCAAGAAATTCATTCTGAGCAAAGAGTTTGCTGTTGATTTCTTTTTATTTCTCGCAGCCTCGTATCCTGGCTAAAGTCCTTCAGTGCAGAGCAATGTGTTACTCCGACTGCGCACCTGCGGGTTGTCCTGCCATGCTGGGACTTCGTACTCTTTCCGCTGCGTGCCTGGGAAACGCGGTCAAGAGGTGTCTGGTGTATCTTGTGAAAGGAAACGTGTAGTTGCGAGAGAGGTGAAGATGTGCAATATCCTTAGCGTAAGGAGTGACCACGGGTCTCTGGAAACTCATTCATTTTGATACCGGACTAGGAATTCACGGATTCTTTTCCTACTCGTGGATCCTTTCTGTGTGCCCCAGCCTCCTCTCCTGCTCTTTTGGCTGTTTCACACTGAAGCCTGAAGGAAGGAGCAGGCTGGCTTCCCTTTCCCTTGGGGTAGGGGAAGAGGAGCTGGGTGATCCTGAAGGACCATTGGGCATCACCTGAAGAGGATTCTTTTCTTGTTAGGAAATAAGCTAATTGTTCCAGCCAAGTGCCTCTTCCTGCCCACGTACCTTCTACAGCAATGATTTTGGCCATCCTCCACCTAGGTAAAGGCTTGGCTGTGCAAAGCTCAGCTGGAATTTGCAGCCAGGAGTGACGGCTGCGAGCCCGCGGGGTGCTTTAGGTGGGAGAAGGCTGCAAAAAAGCTCTTGGACGCACGGCGTCCAGCACGGGCTCCTGCAGGCAGGCACCTGTGAGTCCTGCGATGCAGAGAAGTCGGGGAGCTGAGGAGCCCGTCATCGTCACGAACGCCGCCGAGCGCCACGCGCCGCGCTAAGGAACGATCAGCGCAGCGCAGAGCGAGCCCGAGACTGCGCCGTAAACCACGAGGATGCGGAGAGAGACGGAGCCTCGAGCAGCCCGGATCGGCTCGTGAATATTTCATGGGGCGCCGGAGCCGAGCGATCTGCAATCCCCCGTTTTCCACAGCTCCTTTCCGAAGCCTGCTCTCCTCTCCTCTCCTCTCCTGCCGATGCTGCTTTCTGTTTGTCAGGAATGATTACCCTTCCCTTTTGTTAATAACCGAGCTGAAATGCCCAGGCCGGTGCTTGGGTTTATAAGCATCCCCAGCAACATCGTCGGTGATGTCAGCTCCGAGTATGCTAATTAATCTATAGTCCCTCTTCTGGCTGTTTCTGCAGTAACAGAGCAAAAATAATTTTAGGTTATGTATCAAGGCTGCCCGTTGTTCAGTTTTTATTGGTTTTCTCTCCGTGCGGCAGAATTACAAAGACACAAAAAAAGAAAAGCTTTGCTTTCGGGGTAGGGGCCAGACTCTGGTGCGGTGTAAGGCTCCAGCTGCAGGTTGTGGAGCCAGCCCGGGGCCGGGATGCTGAGGATGGGACGGAGTGAGGGTGTGGGATTTCGGGGTGTCACCCACCCCACGGCGTCACGGGGGCTCCTGGGGGCACCTGCCATTTCCCACTTCATTTTCTACCGTCGAAGTTTTCCCAGGCTTGGGGAGCTTCTCCAAGCACCTGGCGCTTCCCTCCCCTCTCCCCGTTTTTTGCTGGAGGAGGAGAGCGATTCCCCAGTCCCCCGTCCCCACGCTCGCACTGGGGTTACCCAGCTCCAGTTGGAGCTGCTGGGATCTGCAAACCGGATAACCCCTGAGGGTGCCGCCGAGCCATCTACCAGCCGTGACTTAGTAGTAGTAATCTTTACTAATATTTGCAATAGAAGCAGCATTTCGCCCAGATTAGCAAACTTCACAGTGGCTTATTTGCAGACTGGAATTTGTAAATGAAGGGAAGGGCTGAGAAAAGGGGACTGGGGATGACACAGTTATGACACAGGGGAAATCTAGTTATGAGAATTTATCCTCTTCATTAAAAGCTACTAAGATCTTCATCTCTGGTATTTAATGTACCGAATTCAATATTCCGAACGGAGTTTGCATATAAAAATAGCAACGTCGTATTTTTAAAAAGGGGAGAGGGGGGAGGGAGAGTTTTAACTAAGCCTCACGCTTTAATAGCTTTTTTATTTTCATAAATACAAGCTCTGGGAAATATTTGTCAGGCAAGGATAAACTCTTTGCAATAAGTGAAGGCTTTTCTCCCCATGAAAGTTGTATTTTCCTTCTTCATGAAGCAAGATGCCCCGAGAAGTAAAAATTATGAATCTTTGGGAAAGGATCCTTTGCCCTCAGTAGAGAGAGAGAGGCTTGAAAACCCTGGGTTTACAAATGAAGAAATGAATGAATAATAAAAACCACACCGCCTAAAATCTAATTAATTTGAGCGAGTCGATAACTTTCTGTTTCTGGATGCTGGTACCAGAGGAGGAAGGGGGGCTAAAAAAAAGAGGGATGCGAGACTTTGCGTTTTCATTCAACTACTTGGAAAAAAAATCAGGAAAAATTGTCTGTACGGTGCACACAAGGTGCCCCCAGAACCCCCTTGCCGTCCCAATTTTTGCTTGAGACGGTTTCTCTTCTGCCCAGGCGAGCGGACCCAAATAGCTCAGGCAGCTGCCAGCCCCTCCGTCTTCCGTTTGGCTCGCGAAGTGGCGCCGAGCGGACCCGACTGGCGCTTTAGCCCGGCGAGCGCGCCGAGGTCACCGTTTCCCCCCCGCTCCACGGGGCCGGTGAGTTTAGAAACGCTCATTTTCCGTCGACGGATCCGCGTTCGGCTCTCGAGCGTCCTGCCGGCGCGTAACGGCCGGGAGCGATCCCGCGCGAGGTCTCCGCCGTCGCCTAAACACGAGGTTTCCGAACTGTTCCGAGGGGAGTCGTTTTTGTCTCTTCAAATCAGGGGAAATTTCTCCTGGAACTCCTCGGTGGGAGCGCGGGGGGGACGGAGGCCGCCCCGGCGGTACCTCCGCGCCGCAACCGGCCCCGACACCTGGTTGGGTCGGCGGCGCCGGCTCAGCGCCTCGGCGGCGGTAACGGTTTGGAAGCGGGATGCTAAACAAGATATATACACGATGTCAAATATTGGCTGCACACATCTAAGCCAATCACTTCTAAATAAATTAACCATGGCATTGCCTAATACGATCCACCTGCTTTCTTCCTCGTGTTGTTCCAGACCCTACCTGAACCCCCCTTTGATTAAATGTCAAAAGCTTGCCTTGTGCCTGCAGATTTCACTGAAGGCGGATAACAGAAAGGTTCCTCCTGTGACTCCATAAAACTGAAATAAATTCCACTGGCATCTTGTAAATTTTTATTTTCTACAATGACTGCAGGCCCCATCTGCGACCCAGCTGTTATTAGAAGGGAAAGCGTTGGCCCTTCTGCATTACAAAACAGCATAGAACAGTAATTGCCAGTGGAAGAGATTAAGTGTAGACACTAAAAATGTTTACTCGCAATGAATATGCATAACGATGGGTAGGAAACAGCACTGGAAGATTAAAAAGAGAGAAGGGTTTGTTTACAAGGCTGGGAAAAAAAAAGAGGGGAATGTCAGTTGGCCCCAAGCCTGAAATAGGAACGAAAAACCTTTGGGCAAGGCATTAGGGAGAAAAACAGATGGTTTGTGAACCTTTTATTAGATAGAAAAATCATTAATCAAGCCCAGGCTGGAAATGGCAGGGTTTTTGGTAGTTCATATTTTAGTTTATTTTTTCTTAAAGTGACAGTGCGCTATTTCGTTGACAGTCAGCGCCGCGGAGCCCCTTTCCGCAGGAGAAGCAGCCGCTTTCGCGTGCGGCACCGGGAGCACGTCTGACTTTAGGTCCGTGCTCGCACCAAGCTGTTCTGCAGAGGAAATCCCTCAGTAGGGTTTCACATTTCAGCACCTGTTTTGCCCGTATAGCGAAGCAATTAAAAACAGAAAAAAAGGGGAAAAAAAAAAAAAAAAAGAAGGGAAGGAGGGAGAAAAAAAAAGCGCAGCCTGGTTTATTTTTTCATGGTCGCTTCGTTCCGACTTCGGGGGGGGGAAGAAATGTAGGGCACGCAAACTTCTGCAGCCGAGCTCATGAATAAAGAGCCATTTAGCAGCGCTCCTCGCTGTGTGCACCCTCCATCGTGCCCCCGTTTCCTTTTTTTTCTGTCGCTAGAAGACTCCAAATAACGGAGTTTTTGCTGCAGTCACGTACCCGCGAGCCAAAGGGGAACCTGGTCCCCCGCGCCCCTGGCTGGGGGTGGCCTGGCCGAGCCAAATGCCGGCGCCTCGCCGTGCCTCAGGCTGGGGCTTTGTTCATCCCTTGCTCCCCTTGTGCCATTTCCCAGGCTCAAAGCAGGGCGTTAACGGCTCGAGGCCATCAGCCTCCCTTTCCCCCCAGCCTCTCGTTTACCCCGAGCGTGGTTCTGGGCAGGCAGCACCCACGGCGGGTTCGCCCAGTGCCTCCGGTCGCCTCGGGGCGGATCCGCCTTCAGCAGGGCTGAACGAGTCCTCTTTCGCATATTTTTAGATCTAAATTATTAGGAACGAGAGGTGGTACGTTTGAAAACAATTAAAAATGGTCCCATCTCTAGATGATGTCGACCCTTCGGTACGGTCAGCCATACGTTACAGCTTCTTCAGGGCCAAACTGTGTCTCTTCCTTCCCTCCCCCGGGTGTAAATCTGCTCGCTCTCCGGTTTTGAATACCTCGAAGCAGGAGCAAAGCCAGGCTCCCGGTTTCCGATTTCTGATCACGGTGGTTGTGTTATAAATCTGGGGCAAATCCGCAGACTCCCGCGGAGTTACCTGGCATTTGCATTTACGTAACCGAGTTGGTAATTTGGTCTGGGAGCATTTAAGAAATTAGGAGAGAGGAGAGGAAAGAAAAAAAAAAAAAAAGCTAGAAACCTCAGCTTTGTCAAAACATCGACACAAATAAGAGTTACGAAAGATGACATTAAGAATGAACCAGAAAATATTTAACAGTAAACTCGAGACCAAAAATAAAGCCAATATCCTTCTTTGGGGAATAAAGGGGAATGGTTTCTTTTTCCAATTTCTTTTATACCACAGAGGAGCTGCCCACACATTTCCTAATTCTTAGACTAATAACTCTGAGATGAACTTCCTAAAACATATGAGCTTCATCAGAGCGGGGGGAGAGAGGGGGGGAGAGAACGAGGGGGAAGTACAAAATGATCTTTGTAAGAAATAGTAGCTGGGATTGCTAGCGTTGCATATGTTACAGCACATCATTAATAACAGTGATCAAAAGAAAAAGAACATCTTAGCAGCTGCATCAAATTATTATAGAAATTGGAATTTTCAAATGAGCTCAGAGTTAAAAAAAAAAAAAAGGAAAGAAAAAGGAGAGCAGAAAAAAAAAAAAAAAAAAAAAAGAGCACCATGCACTGGAGGTCAGGTCACTTTGCAGAGCCCCAGGATAATCCCGAAAGGTATTGAAAGGGCTGGCATGAAAAATAAATTCTTATTCCTATTATGGTCTTTGCAAGATTACTACACAAAATGGGGAGGGGGAATCTGAATCTCCTCTGGAGGAATTTGGAAACCGGAGTCTCCTCTGTGGGAACTTCTCCATGTGTGCTCCGAAACCAGCTCTAAATGCCCACCTGGGAGTCACCCCAAAAAACCCCCCGGAGAAAGCGGTTTGCGGGCTCTGTCCCCGGGCTCTGGCCTCCCAGGAGGCAGCTGAGAGGTTCCCGGAGGCCAGCGGATAAACACGCTCTTCCTCCGATCAAAACTGGTGCGCGTCCATGGGTTTTACACCCCCCTGTGGAAAAGGAGTGGGAGGGATGCTGCGGCTCGCTCGAGGAACACGTCCGAATGTCGTCTCCCACCGCAGGCTTTATGGCACGGTGTCACGCAAAGGTCTCGCGGAGCCCGGCCAAGCGCAGCCCTCCCGCTTCGCGCCGAAATATTCCGTTCGCGGAGGGATGAAGCCTTTCGGGGAAGCTGCGCATCCCGGGAACGGCTGGTGGAAAGTGGGTTTTCCACCCATCCCACATTTGGGAGCCCTGTCCCTTTGCTGGGCACGGCCGCCCAGGGGCTCAGCGATGCCCCGTCGGTGGGTGCTCTAGGAGAAACCCGGCGGGGAGAAGCGGCGGAGGCCCGATCCCCCCCCCAGACTGCACCAGCTTTGGGAAATTAATTGGTGGGTTTACCCGTGTCAGCGGGGCTCGCCGGAGAGAGAAGCGGTGCTCAGCAGGAGCAAAAGGTGATGCGCAGAAACTCTTTAAAGGCTCAGGTTTGATCTCGAAATGAAAGCCTGTCTTAAAAACGCATTCCCAAGCCCCCTCCCTTTCTTTTCAAGCAATGTTTTTATAATTCGAACCAGGGCCAAAGGCTCCGGTTACACATCTGCCTTTTGCATGGGATGTTGCAGTCCACCTTAGCCAGCAGTAAAAGCACAGGTGTTTCGGTTTTAAAGTAACCATTTTAAAAATAAACTCCGAACGGGGCCTCCGATTCTTATTTTTTATAGCTGGCCGCCTTCCCGCCGCAGCGCGTCGGCGCGAGGGTTAAGCCTTCGAGAAGGTCCGCTCGTGACTTCGCTGCTCTTCCATCTGGTGGGAACCCTGAAAACCATTTGTAAATTAATTTTTTACTTTGAATGCATGCTGCCGCATACAGTCGTCGCTGGATCCTGCACAGACAGCTTGCACTGCTGCTTCAACATGTCTCCAGCGACAAGCTCGGCTCCTACTGATTCGGAATGCAGGAGAATAAAATCATTAAGTATGTATGTCCATTCTGCCCGCGTGCCTTCTCCCCATACTTTATGCCATAATTATCATCACATTAGTTTGGTAAATAATGTTGACACATGGTTCCAGAACAGCTGTAGAGTGTCCATCTGACACCCGCACAATCAGAAGTTCAGCTCTTCAGGAAAAAAAAAAAAAAAAATTAAAAAAAGCACAGATTGAGGCTCCCGTTTCTCCGTCTACGCGCCGAAGACGCGGGATCCCCGCTAGCCCCGTCACAGATGAGAAAATCTATTATTTCCTATTAAATCCCTCCGAATAATCCATTCATCTGATCTTGGAGAAATGCAAAGCGCTCATTAATCATACGACTGGTGAGCACTGATTTACAGATTAATCTAATTAGACCTCATTTGTTTCAGGTGAAAGCAGCTATATTAACAACCGCTGCCCAGCGCACAAAGCCCCGCACATGTGGCTCCGTGTAGAAGTCAGGATCAATTACGAGATTGACTTTGCGCCGCTCGCGCTGCCCTCGTCGAGGGTCTGTCGGCGTTTCCATTACGAATTCAAACCCTGCTTTTAAGGGATTTATTGCTCAGCCATAACATTGGGTTGACTCTTGGCATCCAAGATCTAAGCCGGAGATCGCCGGGTGTTTAGTAAAACCACTCAACCTATTTCAAGGCCCAGGAGGGGGCAGGGGAAGGGGAAATCGGTTTTTTTTCAAGCTTTTGTTTTACAAATATAGATTTTTTTTTTGTCGAATTAATTTCTGGAATTAAGTCTTCGCGTCAAGTGGACGGAAAAAAAAAAAGCAATGGGATGACTGATTCCTGCCCCTCCTCTGCCACCCCCCTTCAAAACTACGGGGAATGGGGTCGTGCTCTTGGGACACCCCATAATAACCCTCGGGAATGCGCAGGTGAAGGGAGCAGGGACCTCAATAAACTCAGTTAAGACTTTTGAAAAAAAAAAGGGTATGAACGATGCTTCCAAATGAGCAATTGATATTTTTAGCCAGAAATTGCCCTTTTAGTTTAACAGATGTATGCTTTGGACTCACCGCTAGATTAAAGTGGAAACCCGTGCGTTTAACTGACAAGGCAAAAAAAAAAAACCCACGTTAAGCCTGCTCGTGGGATGCGGAGGGAAAAAAAAAAAAGAAGAATCTGCTAGGAAAAAGCCCAACAGAAATGCTTCCTATTTATTTTCATCAGCATCTAGGTAAATACAATGTAATGGGAATATTTAAAGACCTATAATCTTATTTACATTCTGAGCATGAATACAGTTCCCAGTACATTGCAGACATCTGTCAGACAAACAGACAAGACTCTGCAAAGATATTTAACATGCTCTTCTCCTAAACAGCTAGGAAGCTGTTTGGGGATTTTGGCAGGATAGCTGGGACATGACATGTCTTTTTTCCTTCTATTTTTTTCCCCCTTTGTTTTTTTTTCTTCTCGATTTCTTCGGCTCCTTCCGAGCAAGCTGAAGAAATTCTGTTTGATAGGGTCTTTACCGTGAGAACTGCAGGGATAACTCCTGGGCCGGTCTTGACTCGGAGGGCTCTCCCCTGGCCCATGCCTACCTCAGGTGTATTTTCAGGGGTTTATTTCCCCCCCTCTCCTTTTAATAGGAAAATAACCTGGCACAAGGACTGTGAAACACGTTTGAGTGTTTCTCTTCAATCTGCAGGGCAGGATAAAGCTGCCTTTCCAGCCTACGTTAGGAGCTGCGGTTCCGTTTGGCAGGGACGGGTTTGGGGAGCTGGTGGGGGGGGAACCAGGAGGGACTTTTGTTCCCATTTACCTTCTGCTTGGCTCACAAAAGCATCTCCTGTCTTGGATCGCGTCGCGGTTTGGTTTTTTCCCTGCTGGGAGCAGCACGTGGGACCCGGGATCCTCCCTCCCAGGGGAAGCTCAGTGTGAGTGGGATGCGCAGCGTGGGCGAAGGGTGGTCGCCTTGTCCCTGTGACGCCTGCTGCCTGGCCCCCCCGGCTTCTCGGGTGGCAAAGCCGCCAACTGGGGCTCGCCTGCTGGCTCCAGCCCCTTCAGGACACGGTGCTGTCGGTCCCGTGCTGCTCCTCGTTCTGCTGAAGACAAGGAGGACGCCGCTGCGTTCCCCGAGATCTCCTCCTAGCCTGTTTTCAGCCGCTCCACACAATATTGCCGCACAATTTGGAGCGTCTCCTCTCCGGTTTTTTTGGATGCGAGACTTAGCAACGGAGGAAAGGTGCTAAAGAGAGACAAAACTTGTGTGGGTGGCTGGAGATTAGCCATTTGGAAATCTCTCCTTTTCTTTGTACCGCAAGCTGTTTGCGCCGTCGCGCTCCAGACCGGCGGTGCCGACGCCTCGCGCCGAGCCCGCGCCTTCGCTGGGGTGAGCTTACGGGTGAGCTGCCCGAGCTCTGCCCGGACCGGAGCAAAGGCTGCCCCGGTGGAGGTGGAGCAGCTCCAAAAGGGTCTCCTCCTCGCCCAGCGGGCAATTAGGGACGTGGCGGTGGCCCCGGCTCGTTAGGCGGCATCCTCGTCCCCGGTTGAGGTCGAAACGCGGCGGCGGGCGCCTTTCAGCCGCCGCTGGCTAACCTCATCGGCGCAAAACCCCCGGCTCCTCTTCTGAAGCGCCGTTAAACGTTTCCAAAGACAAATATGAACAGAACCGCAACCAAACATGTACTGTATTAAAATCATTGATTCACAATATTTAAATTTCCAGCTAGCCTCCAATTAGCAGGCTTTCCAATATTTGAACAGAAGACCATTTTAATGCAATTACAAACACATTTTAGGCATCTAAATTTTTTGCATAATTAGTTCCCTATTAAACTATTTATGTAGCCCTTTTTCCATCAGAAACAGAGAAAGCAGAACAATTTTATTCCTTACTGTTACAATAATTAACTATGCAAGTAGAACAGCATATTAATAGAGTATAATTTGTTTACATTTAAAAGAAAATTGTGTTAGATTAGCATAGCAAAAGACTATTTCCATATCCAGGCAGTAATATGCGGGCCTAATAGCAATTTACAGTGCAGTTAAAGAATATTATTAATAAAGTAATACAGTGTAATTCTGTTTGCCCCCGCCATATTTCACAATGTCCTTAATTACAGCTAATTCCATCGAGACTAATTTGGGGGTTATTAAGCGGTAGACACAGGAATCTTAAACACAACCTTTGTTAACGAGGAAGTTGCGAAGTTACCGGGGAGCCCGCGGCGGCCGGACGCGGCGGGAGCCCCACGCGGATGCGTTTCTGTCGCCCGCCTGGCGATCGCCGGGGCTGTCAGGGCTTGGGGTGGGGTTTGGGGGGGTTTGGTTGGGTTTTTTTTTCTTTTATGCCAAGCGTTTTGCTTCCTGGAGGAGCTCCCCTGGGTGTTTAATTAGGTGAGATGAGTTTAGCATGGGCTTGTGAGATCAATAATTCTAATTCTAATTCTAATTCTAATTCTAATTCTAATTCTAATTCTAAAATTCTAATTCTATTTCTAATTCTAATTCTAATTCTAGTCTGCCTGTGTTGCAGGCTCAGCAGTCCCAACTTCCTCAGGAATTCACTCTTTGTGATAAGATTTCTGAGCTTATAAACAGGGGAGGCCCAAGACAGTCACCGCTTTTCCTCCTTTCCCTCCACATCCCCGTGAAGTCACCAGGATGACAGGGAGAAAGTTCCTTTGAGCGTGATTTGTGCCCAGAGAAGGTTCTTCCTTCCATGGGCAATCAAGATGTTTTCTGTTCCCGTATTTAGATGCACATCAATGCACTGGATTAAATTTCCCCACATGCCAGTGTGCCCCAGCATATGTTTTCAAGGCGCAGACTACACATGGCATCATGCTAAAATGATTTGTGGCGAAGTCACACAAAGCCCAACTAAGTGATTTTTTTTAATTGTGCTCTTGAAAGCGATTACGCTCCTTCTCTTCTGGGAACAGCCCCACCTTTGGGCTGAGAGTCCTTCAGCTCCAGCTCTTCCAAGCAGACCATCGGTGGGGCCACAGAGAAGGGCTGGAGAGCAGTAGCAGGTACGGTGAGTTTTATCGGTGCGAAAAAAATCAATTTTAGTCACCTCAAAAGACCCATAAGTTAGGCTTATTCTGCAAATTTCCAAACTACAAGTGCCAAACTCCCATTCAAATGCCGGGTAATCCAAAGTTCTCATCAACTCCTCATATCAGAACCGCAGTTATCCACAGCCCATTTCTCTCCACATCGCTTTTAAACAGTTTTGCTTTTTATTTTTCGAAAAATTATTGTGTCACTCTCTGTAGAATTTGCATTCGGAAGTGCTAATTTCAACCCAGGACCGACTGGTAAACATGGTTCTGCAGTAATTAGCTCCACCAAAAAGTAAAAAAAAAAGGAAAAAAAAACAAAAAGGAAAAAAAAAGAAGAGAAAGAGAGAAATCATAGCTGTATCTTCATATCCTGCAGATGGCTAATATTCATATGTAACTGTCAAGCACATCCCAATGCCAAGCTCCAAAGCAGAGTGCATCAGCTTGTTCTTGCATCTGAGCCATTAAACCCAATGGGGCTCACGCAGAAGGATCGCAGGCTGCACCCGGAGCTGGCAGGCTCGCGGCTCAGCCCGTTCCAACAGCTCGGAGCCCTCGGAAAAAACGGGAAAAGTCTCCGGTGCCGCGAGCCGGAGGGAGCAGCTCCCGCTCTGGGTGCAAAGAGCTCCTCTAGCAAGTGGAGGAATGAGACGGGAAGAGCTTCAATCCATCCCAGCCTCCACCAAAAGAGGGAAAAAATGAAGCAAAACTTCATTTATTTCATAGAATCATAGAATCATAGAATGTTAGGGATTGGAAGGGACCTCGAGAGATCATCAAGTCCAATCCCCCTGCCAGAGCAGGAATGCCTAGATTATGCCACACAGGAACGTGTCCAGGCGGGTCTTGAATGTCTCCAGAGAAGGAGACTCCACAACCTCCCTGGGCAGCCTGTTCCAGGGCTCCGTCACCCTCACTGAGAAGAAGTTTCTTCTCGAGTTTAAGCGGAACCTCTTATGTTCCAGTTTCAGCCCATTACCCCTTGTCCTATCAGTGGTTGTCACCGAGAAGAGCCTGGCTCCATCCTCGTGACACTCACCCTTGATATATTTGTAAACATTAATGAGGTCACCCCTCAGCCTCCTCTTCTCCAAACTAAAGAGCCCCAGCTCCTTCAGTCTTTCCTCATAAGGGAGATGCTCCACTCCCCCAATCATCCTAGTTGCCCTGTGCTGGACTCAAGCGTGATGCCCCTGTGTAAAGAGTGGTGGCTTTGTATGTAAGAAGCTCAAAATCTTACTAACTGCTTTTAATAGCGCCGTGCGTTGCTCACGCCCAGCACAAAACCAGCACAAAACCCCACCCTCAGCTGCCTGGATGATCCAAATTGCCCCAAATCGAAGCTTGTTGGTCTCCTAGCAATACCAGATTTTTAAGTGATTTTTCTGAGCATATCTTGAAAACTTAATTTTCCTTCTGTTTTTCTTTTGTTGACCCCTCCAGCCTGTCCTGCTTTCACGAGTCAACAATCCACCAGAACTACTTGGCCAGATTATTTATTTTTTTCTTCCAAACATGCCTGATTTCTCAGAGGGAGCAAGGTATTTTTTGGGGGAGAAAGAGCTTTGCAAACGTTTCTGGCTGGCTGGTGTGAGCTTGGGGGAAGGAGTGTGGGTCTGACTTACCTTTGAGTAATTTGCTACACCTTTAATTAGCATCGCTGTTTAGTACAGCACACGAGTGCGCCAACACCTCTTCTCTGCAAGAGAGCTAAAGATGTACTAAATACGTCTTTTTTCTTTTTATTTTCTCGATGAATCACGCCATTTATTTTCTTAATAAAGGCACAGGTGTGAGTCAAGCCTTGTCTCCACTCTCCCAAATAGCCACCGCTCCACCGGGTCCTAGAGCCTATCACGAATCAGGATGTGGCATGAAAGAGTAACTTGACATGAGCTCACGGAGCCCTACAGACCTTTCTGAAGGCTGCAGATACAAGAAATCCAACACGAGTCCTGTTGGCGAGGCCTTAAAGACCCAAACCTGCGGAAAGCGGGTGCCCACAGATGAGCGCAGAAGCGATGCTCCGGCACCTCCAGGTTGCAAATCCTTCCTGCCTCCTCCTCTTCCCCTGGCACTGCTGCTGCACCGAGTTACTCCCTCCTCCTGACAGGAATATAGAGGCCAGACTCTGCATGATTCTGTGGTTCTGTGTCAGGCAGAGCCTCTGAAATACGTCAGAGAAAATCACCTGTTCTTGCAAGCCGTGTTCTCTTGCTCTGCTTTTTGTGGGATGTGGACTATGGGTCCTACCTCACCCAGATTCATCTTTGGGAATATTAGTTTGGCGGCATCTGCAGCAGAAGAGTAAGGGGTGGGGTTGGGACTGTGAGCGCTCGCAGGGAAGTTTCTTCCCCGCTGTACGCTCGCCAGCCAAGCAGGTGATTCCCCAGACGCCGGGTTGCTATGAAGAAAATTAATATTTAATGCTGCAGAATAATTAATGCCGCGGTGGTTAAAAGCACTTGTGGTGCGTGCGGCGCTGCGGCTACCCGGGAGGCGTTCCAGCCCGCCGGGCCTGACCGCGGGGCGAGCGGCCCTGGGGAGGAGGCGAAGCCCAACGGGGGCCGTTTGCCTCGCTCTTCTCTCCAGCCCCCCCACGTCGGCCCTGGTTTTGTGTGATTCGGGGGTCTGGGCGCTGTCACCTTCCCCTCGCGTTCGGCGCTCTCAAATGATTTGTCGTCTTCCTGCAGGAGGCTTTTGCCGATGCCGCCGTTACAAATCCCTTATTTTTTTTTCTCTTCTTTCTCCAGGAGGTGCTTTGAGATCCCCCGATTCCTCCCAGCGCCGGTTCAAACGTGCCTCTGGCAGCGGCGCTTCCCCGGTGACATTCTGAAATGCCTTCGGAAGGGTAACCGCGCCGACTGCCAGCTCGCGGCAAGTGGACGGCGTCGGCGGTACAGCAGAGCATCTTTCATTCCCAGTCCAGACGTGCAGAATTATCACGCGGCGCTTAGCGTGTGGGCTGGAAATCCTCGTCCCAAATAACGGAGCGGTTTACAACCCGTCTCTACTTTTTGACGCGCTGATATCCTCGAATAGCGACAATAAAGCTGCCGTCTTCTTTCAAGATCTTTGTCAGCTTTTGATCTGCAGCCAGAAGAAAACGGGATTCTGGGAGCTCAAACCTCCCAACCTGATAGCTTCTACCCTCAGCGAGCGCTTAGCGAGGGTAATCCGGGGAGATGGCGCGTTTCAAAAGCGGCGAGGGATAAAGTTCAGCTCGCCGGGAAGAAAAAAATAAATACACAAACTTCAAACCGGAGCGGCGTGAGCGGCCCCTGAATTTCCTCCTAAGACCGTCCTTTTTCTGTTAGGCTGACACGCAGGGATTTTGTGTGAAATGAAGGCCCTGAAAACCGCGGAGCCTGTCACTTCAAAGTGAAAACAACAGGTTAAATAGCTGATAAATGTTTTACCGATAAATATTTGGCCTGAGGAGAAGCCACACACACATGATCTCTGCTGATTTCTCTTGTGCTGACTGTGGCGTCGGAAGGCAGCTCACCCCTTGTGGAGAGTGAAAAGGATAACCTGGGAAAATGATCCTAAAAAAAAATAAATAAAAATAAAATAAATAAGAGCTAAGAATCCTCGAAAAGCTTTTTTATCGGCACTGAGGCTACAAGGCAGGCAGAGGAAAACAAAGTCAGCAGCGGCTGTAAATTGTCTGGAAACCATAAATTAAAATTAAAGAGTTCAAATATGATATAAAATCATTTAATCTGGATGATTTATGCTCGTTCTCAGATGCAATTATTTACTAACGCTTCTGTTTATTGCTCTTTTGACTTTTTTAATTACTGTATTCCAAAAATTCAATTACCCAGTCTAGTATATATTTCCAGCCATAGTATTGTAAATAAAAGAGAGAACCAATTAATAATGTGCTTAGCCTAGCAGAGCTAAACCAAGGGTGACGCCAAACGCCTGCGAAACCTGAGCAAGGGTTGAAAAGGAAGAGAGAGGAGCCCATCGCGGGGCTGCCACCCGTTATCGGCGTTTCTGGGGGTTTGCCCGACGGTGTCCGAAAAAATACAAACCGTCAGAACTTTTGGGGAGGGCAGGGGGGTGCTGCTGCCTTCGCCTCCGTTCGGGCACGTTCCCTTAGTAAAGATTGTGGCCTTTTATCTTGTTCTGTCAACACGCTGGGACACGACGGGGAGGAAATCAATCTGCAGTCACCTTAGGACGATTGCTCGAGCAATATCTCTGGGCTGAGCCCTCTGCTTGCAAATGGTGTTTGCTTTTTCTCTCTCTCCACGTAAATCCATATTCCTTCTGAGGTTTTTTGACCAGAGGTGCGTGTTCACCTACCTGCAGACCCTTTTTCCCTCCAAAATAAATCTGTTTACTGCCACGCACGGAGCTAATTTCTGCTCCTGCATCTCATGCCCAGTAAATCTCGCAGCTCCCGACCTCACAGCTCCGGTATTTCACGTGGTGATTTGCGAAACGCGATGGCGGCGCCGCCTGTAACGCTTGCAGCTCGCGGAAAATCGCGGGGTTTTAAAAGCAATAAGAAAGCACCCTCCAAATCCGCTTCTGTCCTCGGGAAAAAACAAAATAAAGGGAAAAAAAAAAAAGCCTTATAAACTGGAATTGATTCTTGTAAAACCGTCATAAAAAATAAATCCAAACATTTAGAAACATCTGTTGTGAAGCACGGGGTCTCTTTGGCTGAGGAGAAGGGCCCCAGATGCTAAGGGGGCAAAACCACCTCACCCCCTTCTTGGAATAAAATTTTAAAAAAAAGAGAAAACCGGTGAAATCCTTCCCTTTGGAATCTCTCGGTCAGGTGCAGCGGGGCGCGGTCGGGGTTTGGTTCCCGCAAGCCAACCCTCTGCTGCCCGCGGGAACGTCCCGCGACCGCAACCTTCCCGTTGGATTCTGGGCTCAACCTCATTTGAAATATTAATTAGGGCTAATTACTAAATTATAAATGGAGCCGCTTAACAGAGTAGTGGCTCTGCAACGAATCCGCCGGACTAACCTACGTATGCACGCGCGGGTAAAACCGACGTTTCTCCTCAAATTTGCTCTCTTTGACTTGGAAATAATTTAAATTTTTTGACGCGCCAGCTTGTTACTCCTCAGAAAATGGGAGGGATGAGGGTTTTTTTGACATTTTGACACAAAACCCGAATGAAATTTCAAAGGTTTAGCTCCTCGTGCAGCGTGAGCCCCGTAGTGCACCAGAGGGGAAATCGCTGAGGGAAACCACGGTTCTTCCCTGCAGAAAATAGAAGAGAAACCAGGAACGGGGCAAAGGGGAAGGGTGGTAACGCCTGCCAGGTCTTAGCACCGAGGAAATCCCTGGATCCCAGAAAAATTGAAATATTGGCTCCGTATTTGCGAGTCGTGCCCGGTAAAACACAAGGAGGAGAATACACGAGGAGGAAAATAGAAAAAGTGCATTTTTGAACAACTCTTCAAGGATGTCTAAAGGGGAGGGAGTGTGTTATTGTAGAATTTCCTTTGTGTTTATATGAAAACCATTCCAGATGGTTGGTCAGAGGAATCTACACCCAGACCAGATGCAGGCTGGTTAGTCTAGACTTGCTTCTGCTGGGGGATAGATGCAAAAAACCCCTTGTCGTCCGAAAGAGCCCCCCCTCCCCGGAATTAAGGATTTCATTACAAAAAGTTATTATCGGCCAAATAGTAAACGTGCTACCTGGCTAGGAAAAAGTATTAAAATGTATTTACACTTGGAAGAGAAGCAATTAGTAGTAGTTCAATCACGACAGAATGTGCCAGGCCAGGACGGAGGAGTGAGTGTAAATAGATAGAGACAAGAGAGATTTATTATTAAATTAAAGCCACTTAATTACTGCAAATGTTAAATATGCGGTTTTCTGGCATTTAACTGATATTTTTCACCAAAATTAAAATGAATTGTCCACTCTGAATTCCCACCTCTTCGGCAGCGTGTAAATGTCAGTCCTAAATTAAAGCTAACTAGGATCAGTGTCTGCTATACCTTTTTTTTTTAAAAAAAAAAAATAAGAAAAAATATTTAATTAGCCGCAATAAACCACTTTTTATTGGAGTTTCCAACGTGTTCTGTTATTCTAAACATACAGCGAGCCGCTAACGGGAAACCTTCAAAGATTTCTGACGGGTTCGGGTCAAAGGGGAGCGGCGAGCGGCAGCACCTGGGCAGGGAGCGCCCCCGGCACCCCGGCAGCCCCCGGCACCCCGGCACCCCCAGCGGGTGCCCCCGGGAGCGGGGGGAGGCGAGAAGCGGGGCCAGACCCTCGGCGGGGTGAAGCCCATAAAAGCCGCGCTGATTTACACCAGATGAGCATCCTTTTTTCTTGCTGTGTGTTTTTGGATGGGCTCCATTCAAGCTGTGAGGTAAGCGCGCTGCCTTTTTTTTTTTTTTTCCCTCTTTTTTTTTTCTTTTTACTTTCAATTAAACCCACTATTTTTAACTCAAATGCATCCTCCCGACTCCTCTGAGCGCTCACATATAAAGAAACCAAACCGCGTCGGCCCTGGCTTTCAGTTAAGATGACTAAAAGCCCTCTAACCCGCAAATATCTCCCCGTATATTGTCTGAATATTGATTAAAAGTCCACCCCTGCTCAGAAAACCCTTTTTCCCCAAGTTTTGCTGGCCAGAGGTGTGCCCACCCCGCCGCTGCCATCCTCCCGTGCTCCTGCTTCACCTCCTCGCGCTGACGTTTCGACTTCGTGGCTTTTTCACGTGGCCGGTTTAATTTATTTATTTTGTTTTAAAAAAAATTAAAAATCCTTTCTGCGAGCCACCCGACTACCGCGCTCGTAATCACCGCTGCGTGGAAGTGATTATATTAGAGGCCTTTTGACAGTGCATGCACTCCGATCAAGATGTAATATGCATTTCATCTCCCCTGACTCCCTGTCCTAAAATAGAGACAAAACATTCTGTAATGTCGGATTGCTTTGAATTAGTTTTAATTTGATTAGAAATATCCCACAAGGCTGCCCGAGTACATAGAGATTATGTATAATTAATGCCGTGATCAATTAGATCTGAATTGTTAGTCCATCAAGAAGCAATAACATGGGCTCTGATTTTCAAAGAGTTTTCCCTTAATCCTCTTGTTCTAGCGCTCATTACGACGAGATACAAAAGCTTCTGAATTAGGATGACGTGATATTGCACGTGTTTGCGGGGGGAGAAAAATTAAAAACCATAAATCCCTCTGCGTATGATTTCGGAGGGGCCCGTCCGGGCTGCCGGGCAAGGCGAGGATGCTGCGCCGGTGCCAGCATCCCTGAACTTTCCAGTCCAGTCCCTCCAAGCAGGACCAGTGGGAGGGGAGGTGCGGGTACCAGTCTCTTCATCGTCCTCCCAGTGCTCCCAGTTGCAGTCCCAGCCCGCACCCGTGACCTCGGCGAGGGGTGACGACAAGGTGTTGGCGTCCTTCTGGGCGGGATCGCCTTCGGGATCCGAACGAGCATCAAGGTGGGAATTGTCTCGCGGTGTGTTACACGGCAAATCCGTAAATAATTCAGAGAAATTCAGTATTCGATGAGTAATTCCTGCAAAAGCTGAAATCGGGCGGCTGGAGCCCAGAGGAACGTTCTCCTTCGAACCGTTACACATGTCAGCCGGCGAGCCGAGCTATGAATATTTTAAGTACAACAACTTTTTTTTTTCTTCCCTTTTTTCAGCAGACCGTAGGTATCACAGGCAGAACTAGCCCAAACTCTCCCTTTGCGCTAAGAAAGGGTAACGCTTTGACATGTGCTGGAAAAAAACCTGTCGGATGTGTCTAAAATTTCTCAGGAAATGGGATTTCCCCTGGTTTTCAACTGGTTTTCAGAACTTCATCTCAGGTGTTTTAAATTCTCCGAGCTGACATACTCATCGTCCATCCTGGATTATTGATCGCGGTAACATTGGCCCTGGTAACGGATAAAATGTTTCGGTTAATGCTTAATTGCAAATTTCCTTAGTGATCAATAAGCGGGGTGAAAAAACCAAACTATTTCAGCATTTTGCTTTCTCCTGTTCTGATGCAAGAGGTGGCAATCTGTCACGCCGCGAGCAGAACGGCGGCAGGGAAGGAAGATGCCATAAAAAAAGTCAAACCCTTTACAACAGCTAATGGAAATTTTGAACGCACTTTTCTTCTTTCAAAATGTTTTCCCCTGTCATTTCTTTTATGCCAAGCGCGATACAGTCTCTTCCCAAAACTGGCTTTTTTCAGCTTTTTCCTCTACGGCACTGTTTCAGCAAACGTTTTCTCGACCAGCCCCAGTGTCGCGCGCTCGGAGCTTGCATAAAATAGGAAATAAAATATTTCACTTGAGGCTTTTGAAGTTTGCAGCTACTTTAGGGGCCACATCAGTGGCTGCACTGCCTGAAAACTCCTTTTCCTTCGATTCTCGGGTAACGAGTGGCCAGGGAGGCGTCGAGCCCCTCTCAGACCCAGGCACTCCAAACCCCAAATTCCCCCAAATCCCCCTGCAGCCCCCAAATTCCTTTCACCTCCCAGGGTTTTATTGTTTTTTTTTATTTTTATTATTTGCTTCTTTATTGTGTTTACTTTGGAGATTCAGAAGAGGCGCACAAGGGGTATTTAATTAAGCATTTCCTACTAATTTTTTATTTTATATCTTCCTCCGGCTGTTTTTTCGCTAACCTCGGTCACCTTGTTTTTCACTTCAGGGACGCCCAAACCCGGCACGATTAATCATTCTCCAAGGTCGGCCGCTCCGGGGAGGCACCTTCTCACATCCTCCACCTTCTCGCTCAAGAATCCTTCCCCGGGCGGGATGGAGACGGGCATTGCCTGGTGAAAGGAGGGGATGGAGCCGTGTCGGGGCAGTTAGTGGACAAGCCAACTCCTGCCCCTGCAAAGAGGTGGCACCCGTGGCCAAGAGGTTTCTCCAATTAAAGGCTCAAAAGGAATGAGTTTTGAGCAACGTGTGCGCACTGGTTGGGAAGGAGTAGGAGCTCGAAGCTGCCATCGGTGCTTCGGGTAATTCCCTTCCAGGGGGGGAAAAAAAGCCCCTTCCAGGCACACACACGCACACACGGAGCCACTTTTCATTATTTTGTGTCACTCATTTCTCATTTGTTGCTCTGCATATTGTGCCATTATAACAGGAAATTACATTTGCATCTTGTGTGGCACAAGCATGTTGTGAATATCATAAAAACACATATGGTCATAAATGGCTTCAGAAAAAAAAGGCGATAAAAGTGACATTTAGAAAACAGCTTTCGCAAAGGGAAAACATGTTCGTCGAGCTTTTGTACATCTATGTGAAAAACTCTGTGCTCTCCTTCTAGAAGCTTTTTCAGCAAACTTCTTAATTTTTCCCCCGTTCGTTTCAATGGCTTTGAAATTTAACTTTGTGGCTGAACATCCTAAAATCCCAGGTACATCATGGTTTTCCTGGAGCTGGTTTTGCCATCAGTCAGCCGCGGCCCTCGGTCCAACTCAGCGTCTCAGGGAAGATTTCTGCGAGTCGCTGCTCGGCGCTCACAGCGGGGAATTCGTTCTCATTTTCCAGGGCTGTAAACTGCAAACCTTTTATCTGTAGCCTTGAACACGAGCTGTGACAAGCAGATCCGATGTTAGCGTGCGATGCTATAAATCCTCCCCGAAATGTTCCTTTACACAGAAATTATGGTCCTGGTTCACGATCCAAATACGGGTTTTCTTTCCTTGCCAAGTCGCCATCGCTACCTTCTGCTTCCAATGATCATGAGAACTGTCTACCAAGCAAACGAGCTCTGTCTCAGAGCAGGAGGAAGTCTTACAAGCAGCACCAAATCTTCTGGTTTTCCACCCAGTCATGGGAGAGGATTTCTCTACCATGCAGCTGTGCGCTTCTCTGCCAAACTCCCTGCGTGAAGACACTCGGAAGCAGCCTGGAGCTGCAGACTGCTCAGCGCAAAGTTCAATTCCCCCGCTTTCTCAGGACAGTTTGCGTAAACCGTGAGTGGACACCCGTCCCTCACGCACCTTCCTCCACCTGGGGGCTGTCCCCACAGCATCCCCTCCCTGGGATTCCCAGGTTTGGCGTGTGAGGGGCTGTGGCACGTTTGGCCCCGCGTCCTTGCCAGTTGTCCCCAGCTGAAAGGTTTGACCTGGTGGCAGAAGCACCGGGACGAGCGGCCATGGGAGGTGGGGACGCGGGACACCTGAGGCCAAAGGAGCCACCTTCGCTCGCTCCTGGCTTGCTTTAGTCCCCCCAGCAAATGCTAACTAACCTCCCCTCGCTGGCTGGGCTTCACCGCCCAGGTAAGGACGGGCTCACCTCCCTTCTGCCGAGTTACGCCAGCGGTGTGACTCCCTGCGCCTGATTTCCACAAGCTCCTCACCTGGAGCAAGGGTTTGCTGCTGTTTCGCTTAATCTGAGACGTGTCAGTGCCCCACTTTAGGGATTACCAGGGCAAGGTGAATACTGTTGCTCCCATTTCTGGTTTCCCTCTCCGTCTGCAGAGTAAAGGATGCTCTCCCCTCATCGAGCATCTGGCGCTGCCGGCTGAGAGGCACGCAGACGCGGGAGAGCCCGCGCTCACGTTTCGGAACCCGTAGCTCATTCGAATTTCCAAACCCACAGCTCGGCACCGGCTGACGAAGTTGTGACTTGCCGAAGCACAAGGTAAGAGGAGAGATTCCCCTCCCCGTGCCAGCTGTCGGCAGCTCCCAGCCCGGCGTAATTCTTCCCCCTAGTTTTCAGGAATGGAATAGTTGACATGAAAGCAAGTCCCTTCTGCTGCTGCCTCAGAGGAGCCCCCTCGCCCCGGCGTTTTTCACAGATCGGGGTGAAAACGGGCGGGCGAAGGACACGAAGGAGAAGGATGGAGGCTGGGGTGGAGGCCGCCCGACGTGCCGCAGATGTCCTCTGCGGCTACGTGCGAACCGTCAACTTCTCCGTGACTCATTTCTTCGCCTGCTGAATGGAGGCAATTGTTGCGTTTCCATAAAAGCAAATAAAAGCCGGCGAACGCCCGCTCATCTGCCTCCTCCCCGTCGCCCACGTGGGCGCCTCCCGCCCCGCTCCTCTCTGCCGACAGCCTCCAGCCCCGCAACGCTCCCGGAAACAGGCGCCCCGTCCCACCGCACCCTGGCACCGCGCTGCGGGGGCAGGAGGAGGAGGAGGAGGAGGAGAGAGAGTTCAGAGCTTGGGCACGAGCCCCAAGGAGAATCACAGGGGTCATCGCCGCTCGGGATGAACTCAGAAAAGAGTTGCA
The DNA here is from genome assembly GCA_020746105.1 of Trogon surrucura. Lineage (NCBI taxonomy): Eukaryota > Metazoa > Chordata > Aves > Trogoniformes > Trogonidae > Trogon > Trogon surrucura. The sequence goes on from CM036658.1 coordinate 87,210,119, forward strand.
GCGTGTGAATCGGGAGCAAGGCGGGACTGCATCGCTTTTAGCTTCCACGGCAAAATCGGCTTCAGGGTTTATGTTTAGATTTCATGTTTATGTTTATATTCCTATAGAAATATTTATATTTATATAATTTATATAAATATTTGCATATTTTATAAGAGTATTTGTATATCTATAGAAGCATATTTGTGCATTTCATGAAAATATTTGTCTATTTCTATATGTATACAGGAATATTTGCCTATTTTTATATAAATATTTGCATATTTGCAGGAGATGTTGCTCAGAGGCAGAGGTCAGCCATGCCTCCCTCCCTGCCGGCGCGGTCTTCGCCACGTTCCCACCGTTCAGCCTGATTTCTGATTCCGCGTTCCCTTTTGCGACGAATGTGAACATTTTGTGCTTCCTGAATTTAGCTAGGTGTCATATTTGTTGCTGAGCACCCGTAATTTTTGGAAGAGTGTTTGCGCTGAAAATGGAAACCTGTCATTTCCCTGCAGCTCCTTTCTACATTTAATCACATCAGCTATTGTATCTGAACGTTCCACATCTCCTCCGTTAAATTATGATAACGTTGCTCAGATTAAATCTAACCCGCACAGCAAAAATTCTATAACCGTGCGCAATTTGCCTCGCTCTTTTCCAAATTCCGGCAGGCGCTGATCTCTCAATGGAGTTGCACCTTCCATCATAATAAGCCGTCAAAACCAGGCGAATGGCACGGAAAGTTGAATATTAAGTCCCCGTTTCCCCGAATCACCTTTATTCACCCTTTCTGGAGAAATCGGTATTTTAGAGGCAAATGCGTCGTGTTTGAAAATTAACACGGATTAGATGGGAGGGACGCGGAAGGGGACAAGTGGTCGGGACCGCGGTGTCCCTGCCCGCTCAGCCCTGCATTCCCAGAGACAATACCAGGTTAAAAGCAAAAAAAAAAAACAGAATTAAGACATTTTTGACCCACGGCGGAGCTTGTATGGTATCGTTTATATCAATTTCCCAAAGCTGCGATGCGACCCTGGATATTTCCTCCTGAAGCGCGCTCCGTGCGGGCCTGCATATTGCTCGCTCCGGGGCGCGCGCTTTGAAAGGCGCCTGTGGAGAAAGGACCGATCTCGGCCGCGCGTTATCTCCGGCGAGCACACGACCCGTGTTTGCAGGGAGCCGAGGTTTGGTGCGGATCGTTTCACGGTTCGGAGCCAGCCTGCCCTTGCTGTTATGGAGAGGTTTTGTCTTTCGATCACCCTCGATTGAAAATAAAGAGTTTTCACCTGCCACGTCGTGTTTCCTCGTGCAGCAGAAAGTTGCTGAAACCCTGGATTTGGCAGAAATTGAGCCTTTTGGTAGAACAAATAAAGCTTTAACCATGCTCTCCACAAACACCCCGTGTCTGCAAACCAGGAGCTGCTTTCAGGTCGTTTTTCTCTTCCCACCAAGGCAGAAGTAAGATTTTAGCAGGGCCAGACTACGATGCAATAGATCCACCAAACCCAGGTCTTGTTCCATTTCCTTCGGACCAGGAGGAATTTAAATGTGGTTTGTTTGTTTTTTTAACTGGGGACTTCTAATATTAGCCTCACACAGCAGCTCACCGTGTAGTGACAGCAGCACAAATGGTTATTAAAACATAAATTTAATAAAGAACACTGTGCTTTCAAAAAAAATAAAAATAAATAGCGGCCACACCCGGAAGGTGCCACAGCAGCAGCTGGCCAGGCAGCACATCCATTTTTAAAAATGGGCTTTTTGTGTTTGGGCTTTTTTATCTTTTTTTTTTTTTTTCCTCTCCAAACTAAGCAAAAAGATGTTCTCAACTTAGCAGGATTAAAAAACAAAGTATGGTAGAAGGATCCTGGCAGCTGAGGCGGCGTTTAACTAAAATTATCTGCAGCAGGCACATCCGAAATTTAGGCGAACAAAACCTGAAAATGGATGTGAAAAAAAAAAATAAAATAATAAAAAACCACCGAGACATCCCAAACCCCATCATTGTGCTAGTGTTACATATGGTTGAAAGGGAACCAGGGTCCCTCCCAGCCACGTGGCAGCGGGCGAGGACAGAGCGCTCCCTCCCAACGCGGGGAGAGGCAGCGGGAATTGGAATGGGGGAGAAATGGGATGAAAATGAGTGGGGGAAAAGAAAAAGAGCGAGAAATGGTGCTTTGGAAGGCTGGTCAGGCCTATAATCTCCTGTGGTGTTGGTATTGAGAGAACAAATCCATGCTCCATCCTGGGCTTGGGGAAAATGCTGGTGGCACGCGCTGGGGCTGGGCAGGGCTGGGCACGGTGGGGACGTCCCTGGAGCTGCCACCGCGGGGATGCCCAGAGCCTTCCTCCCCGAGAGCCGAGCAGGGGGCATCTCTCATAACCTGTTTTGACTTCCCTGGGAAACTGGGTTAGATGCTGGCTTTGTGGATGAAAGCAAAAAAATCCCACCTTAACTTAGCATTCATTCTGAACCCAAAGCTCATTGGGTTGCTAAAAAAGATGCCGATGTTGGGTGACACTGTATAACGGCGAAATTCTTAATGTGAAACTTATAACAGCTTCATTGAGGGCCCGCGAGTTCCTGTTGTGTTTTGGTGTGGTTTGTTGTTTTCCAGAGAAATGTTGGTTTTGAACGGTGTCTCAGGACCTTCTCGGACATCTGCGCCGTTGCGCTTTTCTCCAGCTCCCCCGCCAGGGCCGGTTTTTTATCATTTTTTTGAAGCGCGGTAAGAAAATACTTAATCAGCCCCACTCGGACAGGCAGAGTTGCTTTATCTTGGTGGGGAAAGCCCAGTGGAAGCGGCGTTCTCCCGGGCTGGGGAGGGGACGGAAGCGGCGGGAGCGGGGGCTCCGTCCCGAGCTGACGCTAACAATGCTCTTTCAGAGGCTCATAATGAGCCCATTGAGAACACGGAGTGACTTGGAAAAATCCCGAGCTGTGAGAAATATGCGCATGTTGCGGTTGAGTCACAAGTTGGCACGAGCGACGCCAGCACATATTTATTTTTTTTCCCCCCTTTTTTAAAGTGTACTTTTCTTTTACGGATGCGGAGACAAGGGACCGTTATCATCCTTTAATTTAATCTAAGCCCCAGAATAGCTGCACCCAGCGCAGCCCTGCTAGAGAAACTCGTTCGGAAGGATATCCGTCTTGATTTTAAGACTCGAAGGGACAGACTTTCTATTATAGTTCTTGCTGGATGCTAAATTCTCAGCCCTGTTGGAAATTTGTACCAAACCCTGCTTATCTCTAGCTTGAAATTATTTGGCTGCAATTTTCACCGAGGATTTCAGGACCTTCCTGCCTGTAGGGTTGAGAGATCCATTCCAATTCATTCTTTGGCGAGTATTTAGAGCCTCTGGTTTCTCGTACCTTTTCCATGATGATAAATTAACTGGATTTCCTTATGAAATTCAGTTGTGAATGTGCAGGGTTGTATGCCCCGAAGCCAGTCTGCTTTTTGTCAACTCTACCTCTCCCTTGAACCTTTCCTTGGCTGTACAGTGTCCAATGCCTCAGTCCAATTGCATTTTTACTAGAAAAAAAAAAAAGTGGTTTATTTCCAAAGGAAATAAAGGTGAAGCTTGGGAGGAGCCTGTGGAGCATGTTGATGTCTTCTGCTCCTTGAGCACCCGCAGGAAAAAACCCACATTTCCTTTGCTGTGAGCCGCTGGGCTCTACTTTCCTGTCTTGAGCATCTTCCCAGCCAGGGCGAGCGAGGGGAGCAAAGCCCTGGGCTCACTGCCCCCATTACTGCTCTCTGAGCCTTAAGCGAGAAGTTGAGTGTGAAGAGCAAAAATGAGAAGTAAAAAGCTCTGTAATAACACTGAGTTATTTACTGCAAAATAGTACTTTTTTTTTTTTAAAAAAAAAAGTTTTTTGGTCAACCAGCTATTTGTCTTTAATAGGGTCATACTTCTCATTCCGAGACGAATGCGGCAATTTTCCTCACTCTAGTAAAACAATAAAATTAGTTTATAGGCAAAAAGAAATGTTAAGGGCCCGGTGGCACTGAAACCCCACTGCAAATCTTTTTTAAGTGGCAGGCTGTGAGCAAAGGGACAGAAGAAGGAGTTGCATATCTTCAAATAATCAGGCTTGGAATTCAGTAACCAACCTATTGAGGGGCGGTAGGTTTCTGTGAAGACTTGGTCTTTCTTCCTTTCGTGGCTAAAATGAAAAAAATAAATGACAGGGAAGCTGTCATTGGGCAGGGACCCCCTATTTTGAAAACGATGGGTAATAAAATAAAGGGGAAAAGGTGCTTTTGGTGTGAGAGACTCCAACTGGGTGGTTATGTGAGATATCTGAGCTGCAAATCTCCTTGGTTTTTGGGTCTGCTCTATTCTCCTTGTTGTTGCCATCAAGTGAAATAAATAAATAAGCAAGGCAGGCGTCACGCTGACAATAAAGTTCTTTGCTGCAGAGGGTGGCACTGACAGATAATTCTATAATTTATCAGGGCTATGGTGTAATATACGGCTCCTTGATGCACTGAGGGTCATTGAAAGGGAGCTGGAGAGAAAAGCAGCTTTTTACAGGTGCTCTGTCCAGTCAGGCAGTTAAATACATCCTTGGTGCTCCCGCCGGGGAACACTGTTCCATTATCTGATATTCCCATTTGAGCTTTTTTTTAAGGCAAATTTCAATATTACATTAAAAATTTGATTATAGTAATAATGAGAAAATAGCAACAACGAAGGAGGATGTGAATCTGAGTGCGTTCTTGACCGGAAAAAAGTTTTAGGAATTTCTTGAAACCTTAAAGAAGTGTCTAAATACTGCTTTTATCAGGGTGTCACCGAGGGAGAGGAAAGGCAACGGGCACGCTCTGCCTCTGCTCGTCTGCTGGAACAGCACTAGAGCTCCCGAGTGCTCCCAGTTTTCTTCCCCTCTGGAATAAGAGGTCTCCCAGGACTTACACAGTTTATTTGGGAAATAAGTTTGCATTCATCCTGCAAATAAATGGACTCGAATTTGGAATGGTTGGACTTCTCCAGTAGTGGAGAGCAAACGCATGTGGGCACGTTGTTATTTAACGAAGGAATGCAAGCCCAGATTTTTCCATCGCTATCGTAAGTGCACTATTTCTCATTTTTCCAGTTGCTGCATTCTGTTCCAATCACAACGAATTGCTAGGAAAGATCTTTGATAATAACTAGCCACTAAGACCTATGAGACTTCATTTATTATGGCATAATATACACATTACCTAACTCGTGTTGGACCATATGGAGAGCTCTCTGTTGAATTTGGCGGAGCTACTGGGGTGAAACAAGGATGAATTTTGTTCCTCGTCCTCTTCAATTATGCCATAGATTGGATGGTGCAGCAAACTCCAGCAGATCAGCTGGGCAGAGCAATCAGCCCCGGGGAGCGCATCGCTGATTCGGTCCGTGCCAATAAACGCGGCGCCGGCCCCTAGAGGGGATCGACGGGGCTTAGCCCTCACCTAAAGCTGAGCTCTCCCCTGCAAAGGGAGCGGTCTGCAAGGTCTGTCACTTGGAGGCAGAAAAAGGCTTTGGGAGGATCAGGCTGGTCTCCGAGCTTAGAGGGAAGACGGGCGATAAGATCAAAACTGATGTAAACCAAGGTCAGCTCAATCGCCGCCTTTGAAACCGCAGGGAATTCAGCTGCAGAGCTCAACTCGGCGGGGATAAACCCTTTGATGGCCTAACGTGCAGTGTAAATAAGCTGTACGCTTATCCCAGCTCTGCCCTCATGCATATGCATGCTCTCGTGCACACTCTTTCCTTTCCCCATAAATATATATATATGTGGGGGGAATATACACATATACCCATGCACATATAGGTGAGAGCATGTAGGGAAAAATTTTACATAATACCATTTTCTTTTGTATCTCAGTTTGGGAGGTTAAGAAACCTGGTCCTGCCTGGTGCTCATGAAGATGATTTTTTTCCTGAGTGCCCAGCACCATCCAGAAGTACTTGGCAGATTGGCCCCAGTGCCAGGGTGCTGTGTGCCACGTTCCCATCCGAATTGCCCCCAAACATCCCTGATAAATAGACTCTCTTTAAGTAAAATCCCCTTTTTGGTGTATGAGGACTAATAGAACATGACATTTATTATTCAAAAGAGGTGGCAAACGAATCGAGACGTTGATTCAATGTGAGTAGGCAGAATATGATCCCCTGCTCCTGCCTCGGTGCCGCTCGCTCTCTCCGACATAAATAATAGAATGGTTCCCATTCCCATTCCATTATCACTAATAATGAGTTATGGGGAAAGCCTACCATGTCCCTCCAAAAAGGCAAGATCTAGCCATGCTTATGCTTGATTATTAGAGGATAAAATAAAAAGATTGATGCCCAAAAAAAAAGTCTAATTAGTGTTAGTCTATTGGAAAGGAAGCTGAGCATGCTGCTCTAGCACTGCCAAATGAAATTAAGGCCCAATTATTGATAAATGAAGAGTGGTTTGTGCTGGAGTCTGGCCTGGAGTCGAGGAAATACATCTGTCATTTGGCCTGCACAGAAGTCATTCATGTGTGACATAGCATCCTGTGCATTTATCATGCATCTGTAGATTTTTGTTTTAATTCAGTTAGCTGTCTAACCAGATTCGGTGCTGGATGCCTCGCGTGCAGTCGGAATTTGGACTGACAGATGCAATACAAGTCCGAAGCGGTGCGCGACGCCACGCGCCGCCCTGCATATTAATTATTAGCGGAACCGAAGCCCGCACGCTAATGGGCTGGTTCCTTATCTGCTTTTGTGGCTTTTGCATTTCACAACTGCCTGCTGGCTGCAGGGCAGGCGAGAGGCAAACCGGAGCAACGGAGCATTGTTGTTCAGCGCCCTCGCTAAAATTGGAAGCGGAGGGGTTTGAAATGACGCCGTTCGGTATTGCCCACAAATTCTATAACTGCGATAAGTGGGGTCAGGAGACGAGTCCTGGGACACGCTTTTCATAAAACTTAAATGGGCGAAATAGTTTATTAATTCCATTGTCAAATGCAAATGGAAAACAAACGTTTGTTGCGACAATAAAATTGCAACATCAGCGCGATTGTTCCAGTCCGGTGTAGTGGGCTTATTTATTTACCCCATGGCACGGAAGTTTGATTTAAAGTTCATGTAATTTTGTCGTTGTGCTGTGAGGACAATTGAAAATAAATGTCACCTTCAAGCAATGAGTTTTTGGAATGTTCAGAGAAAGCATTTCTCGAGGGGTGGTGAAGGAAACCCAGATGCCTCGGACCTCTTTTACTTGACCAAGCAGGTCAGAGATCCTGCAAATCCTCATCACGGGCTTCTTCTTCTTCTTGTTTCTGTTTCCAGGCACTGAGCTGACACCTCCACCGCCGGCCGGGCTGTTCGAACGCCCCGGGGCCAAAGCTCTCGCCTTCCGAGGTGCCAAAATACCTTCTGGGGATCTGGGGCTCGGGGGCCGATCTGCCACGCTGCGACATGTGGGGATCGCACCTTTAAAAGTCAATTTTCCAGGCAGGCACCCGAGATGTCGTTGGAAACCAGGCTGCTCGCTGTCACAGGTGTCAGTGCTTCGCTGTTTGTGAAGGACCCGGTGAGATCTTCGCCGCGTCTTTTAATATCCAAACATTTTTGGAAATCTGCCCCAATTCTAAGTAGGGCGAAAAATGTCTTCTGATCTGAAAGGGCTGTAAAGCATTGCTCAGTTTCCGACGGCACCATGCGACTCGTGCCCCTCTGTCCTGTTTAAAGCAAGCTGTGCCAACCCACGGGGTTGTCCCTGCTCATCCACAACTTGTAGAATCATAGAATCGTAGAGGTTGGAAAGAAAACTTCTCCGGAAACATTCCAGGTCAGGCTGATCGGGGCTCTGAGCAGCCTGATCCATCTGAAGACATCCCTGTTCACTGCAGGAGGGTTGGATTAGGTGACTTTTACAGGTCCCTTCCAAGCCACTCTACGATTCGATGATAAATGCCTCTCGTTGCAGAAGGAGGTGCTCAGTGGTGGGACGCTTGGATTTCCCTCTGACTTGGTGCTACGGCGCATAAACCTTTCACTTCTCTTCAGAATAATCCAATTCATTCCTCACAGTTAAGATTCTTGCAAATGAGATACTAATAGAATTTGCTACCTTGGATTTGCAACGTTTCAATCAGTATTAGAGGTGCTGAAAACTCCAAAAAAACAGAAAAAACAAAAATCATCCCTTCTGGAATGTGTTTATCCTTGCGACTTTTATCCGGCTTCCTCTGAAGTGAAGAACATGTCACTCGCTGCTATTTTATGTATTCTTCACAAACCGAGCAACACTGTGCCTCCCATACAGGCTAAATTTCAAATATTAAAAATAACAACGAAATATAATTCCCCTTACTCATCCTAACCGAATTTGGGGCCGCCGACAGAAGCCGCCTGCCAGCTGGAGATTTTCTGCTCCCTGACGCAGCGTTTCGCGGGGCGGGAGGCGGTGGACGGACGGTCACCTCCTGCGGCCACCCCCCCCCAGGGGGGACCCAACCAGATTGGATCCAACCCCAGGTCTGTGCTTGCCGTGAGGATGGAGAAGAATCCAACCCGAGCCCACCTACCCTCGCTCGTCCCCTCTGTCCTGTCCCACTTCCGCAGGGGAAAAAAAAAAAAAAAAGAGGTTTTTTTTCTGCCAGCAACAGTTTGGTGTTTACAAAAGAATATGCAAAGCAGCGCTAAGTAGAGAATGACATTTTCCCCCTCACAAAGAGACAGATTTCCTTGCGCTCGCTTTGGTGCGTCACCCCCTACCCACACGGCGCCGTGTGAGCCGTGGGACCGCTTCGGCGCAGCCGGGAAGGGTGCTGGCACCCACCAGCACCCAGGGACCCTGGCTTAAACCAGCCCATGAGATGCTCTCCCGGCAGAAGAACGCTAATTACAGAAAGTGGCCGCCTTAATTGGTGTGATGGAAATCCAGGCGGGATGGCGATACTCCTCTGAGAGTTCTGTTCTCGCTTAGTTTTCATTCCGGATTTATTTAAGCACCGTGGTTTAGCCGACAGGGAATCAAACCTAGTTGGGGCTTTCCCTCATTGGCGCAGATATTTATTATTTTTTGCATTTTTGTAGAAATGCAAAGTTCACCTTTTAGGAGACCAGTTCCTTCTGTTTTTAGAGCACCTCTGGGCGCAGCTGGGTGGGCTCAGCGCTGCCGCAGAGGTGCAGGGAAGAGAGGAGCTGGGGGGAGATTTGCAAAGGGACCACGGGACGGAGGTGTCTCTGAAAGGCCGTGGCAGGTGGTCACCGAGCTGCCTGACCTGCTTTAGAAACCCCAGGTTTTAGAGTCACAACTTTAACTTGCCCTATCTGGATGAAAAAATTGTCTCTGTGTGTCAAGGAAGCGGCTGGCACAGCACAGACAAGCTGTGTTTTAAAGGCACCTAATGCACAACACGGAATAAAAAGAGGAAAAAGTTTTCCTTTAAAAAGAGATAAAATCCTTACCTAAAAAAATCAGAGCGCAACAACACTCAGAGAAAATCAACTCAGGAAACTGAGCTGCAGAGACAAAACAATAGCTGCAAGGCTCAGACCTTGTAAAGAAAGCTTGTGCCGGGAGTAGGGTTTTACAGTGAGTTTTAAACCACTTTAAAATGTCAGGTTTTGGGTTTTGACGTGGTTAGGTTTTACCCAGTAAAAATGGAGCGATTTGAGGAGCCTTTGGAGCCCTGGAACGGCTCCCGCTCTTGCTCTACAGGCTGTGCTTCACGGGCTGGTTTAAGCTGCTTATTGCCTTTTACGATCCTCTGGCTATTAGGTTAGATCAGCAGCGCTTCCATTAAAAACCTCTATTGATCATACGCAATACCTGGATGGCCAGGAGCTTTTATGTGAAGAGAATAAACGATAGACTTGCTTCCAACCGTTAAACTAGAGGGTTGTCGAGGGACTGAAGAGCTGCCCTTAAAACAGCAATTATTTTCGCAGGTAGTGTTTAAGCGTAATTACCTAGTAATCTGCTATTTACTACGTAACTGCAAAGTGTAATATTTGCACCTTGTAAAATAAACCCGGCGTTTAAAAAATATTTATTATTTTCTGGCTTTTCCTCCTCTCTGCCTGCTTTTCCCCCTCTCCCAGCATCACGTAGCGCTGCCCCATGTTTTCCATCCCCCCCCGAACCGGGGCAAGGCTGAGGGACGGGAAGGGTTAGGTGGCATCCCACCCTGACACCTCTCTATAGCACCCATCCCCGAGCTCGCCCGGCTCTGGAGCAGCAGGAAAGGACCTTTTTGGGGATTTCACCGCCTCTCGCGGCGGGCAGGGGCAGGCTGGAGCTCCCTTCTGCCGAGGAGGGATGCTCTGCGGAAGGATTGCTAAACTGCCGCGTGCCGTAATGTGTTATGACATAGATCAGCTGTTGTTTTCCAGTCTCAAAGGGAACCTTGTGGAATCTCATTCCTTTGACTGTATTAAATTATCCGCAAATGTTGTCCTTTAAACACAAACTCAAGGCCCTTTCGCCGGGAACGTTCAGCATGGATCGCGGGGACGGTGAAATCTCTTTAATGCTATTGTTTCGTTCGGTTTACCTTTAGTTTTATAACAAAGTAAATTAATAAATGAAGGGGTTAGGAGGATTGTTACTATAGCAATCCCCATGGTAACATAAAAAATGCCACAAACACTCATCTTCAGCCTACAGCTCCTGGGAGAGCACAACTCGGAGCAAAACGCAGGCAGGGCTCTTCGTCTCGGCGGTCCTAAATTTAGCAAAATTTCAGTTGTCTGTAGAATCGCGCTCAGGAGAAGTTAATACTCTCAGCTAAAGCGGAATGATAGTGATAAAAAAGACTCCTTTCTCACAAAATCCCATTGCTTTAGAAAGCGTCTCTGATTTTCCACCAGCTCTGCAACGGGGACGCTTCTCTCCCTGGTGAGGACCCAAGCGTCGTCCTCGCCGGACGAGTGGACCAACCTGCAGAAGCAGCGCCCGAGTTTTGACCACGGGGTGAAGTAAAGAGACACCTGTTGAAAGAGGCCACAAACTAGAGATGAATGAAAAGAGTTATTTGGGGTTAAATCCCGCCGCGTTGGGCACGGCAGAGAGCAAACACGTTTCTGCATCACTTGGAGAACTCCCTTAAACCCCAACTTCTGAGGCAGCAAAGCGGTTAAGACTCTGGGTGCTTTGAACTGAAATTCTGCAAATTATTACATCAACCTGATTTTTCCCAGCCTGGCAGCTGCTTTTGGGTGTGATGGGGGAAGTCCTGGAGCAAGAGGGTGAGCCTGTGGCTGGGTTAACAGGTTACCAGCAGCTTCCAGGGCTCCCTCTGTCTCCCCTAACCCCTCCGGAGTTAGGTTTGCCCGGCTCAGGTTTGTCTCTCAGCTGCACAGCACAGGCCTTTAAGGACAAATCCCTGATATTTCTGACAACGCGAGGTATTTTTAGATTTCTCCTGCAAATTGTGACAGGTCCAGGCAGGGAGAAGCATCCTTTTATGCTGAAAAACGGTGAGAAAGGAAAATCCGAGGTCTTGGTCCTGGTGGCCCAAAAAGAGCAGCAAAATTTACTTTTTCATGCGGCTCTTCCCAGTTTTCCCCATGGAGGAGCTGAAGCACTTCAACAGGGATTTGGGCTTTCAGAGTTGGGCTAGGAAAACACAGTTTTCTTCCTCTACACCAGGAGAAAACTCACAGCATTTCTTGTTCTAGCCAACTAACTTTTTTAGAGTAGCACGCTGCTGGCATGCAGCTCATCCAGATGAAATGATGTGGGGGTTAAACGTGGCTAATGATACCGTGTCGCAGCAAGGTAGAAGTGGCAAACTGAAAGAATAAAACTGAAAAAATGAAATAGAAACAAAGAGGGATGTGGTGGGGCGAGGGCTTGCTCTGCAGCTCTGCAGCTGAAGTGTGCAAAGAGCAAAGCAAAGAGCAAGCTGCAAGGGTCAGGTCTGGATAACAGCCACGTTCTGTGTCTCAGCATCCGTTTGGGGATGAATTTGGCTCCTAATCAGGGCTGACAATTAGGCCGTACGGTTAATATTTTTACAGCTGTTTTATTAATAACATATACAGAGCATCCAGCCAGGATTTGTTGGAGACACCTCAGGAAAATGAATGATGTAAATAACAGATGGATGCAGAATATTCTTACAAACAGGCCTAAAGATATTCCCATCTTGTTTAGAAGGAATTTAAATAGACAGATTGTAGATAAACAGGCAAGAGAGAAGAGAGTGGGGACGCTGTTACGTGGGTTTACATCTACAAGCCTCCTTGAATTTTTGTGAGAGAGAAGGCAGTGGTGGCTGTGAGGTGGTGAAGCTGCATCACGGTGGTTGAGAAACGGGGGCACGGAGGCAGCCGGCCGGGGCTGAGAGAGGGTTTCATACACAGATGCACAGAGTGTGCGTGTACGGGTATAGGTATTTGCATAAACATCTATGTACTAATGTATACAAGCGTGGGAAGAGAGGAGCCCAGGTGGGGAGGAAGCGCAGGGGCAGGCGTGACCAGGGAAGGACTAAGTGTCCCCACCCTGTGCTTTTGCCGTTGGAATAAGTGTCCCCGAGGAGGCAGAGCAGCTCGGGAGCGAGATAGCTCCTGCTGTGCCCATCTCTGCGGGGCTTGGTCCCCAGGATGGACCCAGGACCTGCTCACAGTGTTGGAACTGGTGCTCCTGCTGCTCTTCCATCCCCGCCGAGGAGCCGAATCTCGCGGTAGAAAAGACGGGAGCAGTCTTCAGTGCCAGAACTGGGAACGGAAAATATCGCAACAATTCTTGAGGAAAGAAACGAAGGAAACCTGGAAGATGCTCCCAGAGCCTTTAAGTCCTGGCTCCAGTAATTGTACCAACATATGTCCCGCTATAATGCTTATCCTGAAGTCGATAGACTTTTGTTCCCTGTTAGCATTTTCGAAAGGCGTTTGCGAAGACCCAGCAGGTGTCATGGTTCGGAAAGTTCGTCTAGTTTGCTCACTGTCATTTATTACTGTGCCAACATTTGCTTTTCATTTAACCATACCTTTCCTTCCGCAGCATTCACCCCTGCGGCAGTTACAGATACATTCTCTCCCCTAGATTTCTCTGAAGAGAGAGGTTTTCCCCTCCTCTGACCACCCTAGCTGGGCTCTGCTGCCCTTTCCTCTCTTGCTTTGCCTCTTCAGAGAAGAGAAGGGACCCGGCAGGGACCTCGGAGCATCGCCTGCTTTCTCGAGTTTTCTCACAGGTCTTTGCCAGGCAGAGCGCTTTCTCAGAGACACAGCCTCTGGAGCCCTGGGATTAGATGAGAATTTCCGCTCTTATCTCTGGATAAAGGAAGTTTCCAGCCCTTGGCTTGCAAGGAGAGGCTGGAAAGCGTGCCTCGCTGTCCCCAACAGCAGGTAAACAACCGCTGCATGAGCTCAGAGCTGAAGAATACTGCTCTGAGTTTGGGGAAAAAAAGTCCAGAGCAAGTGCCAAAAGAACAGCGGAAGGTGCAGGGTGCTCGCGCTGGCTCAGCTGTCCAGGCGGGGAGTCAGGCTCTGGGCATTCCTGGGTAGAAGTTAAATATCGGACAGTGTTTTGTTTGCTGAGTATATAATTCCTATTACGACTTGGAAAGGCTTATAGGCAAGGGATAATAATTGCTTTTTTTTCCTATTAACTTAGCCTAGTATCCAACACGGGATTAAGCATCCGTCATTCCTTTGCTGTAAAGGTTTGTGCCAATAAAGGGCCTTAGCTGGGCTGTCTCTCTCGTCTGGGAGCAGCCCGAGCCGAAGGAGGAAGGCGAAATCGGGTCTCTCCCAGCTTCCCATCGCCGGCTGCCAGGCTGGGGAGGGAACAGGAGCAGCCTCGAGCTCGAGGTTATTCCCGCAGCTCCGCAGCTGGTGTGAGACCTGGGGGCTGCCGGAGTGAAGGAATTAGTAATAATTTACCCAATTCTTCTGGCTCCCAACTAGTCTACAGTCATTTGAGTTCAAATCTGAAAAGCTACCGTCCACTGCTCTTAAGTCAGTGTATGTATCCTCCATGAAAGCTGTGCCTGCAGCTGGGTTGTGCTCCAACTCTTAATATAAATGGCTTAGACTAAAATGAGAATATACTTTTCCCCGTTTCACGCTCTCTCTGGTGTCCACAGCGCCAGGAAAACCCTGGTAATGCCTGCATGATCCAAACCCAGTCAGAGGACCCTGGCCCCAGCACGTCTTGGGGAGCAGCATCCCCATCAGCCGCTGCGGGGCTGGCGTTGGCAGGGACGCGCGGGTCGCCTCCTCGCCCGGGGAGGCGTCGCTCTAAACAGTCGGCGGAGGATGGGAAAAGACGGAAGGCGAGCTCGTCGAGGAGTTCTAAAAATCGAACTGTGATAAATATGGGCATAGCGAGCCTCGTTTGGGAGCGCCCCGTTCTCCCAGAGGAGGCTGGCTGACTATCAGTGCCTTCGGAAACACGCTTTCTCCAGGGCTCCGCGCGGGTAAGATAAACACGAGCGCCTTTTCCCAGCCTGCGCATCTACAGGCATCTAAATTAAGAGGTGGTGTTATCAGGGAGAAAAGTTCATTGAGGGTTCATTTCAGTCGGTTCGAAGGTTTTTAAGGAGAGGAATAAACAAACAGCAATTAGCACCATATTTAACATCCCCGACATTTTGCGCAGCCTATTTCTATCGCCGGTGGAGGAAGATCCGTTCCGGCGACTCGCTCGGCGCAACGTTCTGCCTCGAGAACCTCGGTGGCTCCCTGTAGAGGCTCAGCACTTCTGCTGGCTCCTGAGCTCCTTCAACCAAAGTTAACAGACCCTCAGAACCCATTAAAGGGAAAAAAACTTCCATTTTTGGTGCTGCAACTAGAAGGAGCAAGCCCAGGACTGCTGCTGCTCACCCACCCTGGCGGATCCAACATCGGTCCTGGTGGCCACTCATGCTCTGGAGGTCCACCAGGTGGAAAGGCCACGTGTTGGCAACGTGGTTGAGTTTTTTTAACTCTAACTTTTGTGAACTGCTGCGCTTCTTCAAAGCCCCTTTGCCCGATCACAGAGACAGAGGAGCGCGGCAGAGCGCAGGCGCTCCGTTAGGCAGGTAACGGGGTAATCGGGCATTTCAGCAAAGGTAGTTAAAGGATAAAAAGTAGAAGCAGAGAGTCTATTGTGCTTAGCTTACTGATGTGCAGAGCTCTACAGTACAGACGTCTTTAACACATAAATTTAACAATTATTATTGTGTTGCCCTTTTCCGAGAAAGGGTAAAGGAGATTTGTAGGAGCACTTAACACATGTAAATCCCCACCTCTTTAAACCAAAGCAGTGTGCTAAATGGGTCCATAAATATCATAAGTATTCTGTCCTTTTAGAAATCATACCTTTTTTTCTCTCCTTTCAATGCAATTAAACCCGTGCCTTATTATAACACAACTCTGGGGAACCAGGCATTTAAAAAAACTCTAAACAGGTGTTGGTTGAGAAAGACAATGATCGTCGCTGGGTTAAACGCAAGTTGCAGTCAAAGGCAAAAGGCAGCCTGCATAGCACGTGGCCCTGAATGGCCGTTTGGCTGTCGTTTTCCCAAAAAGAAGATCAAATCCCACCCAGCCACCTCCCTCACCCCCAGGCAAGAGCTGGAATGTTCACCTGGGGCTTCTCCGCCCTCTTTCGAGGACCTTCGGCAGCGAGCGTTGCCCGATTGTTGGATATCTTGCGAGGTCACCTGCATCCCCCTGGTCTCCGACGAAGCATCTTTGGGGATCCCTCCCTTCATGCCCCTAGAAAAACTCTGGTGACCCCCCAAAAACCTGCTAGTGAGCCCCCAGCAGCCCCCGGTGACCCTCCAGCAGGAGAAATCCTCACGGACCATTTCCAGGCCGTGTTGTTTCTCTGGCTGCTCCTTGCAGAATACCTGCCACGCATTTACGGGGACTGAAAGGTACCTAATGTATAATTTATACGTGACGATTATTGCACAAAGCGCCAGTTGTAAATTAATGAGGTCGGACAGTACTTAAATCCTGCGTTCTGGAGTTAAAATTCGCTCGCTGGCCCGTGCCTTTTACCATTCCTGTCATAACCCCGCTGCGTTGCATCACTGCCGGTTTAACTACGCTGTTACCCGCGCGGTGAATAAGGGAGAACGAAAGTCGCATTTGGCACTTCTAATCAGATAATTATTTTTTAAGAAACTCGCAGGAATGTTAAATACATTTCCAGTTTTTTTTCCATCTGTTCTGGCTGACGTGCAAGACTGGTACTCTAATAACCAGGCGGATCTCCCGAGCGTGCCTCATAATGAATATTTCAGGATTATTCGTGCACCGAGATATATAGGCGGTATCTGTTTGCGGGACATCTGGCTGCAACATGTGCCTCGTTAAGTTACACCTGTAAATCTGAGGTCAAGGGCTAAACCTGGGAGGGTGCAAATAAAAGATCCAGCGAGGGGGCTCTTACTGGTGAAGGGGGTGATGGCAGCGCTGGTGTGGGCTGTCAGGAAGCAGGACCCAGGTGAGTCGCTGCTAAAGCGGTTCCACACAGAACGGGGTTTTCTCTGCAGCCTGAAAAATGCTTTATTCAAAAATAACGAACTTCTTGTAACTCTGTAATATTTAACCTCATTTGCACCAGCAAACTGAGCTGTGCATTGTATAAACCAGCTCGAATGTCTGGTTAAGGTTCAAAGCCAGCTCAAATGCTTTTTATTCTGGCTGAAAAACTCACTTTTTTTTTCCCCCCCCTTGGCATGTTCCACTCTTGGACAAACTGAGTAAATACATAAGGCAACCGAGTGAAGAACAAGTGCTGGTGTGGGAGTCTTCCCAGCCCTTGAGCACCGTCAAGGAGGGGAATTTTCCCCTCTTTGAGTGACTTTCTCACAGCTTTTCCAACACGAGCTGCGAGCCAGCACGGGACAGCCAGCCAGGCAAAAAGTCAGAGAGAAAGGTCACACGCACCAACACGCGGCGGATTTTATAGCCAGAGCTGCTTTGCAAGGACAAGCCTGGATAAGCTTCTGAAATGGCCGAAGTTTTCTGAAGTTTTGAAGTTTTCCACCAGCAAGAGGAGTCAGTACAACGGAGTGGACTCGGAAGGGGGAGCATCTCCCGTGCAGTTTTGCAGTTGCTATAGTGATTGATTAAATTAAAAGAAAAAAACCCGACTTGTAAAGTCAAAATGCTTATTGTACTGACAACAATCTAAATGTGGTTGGAACAGTGAGTCACACTCCAGATTATGTGTCTCAAATAAGGTTTTCATTTAAATTTAACAAGGCAATTATTGTACAGTATGGTAATTCAGTATCGTTCGGTTAACAAAAATGTGTTGCCGGAGCTTTAACACCTATGGTATTTAGTTGGATCTGTATCTACTGCATAGTTAAACCTTGCTGGCGTGCTTGGTGCTAATAATTAACGCACAATAAGCGTGCACCGCTCCAGATTTGTTAAGACAGCTGCTGGATGTTTATTATAAGGCAGGTGATTATTAAAAGCAAAGACTGGATACAGTGGTCCAACAACCATGTGGCAAATTGCCGCCCTCTACACTTGCATAATATGTAAAAAAAAAAAATCTTAAACACTTCAAATGTATGTGAAGGTAAGGTATTTTATTCAGAACACCTAAGTGGAAGCACTACCAGAATTTTTTTCTGAATGTTTCTTCTGGTCTCCAATACCAGATAAGGGAAGCTTCTGTCCTCATGGCTGCCAGTTCCGGTGAGGAACCAGAGCTTGCTTTCTGCTGTAAAACTGCTCTGGCTGGGCTCAGCGTGGTGGAGACATCAGATTTCCCCTGTGCCGTGGCGTAGGACACTCCTTCCCCACTTTTCCACGCTTTTCTGAATGGAAATTTGAATGCCAAAGTTTTGCACCGCCTTGAAAACCAAAGCAAAAACCCACAAACATGGGGAAGCACGATGCAAATATTTAATTTAATAGATGCCACTTTTTTTTTACAGAGCAAATAAACAGATGCATAAAGATGCATTGTTTCATAAGCATAAAAGAAACCCCACAAACTGATGCAAGTATAGTGCTTTTAATTTGTTTCCATGATTGCTTGTCATTAATTAGCATCAAAAGTAAATCATCAACATAGCTAAAACCTGAAATTGTACCAGCAAATGTAGGAAGGATTTTGCTGGTTTGTCTTTATACCAAGGTGGAAAAAAGAAATTATCCTTTTTTTTTTTTCTTTTTTTTTGACTATGCTTAAATTAAAGTGTCAAAAGCTAGCGGCAGCACAGCCTAAAAATGTCCAAAAAGAGAAATAATATTCTATAATTACAAGCCGTGCAGAGAGCAAGCCACGCACATAAATATTGAGGGCAGTTCCAACAAGTTTGGCTTATTACTAAAGTTGGGTTTCAAAAAGAATTTTCAGAAATCGTGTTTACACTTTCGAGAGCAATTTATGAGGTCACTGCTCATGCACCTCATCAAAAACTTCAGCCTTCGACTGAAAGCCGTAAACCGGAGGCATTTTGACAGGATCTGGAGACTTTTAACGAGTCTTGGGCAGCCCTCCCCTCCCCGAGATAAATGGGGGAGCTGGTTGGGCTTCGGTCAGCCCAACCCAAACCACGGGGCTCCCACAAAGCGATCTCCATGACCCCCATCCATTTCCCCTGACATTTACTGCCCCGGCTCGCTCGGCTGTCAGATGGTTTACACAATCTTTTGGAGAAAGGACCTGGACATGAAAAGAAACGAGGTGGCCCTTTGGGGAGGCGGGTCTGCAGCTGGAAGCAGCTCCCCCAGCGCCGGCGCGGCAGGAATGCATCTGATCTCCAGCCTCAGACTGGGCTAAACTGGGAGGAAAGAGGAGAGAAATAAAAAAAATTAAACAGATGAATCACAGGTATGTTCTCCTGGGGAGCACAGACGCAAGCAAAGGAGAGGTTTTTAGTAGATGTTAACATTCTGACCCACAAATAACCCAATTTATTGGGTAATTTTGCTTTATTTCTCCCAATTGTCCAGCGTGGAAGGGGTCCACCTTCCGTCAAAGCAGAGAGAAAACAAGGCTGCGAGGAAAAGTCGAAAACGCCATTTTGCTAAGCTCATTGGAAGAGCAGGGCGGGTTCTACGGAGGGAAACAGAAAAGATAGGCTTTAATTAAAGATAGGCTTTAATTAAGTCACAAGGTAATCAGCGAGGTCTTCCACCAAAGGTTTGCTGGAGCCTCACGCCTCCCAGAGCCAGCAAACGCTCGGGAAGGAGAAGTCGCCCTGGGAGGTGTGTCCACAACTCCGGTTCTTTTTCTGCGACAAGAATTCTCGTCCCGGGACCTTCCCGTAAGCCGCCGAGGCTGCTCACCCCGCGGTGCCGAGAAGCTCTCTGCAACCACCGCGTCTGCCGTTAAATGCCAAACCTAGAGCTCCGCGCGCCACCTCATTAGTTATTAATGAAGCAACATATTTGTTCAAAATTTATGATTGTTGATTTGCTCCCATCATTGTATGAAATATTAACACAGCATTTGTACTTGCAACCATTTTGCAGACATTAGAGGGTGGATTTGCATATTCATGAGCGCTCATAAATGTTTAAGGAGACAGCGCAGAAAGCATGTGAGCTGTCAGCGAGCCAGTAAAAAGGCATATTTACAGTGTTAATAAGTATTTGAGTTTATAGGACAAACCGGCAAGTAACAAATTAAGCGAATTTCGGTTTGCCTGTTGCAGCAAACTGCGGCAGCTTTTTCTCCTCTTCTTTCTCCTGAGCCGAGAAAACTTCAAACCTGCCGGGGAACATCTCCATCGAGCGGCTCATAGCGCCGCCGGGACGTCTCGTTCGTCACGACTCGGCGCTGTCGTGCCGCGACACGCACCGAAGGCGTCTTGTCCCTCGTCCCCTGGGGGCTGCTAACCCGCTGCCAAGGGGAGCCGGGAGCCGGCCTCTTTGCTGACTTGGCTAAAGTTTTGAAGGTACTATTGCTGGCACAGAAAACAGTCATTACTTCCCGTGGTTGTATTTATAATAAAACGCTAAATTACTTTTATTAAGTATTTTCATGTCTGCCGCCGACTTTTTTTTGAAGCAGGGCAGCGAGACAATAAAACTTCCTTTTCTGCTTACTGGATTTATTTTTTTTTTTCCCCCTCTGCAGAGCATAAATCATATTTCGTGTGAAGTGTGCATCCTTGCTTTGAGCGACCGGTGTTTTTAATAGCACAGCCAAGTCAGTTATTTTAATCTCTGGTGCTTCGTAATAAATGCTTTTTATTGATTTTTATTGTACAGCGCCGTGAATTGAATAAACTGTATACATGAGCAGCTGAGAGAAAAAGGGGCTGAAGGAGAAAATGCGATCAGCATGTTTCAAAGTTAAAGGTGAAAACGTGATGGTTAGCACTTTCTTTGCTCAGCAGCTCCCCGGGAGCACCATGAAAAGGAGAGAACACGATGTACCTGCTATTCTTTCCTCTTAAAGTCCCAGGACTGGAACGATTCTTCAGGAAAGCCAAATACGATGCGCTGCAGGAATATTTATTTAAAATCCAATTATTATTACTTTTTAAAGAAAATATTTTCCTTGATAGGCAAAGCATCAGCCTGTACTACGCCTATCCGCAACATAAAGTGCCAAGGGGTGTATAATACACAAGTAAGAGTTTCTTTTCCCAGGTTGAACCCAGGGATTTCCCCCCCGGGGCTGGACTGTGATTTCCCCGCGTGCCCTCCCCGCAGATGACCCGTCGGCGTGATTTACCGCCGAGCTGCTGGAGTTCCAGCGCTTCCTCTGTGCTCCTCGGGCTGAGACGAGCTGATTTCTTTGGGGTGTTATAACTATGACCTGCTCCATTAAGTAGCAAACAAAGTACAGCTGGATATAGCAAGCTCAGCTTGACTCTCAGCTCTCACATAACCTGCTTGA
Source organism: Trogon surrucura (assembly GCA_020746105.1). Lineage (NCBI taxonomy): Eukaryota > Metazoa > Chordata > Aves > Trogoniformes > Trogonidae > Trogon > Trogon surrucura. Next base: position 87,230,889 of record CM036658.1, read on the forward strand.
TTGGGAAAAATGCTGTGCCCTTGTCAGCCGTAGCCTGAAAAGATGGGGATCCATTGATTTCTGCATAATACGGATTCACGCTGCCTTTCCGCAACAGCATGTTTCACACCCTAAAATAACCTGGCAAAAGCCATTATTTTTCCTGCTGGTTTAGCTGTTTAAATGTGTTACTACTCTAGGTAATGTGCTGCTTATTACACAATTACCTGAAGTGCTTTACAATGCATTAATTGCAGCTTGATTTAAACATTTCCCATTTAGTAACCAAGCTATATCATTGTCACAAATTACAAGTCAATAACCTGGTTCCTAAAAAGAGGCAATGAAGAAGCTGGAGACTGCTTCCGTAAGGGAACCCGGCCATTGCTCAGTAAAACACCGAGCTGATGCCGTGACCAGTATCGCGATGCACGGGGGCGGGTTCACGTGTCAGAGGCGAGCAGGGAAGCAGAAGATGTAACCACTTCTCCTCCAGAGTCCTCCAAATAATAATCATAGACACTTCACGGCAAATTAATCCAGGGAAAGGCTTCTTTCCTCACCAGGGTTTGTTCTTTCCTCGCTGCAAACCCGGCATGGCATTTGGAAGCAGGTGGGTTTTCCATGACTGGCTGCCACAGCTGCTGAACATCCCTGGGAGAAACCTCCCAGTTCCTCCACACTACAAATGTACATTATTTCCCAAGAGAAATCTGAAAAAAAAAAAAAAAAATCTGCAAGTTAGGTGCCTGCTTTGTAAAGAATGTGTCTCTTCTTTGCGATGCTGGAGGAGGTACGTGGGAAGAGGACCAGCTTCTATTAGGAAAAGAAAAAACCACCCGGCTGGCTCTTTTCAGTCAATCCCACAGCCCAAAGAGCAGGTGGGAACTTGCACACCCAGTGCAGCCGAGGGTTTCAGCTGGATTTTGGCGTTGCCAAAAATTTGACCATCTTATCCACACTCTTGCAGAATTCCGGGCGGGACTGTGTTGTGTTATTTGAATTTTCCTTCTTTCTCCACGATCTCCTGCGGTCCTATGCTATTATTAAAATCAATTATACCTTTATCATCAGTTGTCTCCAGGAGTTGTGACTGTTAACACCAGCAAACCATGTGCTATTACTGCAACAGTCAGCGGCACTTTTTTCCCAAGAATTGCTTGACATTAGCCTAACCCAGTCCCACTGATTTCAGAAGGAGCAGAATGAGTTCGACGGTGAGAAAATCCTGCCACTGACACTTTGACTTCAGCTTCGTGTTACCCTTGTACAAGGGCATGCACGGGGACGTCAGATTTTAGAAGCAGTAATGTGGAGAAGCCATTTTTAGTGGAGGACTAACAAATAAAAGAAAACAGAAATACACTTCAGGCGTGAGAGCGTGGGGCTGCTCACGTCAGGGCAAGAGCACTTCTCGAGTGTCTGACAAGGCGCACGCTGCAAGCTTTCCAAGAGCGAAGGGTGGGAATAAATCATCAGGGATGGCGTTAGAAAGCCAACCATCACGCTGACTTAAATGATGATTGATGAAGCTATTGACTGGAAGAAGATATTCTTACAGTCAATCCGCAGGACCGGCACTCGAGAGACCCAGGCTGTGCTCTTCCCTGGCAGATGGACTTCATGAGTGTCTCCAGGCAAGTCACTTAGGGGTAATTTGTCAGCCTGAACGGATAAATCACCAGATATATTGTTATAGTAGTATTTACAGAATAAATATCTGCATGATGAAAGTTATTCATTCTGTAGTTACAAACCCAAATTAGATTTATATGTTTGATTTCTGACCTTGCAGTTCAGCTGCAGAAATATCCGACCTCCTATGTGCCAGCAACATGGTTGAGGCTTTACCCTTCCTTTGTTGTGGTTTTTCCCCTCTGTGCCGAGAGGAGAGTATCCACGTCTTCACAGGGCTCTTTGAAGACCACGTTTATTGCCTAGAAAACAGTTCAAGACCCACAGAAAGAGATGAAAAGGTAAAGAGTCATTATATTCACAGCAAAGTGAAAATACTCACTAAGCTCAGCCCTCATGTCTCCCAAGGACTTGCTCGCCACCTCAGTGACTACGTAAGCCATTCACAAACCCTGCGGCGAGAGAGGAGCCAGAACCGAGAAGGAATCAAAGCCGTGCCCTGGCATGTATGTGCTCCGTACCTTGCACCTTGCCGAAGGATCCCGAGTCGCTGGAAGGCAACCCAGGCGCAGGCTGGCAGCATCCTGGGGGCCACCGGGACACCTCGTCTGTCCCAGTTCAGCCACGACGTGCCGCCTCACCGTAACTTCAGCCGTGAGTCTCCCTCAGACAGAGCTCTGCTAAACTGCCACGTTTGCTGACTTTGTAACATAGGTTGGGACTGACTAAGGACCTTGGGCACAACCGTGAAAGCGTTCACTTGTGAAAACCGACTGGATTAGAAATAAAGTTTTCCCCAGAGAAAAATTTCACCATCAAACAACAGAGCAGGGAAAAACCGCAGACCTCTGGCCCTTCTCTCTGGTGTTTCTGCCCCCTTTTTGTCCGTGCTCCCACCCCCACGCTCTGCTGACCTCTGCAAGCTGCTCCAGCCAGAGACAGTCCATCCAAGGTGCCCATGGTGGGACAAAGCCCCGTCTCGCATCAGCGTGGGCACCCTGCGATCCCGTCCTGCAGCACCCGGACAAAGTTGTGGCCGTTTCGAGGTCAGCGGCAAATTTTCCATTTACTTCAGTAGGGACAGGATTTTGCCCGAGGTGACTGCAGATGTTCAGAGAGATGCCCCAAGGCCCTGCAGATCACCACGGCTTCACTTACTACCTTTTGCGTTTCCTTCTGCCTGGCTTCCCGTGTATCTCCCAGACCCTCCTGCCTTGAAGAAATAGTTCATGGGTGGCCAACCTCTGGTTTTTGAGCCATGGCCAGGCTGCAAGAAATCCAAAGGCAGCTTTCATACCAAAAGTATAATGAGGTGGTTCACGCACAGGAGCTACTGATAAATCCCAATTTCCAGCTGTGAGGGAAATGAGCCAGCAAGAACCCGCAGCCAACGTTGACGCACATTGGTGGAAGACGTTTCACCCCAGCCTGTTGCTATCAAACAACATATAGAGCTTCTGCTCTCCCAGCCAGCTGCTGGCATCCTTCATCCACGCCAGGAGAGCCTCATCTCTTTGGGTCTGGAGTGATTGTGGCTGGTGGCTCGGCACCACGTGGATATTTTGGGACAAGGAGCAATGGGAGAGAGGTTGGTAACCTTGAGCTAGTGGACATCTCCACGGAGCTGGGCTGGGTTGCTGGTGAGGTGGCTGCAGTGCATGGGATGGTCTCTGCTGTGCTACAGCCCTTCCTCACAGAAATGCAGCAGGGTTGACTTTCTGGCTCTTTTCAGTGAATCAGCAAAAAAAAAAAAGATTTCATGAAGACCTGAGTGAGTGTGGAGCTATGAGAAGCAAGAATATAAAGTAGATTAGTAATTCTGCATTGAGGAGGTTAATAGTTCAGTAAGAGACACACTTGGTACTACATTTTGTCCATCTACACGGTATTTTTTAATACCTATATGATTAAAGAGCTCAAATCTCATTTTTCCAAAGCACCTTAGGAATCAAAACCATTCTAATCTAAATCCAAACCTATTTCTTTTGGAACACTGCAGAGATGAGAATCCAGAATGCTCTAGAAAGACCTAAATGTGCAGAGAGTAAAGAATTCACTAACTAGTTTTATTTTATAGGCTTTTGAGCTATCTGAGAGAATTCCATGATGGATTTACAACCTGTGAACCCGGCTCAGAAAGATTTTCTTCCAGGAGAGAAGTCTAACAGCTCACGCAGAATAAAGTTTCTTTTTTAGGAAGTTTGGCAACACTTGTGTAATGAGTTTCACACGTCCAGACAAACCTCTCCCTCCTCCTTCCTATCACCCCCTTGGTCACTTGAAGTTAAAATGTCCTGCTTGCTTGGGTGTATCCTCAATGGTTTTGTAATAAAGCTCTTTTCACTGAAATGGGAACAAAATGGTTTAAAAATAATGCCTGGCCCTTGGCGTTTCAATCCCAGGTTGATAAAACGGCTGTTTCAGAAACTGCTCCAACGTGACGGAGCCTTTAAGTGCCGGAGTCATTTTTGATGAGACTATTACACATGCAAATAAATCGTCGTGGAGAACCGCTCGCGAGAGATTTTTCACATCCAGACAGTAACTTTATAAAGCCAAAATAACCAGTAGGTATTAATCAGTAGTTGAGGTCTGCAAATATTTGCTTGTTTCCATAGCGATGGGTAAGCCCACGTACAAAACAATAAATACCTTTTCCCACATCCGTTATCATCACTTCCTAATAATATAATCACAAAACCATTTCTCAGGCGAGACTGAGAGGAGAATAAACACCATTAATTAACAGATTTATAAGCTAGCAGAGGAGGAGGAGGTGGCAAATGAAGAATCGAGTGTAAAATGCGTGTACGAGCAGAAGATGATGGTTTGGGCCTTTTGCGTTTCTCGAGGAAACTTCACAAACTCTTAATTATCTCACAAAATACTATCTGTCTTTTTTTCCAAAAATAGAGCTTCTGACAACTGTTCAAACCGTGCCGTACTCTCACCCACAAAGCACATTTTTAAGTAAAAATATAAAGCCATGGCTGTGAAGTGTCGGAGTAATTTATTTGAAGGAGAAAAGTGAGACTTTTGGCATCGCTCTCGCAATCAGCCGAGAAGTTCTCTCCCAAGCAGGGACGCTGCGAGCGGCTCGTCTGGAGCTACAGGGACCTCGGAGCTTGACAAAAGAGTGACGTTTGGCCAGTTTCTAAATTAGGAACGGGGTTTGCACGGCACCAACAGGAACAACAGTTGTCTTAAACAATCAGTCCTGCGAGCAGCGAGCTCCCCGTTAGAACGTGGTTTGTGCCTCCCATTGGATCAGGGATTTGGGTCTGTCTGGTAGGGTTGGTTGATTGAGGCACACTCAAAAATGCAGAGATGCAAGAATGCAGGAAAGCATACGCGCACGTTTTTGGTGGGACGGGGCAAATGTAGAAACTGGAAGGCAATTAAAAACTAGCAAGGAAGACATTTCATTCGGCGCGTTGCCCAACAACTGCTAATCGAATGGACTCGGGAAATTAAACTTGGCCCCAGGAAAAATCCTCTCTGAGTTTGTGTCTCAGCGATGCCCAGCATGAGCCTTTTCCAAAAAGCAGCCCAGGAGCTGGGGTGACCCGGTGCGAGGAGAGGGGCGCGGGGGTCCCCTGGTCGCAGCGCGCCCCTGGCAGCTGGACGGCCGGCACCAGCGGGTTGATAACATATTGCCAGCTGGAAAAAGAACTGAACATATATATGGGCTGCAGCATTTAGCAATCGCAAATGACATCTGAGTAATGTTGATTTTGTTTAGATGACAACCTCATTATGGCGCATAATTGCGAAGCAATCTCCTAGTAAACACTGGGTTAAAAACTACTGGAAGATGGTTGTTCCTCTCGTTATTAATTAGCATGTGTCCACTCCGCCAGATCCACAGCCCAAACTTCATTTGTTATGTTCAGCCAAATGCATGAGTAGCTTTTGAGTAATTATTTTCCAACATCATCTAATACCTCTCTGCACATCAATTAAAAATCCTCTTAACAAGGAACTGCATTTTGTTTGAGATCAAATGCCTAGTCCAAAGCTGTATCAATCATGTAGAGCTAATTAGTGGGTCTGCTTTATATCATTTGTTTTACTTTATTATTCTATTATACACTTCCTAATGAAACCAATTGAACAATTTTAAAATCTTTGTTCAAATAAATTGAAGGCTTAAAGGCCAGCTACCTAGGCAGGCTTTTTCTGCTTTAAAAAGCGTACACGTAAAGAAAATAAAAAAAAAATCCCTACATGTTTTATGTGGTAGAAGTTCTACAGCTGTTTTTAAAGGCTTGTCACTTCTTTTATATTGCTTGCAAATAACTCATGGCTCACCAAACCCTTGAAGCCCTTTGTCCACAGGTGATTTTCAAGAAAAGGGATGAAGTGATGGGAGAAGGATCTGTGGGAGCTGAGCTCGAGACCAGCGCCCTACGTTGTCACCAATGGATGCTGACCTTATCAAAGCCAGTCAGAGAGTTCTCCCTCATTGTGAAAAGAAGCTTGGAAAAGGATGGTGAGGGAAAATATTTGTTGTGGGAAAACCACCTTTGAACTCCTTATTGTTAGAAAAGCGGTGGCTCAAATGTTCTGCAAAGCTCCAAACAGTTCGTACCATCTTCACCCCGGAGGTCCAGCGGCTGCTCAGCTGGGAGCTGGACAGGACTAGAAACTTCGAGGCCGCGCTGCTCTCGAGCGCAGCTATATTTTCCAGACACCATAAGGAAGGAGAAAACTCACATCCAAGATGATGGCTATTTTTGATGAACAGGCAATTGTCGAGCAGCTCGAAAATTTGGCTCTCGGCTTGAAGGAGGGCTGTGCAGCTAAGAACGAGGGTTTGGAAAGATGGGACAACTATAAATAAGTTTATTATCCCAGTGAAACAACACTAGACATGCCCTCATACATAAAATAGCCACAGTACCTGCGTTCTGGAGTTGTACCAATATTTTGCCCACCAAACACTAGTTTTACCCCTTCCATTCTAATTTCCAATTGTCCAAAATGCCTAACTCCCAAAATATTTCTGTGAGGACATATCAGATGTCACAAAGCATATCTTAATTAATGTACGATCAGGGTAGTTAATGCTGGTAAAGTAGAACTAATTTTCTCCAGTTAGCTCGTCTAAACGGTCCCCTATGCAGGAAAAGTGAATGCATTTTAACTAAATAAAACTGACAAATCAGCAGATGCTTAGGGGCTTACAGCAAATGGACTGTGTTTCCTTCTTCATATGGGTAAGAAGAGCAAAAATAAGAATGACTTTCACATGCCGTCAGATTGCTTTGGAGAAATCAAGTAATATTGTAGAAGCACTCGAGCAGAGGGAATTCAGATTTAGACCTCTAGAAATCTGGGTTTCAGAGCTGAGTTTCTACTTCGTTTTAATGCCAAAAAAAAAAAAAAAAATCCCATGCATTCATTACGGGCTGAATTTAAAGATACGTGCCTGCTTCGGCACGCAGGCAGCTTCCATCCCTCCAGCAGGAGCCCCCCTGAACATCCCTGCCCATCAGGAGTGCGAGGAACTCAAGTTTGCATCCGACAGCATCAGGCAGAGCAGAAAATGCTATTTCTCAAAGGGCAGAGAGATCCCGGTCCTGCTGGGGCTGAGGATACCCCACCACACCCCAGGTCCCAGCCTGGACCACCATCCCCATCAGCCTCACTGCCATGTGTGGGGCTGCAGGTGGGGGCACCGAAGGGAGCAGCAGCTCAGCTCTGGGTCCAGCCTCAGCTCCTCCGGAGCTCCTCACAGTACCACGTTAAAACACAGAAGGCTCAAGATTTTATTGTACAACCACGTTTTGCTTAGTTAAATGTGTAACAGATGCTACAAGGTTGCACTGAGGTGCATTCCAGCGCTGGAGCTCTCCCAGAGGAAGGGTGGTGGGTGCAGCCCCTCGGACGTGGGTGCTCACCAGCCCGGGGAGACCTTTGACGTCCCCTCCCAGGTGTGAAGGGCTTTTGGTGTCAAGACATTTGGGAGCCATTGAGATTCCTCACTTGTACACAGCCCGTTTTCTGTTTCTCCTTGTTCGTGAAAGGAAGCGGGGGGGGGGAAGCATCCTTTTTGGATTATCTGAGCATCCTGTTTGGGAAGTTTTTGCCAGAAAGAGCAGCTACGTTTCACATCCAGCAAAGAAACAAAACCAGACACACAAAAAACCTTGAGACCTCTTGGTGTCAAAAGAGAACTCTGCTTCCTTGTCTTTGGGGCCTTGGTCATTTCTAGGCTTAGGACAAGTCACGGAAAAAATTGCCTGTAATTAGTGGAGTGCTGAACTGATGTGAGTGGGAGGAAAAGCAGAAAAAAGCAGTTAAGACTGGTCTGAAATTCTGCCCCATTTAGTTATCTTCCTTGGGTGGCAGAAACAGCCCTTCCAATGGTGTAAATCCTTCTCACACATCGACTTCAGCCAGAGGCACGCTGCTTTCCGTGTCTGATTGCCCCTGGGTGGAAAGTAAGGCGCAGAGCTTAAAGCTCATGTTGATTTTGAGCGGTCACTTCTAAAGGAAGTCTGGGAACACCATCAGCCAGCTTGCCGGGTGACGCGTCTGAAGGTGCACGACAGGGATTGGGTCAGCTGCACCAGCTCTTGCAAAATAATTTGTGTGATGGTGGGTTCACACGAGTGACTTAGGTGTGACATTGCCCAGCTCCAGCTGGTCGGCATCGCACACCTGCAGCCTGGCCCTGGCAGCTCTGGAGCCTTCCCCGTGCAAAGTTTTCCCCGGTAACGCTGTGGCAATTAAATTTCATCTGTTGGACTGCTACCAAAGCCTCGGTGGGTCTTGGATCGTGCCTCCGCCTTGATGGGATCCCTGAAGCAGATGTTCTGCCCTTTAGGCAGCCCCATCGAGCAAACGTGTACTGAACACACGCGATGCCGAAAAGCCACAAACATACCCCAGGAGTCTGTAATGTGGCAGCCTTGGATCCTGCCCGGAGGGATTGGAAGCCCCCTGGGGCAGTGCCTGCCCGCTAGCCCACAGGAGACCTCTGTCCTTCAGGCTCTCTTGCCCTAAAGTTGCAGAAAATACAGAAACATTGGTGGAACCTGCAATGAGGTGCAGTTTTCCAACACTGCAAGTCCAAAGTGGTGGGTTCACTCCATGTACAACCCAGGCAATTAGCTGACAGGTGTCCTCATGTTAATTAACACAAACCCTAGGCTGTGAGTGCTGGGCAGAGAGACCCTGGCTGTCTGCACCCGAGCGGCAACAACTTCCCATCCTGGATTCTTGTGCCGCAGCCAGAGATGGACTGCGAGAACATCTCCTGCCCGCCCCTTAATGAGTTATGACTTGGGAAGATGGATATAATCCACTCGGCGCTGCTCTCGTGGAGCTCGGGTAGGAACTCCGTAATGAGATTAGTTTCAGCAGCCTACACACACACTTGGAGTTACACATGCCCTGATACTTTCACATATGTTTAAAGTTCACTGGCAACCAATGTGCAATGTGTCTTTGCTTACATAAACATCCCTCAGATTAAAACCCCTAAATCAAGGTTACCGCACATGTGTGCATGTTTGTTGGCTGAAAGATTTTACAGGCTCTGATGGCCAAGTTACAAGCCAAGCATACAAGAGCTACACGATGGAGTTGCAAATAGCTGTGGAAAAAAGGATCCTGTGAGCTTCGCTCGCACCAGCGGTGCTTGGTGGGTGCTTCAGGTGAGCAAGGAGGGAGCTGCAAGGGCTGTGGGCGTAGGAGTGGTATGAAGAGCTCCAAGGGGAGGAAAGCTACCCTTGTAAATACAGCAAACGCAGAACGAGTACATGCAGCGTCTTAAAAAAGACACCTACAAATTAATATAACCTGCCTAAGGACCTGGGTTGGTCATGAAGGATCGTTGTTCGGGCTGGAAAACATTTAAGTCACATTTACAGTCTCAAAATAGGGCTTAAGTAGGACAGAAGTACTCATAACCTTGTGCTGGCCACAGCGCAGGGATGTTTTCAGCTCAAGTGAACATTGAATTCTTGCTTCAACTAGATGAAATCCTCTTGGCATGGAGCCTCGCTCAAGGTTTGGCGAGCGCACGCGTGTTACAGCCAACGCTGGGGAGCCTGAGCCTGCCCTGGCGGAGCCCGAGCGAGAGCAGGGGTGCTCTCTCCCAGGCAAAACCTTCCCTTACGGATCTCGGGGCACGACCAACCGTCGGCCGTACCCTTCCGCCTCTGTTCTCTCATGCTTCCCCTCTCCCTGCAGATTCAGAAGAGGCGAAAGCAAAGGCTGCGCTGTCCCCACGCCGGTTTTTAGGGACATCAGCTTGCGATGTCGTTGCAATTAATACAAACAAAGCTGAAGTGACAGTTCCCCCCTCCACCCTCGGCCACGGTTCACATGGGCCAAGATCTTCTCCTTCTCCGCAGCCAGAGCATAAGAGAAGGGCCATCTGGAAATTAATTCTGAACAAAGTGTAAAGAGAGAACATTTTTGTGATCTAATTCTTTAGGTAACATTATTTAATTTATTTATACAAAGACACGAACAAGGAGACAGATGCAAAACAGAACTTGAGAGGCAGAGACACATTGTTCTGTTCTTCTTCTGTAAAGAGCCAATTATTCTCCTTTAAGTCCTTTAGTTTCAGGGGCTGAGTGAGTAGTTTAAGGGATAAAAGTATTAGCCTTTCATCTGTAGGATTCAAGTGCCAGTCCTCAAGGCAGACCAAAGCAAAATGAAGTGGGTTGTCTTATTTTGCTTCTCAATGTATTATTATGTAATGGCATTATTAAACGTTAGTGAATAGAGAATTAAAATTTGCAGCACTGACAGCTGATTAATTTTTTTTTTTAAAAGTCAAAAAAAAAATTCACTCATCATCAAAAATATAAATTAAATCTTCTAAGGCAGCATTCAAGGAAGGCACAATGGCTGCTATTTTCTGTAGCTATAGTGCTCCTTGCTGTAGTATCGCAATCCCAGTGCATCTCCTTTTAGCTATGGAATAAACCACAAATTTTGGCTTTGGAAAAAAAAATGAAAAAGGAAGGGCAAGAAGAAGAAGATGGAGAAAGGTTTGCTCCACTACCACCGGAAAAAAAAGTAGGCACAGCTATCATAAGATTTAGCACGCCCCGCAAGCGTTGGCCAGCTAACGTTGCAATTTAGCCTCATTTTTATCACCTTTTCCTTTAAACCCTTGAACCCGGGGGATAAACAGCACCTTAAACTTGCAGCACTTGGATAAATTTCTCAACTTCCAAGGAGAGCTCAGGCTTTGGTGAGGCAGGATGCCCAGCGCATCCCCGCTTGGGTATGGGGCGACGGCAACATCAGGGGGGATAAAGAAGAAGGGCTACATGAATGCAGACAGGAGAACTCTAGAAAAACTTCCCATCTTATCAGCAGCTTTCTGTCCCACCCTAATAGGTCTGAGTAATTTTGTTTTCACTAATAAGATACAATGAATAATATAATGGTATCAGGAAGTTTTTAAATTGTATTAGGAAAAATGAATCTTGGAATGACAGAATAGAAATAAATAGAAAAAAAAAAAGGGGCAGGTAAACAAAAAGAGGTATTTTGAGATCTGATTCTATTAGATATTCCTGTGGCATTAGTCATGGGAATGGTATTACTGTCCACGCCGCTGCGTTTGATGCACAGCCCGTAGTTATCGGGGAATGACAGACATCTTCATCATCCCCCTGGGTTTATGTGTTGGGAAAGGAATGCATCTCCTGGCTCATATATGTTTTCCCCAATAATGTCCTTATTAGCCTTCCGTCCGCCCGCGCTGCAGTAGCCGGGTGACTCCAGCAATATGTTTTCATTAAGAGCCCAAAGCGAGCGGCAGAGGCGGACGCTCTGCCCTTCCCAAACCGGCGAGAGGGGACGCACCGCCTCGGGCTGCAGAGCAAACCCAACCCAAACCAAATCCAAGAGGTTTCGGTGTTTTTCCCAGCTTTGTTGTCCTATCGGCACTCGGGATCGCATGGAAAGCACTGGAAAAAGTTACTCGAGTTGGGCCAGAAAGTTTGTGTGATGAAGAGCATCAGCAGGTATTTAGGAATAGCTCAATAGTTCAAAACCAGTATAAAACAGTAATGGCTAATAATTGTTAGCATTGGGAAACATGATTTGATCATTTTGCATTCAAGGCTGAAGAAGAGGCAAGAAAAGCAGGCAGACACCCATGCATACAGAGCCAGAGCAGTAAAATATACACACAGCGTTGGTGTATATACACAAATTCTTTAAAAAACCCAAACTAACAAGGTCACTAGCACTTTAGCAGACACTTTTAAAAACAAACTAAACTTTTAGCATCAAGTTACTTACCTCTCCCTGGCTAGGTTGCATTTCAAAGCAGAGACGTATTTACTAAACACAGACAAAATCCCCCTTTGCCCGATCCAGCTGGAAGCAGAGGGGAGAAAGCAAACCCCTGTGTAAGGTGTTTTTATTAAGTGGTGAGGTCTCAAGCCAGGTGTTTCCCGGAGTGAACATCTGACCACACCCCTTCTTAGAAACAGAACAGCTTTAATTCGGTTTAACTCACCTCATCTAGAAGAATCAGGCTATTTCAGATTAATTCCCGAATGCACTCGTTTCTAGGATGGCTTAATTTAACTAATTCATTAGAAATTCACACCTTTTACTAATTCCTCTTAACTTTCCCACATGGAGTAGAAAGTCTTGAAAATTATCATCAGATAGAAACAACTGTCACCTCCCTGTCTCCCAAAACTTTAAGTAATAGACTGAGGCCAGAGTCAGGTCAGAGTGTCAGTGGGGCCACATCCACGTCTGGAGACCAGGGATGTGTCCCAGGCTGTGTTACCCCGGAATGGTGGGTGGGGACAGGTTGGAGAGATTAGAATTAGGCATAAAATACTACGTTTTATACTGATAGCATAAAGATATAAAAGCAACCAGCATGTATGTTGGAATGATGTTTTACTAATGACATTTTTCCACAGTTTTTAGACAGGTTGGGGGGTTATGACAATCTTTGCAGCAGCTTCCTGACTATTGGTCTTCAAGATATTTCCAAGGGAAAAAAAGGGAGAGTCTTGCAGCATCTTCCAGCTCTTCACACGGACCTGGGTGTCCGGGAGATCAGGATAGTTTTAGCCAGATGCCTAGCACAGGCTGCTGCGAGCAGCACTTCAAACCCCTAATTTCACAAAATCTCCGCATTACCAGCTCAAGATCTTGGAGCAACCGGCAGATATCCCTAGATTGTTGCCCAGAGTTGTTAATCCCACGTTTCATCCTTTCCTGTCTCTTTTTAGAGATCAAGAAACATAATCCTAATTTAATCCTGGCTCTGGAAACCCCCCAGAATGGATCCCAGCAAACGCTGTACGCAGGTCTCAGCTTACACAATTGTGCCTTTTTGTTATGACAAGACACTGATTGCAGGACAGGGTGTCACATCTAGCTCTCGATTTCTGTGCTTTATTGGATTAATTGCCAATGTAAGGTACTTAAGATTACTGTAGCACTTGGAGGGGTCTATGTCCCGGTGTTTCCACAATCTTTTCACATCATCTGCTCATCGATTTGGATTTTCTTATGTCGTGTGCGTGAGAACCTTGTCCAAGCCCAGAGCCAGTTGAGGTGCCTACAACCAGAACACTGTATTTCTCTTTCACTCTGTGTCAATAGAGCAGCGTCCACGGTTGGAAGGAAGCTGCAGCTGCAATGATACGGTCTCTGCGTATCGTCCGGCACCACTTGGGGCTGGAGGCAGGTCCTGGTGAGAGATGTCAAGGAGACGAGAGCTTTGCTTTGCGGACAGCTTGGATATCGTTAACAAGTGCAGTCTTTGAGACAGCGCTCAAGTTATCTAATCACTGATCTGCGCTGATGCCAAAGTAAATATTCCCAGGTCCCCATGGGCTTGACATACTCTGAATATTCCAAGAACTCTTTTTCTCCCTTAACCCACCGCATCTGTCCTTTCTGCTGAAGAGCTCATCTCCTCTGGAGGAAAGGGAGCCTCGCGATTCACTGGGATCGAGAGTAGGTGCCTTTGGAAAACACGATATGTCTCCCTCGTGTCACTCAGACCAAGCCTTTGGCAGCAGTTGTGCCCATGCGTGTTTCCAGGGAAGGGTCCGATTCGGCGCTCTGCACCGGAGTAACCCCGCTAACTCCCCGCGCGCCCGCGCTTCCTCTCCTCCCTCTGCCAGCACAGCTCCTGCGTGTGCTTGGCTCCATCGCGTTTCGCTTGAAGTAGTGGAACTAAAATACAATCTCATGTCATTTGCTGTCCAGCTGCAGCCTGCCGAGATAATACATTGCTGGCTCTGTTTCTAGGACAAAACATTTTTCATGTTTATTTTTATATTTTTTAAAAAAAAAAGCTTTCCAACTTTTCGATGCTTATTTAGACTGCAAGTTATTAATGTTTGTCTATTACTGTTACTCATTTAAGACCAGTCTTATGGGTTGATAAAGGGCTCAGTTTCTGGGTTTGTTGGTTGTTGGGGTTTTTTTTCCACTGGAGAAAAAACAGCGTGTATTGGAAATGGAAATCTGACATCCCAAAAAGCAAGTGGAGCCAAACGCGAGACAGAGGAACCCTGAGGTCTCAGCCTCCAACCCACTTAATAGAACCAGGATTTACTGTGACTTTGTGCAGCAGAGGATTAATGGAATGAATCACCTTACTTCCCCTTAAGATTTGCCTAGGCATGTGATTTGTGTCTGCTAAGCTGGTATAATGATGAACAATCCTTTTTATTAACGTGGTTAAAAATAGAAACCGCAGTAAGACCTTACATAAACTAGAAGTAACACGTGCCAACACATGCCCAAATCCCCCAGTGAGCTGTTTCGGTCTATGAGATGTTGGCATCCAACAAACAAGTTGACTATTTTGAGAAAATAGGAAAAACACAGTATAAAGCTACTCTGGTGCTTTTCTCTAAATGCCGAGAGCACAAGGTCATGGCTTTCCTTCCAGCATGTTTCCCCTCTTTTACTCTGGTATTGGAATTTCATCCCAATTTTACCTTTAAACTGTCCTTCCTCAGTCACCCTCTCCACCTCTAGTATGACGATGACAGCTCTGATACCCTGATGACTGCTACCTCTTTTTTTTATCATGAGTTTTAAAGATACTCCATTTAGCCTGTAGCTAACCCCGATGCCTTGGAGTTCATCACACGGCAAGGAGGCTCATGCCACTGATTTCTTCAGGAGCTGTTTGATGTGTAGGTGCTCTGGATGGGTTCCTCCTTTCCTTGCAGGGAATATTACCCCCTCTTCATCCAAGACAAGGTGGGATGGGCTTCTATAAGGGTATTTTGAAGACCCTAATTGTGTTTCGAGTCTGGCGAAGTAGCCCCAAGCATCTGAGCACCGCGCTGAGACGTCGAGGCATGCCCGTGTGCCCTTTCCACGCTGGCTCTGGCACCCAAATTGTGCCTTCAGGCATCATCTCTCCCCAGTCTCACCGAAAATAAAACAGGTGGATGAAACAAAAGAGGGATTTACGTCATGAAAGAAAATGTGCATCATTAGCCCGTGCAGATTAACACCGTGGAGAATACCCATCACCGGTGAAATACTTTTTCAGATGCTTCCTTGCTGAGCTGTATTAGCTGCTCACGAGCTATGACTGACTGAACCAGCTCAGAAAAGCTTCCCTTTATAAAAAAAAAAGAAATCATACGAGAAAACTTGACAGCTTTTCTTTAAGTCTTGCCTGTTCTTAGTAAGTTTAAAGACCAAATTAGCAATGCAATCATGAGAAAAAGGATTGGAGACTTCTCCAAGCTGTCAAGTGCATTTTACTGGATGATTAATTGGCAGGGCTGTGGCCAACCCTTGGGTCCTGCTAAAGGCCATGCCCCTTGACTCGCACCTGCCACTGTGCGACTGATTGCGGAAAATGGATGTCTTCACTTTTTTTTTCTTTTTTCTTTTTTTTTTTTGGTTGCAGCTGTTAAACCGCTTTAAGGAAATCTTATTTATCTAGAACAGAAACTTGAACTTCTCCTGTAATCTCAGGAGGATGGAATGAATGTGATTCTCTGCCTCCGACTGACGTATGGAAGCAATATTTTAGCATCTTCAGGAAAGCTGTGATAATTGAACATGATTTTGCGTTCCTTGCGTGTGAGGTCGAATGTTCCTCCGCTTTTGTGCTTTCCTGTAGCCTCTCTGAGATGCCTTGTGGCAGCAGAGGGTAGGTGTCTGTCCTAAAGGGGCCAGGGTAGCCGCCCAGCTCTGCGGAGGAGCCCAGCTCCGCCAGCGGTTTGGCACAGCTGGAAGGTGGGAAAAGCAAACCCAACAATTACCTTCCACATGCAAGGGGGAGAAGGGGAGAAAAGAAACTTTTGCTGTGTAATTTTTCAGTTGAGAGCGAGGCTAAAGGGGCAAACAGGCAGCGCCAGGGTATTTGGGGTTATGTGGAGTGATTCATTAATGAGAAAAAACTTGGGGATGATGGCACACGAGAGAAGTCCTCAGAGTTTTCCAAGGAAGTGCAAGCGATTCCAAAGACTTTGCTTGGCCAATAAATATTTACTGAAATGTTTTGGGTGTGTTTGTTGTCCTTAATAACAAAAAGAATCTCCTTTTCCCTGTACTGCTGCTGGACACAGTCCTGGGCTGTTTTGGTGACCCCTGAAATACCACGTTAGCTCCTTCCCTCCCTCAACTTCAAGCCTGTCCCCAGATCCTACCACGAGATGTAAACTAAATGAGCCAAACAAAAGCAAAGAAACGACACGCAAACAAAACATCCCAAACAATCCTGCTATTTTAAGTGAAATAAAGGCAGCTGCTCCTAGCCACAGCAAGCCAACAAGGCATTAATCTACTGTCGTTACCTTCGTACCAACTGCCATACGAAAGGGAAGGAGGAGATGGTACCTCCTATTTGAAGAATTTGGTGTCAGAATCAAAGCAGGTTTAGGGTGACGGATGCGAAATAAATATACACAGTAAAGAGAAAAACACAAGTCACTCTGTCGACTTCAGCTCTGGTTCCTCACACAAGGTAATTCCTGCGAGACACGTACGGCGCAGCCCCGGTCTGCTTCCCTTCAGCTTCTCCTCCTGTTCCTCTGCTGACTTTTTGCCCCAGTTCACAGCTGGGGGAGAGGAGCTCCTGGAGGCGTGCGGTGAGTGGTTAAGTGGCCTGATGACGAGACACGTGCTGAACCGCACGGACGCTCTTCTGCTGCCTTGGGACAATATTTCTTGGGTAATTTTTTGCCGTGTCAAAGACACCTGACACAGAGACAGGCACAAGGCACAGAAGGCCCGGTACATAAAGCCGCGTTTTAGCATACTGGAAGAGGCAATTATCGCCATTTTTGTAATGCAAAGCGCTTGAGTCTGAAGAAAACCCAAGCAGCCAGAAGACAAAGAAATGCTCTTTTAAAATCTCAGATATAGCCCAGAATATGTTAACACTCCAACTCAAAACGGGGTGACTCCTTTGGTCTATCTGCTGTCTGCGAGCAGGGCAAGGAGGGAAGGGTTACCCGCAGGCTTTCTAGGAAACGTTTTGTCGTCTTTCTCTATTCAAGTGAGGCTCAGACACTTCTCGTTTACCCCCCAAAATTTTAGATCCTCTGGAATACCAGACGTGTAGAAGCTGGGACTTTAAGAACTGTGCCAAATATTGTAAGATTTGCCATCAACTTGAAAGACTTGGAAATGCTCAGGGTCTATAAATAAATCCTCTGTAGAGCCCATCTGCAGCTCCTGCGTTTTAAACCTCGGGAGACACAGGAGAAGCCAGTCCTGGGAAGTGTGAGCTGCTCATTAGCGCCGCAGCTAATGACAAAGTTCTGGTTCCTTCCCCGCCAGCCTCTCGACCCAGCCTGTCCTCTCCCAGCCGGGTGCTCCTCACCCAAGCCCAGGCAACAGCAAAGAGTTGTCACAGCATCCGAGATGACAAGCGATGGAGAAACGCAACACCTTCTCCCTGTTACAGGTATTTAATGTGAAGAACACGCTCCAAAACATTTTGCAAAGCCAAAAGAGAGAGGTAGGCTCCTTTGATCACCCCAGACATAAGTTGGCCCTTATCCTTATTTGCCCTTAATGGGAATTTTCTTAACAAATGATTTTATTTTCCTCAGAAAATAGCAACTGAGTTGCATAACATAGATGTGAGCATGTGAATGACTAACAGCCTAAGTTGGCTCCCTTAGGGTCAAAGCAGAAATAGCTGGCGCTGCAGCAGAGATGTTGGCTGGGGTTGGAGGCAGTTATCTCTCTGTGGGCAAAGGAGGAGAGCAAAATATGATACAGAGGCTACAAAACGCTTTTGTTCTGGTTAGGATGTGGCTAACGTCATCCCTGCACGTATCCCAAAAACTCGCCTTCCGTTAGGAAGTTGCTCCAAGAGCCTTTGGGAGAGGTGCCTCTGGAGATCCGTCACAGCAAAGATAACCCTGTGTTCCAAGATAATCCTGCATTCCAAGCTAATTCTGGTTCCAAGATGACCCAGAAATTACTGCACGTATTCGTCCCTCCTCGCACATGGCGTCACGCGCCGCTCCCGCTCGCCACACGGCGCGACAAATAGAGAAACAGATAACGGAGAAGTTACCGTTGGTCCTTTAAAAGTCAATCTCTGTGTGCGTTTAACCATAAAAGCAACATCTGCTCTGCTAAATACAGGTGTTTTATATCCTTGTCATTAATTGGAGGGGACATTATGTCATCATACATCAACAGTTAAAGTTGGTTAAAGTGCCACTTCTCTCAGGTGCTATCATTAATCAGATCCCTTTCAGGCGGGTGCCCACGCCGCCTCTGGCAGCAGCTTCCTCACACCCTTTGGATGTTTTCCTCCTCTCTTGTATTTTTTTCCCTTTGGTTTTGAAGTATCGGCTCGGAAATCAGACGCACACAAGGCACCAACATCTCCCACCCCACCTCCTGACCCACCGGCACCCGCCAGTGCCACCAGCGTCCGACGCGGGGGAAGAATTAACCGATTAACCCAAGCTCCCCAGTGACGCGGGGGAACAGCCCGTTGGCCCCATCCGGGCTGCCTGAGAAGCACACGTGAGACAAATTCAGGGTGACACTAAAAAGTAAAATAGTGACTGGGTTTTCCTCTTCCCGAGAATTACACAAAGTCAAGTATCTTATTAAGTTCAAGAGAATTACATCTTACATGCTTCAGCAAGAGACATGTACCCTTTAGAAAATAATAATGAACTGCTTTTTTTTTTCCATTCATTTACATACCTTTGATAAATTACTGTAACCAGATTAGGGAGATAAAATAACTAGTCTATTAATTACAATGATTATTATTTAATAGAAAATGGGATTCTGGGCAACGCGTATGGTAAAAGGAAAGCTTAGCAATGCATTATATGGATGTGGTATTTTATCTTAAAGAGTAAGATAAGTGTCCAGCTCTTTCTGCAATCTAAAGAGTATGTTCATTACCTGTACAAGATTTATAAGTATAATTGAGTGTAATATTTTAAAACTATTTGCCTTATTTCCTCGTGCATGGAGGACAAGGCAGAACTGCTTCTTTAATTAAACTGTGTAAATTCCTTCACGAAGTTATCTAACAAGGGTTCCATTTGTAAGGAAATTACTTTCTTATTTAAAAAGTTTGCAGGATTATATAATTGCAGTCCTGTTGGAACTGAAGTGGGTGGCTCAGTGTGTAGTTACCTACACGTGTCTTTTCATGTTTTGTATGACTTATGCAAATGCCATGACATCTAATGCACCCATGTGTATGTATGTACACATATCTAATCCATATATGCATATATACGTATATGTACGCCATACATACAATTCTTGCCGTGTGTTCTTAAGCAGCGAATAAAAAAATCCTGGGCTTCTAGTGATGAACGCCGCTGCAAACCTGAGCGAGCTGCAGCTGGCTTAAAAAGAAGCTGGGCGGTGGTTCGAGAGCATCTCCCAGCAGACATCGGGAAGGTGTGAGAAAAACAGGCAGTCTAAGATGTTTTTCCAGCAGACACCAACAAGCAGCATGAACATGTTAGGTGTGATCAGTTAAATTAGTTAAATCTATTTAACTAAGCTATCGCTTCCGCCCTTTCAAACCTTGTCTCCAGGCAGGCACGGCACCAGAGCAAGGTTAAAAGTTGCCTAAAAGAGAATTGTTCACTGGAGCTGGGCTTCATCCCAGCACCCAAGATGAAAAATATTTCCATGAGACCACTTACGTCCCACTTCAACCCTTCACTGGGATGTCAAGCTCTCAACTGGGATGTCAGCCCCAGCTTTGCTATCTGTGCAACAGTAAATTTGTGCTTTTTGTGCCGCAGTATTTAACCTCGTTGATGAAGAGCAGTCACACGTGGGTGAGGGACAGGGAGCTGAAAGCATTGGTTAGAGATGCCGTCAGTGTGATGAGCGCTCTTGCATCTATAAGCTGCACATCCCTCCCTCCAGGAAAAGGAAAAAAGGGCAATTATTGACTTATTAATTGAAAAATAGGAGGCAAAAGGCTCTCGTCCCAAAACAGAGAACGCAGTTTTTTCTGCGCCTTAAAGATTTTCCTCCGGACGGCGATTTTGAAGGTACCCTTCCCTTTGCAGTGCTGACCCCTCCAAGCCTCTCTGCAGCTGGCTGGTTTGGGTTTGTTCTCGCTTTTTTTCCCTAAATGAGGTTTTTTTGGAAGAAGAAAAATAAATCAAATAAGGAGCAGGCAGAGGCATCACCCGCTCTGCACTGCCCTTCTGCTCCAAGGGGCACCAAGGGGGGTCAGGGCCCTGGGCACGGGGTGAGCTGCGGGCGGGGTGCGGCGAGGGTGTCCCCCACCGCCCCCCAGACAGAGCCTTTACCTGCCAGTTTAAAAGGAAATGAAAGATAAATGCTAACATCTGCGACCGCACATGCAAGGGTGGCAGGGGAGGCTAAATGCTAAGTAGAGCAAGAGACGTGTCTGGCAGAGTTACCTAGGCAGAAAATGAACCTCCCCACGGTGCCCCGGGAGCAGCGTCCACTCCCTCCCACCCAGCCCCTTCCCCCAGCACCCAGCCCCACCGCGGCCAACCCCCGGCACCCCAGCCCCGCTGCCGGACCCCCAGGCTTCACGCTCTGACAAGCAAACTTTGGCTTTTCTGGTTTTTTTTTTCCCCCTTCTCCTGCTTTGCGCCGGTCTCTCCCCTGTCTCATCTGACGCCGGAGCTGTTGCCACCTTTCCCGGAGACGGTCTCGTGTCTCACATCTTCTGTTCGCACTCGCAGCATCTATCATCTGCAGCCTCGCTGCCATAACTCCTTTTGGCATATGTCAGGTCACCGTTTATTTTGACGTTTTATTTTTTTAACAGAGCATCCCACATGCTGCAATCAGTGCTGCTGATTTATAAACTCCCTGCAACCTCTCCGTGGTTATTTTTCGGAGCGGGTCGGGAAGCGACGCTGTTGGAGCTAACCCTTCCTCCCCGCAGCCCAACAGCGGCTGCTTTTCCCAGCCCTTGGGTGAGCTGACATGCAGTTGTTCTTAGCTTATCTGTCACATCTGGTTTTATTCACACATCTGGCAAAAGACAGCCATTACATACATTTTCCAGCTCTCCTAAGTGTTCCTGCCTTGCATCCAGACGGAGGAAGGGTGAGGTCACGCAGGAACATCGCTCTCTGACAGCTCCGTGACGGCTCTATGCACCGAGGTGCACACTCCTCTTTGGGGTGCTCCTGTATTTAAGAATACAAATAATAATTGCTAATAATTAACTCAGGATTAGAGGGGTCACCGGGGACCCTGGAGCAGGACCCCAGCTCCATGCCGGCCGGCAGCCCTGGTTCTCCTGGTATGAGCACCGGGAGGGACAGCTAAAGAGAATCAGGTTTGCAGAATAATAGTAATAATAATAATAACAACCACCTGTCAGGTCTTGTTAACCACATATTTCACACCAGAGATTTGTTATATTAAAGGGCACTGAAACTACTTATGTCAGGTAACTGAATTATAATTAAATGCTATGTAGATTATTAAAATACTCTTATGGCAACGGGGAAACATAAATGATAACACAAGACAGCCCCATTACAGAATTAGCTTACTAGCAGAGTTTTGCTCTGATTTCTCATTAACTGGAATAGCTGCCCTCCTCTCCCAGGCAGAGCATCGGCACGCGGCAGCCACGGGCGTCACAGCACCACAACCACAGAACTTGGAGTCTCTCCTGGATGTTAAAAATCCACGTGAACCCCTCTGGGTGAACAGTGATGGGGAGAAACCCACACCCAGAGCCCCGCCGATGTGTATTGATTCGCCATCGCTCGGCAGGGGGATGCTGCGAAAGGGAGATGTCAGGATGCGCGTTCTGCTTCTTGCTTTTTAGCCTGAGAAAATAAAAACCTCCATTTTGTTATATGTTCTTAAAGGAAAACAGAAATGATGCCCACGGACTGAAAGAACTATGAATTTGCAAAATTATTTTCTCTTTCTTATTCATTCCTACATATGTGGAGGAGACAGTCTTGATAAACTGTAAAAACCCTACGATAAACAGCAGAACAGTCTCTGAGCCCACTAGGCTTTAATAAAGCCCCTAGGATTTAATATGGCTGCATTTAATAAATTTAATAGAGTCTTGAAATAACCATCCTGAACCCCTACAATACTACTTCCTTGGTCGCCAGATCAAAGATGGGACCCCTGGTCTCTTGAAGGGTCCCGGGATGAGCAAAACAGCTGCAACGCGGAGCCGGAGGGGTTTGCACGGGGAGATCGGGCTCCTGAACAGCATTGGGATGTCTCTGGCTGATGCTCGCCTGGCTCTCAGGCCCTGGACCCAGCCTGGTTTTCTATCCCCTGAACAAATACATATTTTACAATCAATTTACAACTGCGGAAATTTCTTCAAGGAATCCGCTAATCAGCAAGACGCGACAAGGGATAAAAAATAGTGGTGGTTAATAATAAACCAAACAGTGTGGAAAGAACAGATTGCGCTCAATGTTACTGCCTTCCCCGAGATTTGGGGGTTTGGTGGGGGCTTTTTTGGGCTTGTCGGTGTTGTTTTTAGCCAATAGTTCCCAGCTGGGACTATAAATTCATCTGTGTGTGGAGCTATTTTCCTACTTGTCTGCGCGCCCGCTGGGATGCTCTATGAGAGAACAGAAGTGCTTACGCTGTGCAGAGATGCCCAGGGACGGCTCCCAGGCATGGGACATAACCAGGGCATGGAGGAAACACCAGCAAATCAGAGTTAAATCAGACTTAATTCATTCTATCAATTATTTCCTCCAAGGTGGTGGTGGGGCTCCTCTTACAGGGACGTGATGTCAGATCATCCAGGTACCGGCGATCTGCGTTTGAAAATAAATAGGCAGGAAATTCTTTACTGCTCTCCCTGTAAGGAAGAGGGTGGAAATACAGAGCGAAACTGTTGGGAGAGGAGCACGCATATGTGTGTGTCTGTGTGTTAGTTTATATAACACTTTAACTAACAAGCTATGATCTTCTCCAGAACAGTAGATAAAATGGCAAATGAAATATAGGGCAATAATTCTGACACTAAGGCGAAGTTGCTGGTTTTAATATATGCCTCTTTGCAAGCAGATAGGCCATAACATGACAATAATGAAATATAAATGACCTACATAAAAAAAAAAAAGATAAAATCAGGTAATTACTGAAGCGTCAGTTCTTTACGAAATAATTGGTAATGACCTTTGATAAAGAAATCACTTTTGTGATATTGCTGACAGCACAATTTTTGGCTCTGAGAAAACATAGCAGCTGGCTCTAAATCAGGGACAGCGCTGCTGGGACTCGCCTCGCCGCCGCGGAGACACGCTCCTCTTGGCGGTGCCGAGGGGGTGGCCGGGGGACTCCACAGAGCAGACCACTCCTGCAGGCACCCCCTGGCGAATGCGGTGGCACCCAGACCCCTCTAGGTCCCACAGCTCCTGGAGATGATGCTCGGCATGGTGGGACGATGCTTGGGTGGCGGGGTGCCAGGAGCACGCATCGAAGCCTCCCAACCTGAGCAACCTGCTGCAGTGTCTGTGTTAGAGCAGGAGCAGCACCAGGGGACCTCCAGCCATCCCTTGCGACCTAAATACCCCTCAGGCCAAAGCTCCAACCCCTCCATCCCCACCTCCAGGGGATGCCCTTGGCCAGCCCTGCGAGAAGGGATTTGCTGCTTCTCCTCCGCCCTCCCGGACCGAGCGTGCAGCTCGAGCCCCGGCTGGCTCCCGGCAGGCTGCAGGACGAGCGTCAGATGGAAATGACTTTTGATGGCTTCCAATCTGGCTGAGGTTGCAAACAAAAGGCTGCAAATGTCACTTCCGATCTCCCCCAGAGGATGGTCCCCCCGGAAAATCTTCCAAGAAGTCCGAGAGAGGGAAGGAGGGGACGGAAGGAGCATCTCCGAGGAGCAGCCTGACGTCAAGGAGCGGCGACGACCTGCTGTGGGCAACCCTCGTGGAAAAGCAGCTGCAGAGCCACTCCTCGGGCTTTTAATTCTTCTGCGGATCTCCTCAGCTGCAAAAACAACCGCACGGCTGCTGACGAAGAGGATCCAACACTCCTCCGTCACACCGAGAAGAAAGAGCAAAGCCGAACCACGCTCCCTTTGTTACCAGCACTTTCTAAGCAAGGGCACAGCTGGGTTTTAGCCACAAACGTGACGCGGGGTGGGCATCAGAGGTGGTGGTCTGCGGGATGGAAAGGGGAAGGTGGGCTCTGGGGAGCGGGGAAGGGGCCAGGCTCGGTGGCACGGCTTCCATTCAGATTCCCAGTAGCGCGGGTTTACGAAATGCAAATGTGTCTCAAGGTTTAATAACAGCTGCCGACCAAATAGGTGCGACAAGATCAGCAGATTTCCTGAAACATGGTGGAGCAAAAAAAAAAAAAAAAAAAAAAATAATAGTAATAATAGCCCGAACTCTACTGAAACCATGTTCACAACCACCAAATCTCTCAGCTCTATGTGACAAACTTTGCAACACACCCACTCCCCTTCCCTTCCCCCACCCGCCGGGGGGTGGGGGGGAAAAGCTCTTCACACTTGTTTTAATACCAGCTGGTTCATTTATATTGCAGAAGTTTCACGAGACAGTTACTGACAGTGATATACTAAACACAGGTTAAACCCGCCGCGATCGCTGCCTCTGCGTGTGCATTTGCATAAAACGACGCGGATGGCGCCGGCTCCCAAGAGCAACCCTGGAAAACCCACTCGAGGGGTGCCCCGGCCGGGGTCCCCCCACCCTCGCACAAGCATAAGGGGCCGAGCTGCACCTTTCCAGCAATTTTGCTCAAATTGCCTGGATGCGACAGTGTTCCTGGTAGTTTGGAATAAAATCTGCCTCTGGTAAGAAAGAATGAGGGTGGGAAGTGCCGGTGCCGCTGAACGGGAAGAAGGGTCCCCAGAGCGTGAGGATGGTGGTGATGGATGCCTGAAGCCAAACGTGGTGGGTGTGAGGTGACTCCCGGCACCTGGTGTGCCCAGCACTGGCTGTGGGACCCCAAAAAGGGCTCTTCTGCCCCTCAAAACCTTCACTGGGCACCCCTTGTAGCAAGCTGAGCCAGATGTGCCCAATTCGGTGACAGCCATGGGCATTTTGGCGTTGCAGGGTGCCAAGGTGCAGGGGACTTTGGCGAAGGGCAAGTGGGAAGAAAAATCTGTTGCAGAAAATAATGCGGGAAAAAAAATTAAAACCTCCCTTTCTTTCCGTGGAGGGAAGGAACGACCTGCGTTTGACGCTGCAGAGGAGTCCCTGCTGAGAGCAGAGCGTGCCTCTTTGTGTCTGCAGCCTGCCGCTTCCAGACCCAGCCGTGAGAAAGTTCCAGGAAAACCAGGTTTGCAGATGTGCGCTCCTCCTCGGCACCCGGGGGTGCTCCCAGCCCTCCACTTACGTGCCGTCTGCAGGTTAAAGAGAGGGAACGCTTCGCCCTTCCAGCAGGCTCTGGCTTTTAACGATCGGCATTTATCAATTCGCCAGCCTTACGCGCAGACCCGCTCCGTAAGGCTGCGATTTGCACGGCTCTGGTGCAGTTTTGGAGCCGCTGCAGCCGGGGCGCCGGGTCTGAGCACCACAAGGGCACTCGGCAGCTCCCAGGGGCTCGGCGAAGGAGCGGCTCCGGCTGTCGTGGGCGCCGGGAAGCACCCATGAGCCCTGAGTCTCTGCACCCGTCGGCTCAGCCGCACTCGTTTCACCCAGGAGAGAGTCCTGCACCGTCAGAAATTCAGCTTGGCCAAGTGAGAGATGCACAAAAATCCTTATTAGCAAAATATCCTTTTTTTGTTTGTTTTTTAGCGCAATCTTAGGGTTTGGTGGGTTTTTTGGTGATTTAGGAACACTCCAGACTAGCGCTTCTGAAAACACACCTAGAGAAACGATCCGGCAGTAGATACTACTGCCCAGTTCCCCTGTCCAAAGAATTAACTTTAAGTACTTTTCCAATGTGATATGTACACAGTCACAGATGCTTGTATTCTAATTCCTGCCCCCATCTCTGCCTGGAAATTCAGGAGCTCAGGAACTTTGTGATCCTCATCCTCCACTTTGAGCGCAGCAGCCTCGTTCCCTGAGACAGTGCCGGGGAGGAAGGATTGTGCGCGTTCCCTTGCAAAGAAGGGGAAAAAAGGAAAGAGAAACAAAACAGGTGCTTTAAAATTTTCAAGGTGCAAACTAAATTACAAGATGCCCAGGAGTGTGCAATAGCATTTCATTGTTTGAGTTTGGAATAAAAGACAGATAATTAGGAAATTGGGAGTCTATTAATTTCCCAAATTTACTCATGCAAGAAGCACTGAGCTATGGTGATATTTGCTTACCTCGTCATTATGCAAAAATATATTAGCTAATTATTTTGACTAATGCAATTAAGATATGCATATTTAGCACAAACTATACAATAGAAATGTTACAGTCAGCAGTTGCCGGGTTGCACTCATGGGCAGCAGAGAGGCAAAAGTCTCAGCACAGTCTCTGATGGTAAACCATAATATTGCTCCTATTCTGCCCGAGCTGTTATTATTAGTTCTCTTGCAGTAATTAATTTGCTTTACAGCATGACTAGGTGGCACAGTTAGCAGCAGTATTAATTCTTTTGCTACGAGCCACCTGAAGATGTCAGCTTTCGAGCAGCAGAGACTGTGCCTTAATCGCCTGAATCCCTGGCGACGCGGTAGCTCTTGCTGGAACCCAACGAGGACACTCGGGACCCCTTTTCTTGCCTCTTTATTTCACTTGGGGACACCCCCACACCAGGGATTTGTCCCCGTCCCCATGGTGCCACTGCTGGGGGGTGACAGCGGGAGGTGGGGTGGCTCCTCTTCACCCGACACCGCACGGGTTGGTCTTTCCTTTCCCACTGCCCATGGGTGTAAGGGGTGATGGAAGAGAGATTGCTGAGATGCTTTGTGTAATGCATCGGGTTTGGGATGTGTTTTTTTGGGGTGAGATGTGTCATTCCAAGTCCTCGCTCCTTCCCCACTCCAGAATAAAATCCCACCAGGAACTAAAAATTAGAGAATGTCTAGTGAAGCTGGAAAATTCGGTGTTTTGTTAACTTTCACATGTTGTCCACACTAAGAACCTCTCCCAGTTTGGGGGCAATGTGCTAGCAGAGCTTGGCTTTGCCGGTCCCTTGTTCTTCCTCCTGGCAGAGCGGTGCTGGGTGGGAGAGGGGAGCAGAGCCCAGCGCTCGTCCCGAATCTCCGAGGGTTTGGATGCCGTCACCTCCAGCCTTGCTCCAGCACTGGCTGTGCTTCCAGCGGACTCATTCTGGCTGGTTTCTCCACCGACCATGTGGACTGTCAAATGGCTTCTGCTGTATTTTGTTGCCCTTTCAAATATTTCTCCAAGAGTAGGCTGTACCATCTGGTGGCCAATCTGCCTGGGCGCGCAGCAGCACCGTACCTCGCGTGGCGCCCAGGGGTCCACAGCGCCTGGCGGAGGGGGTCCCGCCGCACCCAGGGATGCTCCGGGTGGGGAGACTTGGGGGTCCCAGCAGAGTTGCTGCAGAGCCAGGCTGTGCTCTGATCCCCCCGGAGTGGATCCGGCTCAGGGCGCCGCGGGAAAGGCAGAGGGGGTGTTTCCCCTGGTTGAGAACTGTTCTCCTGGAGCCGCGTCATCAAGTTTTAAACCTCTTTCCTTCCCTTTTTATTGATTTATTTTTGCATTTTGCACATTCACAGTTAGTGCTGACTCCACACACTCCTGCCTTCTCGCAGCACGCTCTGATAGGAGTTGCCAGACAGGTTAGAGAAGGAGGATTATACATTGCTGACGGTATATATAAATCCCCATTTATATCTTACCGTGGAAAGAACAGGATGGTCTCAGGAAAATCACTCCGATAATTCCTTGCGGATTGGTCTGCATTTTGTTATCAAAAGCAAAAGGCTCAAAGATCAGAAGAGGAAACCAAGAATATCAAGACTCACCTCAAAATACACATATCAGTTCGGCGTGCAGGATGACGACGCTAAAATAATCGCCTTAACCAGAGCAGATCCTCTCCCTCTGTGTGTACGCACAAACACACCTACATAGTACACATCTCTCTATGGAATACGTGTGTAATATCCATGAAACACAGATACCCGTTAGTTAGAGGACACCAAGGAATAATAAATTTAGCGGGTAAAGATTTAGTCCCCTTTAGCCAGCACTGTCCTCTGAAGGCTCTCTGCCCTTTGCACCCCAGAATTTGGTGCTTTATCTCCGAGACCCATTGAGTCAAATCCGTTTTATTGGCAGGCTCTGAGCTGAAAATACGTGACTATTCTGTAAAAACATTTGGTGCATCTGGTTATTTCTCTTGGGTTTTCTAAGCCACACTACATGCCACGTTTTGTCTTGGGGATACGCAATGGTGGGACAACCTCTGCCCGCCAGAGCCCAAGGACTGAGGAACAAACACTCTTGCAGACGAGGTTTCCTGCACAGCAGCAGGCGACTCGGCTCTAAAACTCGAGGGCGCAAGAACAGTAATTTGTCTTTATTCCTTCTTGTTTTATGCACGCTTAACGTGTACGATCTTAACAGCTTCGGGGGCCAGATTATTTCAGCAATCACTGGTATGCAAATCCCATTAGGTTCACCCGGAGCCCTGCCACACATCTGACAAGGCTATCTGGCAGGAAATCTCGCTCATGCCTGCGCTCCACGAAGAGATCTCTTCTCCCCTGGAAGCTGGAGTGAAACTTAAGAGGGAATTACACAATATGAGTACACACGGAGGGGAGACCAGACTTTTAAAACCGTGCTGGCATCCAAAAGCCGTTAATCTTCTTAGGTAATGATGAAAAATGCAGCGGAGATGCTGATGTAACTCACCAAGGGGGGAACGAGGAGCTCTCGTGAATGGATGGCTCGAGTAAAACTTCTGCTGTTCTTCTGTTTATCCCATTCTCCGCTTAATTACGAAATATTTTTTAAAACACAACCCTGTAAACAGCCTTGTCGGTGCTGAAATGAGGAAGGCAGCTGACAGCAGAGGATGCTTTTCCCTTCCCTTTATTTTTTTTACATTTAATTAATTCCACAAGGCAAAGGGAGGAGAAGGACACCTCGGGACCCCGGGCACAGGGCAGCGGGTGGGTCGTGTAGGCAGGGAGAGCTGTTGGGAGGTCGTGGCGCCGCTTCGGGATCAGGGCACTCTGGCTGGTTCCTCGGGAGGTGGAGGGGAGCAGAGAGGGGCAGGGACCCCCTCTCCCCTCACCGAGAGCTCTTCTCATGGGCACGATGCTCAATTCACAGATGCAGAAATTGAATTGAAATGGGGTGCTCGGACTTGCCAGCCCCCTGGTGCTCGCACACACCGAGAGGTGTTTCTTCATAAAGTGAATGTGCTCCACAATTAAAACTTTCCACCGTCACGGAGTTTATGACCTACCGATGCTAGAGGAAGCTGGGTTTATGGTCACCGGCTCAGCACTTGGTTCTGAGAGAGCAATTAACAAATCACAGGAACGGCGCATCAAAGTGCGTCGTTAGAGGCAGAGTCGCCCTCCTCTAATGAAACACTAGCCCTAGTAGCGTCATTATTAAGATCACCATTTCACTATTGCAGTAATAACTGCAGATAATTGCACAATGTTATCTTTCGCGCAATCATCTTCTCCGCATAAATTAAAAGATGCGGAATATAACTCATGGGGCAAAATCCCTCCCAGGAAACCCATGGGGAAGATCAGAAATAAAACAGCAGAAGCAACGACCTGCCTTGATTGCGGTGAAGACACGTGGCTTGGTCGCATGTGCCTTTCCTAGGGTGGCACCTCTGCCTAATTGGCCCACAGGGGCAGAGCGGGACTGGGCAAGAATAAATTGTCTGGCTGCGCGGCCAGAGGTACAGAGAGTCCAAGAGAGTTAAAGCGTGGTTACAAACGAAAGTAATGGTTACATGACGTCTTCGGATCTGTTTGTAATTAACTACCAATAAAGCCACGCGGTAATTATCAGTCGCCTTCCGTCCCTGCCATCCGCGATGTGTAGCTGGTGCTGTTCTTGCTGTCGGTGCCGTCCCCGTTCCACCTTCTGCCGAGGATTTCCAGGAGAGCACAGGTGCTGCTGGGCATCTCACATCAGCCCGGGCTCTGCTGAGCTGGGGAGGTTTCCTCAGTACCTGCCTGGCAAAAACAGAGCAAAAAAACAAAAGCATCAGGAAGATTCACTAGAACTGCAATTGCAATCTTAGCTGGAACAAGGACTTATTTTGATACAGAGTAATTTGTTTTTTCTGTCTAAAAAACTAGAAATGCAGAAAGCCTTTAAAAATGCATTAGCATTATCCAAATAATAGGTAAATTGAGATGCTAATGAATGTGACTTCCTGAAAAAAAAAAAAGGTGGGGGAAAATAAGCAACACACAAGGCTGGATCTCCGTAAAAAGGGGTTTTCTTTACACTCCTGTAACTTCTTTTCTGTAATGAGGAACCGCAGTGTTCTCAGTCTTCAACCTGCAAAAATACGAGCTTGTGCACCAAGAGGCAGCATGCGAGGACACATACGGAGCCGTAGGTGCCGTGTCCTCTAGAGCGTAGGATGTCATTTATGCTAATAATTATCCTGCAGACCGATCTAGCTGCACCCATTTTGCAAAGAGGAAAACTGAGAAGCAGCTACATCTGCTTGGCAGCTGCGTCGGCCCGAGGTAGGCACAGAAATCCCAGTTTCCACATTTATTTTTAGCCAGATGAGATGGAACTGATACGAAGAGCCCGGCGAAATAAATATGAAAAAGAGCTCACTGCTCCGGCAGTGAGGAATCCGAAGCGCCGCGCGCCGAAGACTGTCTCTGCGCGATATTAATGGTTATAGATGATGGGGAAAAAATGTTAAGCACCAAAAAAAAAAGAGAAAGAAAACTTCAGCTGCGCCTCACTGGGAAACTAGAAAGGACACAGCTTCAAGTAACGATTATTTTTATTTAGGAAAACATTATACAAGGGACTCTTTCCAAGGAAAGCAATCTGGGTTGTGTCTGGGCTGAGTACACAATGTCATCCTGTTGCACAAAAAGCAAACTTCGTACCAGGACGTATAAACAGGAGCGTCATGTGTAAGACACGTGAAATAATCTGCCCCCCCAGGCTGTGGTGGGACGGTCTGGGCTGGAGAACCACCTCTGGCCGGGGCACTGCGCTCTGGGGAAACTGGGCACCGACTGGAGACAGTCCGGGGAGAGCAGCGGGGCTGGAAAAAAAATTACTGGAGAGGGAATATCGCAAGAGCTGGGCTTGTTTAGTCTAGGGAAGAGCCAGGTGAAGGAAGCCACGCAGAAACTCTTCCAAGATGTTTGAGGCTGCTGCAGAGAGGTGACAGGCTCCTCTCAATTCCCACCCAACGCAGGGCAAGGTCGTGTCCAAGGTGCCATGGCCAGGGATCACCTCCGAGCAGCCTTGAGACCCTTTGCGATGTAGGGTCATTGCGCTGCCGAGCTAAACTTGGACATACTGCAAAATAATTAAATGGACATGTTATGCAAAAGAAAAAAAAAAATGCAGCAGCACAGCCACCTATTTTCTTTCCCCGTTTTTAATCCCCACCACGGAGCGAGGGAGTCAGCAGAGCTGGAGTTCAGCGTGGAGGTGGCTAATCTCTCCTTCGAGCTTCTGCTCTCCTGAAAAACCGCGCGAGCGAGCAGAAATCCGCCGTGTGCTTCAGATCTCCTCCGAAAGGTTGCATCCCAGGACAGCCGCCCCTTGGGGAGGGAGAAATCGGTGACCTTGTTTAGCTGAGCAAGCACATCATCGGCTCAAGATGCTGGGAGGGAGGGCAGGGCGCAGGCGGGCTACCTGCCGGGGGGGCTGGCCCGGGGCACCCCGCAGCCGCCGGGACGAGGCAAAGGGAACCAAAGTATTTATGAGAAGCAGCACAGAGAGACAAGAGAGCTGCACCCAGCCTCTTGCAAAGCTGGAAAGTAACTGGCGCCGCTTAATCCTTAGCAAAAGCCACGCGGGGAACGGCACCGGCCAAACCGCTCGTCGGTGGGAAGGCAAGCGAAGGAGTGAGCAAGATCTGCTCTTTACTGCAAGCAGGAGGGTTACCTAGCCGAGAGGATGGAGCAAGGAGAGCTAGGGGTGTGTGAGACCGGCTTTCATTAGGGTTTGCATTGTAATTTTGCCTAATTAGTCTCCAATAATTAATGCTGCCAGTGTAACAGAGATGTAATCAGACAAAAGGCTGGGAAGTAAACCCCATGGAAGCTATACATCTTTTGATAGTAATGATTATGTTCTTTTTTATTATTAAAGATCCCATTAGAAAGAATTTATGATTTTTCCCCTTTGCGAGAGAAATAATAAACATTACATGGGATGCTCTTACTTTTGATATTGAGCAACCGAGTATATGTAATTAGCCACAGTTAAAAAGAAATTTTGCCTGAATGGCTTTTGGGGAACATTACATTCAAATTACCACCCCATAGTTTTTTTTTCACATGGAAATACACTATCAATAAATAACTCAAGTACAGTTTGTCTGGAAAAACATTTAGATCCTGTGGAACACATGCAGGAAAGACAAATGATACCACCACGAGTGCCCTCCTGGTCACTTTTTGGGGCTTCCAGGCAGAGTCAGGTCGGTGCCGCAAAAGCCCAAAGGACTTGGCTGCGTGTGGGAGATGCAGTGCTCTTCCCGTGGGTTTCACAGGGACGAAAGAAGGAAATATTGGGTCTGTTCATGGGTTTCTGGAGTGTTTGAGCCCAGGCTTGGTGCTGGACATGCTGTTTGCGCCCAGCCCATGATCTGAGGGGGTGGTGCTACCCCTGGGGCTTTCTATGGGAGAGGAACGTCCCTTTGGTTGCACAGCGTGACCCTCTGCACAAACCAGGCTCCAGCAAGTCCGTGCAGAGCCTTTTGGTACGAAGCTGTCAGACTGACGCGCTGGGATGCTTCACAGGTATTACCCCTGCCAGCAGCCAATAAAGGCAACCACGGAGGCACCGGCTGCCCAGGGAAATGAGGCTTCTCAGCATCTAGCGATAAGATGTCGCATAACACAGCAGCCGGTGAGGGAGGAAAGGAAATGAGAACTGCGAGAAACGCTGAATGGTTGTTCTTCACTTTTTGCTGCGGAAAAGTCCCCGCGGTGCTGAGAGTATCCCACAGAATGGTGCGTCGCTACCTCCGTGTTGCGGGCTTCCCTCTCTCATACTGCAGCCTAAGAGGAAAAAAATCCCCCCTGGAGGATGAGAGGCCATTGAAAACTCCTCTTCAGGAAAGCTACAGCTGCAGAGAGTCCGATCAACTGGGAGGAACACAGATGGGACAGGTGGAGAGAGGCCACGAGGATGAGCAAGGCACTGGGAGGTCTTCCATGCACAGAGACTCGTTTATTCTAACAAACCTAGGACCTGAAAGAACAAAACTGCAAAATTCAGGGAGATGCTCTGCAGCTCAGCAGCTACAGAGCTTTCACACTCGGAAGTCTCCGGGCTGCTCTGCTAGGAATGGTATGGCGAGGGGCCGCAGCCGCAGAAAGCTCAAGCCGGTTCAGGCAACGCGCTAGTGTCTGCTGTCCGGGCTCCAAGCCGGGAGGCGACATGGGCTGCCCCCAGGGTGAGGAGGCTGCCGGGCTGGCACGAAGGGAGCAGTCGCCTCGGAGAAGTCTCCGTGGCTAGAAGAACGAAGCCATCCAAAACCCCCATCCCATTTGCAATGGGAAACAGGAAGAAGGAACAGCTTCAAGACAACAATGACCCCTTGGAGAGCGCAATCTGCATTCCCCAGGTGCAGAGGAGATGTCCCAGCAGGTGGCAAAGCCAGCGACTCCTGGACATTTGCAGGTACCGCGAAACAACCAAACGAAGGCCTCAGCACGCCTTCTCCGAGCAGGGCAGAGCCGACACCCTTCCTCTGCCTTCTCTCGGGGGGATGTCGGGAGACCTTCCCCCCCAGCAAAGAGCATCTCCTCCTTCCGTGGCGTCTCACGTCCAAGCAGGCCCACGTCCAGCTGCACTCGGGAAGTGGTTTCAGTGGAAAGCCACAATGAAACCATTCGGAGGTGGTTCATGTGCTGGGAAATTTCGTTTCAGGAGACATTTAACGCAGATTTCGGTCGGTGCCCACGCCGAAGCCTTCGCTCGTGGAGAGCTGATGAATTTAAACGGCGCTTGCCTCGAGTGAAAAGATCTGAGTTTCGTACTGCAGCATTCGCTGCGGAGCTTAGAAACAATGCCCGCGCAACTCGCGTTTCATGTATGAATTCAGTCTTTAATTTCAAAAAACACAAGACATTTTCTAAAGCGATGTGCAGCCACGAATTTGGCAGCCTGCTTAATTCCGCATACAGCCAGGATGTAGCGGGGAGCCTTTTCCATTTCGAATCAAATGGAATTTGTGATTTGCATGCACCTTTTGAGTCAAAATCAAACATTTGCCCCGGATTGGCCCTAGTTTAATTAAAATGATGAGAATGCGTGATATGCTTTTGGTCTAAGGCAAAAAGGATGCACAGCACTGAAATTTGGAACAAACATAAAAAAAATTGAGAAATGCATGGCTGGAAGTGATAAGAAATGCCAAGACTATGTATTACATGGGATCATGGGATGAAAATAGAAAATATCCTAAAAAAATTCTGGCGTACTGTGAAACTGTTGTCGGAAGGTTTGGATAGGATTACATGCTTTATGGATAATGTCCCCGTAACTAGCACTGTCGAGGTTTGTAATCTTTTCTGTGGTCTTTCTGTAGCGCTGATGGGGATGCTCGTTGGTGTGAGCAGATTTTCTCCTCTCGCTTCGGTGTAAGGGAAGGGGATGGGGATTTTCTCTTGGACTCGGGCTGGAAGAACATTTGCATAGATACATGTGTGTGCATGTGTGCATCTCTGTGTGTGGTAGAGGGCAAACCTCTCATAAATGTAAGTTTTAGAGAATAATTTCTCTAATGAGTATCATCCATTTAGACAACCAGGCTCTCCACTATTCCTACCAATCCCTTTTCTTCTCCATTATTCCAACAGGAAAGAAAGTAAAGTGAAGGTACCGTGGTGCAGATCTCGGTTTAAAGGGTCATTCTTAGAACCACCGTTGAAATTTAGTGCCAGCTGCATGCAGCGATTGCGTGTGATAAAATTCCTTCCCATACTCATTTTCCCCTTTTATGAAGAATCCCACATTGGGTCTCCATCAGCCCATCCCATTTCCTACAGCGCCGTGAGAGCCGACTTTATTTTAATTTGTAAATACTTTGATGTCTGTGGACTTGGCTCTTGTACAGTCCTAAACTACCAGCAGGAGGTAATAGTTTCCAGGACTTAACTTTACTTGATTTTCCACTATTCTTCAGGCTCCCTGATTTGCATTCATCTTACAGGGGGATCTATTCATGCTCAAGCTGAATTTTCTTCTGCTGTTGGGCTTGCTGCTATTCCAGGAGCGAGTCACGCAAGCCTCCCTTCTTGCAAACCAGCCCACACGTATGGTTTGAGAAGAATGAGTGAAAATGGGAATAGAAGGGGCCAAGCAGCAAAACTCCAGATGATTTGGAAGGGGAGAGAAGGAAGGAGAGAGCTGCAAAACCTAAGAGCTGGGCTGGCAATGACTTGGAGCCCAGCTCAGCCCTGGCTCTTGTCACATACAGCAAAAAGCCCAGGAACCAGAGGAGCAAGAGGAATTGCTGACTGAGAGATGGTCTCTCCTCAAGGGCATCTTCAACCAGGAGGAAACTGGGCAAACCAGCTTGGTGTACGATCTCCTTGGACCCCAAAACGGCACGTTCGCTGCCACCCACCAGTACCAAGCACTTTTCAAAACTCTTAGCGAGTGTATCCACGAAACCACGAACCAGCATCGCTGTTGGCCTGCCATGCACAGGGCTCAGAGCTTTTAGGGCTGTCATGAGTGTCCCCATCACTTAAGGAGAGGTCGATCAGGCATCCTAAGATGCCCAGTGCAGAAGCAGACTTAATGTAGGTACAGCTTATTGCCAGGGGTCAGATGGAGAGAGAGATGCATAAACATCCCATCTCTGAGAGAGCTGCCTTCTGCAGCCCCCAGGCTACTTGGCGTACCCTGAAGGACTGAGCTCCTTGCACAGAGAAAAGACAACCCCCAGAACTTAATGCGGTTTTAGAAGAGACATCTTCCTCCCCCTCCCTCAGACTGTTTTGGTTTGGTGCCCAGAACATCTGGTCACCCCATAGCCTTTTTTTTTAAGAGAAAAAAAATCCAACAGATACATTTTCTCAGCACATCGCTGACTGCCAGCAGATGAGCTGGCACAGAGGAGCCAGCGAGACGTTAACGTGCTCGACGTCTCGGCGGGCAGCCCCCTCACACGCCAGCGCTCGGGGGGCTGCCGTGGGGCTGCGCCGGGCCTGGCCCCGCATCCCCAAATTAAACATAACCCGCTTGCGCAGGGACACGCTTGTTTCCACTTTAAACGTAAGATTTTGCCCTGGCTGACAGGAAGGGGGGAGGTCTGGGAACGGCTTATGGGGTCTGGGGGGAGAAGGAGCAGCAGATCTGAGGTGTGCGCTCCCCAGGGATAAAAACTGCCCATCTCCAGCCTTACACCAAGCGTTTTCTTGCCGGGGGTGCTCCCCTGGCACTTGGGGTGAGTTAATAACAGGTAACAGCTCGCGCGGCTCAGCCTGGGGGTCCTCTGGCACCTGGCACCACAAAAGCCTCGCTGCGCGCCGTCAGATGGCTTCGGCACATGCCGCAGTAACCTGACTTTTCATCTCCCTTCTGTATTCCCCGTCAAATTCACTCAAAATGTTGCTATAATGTCAAAAGAGACCCTTAGGATCGTCGGATTTCAGAGGTCTAACTTAAAAAAAAAAAAAGCCCAAGGACCTCAGCATGCCTAACCGAGAGCCGAGAGCAATGATACAGCAGCACCCTAGCTCGGTGCCAGCACCATCCTGCCAGTTGCTTCAGGGTGTCAGCACCCAGCGAAGAGCACCCCGGTGGGTGCAAATGTGTTTTTTTCATACCTTACCTCAGTCGTGACACAAGTATTTCAAGCCAAAGTATTACAAATCACGGCGCAGGCTATCAGTCTGTCAATGAAAAGCACAAGCTTTGGTATTTTGGAGTGATATTTGAAATCCTAACCCCACAAGAAAATTAAGTCAGGCAACAACATCCTGTTTTCCGCCGGGGGCGTTCGGCTTCCCCAGCGGTGGGAAAAGGCTGCAGGAGCTGCGCTCCTCATTCCTTAGCAAAGCATGTAATGCAAAGCACCAAGCACTAAGCCCTTCTCTTTGACACTGCACACTGATTTGGAAGCAAATATTTTTCCAACAACATCACCAAATCGGAAGCATTTTTGTAGATCTGAAACCTTCTCACAATATTGTTTTGGGGGAAAATAAATAAATAAATAAACCAACCCTGCTTGAGCAAGGGTGGATCTGTCAGTGACAGAAGTCATCGCTGACATCTGAGCTGGGGAGTGCATCCCCCCGCGTCACCCCATGCTGCCAGCAGGACCACAGCAGGACTGGCCCGCCTGGGCCATGGACCAGCCTGGGGGAGCGCTGTCCTGGGACAGGGACTGGCAGAGCCTGGATCCAGACACCCCAGGTTGGATCCTGTCCCTTCCATCCCATCCCTCCCACCCCGACTCCCTGTCTCATCCTTCCCGTCCCGTCTGTCCCATCCTGTCCCATCTCTCCCATCCTATCTGCCCCGTCTTGTCCCATCCCTCCTGCCTTGACTCCCTGTCCCATTCCTCCTGTCCAGTCTGTCCCATCCTGTACCATCCCTCCCATCCCAACCCTCCCATTCCACCCCCTCCCCTCCCATCCCGTCCTCTCCCATCCCATGCCCCTCATCACATCCCTCCCACCTTCTCCCATCCTGTCCCATCCCTCTCATCTTGTCCCATCCCTCCCGTGCCATCCCATTCCATCCTATCCCCTTCCATCCCATCCCTCCTATTCCTCCCATCCCATCTCATGCCGTCCCTCCCATCCCACCCCCTCCCATCCCACCACGCCCCATCTCTCCCAACTTGTCCTACCTGTCCCATCACTCCCATCGTGTCTGTTACATCCTGCCCCAACCCATCCCATCTCTCCCATCCCATCCCTCACATCCCATCCCATCCCATCTCTCCCATCCCATCCCATCCCATCCCATCCCACCCCATCACTTCCACCTTGTCTTCCCTGTCACGTCCCTCCCGCCCTATCTGCCCCATCCCATCCCATCCCATCCCATCCCATCCCATCCCATCCCATCCCATCCCATCCCATCCCGCCGCTCCCGTCCGGCCGAGCCGGGCTCTCGCCGCTGCCGCCCCCGCGAGCCCGTCGCCGTGTTTCCGGGCCGGTGTCGGGGCGGTGCAGCCGTGCCCGCAGGCATCTCCCACCAGGGGGCGCTCCGCCGCCTTCTTTCGCCTGGCCGGGCCGGGAGCGGCGCCGCGGGCAGGGCAGGGCCGGGCAGCGGCGGGCAGGTCCGGGCAGGGCAGGGCAGAGCCGGGCAGGGCAGGGCAGGAAAGGGCAGGGAAGGGCAGGGCAGGGCAGGTCCTGCCAGGGCAGGTCCGGGCAGGGCGCGGAGCCCCGCGGACAGGAGCGGTGCCCAGGCGCTGCCACACTCGCCTTGCAGCAGCTTCCACTTCTGTTGGAATGTTTCACTGAGCGGACACAGCTAGAAAAGGCTGAAATCCAGACAACGCCGTGGCAGAACGCGGACTGGAGAACCAACAGCAGTCGGAGGCACAATCCTGTTGCACCCTCACAGGGAAGGATTTCTTCTAATAGCTGATCCGCTCCTGCTCACCCCATCCCTAAAAATCTTCCCCTCTGCTCCTTACCTGGGGCGAGCATCGGCTGGGAGGCCACAGCCCGGCCACGAGAGCTTGTTTTTTTCTGCAGAGAAGCAACAAGAGAAGCAGAAAGCAGCAAGTTCCACCTTGCCAAACCAGCCCAGCAGGCTCGTGCTTTTTTTAAGCTGTTTTGTGGCTGAAGGAACTTCCAAGAAAAGAAAGAAGGAAAAAAAAAATAAGCCCAATGGTTTGATTGAGATTACCAGTCCGAAATAGTTGTAAGGGCCAAGGATGTACCCTCAAAGGCTTTTGAATGATTGGGGACAGGCTTTAAACCTAAACCTAGGTGTTTCATGATAAATAAACCGTTATAAAGCATTAAATAACCGTTAAAAAAAGTTTTGAAATTGCAGAAATGCAGAGCAAGACCCCCTAAGCAGCTGGAGCTGCACCTGCTGAGCCCAGCCCGTGTCCCGAATCGCTGCCGGGTGCGATTTGCCAACAAGCGGGAAGGGGATACTGGGGCAGGGACCGGGACCCGAAGCCTCACCTGGGGGGGCTGCCGCTCACCCCGCCAGGCGCTCAGGGGAGGGGAGCATCAAGCCCTCCGAGACTGGAATGAAATATATGACAGATGGTTAAAAAAAAAAGCAATTATCAAAGGGGAAGATTTTGGAACATATCCTTTGAAATAAAAATTTGTTTAGCATTTTTAGCAGCTGAAATAATTTTCAGAACATCTGATGAGAGATTTAAGTGCTTCATTTCCTCCTCTCACTCGCCAAGCCATCCGTTTGAAGATTGTCTGTGGCACATCTAGTTCCCTGTTTTATTGCTATTGGTATTTTTCGTTGGATAATGGCAGAATTAGAGATCAATGGAGGAGAGGTATGAACCACAATATTCCCGTCCGTTTGAATGTGCGGGGGCTTTTGAAATGCTCCGTGGCTTTGCAGAAGATGGAAGAAACGTACTCTGTGATTCTTTAAATACAACTACATGAAAGTATGTCTTATTACATCTTTCCTTTCTTCCCCACTTCCCTCTGTTCTTCAGCTCTTCCTCAAAAAGAAAAAAAAAAAAGAAAGAAAAGGGAATTAGCCGTCTACCTTGTCCGATATCCACAGGAAGTGCCAGATCGCTGGCAGAATTAATAAGATCACGTACCTGGGGCTGAGAAAGCCCCCTCGTATCACAGGCTGCAGGCAGCTGCCCCGCGACGCGACGGGAACTTCTCTTTGAGCCCTGCGACGTGATCCTCATGTAAAGGCTGGAGAAGAGAAACTGCCGCTTCGTTATCTAAACGCTGAGGACCAATCGCGGCGAAAAAACTGGCGACTCCTTTCTAAGCCCCCCCCAAACGGGTGCTGCCCAGTGGGTGAACTGGGACGTGGTGGCAGCAGCACCCAAGGGTTCCCCGGACAGGAGGTGCCCGTGGGGGCCGAGGGCACCCCGGTTCTCCCGGGCGGTGTCGGGGACCCCCAGAGATGCTTCCCATTCAATGGGATGAGTCTCGGGAAAGAGGATAACAAGGCCCTCGAACGGGATTAAAGAACTTTGCTGCTTCTGGTGCGAATTTGGAGGAGAAACGCGTCGTAATCTCCCACCGAAGGGGAGATTGAAGGCCTTTAAGTCTCTTAAGCCGCATTCGCTCGGGCTCAGCCATGAACTTCCCTCCAGCTCTGCAGCTCCTTCTCGGCGCCAGGAGAGCAGACCCAGCCCCGGGGAGCCCCGCGGTCAGACGCGGCGAGCTGCAAAAGCTGCTTTTTTAATGGGAAAAAAAAGAAGGATAACTAACCTTACTGCTAAACACGAGACTAAGGAGAGACTGAAAATACACATTTTTATTTTTCAGTGTAGTTCTAGGTTGAAGGGGTGGTTTTTTGTTATTCTTTTTGGAGCATAGTCCGGGGTGGATCTAAACATCCTGGAAACTGAAGCAGAATCCAAGCAGATCACAAACTCGCAGTTCTTTTTTTTCAATCTAGATATTATAAACTCTGCATGGGAATCAGAAAGGCAAGGAAGCGCATGAGGAGGTGCTGCCAGCGGCTGCGGATGCCCCAGTGAGGAACCTGCGGCAGCTCAAGAGGAAAATGTTCCCGCCTACAGCACACGCCATCGGAATTCATCCCCCCAGGAATGAGAAAACCCATTTTCCTGCCCTCGAGCCATCCCTCAAGACTCAGTCATGAAAGACGGTCGCAAAGGGGGTGTTTGGGAGCACACTAAATCTTTACGCATTTTGCTGTGCGGCTACAGGGGCACCGAAACACAGAGATGGGAATCGCTCCTGGGGCATGAGGTTCTCATTTCAAGGTTTCATGCCTGTCGTCTTTCCCTTTTAATGTTTTTTATTATTTTGGGGGGGGGTTCTGCAATAAGGACCGAAGCAAGTGTCTTAAATCTATTTCCATCATAGGTTTTTTCAGATTAGACCTTTGAGAAAAACCAAAAAAAATAATGCATCAGGCATCTAAGTGTGACTTGTGTTTCCTTAACGGGAGCGCTGCAG
This sequence comes from Trogon surrucura, assembly GCA_020746105.1. Taxonomy (NCBI): domain Eukaryota; kingdom Metazoa; phylum Chordata; class Aves; order Trogoniformes; family Trogonidae; genus Trogon; species Trogon surrucura. Next base: position 87,272,146 of record CM036658.1, read on the forward strand.
ATCTGTGTCTTCAGCAGAGAGCCTGGAAAAACGCTTCTGCCCTCTGGCTGAGAGGTGCTCATCTTTTCCACGACCTCCCTGGGAAGTTTTAAGGTTGAGATGGGTGAAAAAGTTGAAAGGTGCTGCCTGGTGTGGGGCTTCCTACCTGCAAACAGCGAAAAAGAAAGCAGGCGGTGAAGAAAATCCATTGAGTTGAGCCCGTATCAGCGACTCGGGATAAGAGAGTCCAAGGAGATGAAGCATGTTTAATGTAATTACACATCCACTTCTTGTGATGTACGAGCACGCGAAGCATTACTAATCCCCAAACAGATACCTGCAGGGAGGACGATCACGAACAGCTGTTTGGACAACAAGAAATGAACCACACGAACTCTCGGTTCTGCCGGCTTTCGGCGGAGACGCTCGGGAGTCGGAGCTTGCCCGGTAAGTGCAAGATTTACAAGGAATTAAACAGCACTCCGCAAGAAAGTACATTAGTTCCTTATATAAATCGCACTGCCAACTCATTTATTATTGTAATAACCTTCAGCGTTCCCATTATTGGAGAGGACTTCTCCTGAAATGAAAAATGACTTCCCTAACTCGGCGCGTGGAACTCGCTGTCATCCCCGGTTTGGCTTCTCGCTTCAGATGGCGTGAAAGACGACATAAAGCCTCGTGCCCAAAGAGTGCAAACTAACGCAAGTTCAGCGTGCGTTTGGGAGTTAATGAATAAGAGAGAGAATGATGCAAACTGTGGCTCCCCTCTTGGCTCAAGAAATCTCCTACCTGGTGGCTGCTGAGCTGCCAGCACCGCTGCTCACAGGGGAACAAGAACCTATAAGCTCCTTACCATCACTGACAGCTCTTTAATAACCTGTATTTCATTTACACCTATTTGTTATGCCTATTACCAAGCGTCTACTTAAGAGAAAAATTAGAATGATGGTTGTGGCTTTGGGGTAGTAGCAGCCCGCACCTCCGCGTGCCCAGCGCTGCAGGAGGGGTGATGCCCCGTGCACACGGTAGATCTAGGTCAGGGAACCATTAGACTGGATAGAAATCAGAATGGAGATTGGTTTTCCGGGCGGATCTGATCACTTCGGATCAAAACCCAAACCCAGCCACCTTTGTATAAACGACTCGGACGTAATTATTTTTAAACTATTGGCCAATGTACATGTTGCCATGTGTGTCCTGCTTTCAGGAATTAATGTCTTTTCCTCGTAAGCCACCTACTGCTGTTTACTTTATTAATGACATTCTGGTCATCTCTCCTGAGGGCAGTAAATGAAAGCTAAATTTGGCTCGCTGTCTTCATTTCCATGATTTAGTCTATCAGGCACTGACTTTTTCCAAAGCTGTGCTAAACATGGGCAAATACAGAGAGAATGATCGTTTACTGCTAACGAGCAATCACGTGGCAAGAGCTGCGTTCGGCTGCAGAAAGGAAGAGAATTTTCCATTGTTCTTTCCCCCGCGTTCTCCGTGTCGGCTGGCTCTGACTCACGACCTCCGATAACCGCCGCCGAGAGCGGCCGTCACCCCACACACGTCGCAAAAACGCCCCGAACCACCCATCGAGATGTTACGGGGAGGCTGGAGGGCTTCAAAACAACCCCAACGAGTCCTCCTAAAAGAAAACACATTGTGATCCGCCGAGCAGGTCACCGCTGCAAGGAGACGTGATAACACATCTCTTTAAGCTCGACATTTTCTCCGGTCCTTTAGATGTTCGATAGCGCCTGGACCACCCAAGTTAATTTAACACAAATGGAATTTAACAGATTCCTCGTGTATGCCTTCGAAATGCCTCCAGCTTCTCGCGCCGCATCCGTCTCAAAAGCAACAGGATTTTACGCTAGCTCCGTACCTGAGAGACGGGGTCGAAACGTACGGCGAAAACTTATTTACCCGCGAGCACACCGATGGGAAAGAAAAGAAACCATGCTCTCGCTCAGACCGCGCAGGCACGCGTCTCGCCGCCGTGGGCGTTTTGCAGCAGCATTTAAACTTCAGGTTATCTCCGGCAAAGTAAAAAGCCCACGGATGCTGAAGGACCCAGAAGCCGCGGCAGCGAGGAGCAGCAGGCAAACGATGGCTCTATTTTTTGCTTTCCGCAACAGAAACCGACTTGACTCGCCAGACCAAACCTTTCAGCTCAAATAATGATTCCCCATTAAAGAAATGACAGCCCTGCCTTATAATGCGCAGGGTATAAAAGAAAGGCGTTTGCAGTATGGAAAACTAATTGGTTTAGGAATCAAATTTGAAAAATGCAACATCTTCCTCCAGCAGTGGGAGTGCAAACACTCCTGTTTTAATGAGCTTCCTCTAAAGGAGGCTAATGTGTAATATTTCTCCGTACGAGTTGGCATTAGAAATCTGCTGAGATGGGAATACTCATTACCTGCTACTATCTGAGCTTTGCACAAAAATATTGGCTTCTCCCGAGTAACCCGACGCGATTATCAACGGCCTGGGGACGGCATCGCGCGATCGAGGCCTGAAACAGCCGCCGTGGTATCGCAGGTGCGCACTGAAATTCTTGCAAGGATGTGATGACTTCTTAGAAGCTACGCACGACGAATACTAAACGGATCTGGGAAACTCTCGGTGCCGATGTCTCACATCGGTCCCATCTTTTCCGCTCGTTTCCTTATGAGTCTCATTTATACCATCGCAAACAGATTTTCCTCGTTATTTCTCCTTAATTCGTGCACCAAGTTCAGCAGCGCCAAGAAGCTCCCGTGAGCATGCGAGGCGTGGCCGCACTCGCCCCACGGCTGGGACACCCAGGCCAGGGTGAAACATCAATTTGCACTTGAGATTTCATTAGGGATCGTGCCTACAGATTATTTGCTCTTACCTTCCCTCGTATAAACCCCCATGAAGCCAATTTTAGCAGCACAATGCTGACCTTTGAGACACAAAACATGCAATAAATGACACCTTTCCAGGGGTATCGCGTTGCCACCTTCCATTCCGAGGTGACGGGATCCACGGCTTTACCAAACTTTGCAGCGTCTCCCTCCGAGCGGTTCCCGTGCCCATGCCAGCATCTCCTGGAGAAGGGTTTTTTCCTGGGGCTGGGGGCCATTGGAGCAGTTCCGATAGCAAGGACACCAGCAATTTAAGATTCAAACCCCTTTCACGGTGATCATATACATTTCCCCAAGTAAAATTGAAGAACTTCTTCCCTACGTTATCTTCAAAAGCTGTAGCCAGCGCTGGTAATGAATATGCTACTATGCTTATTAGAGTTGTTGTTTGTTTGCATTTAGCTGAAATAAATTTGAAGAAAGGCTTGCCAGATGCTTTTTTTTTTTTTAAAAAAAAAAAAAAAGCAGTGGTAGAAAAAAACCCCACTTGAGCATGGATGTTTTGGAAAGAATTTCATTTGCATGCCTTCATTTATTTTTGTTTCCAGCTTGCTTTTACAAATGTTGAAAAGCCTCAGTGAAATCTGCCTTCGCTGGGGCTCCTTCTCCAAGGAGCAGCTACGGAACAACCTCGGGCTTCGCTTGTCACCAGGAGAGTTATTTATAAACCCCAGTAAACCCCATTTATAAGGAAACCTTGAGCTTTGCCAAAGCAGGCGCTGCTCTGCACCTGAAAGGTGGAGTGTGGAAGCGCTTCTCCCGTAACCGAGTTGCAAACCTGGAGTAACTGTCCCAAGCCCGTCCGTGGTTACGAGGCGTTTGGCCAGCCCTGAGGTGGTCACGCACTTGGGCTGGATGGTCCTGCAGGTGCCTACAGGACAGGGAGGCGGCTTTGAAAACGAAAAATATTCATTTAATGAGAAATAAGGGCTCCAGACCCCGCTGCCAGCTATAATTGTGCTGAATTCGCTGCGGTCGCAAGGGTTAAGGGAGAGCAGAATTTGGCCAGCGGCTGAAATAGATAAGCCGTGTGTCTGAACGTGGGACAGAAATAATTACGCGATATCCCCGCTGATAACAAACCTACTCCATCACCACCACAAATTACACGTTTTCACAGTATTTGCGTTTTCAACGGAACACGTTGCAAGAAAACTGAGAGTGCGTCGAAGTTTTTGTTTCATAAGGAAAAAGCAAATAAATTTGTGTTTCTGCAGGGGTGCCTGGTCGGGGCCGCCCGGAGCCCACACCCATCCCCTGCGTGCCGGCTCCCGCGCGCGCCCGAGAGAGCATCCTTGGGCCGACGCGGCGCCTCTTTGTGCGGGGCGAGCCGCTCGCCAGCCATCACCAGCTCCACGTGTTTACATTCCTTCTGCTTAATATTTCTCTAATCTTCTCTGGCATCATCCGCTCGTAATTTTTCTCCTCCCACTTCACACTTTTGATAAGCCTTCTGGTCCCGCAGCAGATGCATTGTGAATCTTCTCCTTCTAAGTATCTTGCATATGTTTCATTAAAAGTGTTTGTTTCTTTGATCGGCTTGAAGTTCTGCGGTGCAAAAAAATATAACTTTTTGGACTTTGCTTGGCAGCACCCGGCCCCGAGATGAGGAGCGGCATCTTGGTAGAGGCAGTCACTCCGGGTCCCAGTGTCAGTCATCTCCTCGTTGCCAATTGACTTGCCTGTCCCCCCGGCCGTGGCTACAATGTGCGCTGGCACCCAAAGATAGAAAACGGGCTTCTCATCCGCTACACTGTGCAACTGCACATGAAAGAACATGGTGGGAGGTGCCAAATGGGAGCAGCAGAAACCGGCAGAGATTTCACCCGCCGTTGCTTAGCGATGGGAAGCGCGGGCAGGCTGGCATCTCCCCCACCTCCCACCCGGCCGGCCGGCCCCGGTGCCTCTGCTCCCCGCTAGGAAACGGGAGCAACAATGACAACAACAACGGCCGCAGCAGCAACGATAACATGTTCTTTTGTGCTTGGACCGGACCAGGTTGACGGGCCGCAGGTGTGACAGCCACACAGCTACGAGCCTGCACACCCTGGTGCCATTCATTGCCTGCCTCTTGTGCCAGTGGCCCCGCAGACCTCAGGCATTTCCAAGACAAACTAACCGTAAAAATCGGTCCTTCCAATTACTGCTGGAAAAGGTGCGGTTTAAAAGCAGAGAAGGGGCACGCGCCTTTCTCTCCGCCTTGCTGGCGGAGAGCAGTGACCAAGATCTCCCCAGCCAGAAGCCGGAACGCTTGGCACACCTCCGCGGCCGGATCACCCCAGGAGCCTCTGCAAGGGTATTGTCCACTCCGAAAACATCCCCCCTCAACATCTCCGGCATGTCTTAAACATCTCCGGCATGTGCTGTCGGGAGAGCCCGGCCAAGCTCCGGCTCGCTCCCGAGGCCGCCAAGATGCAGGCTGGGGCAGCCCGAGCGCCCAGGACTCTGCTCCAGACACCCAGCAAAATTCCTGCCTGGATTAACAGCGCCGTGCGCACATTTATTGCGTCACTCTTAACGCAGCTGCCATTCATAAAATACCTAAGCCTGTGCTTTTATTCCTGTTGGAAAACATATTTAGTTACAATTCCTACAAATGTGCGGAGCTTAAAAATAACACAGTGTCCTGCAAGCCCTAACACATATGGTATTTTAACTTCCACTAAATCACGTAAGAGTATCCTAGGTTATCTAATTCTGCACAGTTGTATAAAAGCAGCATTACACCTGACTTGAGGGTGGGTTAGCTCCAGGGGAGGAGCGCGGGGCTCAGACACAGAGCTCCAGGCAGGTCCCCTGCCCCGAAGCAAGGTGGCACGGGGCACCTCACCTATTTTCCCCTCCCTTTTTAAGCCCTCCAGAGTCCTCTCGACGGCAAGCAGAGGATGCCTGCCTTCCACGTGGCCAGTTTTTTCCCCACCAGCTCAATCTCACCTTGGTTTCCAGGCAGCGCGAGGTTTGGAGGGAGCTCCACCCTTGGCAGTCCATCATCTTTGTGGCTCTGGTGGGGAGGAACAGCTGCTGCTCGCTGCTCACGCTGGCCTGGGGGTTGCCGAACAATTTGGACATGACGGATGCGGCGCTCTGAGCCGATTTCCCACGGTCATCCCTGTGAAGCACCCACCCCCCAGTGGTTCTTCCAGCCAAAGCAGCCCAGGCACCACCCTAGAGCGGAGCCGTTGGTGTCCCCACTCGGTCACAGCAGCAGCTCTGGAGCCTACAGCTGCTCCTGGGTGCGAAGAGCTTCGAGACGCCTGCCCCATCCCCTTCCCAGCCCCACTGCCCGCTGGAAATGACCATTTATTGGGAAGGTTGGCTCAGCATTAAAAAAAACCCAAACAACCCGTATGTACCTACCCCACAACATCAAGACCTAACGCAATCCCCAAGCTCAAACTTAATTAACTGCAATTATTTTCACAGAAGCCGAGGTATCTATCCCCATCCCTAAACATGTGACAAAGTCCTTCGGAGCAGGGAGGCCTCCCCTCGCGCAGCGCTCTCCTGCCATCCCTGCTTTGCCGCTGCCCCTTTTCCCCTGTGCCTGGTGCAGCTACAGGTGGTTTCTGCAGCGAAATGCCTCCTGCCTGTAGCCAGCCCATTTGCACCCAGGGCCAGGTGTTAACGAAGCTGCCCTGCGTGGAACAAACAAGCCCAAACGGCTGAGGAAAAGGCAAGACAGGGCAGTTTGACACTCACCAACTGGCTCGGAGCGAGTCCTCCCTGTCATTGAAAGTCACCGTGCCCCCAACCGCTCCGAAGTTCCGCGTTCCATTTTTCTGCTGTCTTTCATGAAAAATGATGTTTCCTTACTCGTCGCAGAAGATATTTTCCCCGGCAGGTATGCTGTCGAACATGTTGCACTCACAACATGACACAAAGTCTAAAAAATCACAGAGAGACTAATTACTGCAAGAAAATTACACCAAAAGACCAATTTCCTGGTGATGGAGATGACAACCCACCGCCCCGGCCCCCCCCCCCGGCCCCGGCTGGTTTGGGCAGCTCGCCCGTGAGCTGCTGTCACACCCCGCTGCCCTCGCGACCCGCCGGAGCTGGGGAGCACCCCGAGCCCCCCGCGCCACCCCCGATGCCTTCGGGTCACGCCGGGAGGGCTCCTGTCCCTCCTACTGCACCGAGCCCTCAGAAATGTTTCTTTCCTACCATCCTGCGCCTCAGGACGCTGCTGCAGCCACGCTCCCCCAGCAATTAAATTAATGCTGCAATAGGTACAAGCACAGCCAGCTAACCTTTCGAGTGCAAGTCTTTCATGTATAAAAGCAAAAACGCCACGGAGATAATCCGCATGAAAGCTGAGGTATAGTTGACGAATTAGTTCATATTTACCTAGATTACACATAATAAATGTAATGTGTATCATTTATATCTATAGAGCTCTAATTTAGTCGGAATCGGAAAGCAACGCAGCGCAGATTCACACGAGAAACAATTTTGCACAGGAAAATTAAAACGGGAGAGCATATTGTTTTCTATGAAATATTGAGCTGTGCAATTGTATTTGTTATACGCTTTAAGCAGACTTCAGCAGGAAAAAACATATTTGTTCCCTTTGGAGCTTCTTTACAAGTGTATAAAAGCTTTCATTTCGTATGGCCATAAACGGGTGGAATTTCACAAAAAAACGCCATCACCATTTTTCTCCCTTTTTCCCATCAACATTAAACCGTGATAAACAGATACTCAGAAACGCGCGCCGCCTCAAACTTGGTTTCTTTTGCGCTAAGTTATTCAGAGAGTTATTCTTGCTTGTTAACAAACAATAACTATTAAAAACTACTGATGGATTTCACAGTGGAAAAAAACAAACAAACAACAAATAACTCATTCTGCCTGCTCTGCTGCTGCATCCAAGGCTTTGAACCCGTGTCCAGGCTCTGCTTTAGCAGATTTTTAAGCACGAGGAGGTCACGGGCGCGTGCCTCACACGTGGGGCAGCGGGTGCAAGAACCATACCCAGGAAAAACCCCCCGAGTTCTGCCAGCTTCTTGTGTGTTCCGGGTAAGGCGGCGGTTAAAGGGAGGGGGAGAAAGGGAGCTGGTGTCATTGTTAGAGCTCGCGGCGCGTGCCAAGCTGCCAGGATGCTGCCAAAAACACCGGAGTCTTTAAGATGTCTATTAAAAACTCCCGGTATTATGAGATGCAAAAAGAACTAGCCTTGCGCAGAGGTAGAAAGTAATTGTGTGATTCTCATGTAAAATACGTGAGCTTATTTTCAGGGAGCGATGCGTGGCCTTAAAATGACGTCTCGATTTCTTCCCAGGCAGGAGTGCGACGGAGATGTCTCACTCTCTCTTCCAGCTCTCCAGGGCTAGAGCTGGCTTCTTCCACCGCTGAAAACCCGAGCCAGGAGGACTTGTCGGAGGGGAAAAAAACCCACCACGTTCTCAGACCAAATAGAATTTCAAGCGACCGGCGCCGCCACGCGAATCCCCGTGCATGGGTGCGCAACGCACGGAAGAAAGACGAACCTGAAAAAGAGCGGTTTGGTATTAAAAACAAACAACCCAAAGCACTAACCTGGATGAAGATGCTCGGAGCTCCTAAGTGCCACGGCCGAGGTCCCAGGCTGGTGCTCGCTTTCTCTCCTCTGTCCTTCAGGCTGTTGCTGTAGACACGTGGGAGCGGCTGTCCCCAGGTGGGGTCCGGGCATCGCCACATTCACGTTTTCGACCCTTCAGGAGCAGCATCGGACGGGTCAAGAGCTCCTTAACGCTGTCTGGCAGGGAACGGGGAAAGATCCGAGGTGACGCAAGGTACAACTCACGGCACAAACACGTGTCGAACCTGCCCCGGGAACTCTCAGAGCACACCTATTCCCAAGCTATCGCTCAGTATTTTAAGCCATAAATAACGTATCACCCGATCACGGAGACTGGCTTAGAGCGAGGCGGTAGCTGGAGGCACCTGGTGAACGGAACTGAGGTACGAGAGACGTTTCCCTGGGAGCTGTAACACAGATTGCTTCCAGTTGCAAGCAAGGGCTAACTCCTCAGAAAAACTGACTGGTAAAATACGTATTTCACATCTCCAGCCAGATCTGGCCAGCTCTCAAAACAGGGCACAAACTGATCCCACAACTGTGAAATCCCTCCCTTTTCTTGGTTTTAGCACCATTCCCTTCGGGAAAACCCTTCACCAGGTTAAAGCGCTCCAGAAAATATTCCGCATATGTGGACCAGGAGAGATGGTTGAGGAAGAGCAAGTTGAGCAAAAGCACTAGTTTTCTATTAAGAAAACTAATAAAATTCACAGGTGTTAATTTTTAAAAGCTATTTGCCTCTTTCATGTTAACTACTTGAAAGCCCCACACTATTCTTGTCCCACTGCATCACCTCCTCTTGCAGTCTGCCAGTTGTAAGAAGCTTCTCCTTGCTCCTTTCTCCGTTTGCGAGGAGAGAACACAACCCTTCCAACTTCTTGATGGTGCAAAGACTGAATATAATCCCGAATTACTTCCACATAAGTGAAGCAGTACGGTGACAGTCATAACCGTAACACCCTCTCCAGAACAGTATTTCTGTTCCGACTAGAGCCAGAGGAAAGCTTCCTATTAGAACTTTCACCTTTCTGTTGCAGAGCATCCTTTTCCAAAGGCACATGTTTGGTTTTTTTCCTTTCACAAACACTCCCTTCACTTTTTGCAAGGCCCGTCTGCGTCGCGGTGATCAGACCGACGACCAGCAGATCGTTCCATGCCGTGTTTCCCTTGATATGTGGAGGACTTCGGCTTTACAAAGACAAATCCCAAAAAATGAAAGAACAAAAGACTAAAAATGTGCAAAGGAATAAATTATTATTTCCTGAAACTTCATTTGAGGGAACGGGAAAGAAAAAAAAAAGGCATTTTCCCAGCAAACGGTGTACTTATAATTTGTTTCCCTGCCCGAGACCATGGCAGTGGTCTTGGTGAGCAAAATGCACGTTACAAAGGTTAGAAAAAATGTCACCGAGCGATTTCTATTGTCTGGGTTTGTGGGTTTTTTTTGCCAAGATGCTGAAAGTTGAAAACTTCCCCTGGTGTTAATAATAGCCTATTAGTTACACCTGACTGCTTTACCAGAGTTAAACCAACACGGCTCCTGCTCGCTCGGAGCGAATTTCTCCAGGGCCAGCCCCTTCAGCAAACACACGCCCTCACCATTGGTACCCGGGGGGCAGGAGCTCAAAGCAGATCGAGCTCCCACGCTCAGAAGTCAGCTGCTCTCCTCCTCTGCACCACGTCCCCGCGCCTGCATCCAGTGCGACCCGAAAACCACGTTTGCTCACTGTCAGCCCCGCTAATTCCGCGCAGAATCCCAGACATTACAGCTGCTGCTAGAAAATGGAGATGTGTACAGGGAAATCATTCACCAAGCCTGTATCTCTTGCATCTGGAAGTTCTGGAGCATTGATTAGTTAAACACATAATTATGAGATAGCCTTAATGGCAAAAACTGTAAGCAGTGACTCTGGCTAAGGAGTCCCCCGTTGGCGTTAGCACATAAAATACAGAACGCCGGAGCCTAAAGAAGAAAGAGATCTTAAAGAAAAGAGTTGAAAGACTCGCGCTGGAGATGCTCCTTCAGAACGTGTCTTCACAAGCCCGATAACAGTTAAAGGCAAACTAATTACTCCCACAAAGCGTGGCACGAAGGCAGAAGCCTGCGCTTCTGAGGAGCGTCAGCATCTCGTCCGGCAGTTCCGCAGCTTGGGAGCGTTTGGGGTTGGTTCTGCACTGCTGCTTCTAGCCCAGGCTGCCCCAGCCCGCGGATGAGGGGCAGGCAGCAATAGTCACAGGCACCCAGAAAAATGTGGGGTTTGCCTCTAGAATCCCTCCCTAGCAAAGCGTGGCTTTGCATCGAATCAGGAAAACCCAAACACTGTCAGGGAAAACTCCCAAATAAATCCCTTTGAAAGTATCAGCACGACCTTAGGGAAATGAAGCCTTTTGACAGCCAGATGTTATTTCAGATACCCTAAAATCAATCGGGAAGGTAATTATCCAGTTTGTTCGCGAATCCTTCCCGGATTCTTTCACTGCAAGTTTTATGAAAGGAGTAATGTTCCCATAAACCATTTCGCTTTCAACAAAAGTAGATTTTCCAATGAAAAATTGTGCAAATGATCTTTTCTGCCAGCTTTAACTGCTCTGACTTGTTGGAAGAAAAAGAGAAAAAAAAAAAAAAAAGCTCTGGGAATTTCTAGGGGATAATTGTTTTAACCATTCAGCCTCACAGCTCTTTATCTAAAGGAAAATCTCTACTAAGATGAGGAGTCACTGGGAACTCTCAGGTGATTTGTGCCTTTGAAAAATCAAGCTGTTTGACTGAATTTCTGAATATAGCTTGCTTTTTTTCTCTCCCCCTCCTCTGCCTCCTGTACTGGAAGCAGAATCACATCAGATTACACCACACGACAATTCATTGTTTATGCACGATCCATTGGAAGCGCTGACAGAAGCCTGACATCTGAAATCACATCGTTATTTCACTCCACAGCAATAAAGGACGACCGTACCCTGACTCCCAGGTTGGAAGCGAGTCGTACGGATTAACACAAGGCACGAGGGCGCCCCACGATCGGGAAACCCTCGATCTCCTGACTGTGGAGACACAATTATGGAGCTCGCTGCTCCAACAGCCGCAAAAAGTGGACCTCAGCAGGACACTCCTGCCAACTAAATGGCAATCACTGCTAAAAGCTTATTCACTTCAATGAAAGATGCGCAAAAGAGAAGTTGCTCCCTGTCCGTACCTTTTTTTTCTCTCTTTCTTTCAGGGATGCTTTCAAGCTTTTTCAGGCCAATGACATACCTCCGAAATCGTGCAGGGAAGCAAGAGATCGCGCACACGCTGTGACGAGGTGCCCATAACTAGCAGGGGTGGGTGATATTCTCCTGATACTCCCCCTCTGCGCTGCCAACCGCCTCTCCTGGGGATAAAAGTGGGGGCTGAACCCTTCTGCCCCACTCAGAGCCGGCCCAACAAGCGGGCGAAGCCGCTCCCGTGGCGCTCGATGCGCAAGCGGACGTGAAGAATCCAGCGAAGTGCTAGATTAGGGCTTTTAAAATAATTGTGATAAATGATAGCATCTGCGCGCACTGATTTCCCTCAAGATGTGTTCGATTAATTTTACGGAATTGATGTCCAGAACAGCAAACGCGAGCCGTTCGCGTGACCAACGCTTCAAACCCGTTGGAGCTCTCGCAGTTTCACACGCGCCACCGAGCATTTTCAGCGCGGGGAACGCACGGAGGGAGCCCAAAGCTGCCCTCCTGAGCAGGCAACTCAGGATAACCTGGGTACTTCAGCGTCTGTCGGGGCTGATCTCGGCATCTAACCAGGACACCCAGATTCCAGGGCTCGGCGCTGGTATTTGATGGTGTTATCCCAGGTTGCACACCATGCTGCTCACACCGAAGGGCGAAGGCTCCTGTAGTCACGTTTGCTGAATCCTGCGAGCGATTCGCAGCTGAGGACAGGCAGTTCTCGGAGCTAACCGGGACCTGACCTGGGCTTGTCAGCGCCGTGCAAGTCCCCGATTTGCACACGAGACGCCGCTGAAGGGGATGGTACGCTACCAGTTCACTTTCCTTTTGACAGACTGCAGGGAACAGAAGGTGATTTTTACTGTCCAGAGACGTGTGAAGCGCTGCAATCCCCTGCTCCTCCTCTTTCTCAAGATCTGGAGGAACTCGCCAATGGCACCGAGTTGACACGGGTGTTTGAATACACGCAGCCTTCTCATCTGGTTCAACGAGCTCCACCGCAAGGAACGCGATGTCTGTGAGATACGAGCATCTGGAGGAAGAAAGCTGAGCTGAAACTCAGCCCAGAGGAAATGGAAGTTGGAAGGAATATGGTAACACTTTGCAGAGCAAGCCAAGACCACGACTCTTTCCTCCGCTGAGGGAATCCACACTCCCGCTGCCAAAACCTGGTAGCTGCAGGGAGCCTACTCAGCTCGTTGGGCTGGACTGTCAAGGAGCAGAGAGAAGGTCCTTGTAGGGGCCCCGTCCCTTCCAGCCCTAGTGATGCTGGCAGCTCACAGGACATCTACGGGATGAACTCCAGGCAGTCCTTCCACCTCAACATCAAACCCACGAACGGCAAGCACGAGGGAAGCAGAGCAGGCTTCCGTGGGGAAAGAGAGAGCCTTGAGCAGGAGTAACAAAAGAGTTTCTATGAAGAATGCAAAATTGACCCTGTTATTCTCTGAAGTGCCCCCATATCTGAGGTTAAAACCAGAGTCCCCAGGAGCTCACCCATGCGGTCCCCAACTCCTGACCCTGCTTCACATCACGCCCCGCAGCAGCTCCCCTACCACCACTGGCACGAAAGCTTCCTGGAACCACGCACGTAGAAAACATACAGGAAGGGAACCTCTAAAATTTAGGTGAATTAATTTAAAACAACACTAACAAGTTAACTTTTCAACCAGGTACACATAATGTCCTCTCCTAATCACATCTCCAAGCAGAGAGGAAATTTCTAGGATCAAATGTAGCTGCTACAGCACAGCCCAAAGGAAACACTGCAACGCCAGAGCCAGGGCTATTCACCACTCGCTCGCTGAAAGCAATTCTGGCTCTCACGGAGCTGTGTTTTTGACAACTTCCGTAGATTTGACCCGTGCACAGAACGCGGGCCCTGAAGAAAGCATCTTCATCATCTCCCCCTCCTCAGCCAGCTCTTTTTTCTGCAGAACAGCCTTTTCTGTACACCGAGACTATTAGCAATATCCAAAACCCAAAACAGCATTTCACAGGTGTGGAAGGCGGCTGGCGACGCCATCAGCTGCGCGATCCATCCATCCCGCTCCCGCGAGCGGCCGCAACTCGGCGCACGTCTATGAGCAGCTCAATTTCACCTCCGCATTGTTTTCAGTTAGAGGCTTTTTTATTTTTTTTGTATGTGATGCACCGAGGGGAAAACAGCACTTGGAGTTAGAACTAAGGTACTCCCGGAGACAAATGTGATTAATGGGATAATCTCGTCGATTACAATAGTTAGAGGCAGTTCCTGCCATTTCCCACTCTCCAAGGACCGGTTCCACTCACATCCAAGACAGACAGCTGCAGACTCCTCAGCACCATTAGTATCCAGCGTAGGACTAGGTCTGAAAACTCCTGTAATGCGCTTCCTCTAGAATGGTGCATTGTCTGGGAGGAGTCCTACGGATTTAATCATCAACACCGCGATTTCTCAACGGAGGGGGTTTTTGCGGCGTGGGCCACGTCCGCGCTTGCCTTGGCATAAATACACGCACACCCCACCCACGGTGAATAATATCCCTAAGTTAATCACATCCTAATTACACAACGATCGGGCCTTATTAAATAACCCCGTTGCCACCGAGAAGAGGTGTACCTGATGGGCAACAGCAGCGGCGGCTCTTGACTTCCAGCTGCATTTCCACCCCAGCCGAGGGCTGCGAGTGCACAGCACAAGGCACCTGCTGAACTTCGGAGCGAGTTTCTTAAGCTGTGTCAGTGGACGCCACGGGAAGGATTAATTGTGACAGCTTCTGTTGGAATCACACTCGGTCTTCTACTGGATTAAATAGCCCAAACCCTCCACTACCAAATTCAGGTTATTCTTCCCCGGCCCTTTGCATTCTGCAGTGCTCTGAAAATTGATGACAAAAGACAGAACATGCTTTATCAGGGAAAAATCCTCCCGGTAAATAGGTGGCAGACTATCAATTTCAGATTCTGGCATATTACTCCAAGACAAATATTTCCAGTAAAGCAATCGGAGAGGAAAAACTCCCTGTAAGCAGGGACTGGGCTTCGGTCAGCAGCTCGGAGCACTTGCTTCTATCAGCCCAGAACAACTCTGGCAGCATTGCTCACAGGCAGTCGCTTTATGGGGTGGGGTTGGGGTTTCTTTGGGGGGCTTTTTTGTTTTTTTTCCCCAAGTGTTCACATCCAGTGCAGGCGGTGGGGAAAAAGAAACAACAATCCCAGCGCAAAACCTCGCACAAGAGACAAACTGCACGGCAAAATTTTCCACGCGCAGAGCTTCAGGAGGCACAAGGGTCAAGTATGTATTTTAAGGTAGCGTTAATTAATTGAACTTAAATCATTTCTGCAAAACTGCCGTTCCAACCAAATGCAAGAGGAACGTGACTTGAGCACAAGCCTGGCGGGGAGCTGAGCGACCGCCCGACCTGCCCTGACCCCTGCGTGACGCTGTAGCACCGCAGAGCACGCCTTCTCCAGTCCGAGGGCTAACTCGGGCTGTTTTGAACTTCTCTTCCATCTGATCAGCTTGCTCAAACGACTTATCACTGCTTCCCATAAATCCCATGAAGGTGGTTGTTTGGCTTTGGGGATTTTTTTTAACTCTACATGCAAACAATCTTCACATAGAGCTACACGAGTCCCGTGTCTCCGCACGGGAAGATTTGAAGCTTTTGCTTCAAATACAGAAGCAGGGGAGGGTGGACACACAGAGTCAACAGCTCTGGGATCCCCAACCCTGCATCCTCCCCCAAAGCTGAGGGAAGCGCTGGTCAGAGCTTACCTTGAAGGTCTTTCTCTGCCCATCGATCAGGCTGGCAGCACCACCTGCTGGGAGCGGGCGGCAGCGACACCGCCAAGAACAACTTCCTCAAATCTAGCCTAAACCTAAATCTTCCCGTTAACAGCACAGTAAGAAAGCTGTAGCCACTGCAACTCAAGCCAACAGTGTCCACCCCAACGGGTGTGTGAATAAGGTGTCAGCTGAGCCCCTTGGGTGGCTGCGGGTACGCGGCATTTCAGCGACCCCCGCAACGGCGGGTGCTGTTGGCTCAGGGCCTGAGTTTTGGGGAAGGGGAAAAAAAAAAAGCAAGAAGTGAAAAACTTCCAGAATTCTGCCAGGGTTCAAGGTCAGTTAAGTCGTACTTACTCTGACATCAGTCCTGACCAAAAAAAAAAAAAACAAACCCAAACCTAAAACCTGAATGAAACAGAACAGGGAGATTATCAAAAGATGATCACGAGGCAGGAGCACAGTTAGTGCCAGTCAGCAGAGTTTTATAAAACACGACCTTATGATGCAAACTAATTTATATACACCTTTCTTGGCAACATTCCATACTCACAAAGGTAATTCAAGCAAAAAAAACCCCAACAAACTAACTTTTTCCAAAGCTGAGTTAGCTGCAGGTTGTTAACCCCTTGGACACTAGAAGTCTTCTCTCATTTTTTTTACTTTTGACCTTCCTCGTATATAGGAAGGATTTGGAATACTAATATATATATATATAAATACTAATGTAGCTAAAAATGCACCACATCCACAAAGCCCAGCTGCATCCTTTTTTAGTTCCTTTTTTAGCTTCAGTTACTATTCCTTAGACTTCCCCCGTTAATTCAGAAGCCAAATGATATTTAGCGTTTAGCCTTCTAATACCTCAAACTCTTACCAGAAGTGAAAACATCGAGGACTATAAATGTAAAACCAAACTTCTCTAGTGCTGTGTTTGCTCTCGAGCAGCCTTTAGATCAAGCCCAGCAGCTCCCTGGTAATTAATTAATCTCAGCACACAGGTAACGTTTTGCCATTTTAGCTCCGCGCGCGCCCTTCTCCCCCGATTGCCATGAAGCGAACCAGGCGACAGTTACCTCTAAACATTTATTTCGATCCACGTACAGAGTATCGGTACGCGAGGGCCGCGGCGTGCAACCGAGGGAACCACGGGAGAGCCTCGTAAGCCGTGGAAATCGGGCTGTTCTCTTACAAAGCCGAGAATCGCCAGGTTATCAAATCTCTCAGGTATAAATATCGTGAGGTAAGCAATACGCAAGATGAGGCACTTCAACAAGAACCCAAACGGTAATCAGTGTACAAAATTATAAACAGGAACAGTAATTCATATTGCCCTCAGTTATGTTTTAAAACGATTCATATTCTATATACAGCGTGTTACATGCCTTACGCGGAACATCGAGGAATGTATGAAAGGAACCGAGTCATCGCACGCCACGGGTCCTGGAGAAAGCAGTGATACACTGGGGAGGAAAAAAAAGAAAATACAAAAAAATAACACCTCCCAGAAAGACCATTTTTCCAGACAATCGCCTGTTTTTTCAGGCACTAACAGAAAGTTAACTTGGCATTCACATACAAATCTGCCAAACCGGAACCGCCCTGCCGCGTTCAAGGGAGAAACGCCAATTAGGACAGGATTTAAGCCTTAGTGGGATTTATGGTAATTAGAAATGCAACAAAATTTCACTTTACAAAGAAATTAATTATGCCAATTAAAACACTTAGCAACTTTTACTGGGAATTCATACAGTATTGTACATATACGGTGCTGCTCCACACCCAACTCAGCAGAATTACTTGTGGCACACTTCCAAGAAAACTTACCATAGTAGTATAGGAATTCCAATTAAATGTAAAAAATATTTGCAATAAACATTTCCTTATCAAGATTCATAGAGAGGAAAAACATCCAGTGACAGAAATAAGGAATTTATGTTCAGAGGGGGTGCACAAGCATCCAAAATCCCCCTAACAGCACACCTTGCCTGGGAAATGAGGTCAGTATTTTCTAATAATATTAAAAAAACCCAACAGAACAAACACTTTCCAAAGAATTCTTGGTGCCAAAGAGCTCGCATCAGCACAGTCTTTGTGACAAACCCGCAAGTTAATGGAAAAGCAACTTAAACCACGCTCTCTCCTCCTTCGCTTTCGGAGGTGGGGAAGGAAACAGAAATTTCCAGCACAGGTGATTACTCTAAGAAGCACCTGCACGCTGTGGGAACAATATCCTACATTCACTCAGTCTCACAAGAAAGTAGCTCCAGTTTTATTTTTAGATGGCCTCTGAAGGTCACCCATGGTTTACCTCTATTTGGCATTTTAAACTCCCCGAGCAGACGCAAGTTACATTATGTCTTCTGTTCCTAAAGATAAGCCAGCCCAGTTTTGAAGTTTCAGAGGAACAAAGGAAGAGCCACAGCTACTAGGAAAAACAAAATTAAACTTGGCAAAAAGTAATGGATTTTATTTACAAATACATGTACGAGGATTACAATGGAAACACACTAAGGAAACTCCATCTCAACAAAAGCAATGATTTATTGGTAAGGGCATTAAATGAAACAGATTGACAGTCTCTGGTTATGGTCAAGCAATTATCCAGGAGTCGGAGATAAAAGTGAAGATCTCTTTGATTGCGATAAGGCCTTCCAGTGTCTTCTGCGTCCTAGTGGCTCTCTCCTTTTTTGCCAACTACCTGATAAGAAAAAAAAAAAAGAGGCGTTGAATTAAAGTATTTTTTAAAAACAAGGCTCAAAATAAAGAAGTGCCCCTGAATTTTCAACGAAGTTAACACATTTCAGCATGCACTACGGTGGCACCTGCAGAAGCAGGGACTCCCTCGGAAGGGTTAGGAGGGATGCGAGATACACAAGTGCTCCCACAGAGAGCGAAGCATCAGTCTCGCCCGGGAGAAAAGTTAGCAGTAACCACAACAGACCAGACCACGCTCAGAAAACACGTTATGTACCGAGCATTCCCCCTCAGTAAGCCACGTCTTATAGCACAGTGGAAAAAGAACCACTGGGCGCTCAAACACAGGTTTGCTCACTGCCCCGGCATCCTTGTCACGCAATGCGCCTTGTAACGCAGCTCCAACCTACGAGGAAATCGGGGAGTCACCTGCTTTCTCAGTTATTCCTTGTCAAACCCCTGGTCCTTACCAAGTCTCTCCTTCCAGCCTCCGACTGTGCAAACTCCACCTGGAATCGGAGTCAGCCTAGCGCTTGCCTTTTCTGACCAGATGGGCTCTGCCAGCGCTCTGGGCTTCAAGTCCAGCCGCTGCGGAAGGGCGGCCGGGCCCCTCCGCTGGGATAACCCAACCCAGAGTCCCCAGAGCGGGGAACGACGCTGCTGAGCCACCCCTCTGGAAAGATTCTGGCACAGTTGTAGCGCTCTTGGGGAAAAACAAGTATCCGAACGGAAATAAGAAAATAAACCTTGAGGTTTAAGGCTTCAAACAGCAGGAGGGACCTCGGGCAAGGCACCCATTCCCCGACTCGCTTCCATCTCTGTCAGAATTCACAGGAACAGAGGTTTGAAGGTGACGCTAACAGAGCACAGAACCTCCCGTTACTACTCATAACGCTGAGAACAGAACAAAACCTTCCCTGCCTGCTAACCAATCGGCAGCTACAGCCAACGTGGTCAGGATTGATCACCCCTGCGGGGAAGTGACGACAGGATTTGTACAGTCAACCCCAAAATACAGAACTAGGAGGAAAAACAAAACCAAAACACACACAAGCTGTGAACTGGGGAAGTCTCACAGACCCGCTGGAAGTATTCCTCCTGACCCTTCCTCTTTTTTTCCTTTCTTGCCAAGCTTCAAGAGGGAGAATTTGTCACTACCCAGCTGCTTTCAGTCAGCCGAGTTATCGTTGTCACAAAATAACTGAGATCTAGTCAGGAAAAGTACTGTTAAAGATCATTTTCACCTCCAAGGAACCTTTGACAAAGAGCATTTCACCAAGCTGAGAATTCAACCTAATGCTTAAGGTCAGAAAAATTCCAGTCTGACAACATGAGGAAATAAGGAAAAAGTATCAAAAGCTCAATTACTTGCATTAAGATCCAATTAATGAAGTTAAAAAAAAATAAAGTTAAAATTGTCAAGAAGCAGTATTTGTTGTGTGTTTCCAAAGCACCAAACTGTGTTCACACACAGATTAAAAAAAAAAAACCACAGTTAAAAGATTAAAGATTAGGTGTTAGCAAATGTGGATCATCAATGAAAAATATTGCAATACCAGTCTGAGGCAGAAAGTGACAACTCGCCCATGTGTATTACCTGTAAAAACCAATCACACCCACGTGGGTATTTTGTCGCCACAGGTCAAAGAAACCCATTTTCTGACCATCCCACTCCACCTTCCCAAAAGCTAAAAAACCCTTGAGGCCAAAATCTCTAACAAAGGACAGACTTAACCACGACCATTGAGTTTTCCAGCTTTCCAAGTACTGGAAACAACAGCTCATTTTTAACAAACACACGAACCGACTCCCTGATGAAGCAATTCTTTTTGCAGATACTATTTCTATCGTAATTAGGAGAGAAACACGAACAGCAGAGACAGACTGAGACGAGGGAGTGAGGCAGACGAACGCAGCGCGAAGTAGCGTGGGTAACTACTCGAGGAGCTGAAAAGAAAAATAAGGTTTCCTAGTTAATCTACAAACCTAAATATAATTAATGCCCAACGCTACATTAAGGTTTCGGAGCTGACAGCATCACTGGAAGAGAGGGAACCAAAAGTTAAAATTCCCCAGAGTGCTGCGACTCCGCCAGACTACACATCCCATTTGTTACGATGAAATATTTTAACAGCCTAATATTAAAACTACACGCGCGGGAAGCCAAATGGGAACGCAGCACGCAGCGCCGACGGCAGCCGAACCGACACACCATGAGCCACTCGCCAATGCCCGCTCCTCTAGTTAAAGCGGTTCCTGAACACGCCGACGTTACAAGGCAGCCGCTCGGTGCACGCACAGCCGTGTAGGCTTGCGCACCCCCCTTCCACTTGTCACAGGACGAGGTGCCTTTGTGGGGCCAAAACATTGACCTGCGATCCCCAAGGAAACCCAAGCTCTGAACCGGCACACTGTTGCCCGCCCCGTATGGCGGCTCCATGCCACATTGAGAATAGAGCGACCGAAAATCCAGGCGTAAACCGTGAAAGGATGCAGCACCCGGAGAGCTCACGCTATTTTACTGTCTTTAAAGGGTCGTGTGAATTAAAATCTCCCCACAGGGGCTCACATCCTTACAGCAGGCGGTTCCAGGCTAAGGCAGAGCTTCAGCGCCGCGTCCCCCAAACTCAACGTTTCGCCCACACAACCGTCAGATATGCGGGCTCAACACTAGCCGCAAACCCACCAGACGTTCTACCAAAAAACTGAATTGCTTTACCAAGTGCACCCCAATTAAAACTATAAAAAAAAAAAAATCACCAACACTCAGAAGGTCAGGCTTAAAGAGCGCTCCTGCTGAAAAGATGCTTTCAGTACTTCTGGAAGCAAAACTAACACCGTTTACAGAGAAGTGAAAGTGAAACAAAATCAAACACTGAGTCGGAGCCCCTCGCAGCCCTACCAGAAACTACTGCAAATTAATGATGTTAAAGGAAGAGCCGCACAACTCACTGCAAGGGATGCCCTAATACTGTAAGTACTGATGGAAAAGCCATGTAAAAATGTAAGCTGATTGTAAATTATATTTCTAGTTTTGGAACAATTGGAAGTTCCGTCTTGGGAAGGTCTAAAAATCATATCCAGCTCATTTTAGTACACTAGAACAACTTTTTCCATGAGTTTGAAAGGCAGCAAATCCTGTTAAACTTGTACTTATAAACTCAAATACTACCTGCAAAGGTATTAAGTTTTACATGTAGAAGACCAAGTTTTGACATTTAAAAACTCCAAGTATGTGACACGTTGGTGAGCATTAGTGTTTCGGACCTCCTCAAGTTACAGGTTATTATGTAAATTCTGCGGTGCTTTCCATGTTACTGCTCACCTAAACTGTATTCTGTAGGCAGGTGTTACAGCAATACTTCTCCTTTGACCAAGGCTACAGAGTTACAAAGCAGGTTTGTTCTTCAAAGAGACATTTAGAAAAAGTGGTGAGTAGCTTTAAAGTTTCAATCCTTCCAAACCCGTTTCACATTCTCAAAACGAGAATAGAACTTGAGTGGCTTTTCTGCACTAGTGTGTCTACAGTTGTAGCCCAAGTTGTTTGCTTCTTCATTTCCTCTTTAAAAAGCAGAAGTGTTTAATATTACAGATACCACCTTGTGACCAAATATTTTTCAGATCTCAAGCTTGATGTCACCCAGGGAATAAAATCCCTCAAAGTAGAAGTCGAGTCAAGGAGTCCAATTTGTACACGCAATGGCTTCTCACTTCCTGAACACCAGCAGAAAGCAAGTTTCAAAATCAAGACACAAATCTCAGCTGTTAAAAAACCCCAACATTTTCCATCGCGTACATAACTTGACAGTCCCTCAAGTTTTCACATATACATTCTTGAGCAAGTGTAAGACATTCAAATGTGCTTGTAAGAAAGAGGACTCACTCGCTTGAAGTCATTCATGTTTGTCGCTTGGACCGGAGTTCCAATAAATGTGAAGTACGTAATTCTTGTCGTCTCTTCGTCACCATGATTGGACTGGACAAACAACTAAAGAAAAAAAACAAACCAAGAGTTATGGTAAAACTCATCCCTGAATACCTAAAACATTAGGTACTCAAGATTTTCAACCCAACTAACAGAGTTTACAAATTTACCAGAAGCCCTCTCACAGAATAAAAAGTGAGATGAGAAAATCGAGGGTGGATCAACATTTTGACACTACCTCTAACTCCTAGGCAGCTGGGGATTTCTGTGGCTGGCCCTGCCAAAATGTAATTTATTCCAACCAACTCTGCACCCATACCCTTGCAAATCCCTAGTTCAGGCCACGGAACAGAATTCAGAGGTCAGAAGATGCCTTTCAAGGAGGTACGCTGGTAGAACCACAAGTTGTGAGACAGGTCAGAGGGGAAGCTTCACTTACGGTTACGCTGTTAACGTTCTGGAACTTGACGTAGCGGAGCTGGACGATGCCATCTTCTTTAATATCGTCTGGCGTCAGCTCCAGCGCTTGAGTTGGCTCACTTCTTTCTGCCTCTTCAAAATCCATAGATCGGGGAAGGTTGATAAAGATTTTGATGAACTTTGGACCTTGCCCTATGTTAAAACAGACAAGTGGCACTCGGTTGTTTAAATACATTTTCAAAGCGCTGCTTGAGAAGCCCTCGCCTAACACAGTTTGGCTGTATCATACAACATCTGGACATTGAGTGTAAAATTTGTAATGTAAACTGAGTCACTGTAAAAACTAAGCTGCATCTTTCAGCAGCTCTCACATGAATTCCTGAACTAAAAGTCTCTTTGCAGCACATCAGTCGACAGGAAGTACTTATGCTTGTGTCATACCAAATACCTATGCAAAAGGTCAGCGAAAAAAGTGAATGAGAGACTCTGTTACACAATTCATTTACAACAACGCTACTGAAGTGGGATTCTCAGAGGGTAAAAGGTCCCAGGGAGAACAGTCTCCCTCTCTAGAAAATCCAGCTAAACACGGGCAAAGCTTGGGTTTCAAAGGTATGATTAAACAGACACTTCACTCACCATTATCTGGCCCCTGAAGTTTCATAGAATAAAGCTTGACAGGTTGGCTAAAAGCTACAGTAATAAGCAGCTGTGAGGAAAAAAACATGCTGTTAAGCACTGTTTTCTTCATTCTTAAAAAAACAAACATAGCACGATGCTTAACTAGACACAAGGCTGAGCTCTGAAATAAACTTTAGCGCTGACTTTCACTACACTCCATACGCTGCCACGCCAAATGTTATTTCGCTTGGAATTTCTCCCCATACACAAAGCCAGGTGAAACTAGAAATGCTACAGCCACCTGCGTACACTAATTTTACTTATATTAACTTACTGCCATCTCCCACTCTCTCTTACGCTACCGTGACAACATAAAGTAGGTTATAACACCTGCAGACCAGACCACCACCGAAAAGACCCTGCTTAAAAACAGCTACTGCACCTGCTCATCACAGTCTGATTCCAAGTAGGTAGAGTCTTTACGTAAACAATTTTCAAATCCGTGGTCATCACTCTCATTAAGACATTCACAGCCAGCTTTATTGATAAAGG
This sequence comes from Trogon surrucura, assembly GCA_020746105.1. Classification (NCBI taxonomy): domain Eukaryota; kingdom Metazoa; phylum Chordata; class Aves; order Trogoniformes; family Trogonidae; genus Trogon; species Trogon surrucura. Next base: position 87,295,761 of record CM036658.1, read on the forward strand.
GCATCAAATCCATCTGAAAGGGAAAGCAAGAGCCTTGCTGAGCGTGTGGCAAGTGCGCCACGACCTCCTGTGGGATCAGGAAACACTGGAATGAACGAAACGCTTTATTCAACAGAGTAAAACAGGACACGCAGAAAACCTCGGGGGTTTCTGTCAAAAGCCATTACAAACAAAAACGACAAATACTAGAGTACTCGGATGTATCGTATTCATAACTGAAGGACATTTTCCCCCTCCCCTCAGAGCCCTGCGCCCCTGGAACACACGCCTGCCTTTCTGAGAACAAGAGGCTGGGCACAGGGAGGATCTTCAGATACGTTGGACGGGACACCAGCAGCAGAAGTCACACCACAACGTGCACAAACCACCCTTAGGCTGGCGCTATGATCAACTTCAGAGAAAAAAAAAAATCCGTGGTAGAAATGGACCTCCCCAGAAATACATATTGCAGAACAAATTAAGTGACCACTACTGTAGTTCTTACCAGGCAAAAAAGGGAACTTGCAGTTTCGCCCAAAGTAGCAGCATTTGACGTAGAACACATTTAGGAAGCAACAGATATTTTTCAAAATTCAAGTTACACAAATGTAAAACAAAAAAAAACAATTAAGAGATGCATACATATCCTTTTGGGATATCTGTATCTTCACTGTTTCCAGGATCATTCTCCAGGTGCTGCTTAATTTTCTCTTCTAAGCCAACAGCGTCCGCTCCTTGGTACTGGTCGATCCGCACTTTGTTTCGGAAAAACAGAAACGTTGGTGTTGCCGATATATTGTTGGTAGCAGCTGTTCCCTAGAACACATGAATTAGTTATAAGCATTACTTAACAGAGCACTGCCAGTATGATAAGACCTAGATAAGAAGGCACACACCAGATTTTAATCAAGTTACATCACCCCAAACATTACAAACTATTTATTTTATCATTTTAACAACTTCAACTCAAAAGGCAATTTTAAGTTAAATTCTTCAAATTCTCCAAGTCCTTCACACACTTGAGCATTCTTTGAAGTGACTTAACACAGTCAGCAGATTTGCTGGGACATCATAAAAATCCCGTTACTCATTTGCTCTCCAAAGGGGAAGATGGCTTCATTTAACACTTCTTCTACAAACTTCCTTTGCACCTGCATTCCTTCCCCTGCCACGCCACCCTCAGCACAGCCAGGACTCTGCAGCCTGCTGCTGTGGAAGGTGAATCCCATTTGATTTCTACCCATAACCACAGCAGTTATGCACCCACAGTAGCTTTCCCCAAATTTTCCACAATTCAGTGTCATTTGCAAACGTCGTTACCACTCTGACATTCATCTCTCTCCATTATAATTGGTTGTAATTCAAGACATTTCCTCTCAACTCTGCTAAAAACCAACCCTGAGTAGTACTTGAAGGAATCTAGTCCCACTAATCGTACCAGTTTGTTGCATTTTTCATTCTGCTCAGTTAACATCAATACCTGTTGCACGAACACTTACGTTTTTTGACTCATACTGGTGCTACCTTCTACATTTAACGGTATTACCCACACAGCACAAGCAGCAGGAACTGCTAAAGTGTCCCTACAGCGCTTAACTCAAGGGCATCACATCGGTGACTGCAAGAACACTTTTCCAAATCAAGTGTTGTTCATTCACATCTTTGTGCATAACTTAGTTTTGGAGAATTTCCCAATACAGCTATTTGTCATTCACCAAACGTGTCAACAGCCAGAGGTTGCTACTCTCGGTACACCATCTGAATAGTTCTTCAAGTTTCCCATTCACCGCCCTCGCTGCTCTATCCCTTTAAACTGAAAAGATGTTTCTGAATACCAACCTGGCATTGATGGACATCTACTTCCAAAAACGTTGCCTGGGGATATTTGTTACTCAGAGAATTGAAAGCTGGAGCTATCCTCAAACAAGGGCCACATCTGTGAAAACAAACAGTTTAACTTCACTCCGGTTTTTGTTTCGGGTTTGTTTTTTTTTTTTGAAAAGAAGTCCGCCACAAGTAGAATTAGCACATTCATGTTCTTCCTGATATCCTTGGTACGTGTTAAAATAACCTTCCTACCTGTCTGACAGATGGTGAGCAATCCTGGTGATACAATTAAGAATGACATTTAGAAACACATCATGAAGTGTTAATTCCCACTTCCTCAGACAGTTTCAGTGTCACATGATTAGCTTCACCTATTAATTAATACTAACTTCACATTTTCCATCTAATGGGTTTAGCTCCAGCATCTTTTACCGCAAGGCAAAGTCCTGCTAACTGAAGTGACAGAAGGGAGGGCAAAGAGTTGCCAGCTTTTCCCGAAACAGCAAAAAACACTCCTAACAGAAAACTAGTACAGCACTCCACCTCACCTCCTGTGAAAAAATACTTTACCTGCAGTAAAGTCTACATACAGCTTGAAATATTTAACAATAATAACATAGCAAGCCTTTAGCAGGAATGATAGAATTCTTACCACAATAAATCTCACTTACAACTGTAAGCGGCTACTCCCATACCTATTTGGCCCTAGTAGAACAGGCCTGACTTCTGTTGACTTAACTGTATCACCTTGCTGAAAAATATGTATTTGCTGATTATTATACTTTTGCTGGCACATGACGTGTACGGCTGCAACTATACTCGCAGAGGAACAGTCTCACAACTCGGCTTGCTGTGAACGAAGCAATTCAAAAGCAGAACAGCGAAAAAACCCAGCAGAAACTCCCCATTAACCCAGGGCATGTCTAAGCCAGAGTTTTGATAATACAAGCCTGGCAACACGCGCAGCTGTAAAACAGCACAGACGAGATCTGCCTTACCCTTCTGTTCTCTCCTGACAGAGAGGGCACGGACCCGCAGCAGCAAGGCAAACTCACCGACAGCTATAAGCTAAGAAAAAGTCCCTAATCTAACCAGAACCTAACACACTGCGCTCCCATGGCCTCTTCCGAGTGTAACATCTTGCACAGCAGCACCCCTGAACCCTCGTGAGCTCCAAACAGCCTCTGGAAGCAGAATGGCTCAAATGTATGTTTAAGTAAGGGGCGGAAAGTTAAATAAAAAGAGCACAGGCACACAAGACTTTGGTGTGTCTCCAAGCCCAGGCTGCCCAAAACTATCGCTGTTCTCCCTAACTCCACGGATTACAGTGAAGAACTGAGTTGTCGAGGCTTCTTTGGTCGCCAACGCACCCAGATTACACCACAACTGAACTTCAAGAGGGTGAAAAAAAAAGACATCTGCTTACGCTGAGCAAAAAGGATAAGGATCCAGGTAAATTTTATGAAGGCAGAAGATGTTTATATACAGAATTTAAGCAAAACAGAGATATCTGTGGCTTTTTCTAAGAGTGTAAGTGCGGTCTGAAGCCAGCGTAGCACCTGGGCTCCTCGGAGCACCTGAACAACGGCAGGTTCGCAAGCCAGAAGGGCGATTTTAACAACAGAAACAGCAAATTGCAGCATAACCACAGCGTTAGAATCCGAAAGAAGACTAAAAAAAGCGGCAAGCTCGCTCCCCCTCCCCAGATAGCGACAGGATACAGCGGGAAACCTCGAAAATAAATGAGAACACCAAAATATAAGATTGAAAAAACAGCCTCTGGAGGCCCTCGGTTGTTCTTTACGTCGCAGGGAGACGCCCTCCCGAGGGTCAGGCCCAGCTGCCGCCTCGGAGGGAAGGAGGCCACGGCGGAGGAGGCCGGAGGGCAGGGGCGACGCGGGGAGCGACCCGGGGCGGCGGCCGCCGCCCCGGGTCGCTCCCCGCGTCGCCCCTGCCCTGGGTGAAGCGAAGCGAGAGCCCCCTCCTCACTCACCCGCGCATGGTGAACTTGACCACGGCCAAGCGGGAGCCCGCAGCGCTGAGCTCCGGCTGGAACTCGGTGTCGTTGGCGATCACCTTGACGCCCCCCATCCTCGCCGGGACCCTCGCTGAGGAGGGGGCGGCGGTCGGCGGCCTCTTATCTGCAGCGTCACGGCGGGAACGCCGGGAGCCCGTCATGCACCGCTCGGGCTGGCAGCGCAGGCTCCAGAGGGCGGGGCGGGCGCCGCTGCCATCTTGGGAGAGGGCAGGCCAGGGGAGGGATGAAGCCGCCGGCGGCCGTTTTGCTTAGGGGCAAGCGCGGCGAGCTGAGGGAGGACGGACGTAGAATCAAGAATCAGCCACGGTTTAGTCTTCCACTAAGAGTTGAAGCAGCTCTCCTGTGGTTTTTGGCCTTTCCGTATCTACAGGAAAGCTGGTGAGGGGCTTTCTAGTGACACGTGGAAAATTGAGAATTGTTTATGTTCTGTAGTTTGGATGCTCGGTTGTGTCCGGTACTTTGGGATGGATGATTATGTTCTGCAGCTTGAGGTGCGAATTGTTCTGTTTGTCTGGAAGGGGAGTTGTGCAAGGTGCAGGAGAGCGCGGGGGTAGGCCAGGAGCTCTGTGTGCAGAGTTGCACGGTGATTGGTGCAGGATCCAGCTCTGGTTGCAGAGCTGCACAGTGATTGGTTGGTGCAGGATCCAGCTCTAGTTGCAGAGCTGCATGGGAGTTGGTGCAGGATCCAGCTCTGGTTGGAGGGCTACACAGGGATTGGCTCGTGCAGAATCCAGGGCACCAGGCAGAAGAAGAGCTCAAAACTTTGTGGCCGAGGAAGACTTGGAGCCTTCCTCTGGAAGACCACCAGAGCACACTTGAGGACCTCCAGAGATAGGCACTGGGCATGCGAACTGGACAGGGACTTATGTTAATGAAGTCATAAATATGCATGTAGGCAGCCCGTATATGTTGAGGGTTTCCGCATTCTCAGCTCGCATATTTTAAGGAGAAATCCTGTAGGTGCCCAACGCCATAATAAAGAATACCTGTGTAATAACCTGGCTTATTGAGTTTTTCCGCGTCATTTCAGAAGGGGGGATGCACAAGGTACAGGAGAGCACAGGGGAAGGCCAGGAGCTCTGCTTGCAGAGCTGCATGGTGATTGGTTCAGGATCCAGGTCAGGTTGCAGAGCTGCACAGGGATTGGTTGGTTCAGGATCCAGCTCCAATTACAGAGCTGCAAGAGGATTGGTTGGAGCAGGATCCAGCTCTGGTTGCAGAGCTGCATGGGGATTGGCTGGTGCAGGATGCAGGGCACCAGGCAGAAGAAGGGCTCAAAAGTTTGTGGCCGAGGAAGACTTGGAGCCTTCCTCACGAAGACCACTAGAGCACACCTGAGGACCGCTAGAGATAGACACTGCACATGCGAACTGGACAGGGACTTATGTTAATGAAGCCATAAATACGCATGTAGGCAGCTGTTATATGTTGGGGGTTTCCCCGTTCTCAGCTCGCGTATTTTAAGGAGAAATCCTGTATGTGCCCAGCACCGTAATAAAGGATACCCGCTTAATAACCTCAGTTATTGAGTTATTCTGTGTCAGTTGGGAAGGGGGGATGTGCAAGGTGCTGGAGAGCGCAGGGGTAGGCTAGAAGCTCTGCTTGCAGAGCTGCACAAGTATTGGTTGGTGCAGGACCCAGCTCTGGTCGCAGGGCTGCACCGTGATTGGCTGGTGCAGGATCCAGGGCACCAGGCAGAAGAAGAGCTCAAAGATTTGTGTCCGAGGAAGACTTGAAGCCTTCCTCAGGAAGACCACCAGAGCACACGTGAGGACTACCTGAGAGATGAACTGGGCATGCGAACTGGGCAGGGACTTGTGTTAATGAAGCCATGAATACACATGTAGGCAGCCCGTATATGTCGGGGGTTTCCCCATTCCCAGCATGCGTACATTTTAAGGAGAAATCCTGCATGTGCCCAGCACCGTAATAAAGAATACCCGCTTAATAACCTCGGTTATTGAGTTTTTCCGCGTCAGTTTGGAATGGGGGCTGTGCAAGGTGCAGGAGAGTGTGGGGTAAGCTAGAAGCTCTGCTTGCAGAGCTGCACGGTGATTGGTTCAGGATCCAGGTCAGGTTGCAGAGCTGCACGGGGATTGGTTGGTGCAGGATCCAGCTCTGGTTGCAGAGCTACACAGTGATTGGCTGGTGCAGGATCCATGGCACCAGGCAGAAGAAGAGCTCAAAGGTTTGTGGCCAAGGAAGACTTGGAGCCTTCCTCAGGAAGACCACCAGAGCACACCTGAGGACCGCCAGAGAGATGCACTGCGCATGCGAACTGGGCAGGGACTTGTGTTAGTGAAGCCATGAATACGCATGTAGGCAGCCCATATATGTTGGGGGTTTCCCCATTCCCAATGCCTGTACATTTTAAGGAGAAGTCCTGTACATGCCCAGCACTGTAATAAAGAATACCTGCTTAATAACCTGGCTTATTGAGTTTTTCTGCGTCAGTTGGGAAGGGCGGATGTGCAAGGTGCTGGAGAGCGCAGGGGTAGGCTAGAAGCTCTGCTTGCAGAGCTGCATGGGGATTGGTGCAGGATCCAGCTCTGTGTGCAGAGCTGCACCGTGATTGGTTGGTGCAGGACCAACTCTGGTTGCAGAGCTGCACAGGGATTGGCTGGAGCAAGATCCAGCTCTGTTTGCAGAGCTGCATGGGGGTTAGTGCAGGATCCAACTCTGTTTGCAGAGCTGCACAGGGATTGGCTGGTGCAGGATCCAGCTCTGGTTGCAGAGCTGCATGGAGATCGGCTGGTGCAGGATCCAACTCCGTTTGCAGAGCTGTACAGGGATTGGCTGATGCAGGATCCAGGGCACCAGAGGACCACCAGAGAGATGCACTGCGCCTGCGAACTGGGCAGGGACTTGTGTTAATGAAGCCATGAATACGCATGTAGGCAGCCCATATATGTTGGGGGTTTCCCCATTCCCGGCACGCGTACATTTTAAGGAGAAATCCTGTACATACCCAGCGCGGTAACAAAGAATACCTGCTTAATAACCTCGGTTATTGAGTTTTTCTGCGTCAGTTCGGAAGGGGGGATGTGCAAGGTGCAGGAGAGCACAGGGGGAGGCCAGGAGCTCTGCTTGCACAGCTGCACCATGATTGGTTGGTTCAGGATCCAGGTCAGGTTGCAGAGCTGCATGGGGATTGGTTGGTGCAGGATCCAGCTCTGGTTGCAGGGCTGCACGGGGATTGGCTGGTGCAGGATCCATGGCACCAGGCAGAAGAAGAGCTCAAAGGTTTGTGGCTGAGGAAGACTTGGACCCTTCCTCGGGAAGACCACCAGAGCACACCTGAGGACCACCAGAGGGATGTACTGCACATGCGAACTGGGCAGGGACTTGTGTTAATGAAGCCATGAATACGCATGTAGGCAGCCCGTATATGTTGGGGGTTTCCCCATTCCCAATGCCTGTACATTTTAAGGAGAAGTCCTGTATGTGTCCGGCACCGTAATAAAGTATACCTGCTTAATAACCTCGCTTATTGAGTTTTTCCACATGATTAGGATGTTGGGTAGTGATAGGACTAGAGGCAATGGATTAAAGGTAGAGATGGGTCGGTTCAGATTGGACGTGAGGAAGAAGTTCTTCCCCATGAGGGTGGGGAGACACTGGCACAGGTTGCCCAGAGAGGGGGTGGAAGCCCCATCCCTGGAATTTTTTGAGGCCAGGCTGGATGGGGCTCTGAGCAGCCTGAGCTAGTGCAGGATGTCCCTGCCCATGGCATGGGTGTTCGAACTAGATGATCTTTAAGGTCTCTTCCAAACCTGACAGTTCTATGATTCTGTGATCTTTAAGGTCCCTTCCAACCCTCTGACCTATCTATCTAGCTATCTGCTGGAGGCAGCCTCTGAGACTACCAGTACCAGCTGTAGAAAATGGGTAAGGAAACTCATTTGATTGTCAAAATACCACACCCCACCTCTCTCAGGCATTGGTCTGAACCTCACTAGTGTGTGTGCGAGGTGCTAGAACGTAGAACCAGGGACCTGCTGCAGCTCCCGGCATGCCCAGGCAATTCCAAACACCCCTCAAGGATGGAGACCTCTGAGAGTTCTGTTCCAGTCTTCAACCACCCTCAAGGTAAATCACAGAATGATTTGAACTGGAACCCACCTCAAAGATCATCTAATTCCAACCCCCTGCCATGGGCAGGGACACCTCACCCTAGACCAGGGTCCTCCTGAACCTTCTCATTAATGCACTGGTGACATAGCCAAAACAGCATAATTAATGTTTGAAGTATCAAAATGAGAACGTTTAACGTTGTTATTAGCACCTCAGACAACATAACGCTTTCAGTAACTCCGAAAAACATCCTTGAGCCTTTCCTAGCAGCTAGTTTAAAACACCCTCTGGGAACAGAAGAAACATCTCCTCCCCATTGCAACTTCTCCCCTTTTCGGATGAATTCCACCTCGGCGGGGAGCAGCAGCCGCCGCCTCCAAACCACGCGCTGCTTCCAGCTCCCAGCTCCGACCGCTGCCGGTTTCCAAGGCGACGCGGCCGCCCGCGCCTGCCGTCAGTGAGGGCTGCCGGGCACTTTGCGACAGTGGCGGTCGGAGCGGCGCAGCCGGCAGTGTCAGCTGGTCGCCGCACCGGGCGCGGGCGAGGCGGGAGCGCGGCGGGGGCGCGGCGCCCGGGGATCCTCCCCACCGCCCCGGCGGCCACAGGTGAGTGCCCGCCGGCTGCCGGCAGCCCTCGGCCGAAGGGCAGGCTCTCCCGCGAGCAGGCCGGCGGGCGGTGCGGGTGCCCGGCGCGGCTCGCTACGGGCCCCCGCGCCTCCCGGGCAGGGTTCGGTTCCCGCCGCGCGGCGGGGCAGCGGCCGGGCCGCCGTGGCCCGCGGGAGGAGGGGGCGGCGGCACCTGCCCGGGGGCGATGGCAGCCTCCGCCCCCGCGGGGGGGGGGGGGGCCCGGCGAGCGGCGGCAGGTGGCGGCGGCCTGCGGGCTCCCGGCGCCGGGGGGCGCGGCCCGGCGTGCCGTGCGCGGGGGCGCATGAGGGGGCTGCCGTGCGCGGGGGCGCATAAGGGGGCTGCCGTGCGCGGGGGGCGGATAAAGAGGCTGCCGTGCGCGGCGGGCGGGGGCTGCTCACGCCACTCGGGCGCGCCCTGCGGCAGGAGGCTGGGCCGCCCGGCCCGGTACCGGCTCGCCGGCGGGCCTCGGGCTCGTCCTCTCCACAAGTTTCCAGGCAGCTCGCAGCACCGCCCGCCTCTTTGTAACGCCCCGGCTGTGTCACGGGAGCCGGTACCGAGCCACCGCTGCTGGGACGCAGCTAACGGGAAGTTGCCCAGTGAGTGACTCTTCATCAGCGGAATAATCCTGTGTAGGAGCTGGGATTGCTTTTAGTGCCAGCTTGCGGCCTCTCTTATTCCCTTTTTCTGTGCCAGCCCTGATGTCGTTGGCAGCTAGGGATGTGATTTAGAGCTCCCTGTGCAGCTGCTTGGGGTAAGTGTCCTTCATGTGATCGTGGCGTTTTTAAACAGCGAAAATGTGTGTGGCTTTAATGCGTCATCAAATTAAGCCCCAGAAAAACCTGCAAATGGCTTTCAAAGGTGTCTGTTAGCTATAATGAAGAATTTGTAGTCCCTTCTTGCTGCTTCTTCTTCTTTCTTGTTTTATAACCTGCTATGTGTACAGGGACTGGTGGTTTTGTGGTGGGATAACCCATGTTACCTTCATATTGTTAAATACTTCTAAATCGGATTTCTGTAGTCAGCTGGGGCAACCAATAATCTTTCATTGCTGTTGTTGTCACCTAAAGATTAAGGAAGAGCTAGTGTCGCTACTGGTTACTTTTCAATTTCTGTTTTGCAACACAGATTTGTATTTGTTGAATTGGTCTTGGTCTTGAGTGCACTGGGAAGGTTTGACAGTAACATTTACCATCTTTTTATCTAGATTGCTGCAATATGTAATGGCCAGTTCAGGCTACAGAGCCCTGTGACAACTATTGGCTCGGGCTGCTTGAAATGCAGCTCTGTTGGGTGATGTAGCACTGCAGTTTGGGGACGGCTCTTACAGCTAAATCGACTTAAGGGAGTGCAGAGGCTCTGGCTGCATCATCTTTTGGAGAAGCTCCTGATTTAGAGGAAAGGCAAAGAAGACTTGAGGTGATGAATTTTGAAACAAGAAAGTACATAGGGGTAAGAGAAGGCCAGGTGCTCTTAACTTCTTATTCCTTCATCAGCTTAAGGAGATCAGTAGCCTGGTTTGTTAATTGTTATTGTCTGGATTGAAATCACCTTCTCACTTCACATGAACTGCAGCATAGCCTAACGGTGTTGACCAGGTTCGAAATAGTAGGTTAGTTCTCTCCTACAGGTATGCTCAGTCCCGTTTTAATGAGCAGCATCAGTGAGGTCAGTGTGAATATTCATAGCAGTGAAATTGTGTTGTGTTTACAAAATTGGCCTTTGGAGAGTCTTTGCCTTTTTGCTTCTGTAGGGATACAGCATTTCCTGATAGGTGTTGGTCTGAGGTGGGTTTTTTTGTGCCTACTGGAATGACTAAAGTTGAATATCAAATTGACATAGCTGCCAGCTTAACTCCCCAGCTGCTGTTCTGTTTGGTGTGTGTGTGTGCACGCGTGTCCATCTGTACAGGGGTGGCGTTAAAACTGCCGTTTTCCCTCTCTTTTGCTGCACCAGTTTCCTGACTTTGCTTTCATCATGAGAAAATTATTTCATCTTGGTACAGCTAACAAAATGAATTGTGTTCTTCCCCGGTTTGCTCCTACTGCTTTCAGCGACAAGCTATACTTTTAAAATATTACTTATTATAAGTAGGTTTTAGCACAGTGTTGCAGTTAGCCTTGTGTCATTGCAAATGAGAAGGGCGTGCTGGTAATTTGGTTAGGGTACAGTTATTGTCCTCTAGATTTTGTGTTGGGTGCTTATCAGGTGAATCTGAAATGAGAACGCCTTGTTGCATGTGTCAAAGTGTAAGAGCTGACCTCATTGATTGTTTTATAGTATTTTGTACCTTACAGATAGGACCCAACTTTTCTTTTGGCTAAAAATAAAAATCAGGTATTTATCTGCTGAAGAAGTATTACCTTTTTGAAAGCTTCCTCCGGCTTGTCCCTTGGCCTGGGCTTACGAAGGGCGCAGCCAACGTGTCAGCCTCCCGCGATGAGCTGGCGGGCCTGCTGGAGGAGGGAGGGAGCGGGCAGGGTTGTTTATCTCAACCGTAGGGAGGCTTTGGCACCTTAAGGTCCTTACAGACAAGCTGGGCAAGTGGACTGAAAATGCGGCAACAAGCAGAATTTAACTGGCATAGCAAGCTTTACTGGCCTTTTATATTTATTAACAGAATTGTTTATTTATTCACCATCTACTTGCAGAAAGGTGGCGTTGTCTAGATGTGTGGCTTCTGGTAGTGAAGGATTTCTGCAGCTCTGGGTGAAGTACTTAACTTGCTTCTCCCTACCTCATTAATCCTGTTTCTCCATTCTCAAGTGTTAAATGGAAAAGGTAACTTGTAGTGAAATTTGAGGTCGCCAAGGTTTTGTTAAATGCATTGGGTTATTCAAATGGAAGCCGTGATGTGACAGAAATGAACCTTTACCACAAGAGTGTGATTGTCTTGATGTAAATGGTTTTAGGATAGCTGCTACGATGCTTAACTAATGTCTTTTTGAACGAAAGATTCTGTATGTGTGAAAAATGTTATTGCTGTTCACTTCAAAATACAGAATCCACTTAGAAGGCCTGTCCCGATGGCACGGATGGCAGCCACCTCTGTGCTCATTGGTGGCAAATCTGAATGATGGCATAATTAAAATTCTGTTGGAAATAGAGAAAAATGGCATTAACACGTGGCAAACATTGACAGGGAAAGGAGTGATTCTTAACCTTTCCGCCTTTCTTCCTTTGGACATTAGCACAGTTACATTTAAAAATGGGTGTTTAATGCATTGTTTCTGAGGTGGTGTGTACTGAGAGCATGTATGATTAAGAAATAGTCAATTCCTGGATGTACTTTTGGGCAGGTTCTTTTAGTGTCCACACACATCCTAAGGTTCATCCTTCATACGCGGGTGATTTCATTGAAATGACTGAAGCCAGCTTGCTCTGTGGCGACACAACCGAAGTTACTCTCCTGGTTGTGCACCGTTACTGGTGTTCTGAGGTTGTGTGTGCAAGCCGAGGGCTGTCAGAAGGTGGGGAGCCTGTGTGCTGCTTCTTGCCCTGTCCCTGCTTTGAAAGTCCTCGGCAGATCCGGTGCCTTGGGCAGCGCGTCCAGTTGTGCTGCAGGACGATAATTAGTTGTGCCTTCGGGTTTTCTCGCCTGGAGACATCTCCAATCCCGTGTTCTGCTCCTCCTTCCTCCTTCTTACCTTTCTTTTCTGCTTTTGCAGTCCGCAACAGCATTATCCCACCTGCTTCTTAAACCTTTCCTCAGATCTACCCACAGAAATATTTGAGGGCGGGGAAATCTGCGTCCGCATCAGATGCTGGCCTGGCCACCACTGTTCCTGTTTCCCTGCACACGGGGCACGGAAATGCTGCCAGCTGGAGGGTAACAACCACTTGCCAGTGGTAGGTGTTGGAAGAGTCTTGCAGTAGCTGCTGGGCTTCCTACCAGAAATTAATTTGGGGTGCTTTTTCTGACTGTAAAAATCCGTATTATGGATGCTGTTTCAGGGCAAATAACTGAAGGTTCACAGGGTTTAGTGAGATCTCGAGGCTTCCCATCACGACTGAAAGTTGTGGGAAAACTTGAAGTTGCAAATAAAATGTTCCCGTTTCAGGAACAGTTTGTATTTGGGTGGAGGAGGGCTTTTTGCCTGTCTGTTGCTGGCACTCGGAAAGATGAAAGTGTATGCACAAACCATATGGAGAGGAATGCCAATGATTTTTTTTCCAAATGCTGGCACTGGTTTCCAAGCGTGAGTTGTGGCAGAAGGTAACAACCTCTGTGACCAAAGGTTTGAGTCCTGCGGTGGCTTGTGTGCAGAATTTTCTTGTTTAGATGTTATTCTGATTTGGTGCTTATTAGATTTGTTTTCTGTCACAGATGAAGCAGAAGACCAGGAAAATTACATGCCTGTACTGTTAATCTCTTACAGAAACAATTGCTATGAAGCTCTCTGACCGTGCATCTGACCTTTCTGCCCGTGGCTGGTTGTTCCCCTGATGATATTGAACAATAAGCTGCTGTTAACTTTAAAATTTTCTATGCATCTGCCTTTGTCATCGGGCTTGAAATTGAAATTGCCATTATGTTTTCTGAATGCGATTTGGTTCGATAAGTTAGCTGTGAATAGTTTATTGTAGCTTGCTAGTCCTGTTGAGGGGACTGTGTCTTCATAAAGATGTTTATGCGAGTCTTTGGTTTAGTAGTTAATATGTTGTACCTAACAATAGCTTTGCTCAAATAGGAACGTATCCCAGCGTATGAAATTTGCTTAATACCAACCTTTAAACAGAGCAGTTGAAAGAGTTGCTTGACCATTTTACCAGATTAGCGTATTATTTTCAATTTTTTGGATCATCTGCTGATCTGAAGAACCACTCACTTTAAATACAAAGGACAGAGATGCACGCGTCTGTTTTTAACTGGATTTTATTTTAATGGCATACAAACCACTCAACTTGGGGAAAAGCAAAATCAAGGGAGAGAAAAGATCCTTTACTGTGGGGCAGACAATGAAAAAAGGTCTTTTCCCACATCTCTGTGTGTGTGTTTATTGTCTCTTTGAGGGAGGTGTTTTGGAAGCGAAGCAAAATAATTACAAGTAGGCTTTTATACATTCATGTGGTTTATATACACTGCTACATATGTGCAATAACACCCAGTCCTTCGTTCCTTTATTAGGTGTTTGGAGGGAGAGAACTGGGATTGTGGCACTTGTGCAAGTGGTAAACTTAATTCAAGTGAAGACAGGGGGTGGTACTTCATTGTTCCAGTTCCCTTTTCTCAAAATAGTTGGTACATTCTATGATTCTATGATTCTAGAAAGGTGTAAATAACTGGAACATGGGATTTCAGTTGCAATGACTTTTGAACACTTGTCAAGGGGACAGCGTGTATTTGCTGCTCTAGTTTGTCATCAGTGATGTAAAAAAATTATCGATTGTTTGCAGACCAGAAGTGAGTTTGGGGTTTTGCAGGGGGTGTATTCAGTGCTCGTCGGTGGTACAGGAGGTTCTTCGCTATAGCCCGAGTTCCTCAGCCGTTAGAATGAGCTTGTGGTACCTTCTGAAAAGGAAGTTTTTAATGAAGGCGTTGCGGTACCATAATAAAAAACTAGAAGGAAAGAGGTAGCTTTTCTTTTTGCTCTCTCTCCCAAGGGTTGATGTGAAATAATCTACAAATTCTGTTTCTAGAAATGCGAGTCTCTGTTAGCCTTTAGAAAGTGTTTTGCTGTTAATGTTTTTGGTGCTTTCTCTCAAGGTTTTCTGCATGGAAAATACGAAGTACGTTAGGTTACTGCTACGTGCTAATACTTTTATGTGTTGTGATATCTTGTGCCTTCCTTCTGCAAGTTCTGTTGGCATATGTATAGTGCTATGGATTTTAAAGTTTTTATAAAAAGTTTGGAAGAGCACTAAACCGACTGCAAAATTTGAAGGAGCAATTTTATCCCCTGGCAGGGGAGCTCCTGCGCTTACTCAGAAGTGCAGCCGTCTGCATCCCGAGCTCTTCAGGTGGCGCGTAAGCACCGTGGCTCAGTCTCTGAGCTGGGGGCGGCAGGAAGTGAAAGGAATGAGAAGAGACTTTTATGGGACTTATCAACATTTTTATTCCCAGGTTTTTCAGATCTGGGATTACTGATGGATTGTGGTGTTAGAAATTTAAAATTGGTGCATAGGTTACACCGACGATCGGATGCTGTCGGGACAAAACCCTTGCAGGCAGCGTGATGGGACGAGCGCTGGTGAGACCCTGCTGCCCGGGGTGTCCCCTGGTGGGAATGCTCCGCGGGCAGCACCCGCGCTGGGGGCGTCTTTTGGGATTGATGTGGCAGTTTTTGTGTTTCTGATCCGCGGTGGCAGAGCTGCTGCACAGAGCTCGTTGCAGGTAGCAAGGGAAAAGCTCTGGGTAAAGAGCGATGTGCCTTTGTTGGGATTCCATTGCTTTAATAGGTGTAGAAAGCAAAGAAATTTCCATCTCTCCCCACCTTCCCCAGTGGGTCCTCTGGTTTATTTCATTACAAAAATCGGGTGGTAAAAGAGTTAAATGGGTGGTTTTGTTTGCTTGGGTTGGTGGTTGTTGATTGTGGTAGCAATTTTTTGTATTGCATCTCAGCCCTTTATTCCTGTTTGTCATTGCATTTTTATGGTTATTTTGCTCTAAATCAAGTATTTAGTGTTGTAGCTTTTAGTAAGGTCTTTAAAATTTTTGAATTATTTTATGGTTCTGTGTTGTGATCCTCCAGACGGAAATATTGATCTAGCATTGTGTAACAATTAACACTACCTTTACAGGCATGATTTACAACTGCTAATTCCAGGGTAGCTTTTGGATTTGCAGTAGAAAAAGTATTTGATTTTTGGTCTTTATTTATACTTGTCCATTGGATAACAACCTCAACTACAATAAGTAGTTGTTAGTAAAGAGAGTGCAGTCGGATGCGAGAAAAGAACTGGCGTAAACCAGCACGTCGTAGTAAGTCAAATTACTCTTTTTATGATACAGATCTTGTGAAAAACCATAATGCATGTCTCGCTTTTCACAAGTTTGAGGCTTGGTAAGCCCAGATGGCCCTGCGAGCTCTCTTACAGTTTGTCATAGTTAGCTATTCATTATTCTGCTCTTGCTGCCATCTCTTTCCTTTTTTTTCCATCTACCTTACCGTGTTCACTGTCTCTGGTTGCACTAGGAGTATAAGCACCGTTTGTCACAATTAATTAAAAAACCTATTTTCCTGTAGGAATTGCACTGTATTTTACATATATATATATATACACATATATTTGCTAGCTAGTTCCTTAGAACCGTCGAGGTTGTCTGGCCGGAGTGTCCCCGGGACACTGGGGAGCTGTGGTTAGCACAGTGGTGATTCCAGTGGACTTCCCGTGGATTCAGGATGACCTTTGCTTTCTCTCTGTCATAATGCAGATTTTTTTTTTCCTCTTCTGAAGTGCTGTGAAATAGGTTTACATCTCTGTCAACAAATGCAAATATTGCTGGATCGCTCCAGCTAGAGTAAAATGTATTTATCCATAGAAAGGCAGGAAAATATGCATGTGTTTGAAAAATATTTCTTCAGTCAATCCTGCCCATGTTTGTACACCTCTAGATCAGACAGGCTGTTGTGGTTTGAGCGGTGGTGAGTTGAGAACATCCATCTCCACAAGGTGGTACCTCAGGAGCGTTTGTTTGGGTTTAACGCAGCCATTGCACCTGTTGGTTTTTCACAAAGTGCTCCAAGCGATAATTTCCCACAACTCAATCTTTTACCGCAGTGGAGTAACCCCTACAACTGTTTGAAACCCGGATAAGACACCAGTAAGCAAATGTCAGTCTCTCTTGACATAATTTCTCGACTTGAAGGCTTCACGTGCCATTTTTCAGTTATTTCTGAGAGCACTAGTAACTGGAACAGATCTTACGCGTGCCTTAGCTAAGTTTGTCGTTACTACAATCAAACTACAGCTTAAATTCCCGCGTTTTCATTTGTTGCTTGCAGAACGTACCACGAAGGTGTATCCCGAGCAATCGTGAGATACCTGGAGAGTAAAAACAAGTCCCGTGTTCCCAGTTCACTGTTCCCACGTGTGGTTCCCAGTTTGCTGCTGCTGGCGGGGAGACGGTCCCCGGGGCGGCGGCAGAACCAGCAGGGCTTGGAAAGCTCAGTAGAAACAAACTCCCGTTCCGGGATCCAGTGTTTTAAAAGCATTTAAGTGGTTGGCAATCTCGAGTGTTGCTAACAGAAACAGTGACTTGTTTTGGTGTTCAACTCTTCACTAATCCTCCTAACTGTTGTTCTTTACTGCCACAGCCTGAGTTCCTGTGATGTTTTCTTGCTCTGTGAGGTTTGGATTCGAGCACGTTTGTTGTTCTCTGTTTCCCAGTCACCAAAACAGTTTTGGCTTTGTGACAGATAAGCTTCTCCGTGTTATTTGTGTCAATATAGTTAGGAGACACTAAATGCTGCGATGAAGATAGCGTTGCGTCTCTTTCTCCTTGGATCGCGGCCAGAATCTCCTCCATATGGCAAATGGTGGCGATCGGAACTGCCTTCCAATATTAAATAAGCACAAAGGCTTTTTCTGAATGTGTAAGAAACTGGAGTTGTGCAGTTGGACTGCCACAGCTCACTGCATTTTTCCAGTGACTTTAAATAATGTTATTTAACCTGTGTGTGAAGGTGGATGCATTTCCTGGTGGGACGAGTTGTAACACTAAAGTTTATCTGGAGAGTGCTGTGTACGCCGACAGCGTTTCTTTTGCGTAGACTGTTTGTAAAGTCACCTCAGCCGCACCTTTCGGTGGGGCTAAGGGCACGCCGAGCGTGGCGGCAGGACGTAACCTTTCTTCTCTTGCTGGCCTCGGCAGGCGTGAGGGCGCGATGGCCGGGAACAGCCTGGTGCTGCCCATCGTGCTGTGGGGCCGCCGGGCGCCCACGCACTGCGTCTCCTCCCTGCTGCTCATCGAGGACGCCTCCATGATCGTCACCGGCTGCCACGACGGGCAGATCTGTCTCTGGGACCTGTCTTTGGATTTAGAGGTAGGACTAAAGCCGGCGTGACTGCCTTTGTGTTTCACGTGCGTATCGTTATCGCCTGCCCAATTTCATTTCTTCAGCGTGGCGATACCCGCTCTGGGCTTTGGCTCTTCCTGCGCCTTTTTCACTTGTCCGTTCTTCTGCCCTCTCGCGAGGCTTGGATGGACACTACGCGCTTCCTATTTCACATGAGAAAGAGACGTTTTTGCTCTTGAACTTTGTCCCTGCTCCTGCAGCAATTTTTTTTTTTAAGTGATGACTTCTTCTTTTTTTTGGAGCTGCACTGAACTGGCCGTGACTGGGTAGTTCAGCTGCTTGGTGTTGTTTTGTGGAAACAGATTCCAGGGATCAGAGGACTGTGCTTAGAGAGCTTCTAAAGGTTATTTGATTCAACCATTTTTTTTTCCCATGAAAACTGAAAGAGGAGAAAAGCAGAGCTGAAGGGCGATGGGGAATTGTTTTACGCTAGTGACTACCCTAGAATGGAAATCTCAGAGTACCTGTTTTGACTATGATCTTGTAGTTAGCCTGGGTGTAATGGGTTTTAAACTGTTGGGGTGGAATAGCAAAGCAATCTTTCCTTGCAAAAAAGAAAGGCAGCAAACTCTTATGAAGGTTGTTCCTGCTGCTGTGCAAATTCCATGTGCATGTATGTGCATATATGTTTATGTAATACAGAAATACTTAAGTTTGGAATATGTATGTTCTGGTTAAGTAATAGTGCCTATGTTGGTTTTACCTGACGCTTTGTTTCCCTGATTCTAGGTTAACCCTAGAGCCCTGCTGTTTGGGCACACAGCCTCAGTTACGTGTCTATCCAAGGCCTCTGCTTCCAGCGAGAAGCAGTACATAGTGAGCGCCTCCGAGAGCGGGTGAGTCCCCTGAGGGCTTCTGAACACGCAGGTTTGTTGAATAATGGAAAGCGAGGGTAGCGGAGAGCTCAGGTTGTTCCCACACCCGGTGTTGGTTACTTAGTGTGATGTCTGTAGATATTCCAAATGATGGGACTGCACCAGAGGCGCCGAGCATGGTGCGAATCTTGGATTTGCTGCCTTCAGTCGAGGGGCTTCTGTGCTTTCTGTCCTCTTTTTGCTCGTGTCCATGTTTTGCTCCCTTTCTCTGCTTATTGCAGCTCTGTTCCTCGAGTGACAGCAGGCATCAGCTGTCGTGTAGCTCCTTGGCAGGAAGCTTCTCCCAGCGTAAATGATTTTTAGATTCTTTGCAGACCGGCGTATTTTCCGTTGAGTTTGAATCTTCCTTTTCTGTTTCAGGGAGATGTGTCTGTGGGACGTGAATGATGGGAGATGCATAGAGTTTACCAAACTAGCCTGTGCACACACTGGCATACAGGTTAGTGCTTTGCATGGCTTGGAGGTCTTATTCTGTATTGCAGTGCATAGACAACTATCGATCAGTTATCAAAGCAAGGTGTGGGGTTTTAATTTTCTTTTTAAGCTTAATAATGATGTTATTTGTGTACTGAAGTGTCTCATAAATAGTTTATGCTCTGTCATGGAATGCCCTAGAGCTGGAAATATGTGCTGTACTTCAATTTGAAAAAAAAAAAAGGTAATTAATGAGAGAGGCTGGAAAGAAATAAGGAAAAAGAAAATTTTTGGAGGAGTACTGCCAGGGAAGGTGGGAGGGTGAGGATAATCTTAGCAGAACGGACTGAGGCGGGAGCTGAGCGTGCAGGGCAAGGGTTGCCTTGGGAAGATAACGGGGGAACGGGGGCCTCTGCAAAAGGCTTCCCTCAGCAGCGAGGAGCAGTCATTCGTAACCGTACAGGCGTTCGCGTGTATGCGTCGAATTGCGGTTTTGATTAAAACTGAAGCAGTCGGTGTCTCACATGGAGTGTGACTTTGGCATTTTGTTTAATATCCATTTAGTTCTATCAGTTTACAGTTGGATCTCAGCGTGAAGGGAGACTACTGTGCCACGGGCATTACCCAGAAATTCTTGTTGTGGATGCCACTAGCCTCGAAGTCCTTTATTCTCTGTTATCAAAGATATCTCCTGACTGGATCAGCTCCATGACTATCATTCGATCCAACAGAACACAAGGTAATCGCTTTTGTTGGGTTCATTGTGGCAACACCCTGCAAGCACTCACCTTCCCAAAAAGCAGAGTATGAAGTTATTTCTAGTCCCTGAAGAGGCTTTTTTTTAATATCTGTGCAGTAGTATACATGGAGATCGTTTGGCAAGCTGGACATGGTCATTTTTCACAAGTACATACACACTCGGGGTCTTTTTTGTGATTAGTTGCCTCATCCTGACATTTTCAAAGCTGTTATTGTAGAAAATGTGTTTAAGGGATGTTTTGATACAAGTGCACAGTAGGAATAAACCTGAAGGCTGGCGGGGAGGGAGCTATGTTGTGGCAGCTGAGGTGTCGCATTCAGGTTTTCTGTTGTGGAGATTGATTCTTGAGAAGTTTGGGGAGCGCTAAGGAAGAAGATCCTGACAACAGGAGAGTCTTGATTTACCTGGTTTTTAGGAAGGCCAATGAGTTTTGAAGTGACCACTTCAGGTATGTTTTGATAAACTTGTGATGGTGAGGAACTCGTGTTTTTGTACTGGGATATCCCCAAGTGTGCAGCAGGATGAAGCTGTCCTGGTGCTCACCAGCCTGATGTTTGTTTTCCCCAGAGGATACCGTCGTAGCAGTTTCGGTGACTGGCATCCTCAAAGTATGGATAATAACCTCCGAAGTCAGTCGGCTGCAGGTAAGCAAAGGCTTCTCAATTCATGGTATTTCCTGGTGTGATGGAGAACTTTATTGCTGCTGTTTCCTGATCTTCCGGCTACGTAATGATGTTATGCTTTTTTCCTCTTCACTATTTGAAAAAAAAACTTTTTTAATTTTCCTTTACTGATTCTTCAAGTTGGCAGCAGGATTCCTAATCTTTTTCATGTTTCAGACAGAACTGATTTCACTATTAAGAGTAGGATAACCTCCCTTATCAACAAATGTTTTTTCATTTGCACCATGTAACGATTTGTGTCAGTACACAAATATTTTTCAAGTTTCACCTCTTTAAAAGTCCTTTCATTAAGGCATCTTGTACTACGTTTCACAGGAGCTCGGAGTTCTAAAGGGAATTGAGTAACAAAGATTGTTGCAGTAATGCTTTACTTTCCAACTCTAGAAAAATAACCTTATGATAGAAATTAACTTTTTTTTATGAACTCATTTACTTCCAGAATATTTATAATGCAAAAGCATGGAAGACCATTATAATGGGATTTTTTACTTTTGACCTCACCAGAGGAAAGACATTCATGGTTTTTTGTTTCATAGTTTCAAACTTGATGAAGTTACGTTTGCTCTCAAAGCAGTTCCTGGAAACCCTGGTCATGCAGCCAGTGGTATTTTAGCTAATGTCACATTTAACAGTTACACTTGAGGAAAAGAAAAAGGCAGCTGTGAGCAGTGGAGAGTATTGGCTGTTGGGAAAACAAGAAGTAAAGATGTAAGTAAATAGGAGCTTAAAGAAATATTGACAAGCTAATTTAAAACCATCAAGAAAGTCTTTTTTTCAAGATGTTTTTATTACAGAAGGTAATATCAGATTTAGAGTTTTACATAAACCCAGTTCGCTTATTGTTGGTTTTGTTTGTTTTTTAGGATACGACACCGGTGTTTGAGGAGGAGTCAAAACCCATTTATTGTCAGAACTGTCAGAGCATTTCCTTCTGCGCCTTTACCCAGCGGTCGCTGTTGGTCGTGTGCTCCAAGTACTGGAGGGTAAGGCGGGCGGGCTCGGCAGCTCCTGCCCGGGCGTCGGGTCTGTAGCTGGTTAATGAGGACAGGCTCTTCGCTTTCCTCTCAGGTTTTCGATGCTGGGGATTATTCCCTCTTATGTTCGGTCCCCAGCGAAAACGATCAGACCTGGACTGGAGGCGACTTTGTGTCAGCCGATAAAGTGATCGTGTGGACGGAAGGTGGACAAAGTTTCATCTATAAATTACCAGCCAGGTAGTCAACCATGGAATCCTCTTGCCTGTTTTTATCTTGGGGAAACAAACAAACAACTTTGAAGAAATATTGAATATTTCTTCAACCTGGAGTAGAATGTAAATGAAGATGGTGTTCTTGTAACAACCTGATAAGGGAAGGCGCAAACAGCTGAGTTTGTGCACATAAATGCAAAAATAGAAAATTAATTGAAAATCAAGTATCAGAGAGGTTAGACTGAGCTGAGCTGGTTGCATTTGGAGCAGCTATTAAATGATGAAGCATACCCTTTACATAAAAATAAATGATCTGGAGTAACAATGGGGACAACATGTAGTGTTTAAGGGCTTGGGGTTTCTTTTGCTTAGTAATATTTAGTAAGCTAGTGGTGTAGGAGTCATTCTCTAGTAGTGCATGGAATCTTATTCCTTTCTCTTTGTTCTTAATGCCAGCTGTCTCCCAGCTAGTGATTCATTCCGCAGAGATGTGGGGAAAGCAGTAGAAAATTTAATTCCGCCTCTATTGTACAGCGTGTTGGACAGGGCAGACAAACAGGTAAAATACATTTCTCTTGGAGATCTCTTGGATAGATCTAGTACTTAAACCTATGCTACTAGGTGTAAGTAACTGATTTACCAATGCTGCTATTACAAGACTACTGTTCAAATCTGGTTTTTATTTTAACCTTCTTCTGTCTTGACCTTTTTCTTAATCTGTTGCCAAATTTAGGTGTTGAAACATTTATATATTCAATTTCTTTATCTTGTCAATCAATAGTAAAGATTTTTTTGTTTCTGATGTGCACCATGTTCCTTACGGAGTAGTGTAACTTCACCTCACCACTGCGCTTAGGACATTACCGACTTTAGAATACACATATATAAAATGTTCTAAATATAAAGATATTTGGAACAAAAATATACTAAAATCTTTTCTGCTCTCCCCTAAGCCTGTGACCTTGCTTTGTAAATAACTACCGTTGTATTGCTGTATTTATTCCTTCTCCTTTAAGAAAGAGAAAGCGTGAAGTAGCTTTCGTCCTGCTTTTCAAAGGTGCAGTGGATTATGTGGGGGAAGCAGCTTTGGAGGATGGTGTGTGATTTGCATGTGTTCTGAGGCTGTTCTTTTTTTTTTTTTTTAACAGCTACTAATATGTCCTCCCGTTACTCGATTCTTCTGTGGGCTGAGGGAGCTTTCCTATAAGCTGCTGATCCAAGGAGACTCTTCAGGGAGGCTGTGTATTTGGAGCGTGCCTGACGCTCTGGAGCAGCAGGGCACTGCGACAGGTAGAGCTCTTCAGCGGTCTTGTTGCCAAGTCTCTTAACCAGCACCTCTCTCGTTGTTCCATGTGTTGCTGTAGCTGCACTCCTAGCTGGTAAATTAATCTCCAATGTGACTTTGTTCAAAGTTTTCTCACGTGGTGTATTTAAACTTTGAGATCTTTTCGCAAAGTCGCTCCTGATTTGTTTTTGATTATTTTATTTTTTTTAACTCCTCCTCCCACCTCACCACTTCTTTTTTTTTTTTTTTTTGAGCAGGACTGCAAACGACGACTTCAATCTCCCTCCAAGAAGCTTTTGACAAGCTCACTCCTCGCCCTGCTGGCATTATAGACCAGCTGAGCTTGATCCCAAACCTCAACGAACCGCTCAAAGTCACAGCCAGCGTGTACATCCCGGCGCACGGGCGGCTGGTTTGCGGGCGTGAGGACGGCAGCATCGTCATCGTGCCGGCCACGCAAACGGCCATCGTTCAGCTGCTGCAAGGGGAGCACATGCTCAGGAGAGGTAGGCAGAAACAGCTTTGGAAGAGCCCGCCTGTGCCTGTCGCCTCGGAGCTACGCCCGAGTAAGGCGCCGCAGTTTCACCCGGCGGGCGCTAAGTCAGGGAGTTGCTCTCCGTGGGCTGTGCAGTTGGTCGAGTGTTGTTCGCTGGCCTGTCCTTGTGTATTCTGGGTCCACATGATGTTGGGTTAATACTTTTGTGATCACAGGTGCAGAACAAGTATTTGGGTTTCGATTGTTACGAATGTTGCTAAGTGAGAGAGACATGTAAATATTTTTTTTCTCTAAATATGAGCATGAGCTTGTCTGTTTATATGCAGTGCTGTTGCTTGTGTGGTTTCCTTTATACCACTGATGTATAACAGCCTGAGGTTTTTTCCCCCCTGACATTTCCTTGGAGAGGAGAAGGCTGTTTTAAGACAGCTGAATTGCTTTTAGAGTGAGATGCAGCAAGACAAAAGGAATTATTCAGTCCATATCCAGTAAAAAAAAAAAAACAAAACTATAAACACTTTGAAAAAAGGCAGGGCTAATTCTTTAAGAACGTCTGTCAAGAAATGCAGTATGTTGTATTTTTAAAATTTTTTTAGCAAGAACAACGTTTTGGATTGTTGACTCTTCTATTGAGTTATTCTTTCTCTTTTTCCCTTTTTCTTCCCCCTCCTTTCACCCCTTTACCCAATTTCCCAGGTTGGCCACCTCACCGGACACTCCGAGGCCATCGCAACAAAATTACATGTTTACTGTATCCTCATCAGGTTTCTTCTCGTTATGATCAAAGGTATTTGATCTCAGGTGGTGTGGATTTCTCGGTCATCATATGGGATATATTTTCTGGAGAGATGAAACATATCTTCTGTGTACATGGGGGAGAAATTACCCAGCTCCTAGTGCCACCAGAAAACTGTAGTGTAAGTTTCCCGTCATCTGTCTGATAACTGTCTCACACTTCCCCTAAAGGGCACAGCTCCTCGAGAACGTCAAGTTGGGGGGGGATACTGGAGATGTCGCACTGCCCCAGCGCATAGCTCTTGCAGACACTTAAAAATCGGTCGTCCCCTCAATGTGGGTGTTGTTTGCGTTGTGGTTTAGCTGGGTAGAGGATTACAAATACTAAAAAAACTGGATTTTAAACCCTAGCTTGCCGGGGCAGTGCTTGTCGTTCTGTGCTGGGCGGCGCTGGCGCTGTCAGAGGGTTTCCGCGCGGCGGCAGCATCCTTGGCCCTGCCGGTGCTCGCGAGTGGCGCGGGCGGGCACGCCCCACCAGTTAGCCCACGGGCTTTAAAGGCAGTTTTGTCTCTTGTGACTCGGAGGAGCGGGTGGAATTTAATGAGGGGGATGCCGTACGTTTAATTGAAAACTGTGGTTTCTCCTTTGCTCGCCAAAACAGGTTCTAATACCTGTTTGCCCTTCACGATGTGCGGGAGGGTTGGATTCGAGAGAATTTCTGAGTTTCTGCGAGTGCAGCCCTGTTTCTAGTGGCTTCTGAGTTTAACCGTAGGCTTGTCCCTGGGTTTTGTTTTGAAAATAGGTTATTGATCACCATGCTCGATCCAGTGAAGAAGAGATTATTAAATGCAAACTCTCTGCATTATGAATAAGATGTTTTATTATTATTTTTTTTTTAATTAGGCAAGAGTCCAGCACTGTATCTGCTCCGTTGCCAGTGATCACTCAGTAGGTCTTCTGAGCCTGCGGGAGAAAAAATGCATCATGCTGGCATCCCGGCACCTTTTCCCTATCCAAGTGATCAAGTGGAGGCCTTCCGATGACTACCTGGTGGTGGGGTGTTCGGATGGGTCAGTGTACGTCTGGCAAATGGATACTGGTAAGGTTCAGTTCAAAGACAGCGATTAAACCATTTATTTCAGGTTATAGTGCCATGCTTCTGTCTCCTTAAAGAAAAAAAACCTCACAAACCAGCAGTAATGCCTGGATATTTTTGGCTTATTTTGAGAACTAGGTGAGAATTGTTTTTGATTGAGGCTCTAGGAAGCCACAAGGAACCTGAGATTCACCGTGGAAGATTTAATCCGCACAGTTGGATGGGAGAGGGCATTCGAAAAGATTACAAACAGCCTTCCACTAAAGAGGAGCAACTGCAGTTTTTCTATTGATTTTTTTTTTTTTCCTCCAATTTCTTAAAATTGTATAAAAATAAAGGATTTCCACAAATGTGGGCTAAAGGTAACCCATAACACTTCTAGGCTTAGGATCAGCTGTTGGAAACATGGTCGATAGCCACAAGACCAGAAATCAACCTCTAGTGATTCTTTACTTTAACGTTTAAAAGACATGAAAACTTCTGCAGCAGCTGCAGTCATGGCACTGATCTGCACAGAATCATGCTGGGGCGTTTGTAAATTTGCCTTGATTTTTCTTAATGTGATTTTTTTTTTTTTTTTTGCCTCACACACTTTGTGGAGATTTAAGAGGACTCCAGCCCCTTAGGAATGTTATTTCCAGAAATACCCGTGAACACCATGGAGTGTTGTGCGCGCTGCGTCCCGTGGTGTGAACTGCTGTCGCCCGTTGTCCTTGTGGCGACGTGGACGTTCTGAATTGCTTCTGCTTGAACTTGTGTTTTCCAACCGCGTGCAGGCGCGCTGGACAGGTGCGTGATGGGCATCACGGCCGTGGAAATCCTCAACGCGTGCGACGAGGCGGTGCCGGCGGCCGTGGACTCGCTGAGCCACCCGGCCGTGAACCTGAAGCAGGCCATGACCAGGCGCAGCCTGGCCGCTCTCAAGAACGTGGCGCATCAGAAGCTCCAGACTCTCGCCACTAACCTCCTCGCTTCCGAAGCCTCCGACAAGGTGACTTGTGTGGCGCTCGGTCCGGTTTAACGCGCTACCCGAGGTGCTCCTTTCCATAAATAATTAAGATTGATATAAGATTTTTTTGAATAGCATCGATAGACTAAACGTTAGGGGGATCCCAGCAGAGCTCGTGTCCCCGCTTTGGGCAGGGCAGCGCTGCCGTCTGGGCTGGGCCCGGCAGAGAGCAGCAGAGCTCCGCGCCAGCCGCCGCAGCCCTGCCCCTGCCCCTGGGTGACTGAGCCTTCCCCTGCGCTGGCCTGGCTGGAAAAGAAACGTCACGTCATTCCCTAGAGCAGCAGCTGTCTGGAGAGCCCCATTTGTGTCATAAACCTCCGTAAGAGCCATTTCTGTGTAACACTTGATCTCAAGTGTGGCGTGTTTTGTTTTTTCTGCAGGGGAATTTACCTAAATATTCCCATAACTCCCTGATGGTTCAGGCTATCAAGACGAACTTAACCGATCCAGACATACACGTGCTCTTCTTTGATGTGGAAGCCCTGATTATTCAGCTCCTGACGGAAGAGGCCTCCAGACCCAACACCGCGCTCATCTCTCCCGAGAATTTGCAGAAAGCCTCTGGCGGCGCTGACAAAGGAGGCTCCTTTCTGACTGGTAAGCGAGCAGCCGTCCTCTTCCAGCAGGTCAAGGAAACGATCAAGGAGAACATAAAAGAGCATCTTCTCGATGACGAAGATGAGGACGAAGACTCGATAAGGCAGAGGAGAGAAGACAGCGACCCAGAATATCGCTCTAGCAAATCTAAACCATTAACTTTATTAGAGTATAATCTAACCATGGACACAGCAAAGCTTTTCATGTCCTGCCTTCATGCCTGGGGCCTGAATGTGGTTCTGGACGAGCTTTGCCTCGATCGCCTCGGGATGCTGAAGCCCCACTGCTCGGTGTCCTTCGGCCTCCTGTCTAGAGGAGGCCACATGTCCCTCATGCTCCCCGGCTACAACCAGCCCGTGGGCAAACCGTCGTACGACAGCGCCGAGGTGGGGAGGAAAATGTCCATCACGGAGGGGCTCGGGAAGGGGACGTACGGCGTGTCCCGCGCCGTCACCACGCAGCACCTCCTGTCCGTGATCTCCCTGGCCAACACCCTCATGAGTATGACCAACGCCACTTTCATCGGAGACCACATGAAGAAAGGTCCCACCAGGTAGGGCATGGATTCGCTCGGGCTTGGCATAGCTTTCTTCAGAGTGTGTTTTAATACAGCTTTTTATTTCACTGAATTTCGCTGTGGGGTTTGGTGTATTAAATGACTGTGAAAACCTCTGGTACCTAGATGGAACTGTGTGGTTTTTTTCTTTCTTGAATGTAGTATATTTTTTAATGCTGAAATAGCTATGTTGCTTCAAATGGAGTTGCATAACTTACAACATCGTAGAACATGGAGCTGTATTAACCTACTCACAGGTAGGTTGATCTTAAAGATCCTTTTCAAGCTTTATGAGTCTATGATTCTAGGTCTGCGAGGCCATATTTGTCCTCCTTTTTGGTGTCTACTAGATTTAAAGAAGTTTTTGCAATGACTAGATCAAATTGCAAGTAATTCCAAACACGCAAATGAACTTTTCATCACCAGAAAGTAAACTTATTTTGGAATTGTAAGATACTTTTAGAAAAAAAAAAAAAATCAATCTGTTGAACCACCCGTTTTCTGTGGGGCTGTTTCTTCGGTCACAGCATCTTCAGCAAATAACTCCTTCCCTCCTCTTTCTCCCCTTCTGTGTGTAATTTGGTTTTAGGCCACCTCGACCGGGCACTCCCGAGATGTCCAAAGTGAAGGCGGCCCCTTCGATTTCAAGTCACGCAGCCCAGGGACAAATCAAGCAAGGTAAAAACCACTTTGGAACCGTTTGGTTTGTCACTCCAGCTCTTGGCACTGAAGTCAGCACCTGATTGTCAAGTGATAAAAGTGTTGCTTAGCTCCTTTGCGGGAGGAAAAAGCAGTGCCTAAATAGAAACCGACTTTGTCTTTTCAAGCTGTGTGACTACAGAGAAACTTGCTGTATGTAAATTAACAGCACTTTGCAGAATACACTTTGACATTTACCCCAATGCACAATCTTTCTAGATGTACACTGAAGGTACATGTATGTCCTCAGAATATCTTTAAACTGTGGAATTGCTCTGGTATTGGGGAGCTGCTAGGCACAGCAGGTAATTTGTACATCAGCTGGGGAATTTTCTTCGCTTACAAACATCACCCATTTTTGCATGCATCTGAGAAGAAAAGCTGCCCATCAGCAATACTTCTGTGTTGTTTTTTTTTCTGGAATATAAATATTCATTTACTGTCATCTTTGGTTGGAAAAGGAAAAGCAGTGTCAGGACTCGCATTTATTTTTTTTTCCGTGGTTAAGGGGGCTACATAAATAGAGAAGTGGCAGTCAGTAACAAAAAGCAGAAATAAAAGAAATCAGGGCTCTTGTCTCAACACATGGTGGTTTTTTTTAGTTTTGGTTTGGGGGGGGGCATTGTGTTTTCTGTGACTTTTGATTTTTTTAAACAGCCATTTCCTTTTCCCCTTTGAAAGTTAATTATCTGAAAGGTCAGGACTCCTCAGAGGTGGTATCTGTAGGGCAAATTCAATGCAAGAGACAACAGCACCGAGAGGCTCAGGGTCTGTTTTGTTTTGGAGGGTACAGTTCCATTATGATTTTTCTTTCTCAGCTGACAACTCCTTCATTTTTCTTTGAGTTAGCGTGGCTGACTTCAGGGACACGCATGCTTCAGTTACCCAGTACTTATATTTAAGCAACACTTAGAGCTTGGAGAGAAGCAATTGATAAAAACTAAATCGTGTGCTGTCAACAATGTAGAGAACTGCTCCTGTTCCGAAACTGTCATCTCTTTCTGTGTGTGGTGGCGTGCTCGAGGGGAGCCAGGTTTGTGTCTGACCGGGCAGGTTTCCTCAGTGGCTTACCTTGCCAGCCCCTTGTGCACGACCTGCAGTAGGAAGCCGCTCATAAATTTCTCGTGCTGCTCTTCCATAAAACCAGTTAAACGCGATTAATGCATTTGGTGCCGTGCCTGATCTCCGGCCGTTTGACCTGTGCTTGCCCCGAGACGAGCACAGCTCGGTGCTCCTCAGCTCCTGGGCCAGCTGCTTCCACTGCAGGGCTCGGTGCAATTCCTGACCTTGGAAGAGCCCGAACAACCGCAGCAAAATGAGGGGAAAATAAGAGGCTTCAGCATCAGACTTAAGGTTCAGCGAGAGGTGGTTTTGTGTTTTTACAAACCAGCTTTTTCGTCTGATAAATGGCTTTTTTTGTTTTTAATACAACTACTAAGAGTAGCTTTTGCTCTGGCGATTCACGCCGGTCATGCTGTCGCTGCACACGTGCCACCGTGATGCATTTGTGTGGCAAGGATGGCAAAAGGAGTTTTGCTGCAGATGTCGCACAGCGACAAAAGAAGTTCGCTGCCTGAGAAGCAAACAGGCGAGGCGGGAGACAATGCTTAATCGGGCCGGAGCGTGAGCCCATTGTTGTTCTGCAACGGAATAAAAGAGGGGGATTAATTTGAAGATGCTTGTGCATGACATATGGTAGTGTCCCCATAGGAAGGAAGTGCCAGGGAGCGACCTCTAAATCTCCGCGCTGACCTGGGGTTGCAGCATGCGTACGCCATAAGGTCCGCGCGGGTTTTCATGTGGTAATACTGAGTCGGGAAGCATTAGTACGAGTCGAATGTTTAGGACCGCTCTTAAATCACGTTTGCGCCAAGAAATGACCCAGCTGACAAAATAAATGTCGTGGATGCCGCTTTTCTGAGCGACGTGGGTGGACTGTGCTCTTAGGTGTTGGCTTGCCTGGAGTAGGCTTTGTGTGCTTCTGCTTCTCGATCCTTTCTTTGGTACAGGCTTAAAATTGTTTGAGTGGAGACACTTTTAAAATGAGCCTGTATTAAAACTGTCCGTCAGGAGCGCATTCGGTGACAGATGGGGTGGCCCAGGTTTAAAAAAGGGCTCATTCGGGGTGTTACTAATGAGGAGCACGAATTCCAAATGCAGCTAAATACGAGAAAAGCGCAGGAAGAAGCAGCGAAACTCCTGTTCTTAAAATCCGTGGGCAGGTGTGTTGTCAAACCGAGCCTGGCTCCCTGAGACCCGTTAGCTCGGGCTTTGCTCGCGGGCGCTCCTGTCTTTGGGAACGCGCAGGTCCGTGAGCGTGTCTGTGTTTCTCCGCAGCTGCATGTCTTCCTCTCACTGGCATTGCACTTCTTGTAAGACCTGGTTTTTTTTTGTAAGACCTATTTTTTTTAAGTTTAATATTGCCACAGTTTCCTCCAGTTTTGTTTTTCATTCTTCAGTGATACTAATCTGTTTTTTCAGAAGCCGCTCTCCTCACTTTCCTTTTTATTTTTTTTTCTTTCTATTTTTTCTTCTTTCCTCTGCAAGTCGCTCCTGCTGTTTCTTCTAGCACTGAAGCTGGTCACTCTGGCTCTGACACTGCTCCTACTTTACATACCTGTTTCTTAGTCAATGAAGGTATTCTTTCCTCACTTTTCTATCTTATTTGTCTTTTACTTTCAACTAATGTCGCTTATCATTGTTACATGACTTTAATTTGACCTAGGGAGGGGTTTTTCTTTGGCAAAGAGAGGCAACGAGGGGGTTTGTTAATGCTGGCAGAGGGAGAGCAGGTCCAGCTTCTGGGGCTTGGACTGCCTGTAAATTCGGTTCCCAAATAGTGAACCAAAGGTGTATCCCTGTCGACAAGTTGCTTTAAATGAGAATTTCTATGCCCTTATTACTAAGCTATAAATTCCTGCTTTCATGTATCTCAAGTAGTAGAAGCAGCACTCTCTTGAATTGGAAATTCCCCTTCTTCAAGGAAAATAGACCTAACGATATCTTTTCTCGTAGCGCCATCAAGAGCTGGATTAGTTAAAATATTTAGATCTTTATGCGCAGTATCACTGACAAATCTAAAAATATAGATTGATAAGCTTGCCTCGAGTATTTCTCAAGCCCACATAGAACATAACACTAGAAGGATTCTTTGCTATTGACTACTTTACAAGCATTTTTACAAGCTACGGTGTTTGATATGCTTATCTTTACTGGTTTTAAGTTCTCAGTGTTGCAGGCTTGTGGTAGGACTCCACCTCAAGTGAGCACGTTGAAGGAAGCTTTAGATGGAAAGATAAGGAGAGCAGACAAGCACACACTTGTACCCATTAGCGTAACTTTAAAAACGAACCAGAAAATTCTGTGCCATCTTCCCAGGGGTAATTCAGATGCTAAGTTCTCTAACTGAATTATATCACACTGATGTGTGGGGCATTAAATATCACAAGTAATGCAAATTAGGCTTTAGACAGGGCTTGGCTTCAAAGTCTTGAACTCTGACCTATGGCTTATGCTTTTGCAAAAAAGAAAAAGCCATCATATTTTAGAGACTTGATGGCATTTGGGACTTGCAAGTGCGTGGGTGTTTGTTGCGTTACCTTGCCGGCGTGCTGTGTCTCGCCAGGGTGGAGCCAGCTGGCCGCCATGCACTGCGTGATGCTCCCCGACCTGCTGGGGCTGGACAAATTCAGACCTCCCCTGCTGGAGATGCTGGCTCGCAGGTGGCAGGATCGATGCCTGGAGGTGAGTTCAGTGGTCGTTTTGTACTGCTGGGGCTTGTGTTGTCTTTTGCTGATCATATTTTCCCTTAATATAAAGAAAATACCTGATTTTTTTTCTGACATAAATTCCTGCAGTTTTTCGTTTGGATTCAGTAAACTAGTTTTCCAGTTAACCTGTCAAAACGTTGAAGAGGAATCACATCTAGATACATATATGGGGCTTTTGGATGCTGCACATATATTTTTAAATAAATTATTGGCTTTAAAACTTCTCTGATTTCACTAAGGCACTCATTTGGATTAGAAAAAGCTACCCTATGTCTTTCAAGAGATTGCTGAGTCGCTTTATTTTTTGGAGCGTGTAGCCAGTAAATGGTTTGTCACCCAACTGTGTGATAAATGACCGGTGGGCCTCGACACTACACCTGTGCTGCGGTGGCAAAAAAATGCGTTGACTCTGCAGCTTTCCACGAAGCAAAGGAGCGACAGAGCTGGGGAGTGGACTCCCCATGCCCACAGCACTCCTGCAACGTAACTCTCGGAAAACTGGCAACGTGTGGTTTTCCTACTTGGTGTAAAAATTGTGATTTGGTTGGTTGGTTTTGATTTTGGGGAGCCTTCTTCATGTATATTTTTCTCTGCTTTCATTTTTCAGTCTTCCGTGATGAGCGATGCTTTTTGGTTGTTGCTAAGTTACGCCCAAAGCGTGCCCGTAGCTGTCTGACCTGTGAGTTGGTGACGGTCCTGTTGCCGTTACAGGTGAGAGAGGCGGCGCAGGCCCTGCTGCTGGCAGAACTGAGGAGAATCGAGCAGGCAGGTCGGAAGGAAACCATTGACGCGTGGGCGCCTTATTTACCCCAGTACATCGACAGCGTCATCTCGCGTAAGTACCGCTGCGCTGATCCCCAGAGTCACTCGGTTGCCAGATAAAAGAAAAAGAGGTATTTGGCACGTGCGGTTTTGAACGGTTCTACCAATCTAGGGGAAAATTCTAAGGGGAAAAATCTAGTGTTAAATAGAAAATGACTCAAAAATGTCAATGTGGTCTCAGTCATGAAGACACTTAAGGCTGCTGGTGTTGATTGGGTAAATTGAACGCGGGCTGTGCTTTGGAGGTGGCAAGGAAAAAACCTGCTGTGGAAAGGGCTGGTGAAATTCCAAAGTACTGGTGGTAACACACATTCCTGCTCAAAGAACGTGTAATTCGGTGATAGAAATGGGTAGAAAAGGACCCTGTGGCATCCCAGGAGTATAAAAAGGTTTGGAAAGGAGCTGATGCAGGCCGTGCTCTAGATGTCCTTCAGCGTCTGTCCGGCATCTGGCGCAATTCCTGCTCAGTCGCATGTTCAAATCCATGGGTTACCAAGTGTTGCCAGGAGTTACTGGATAAAAGTTATTCTCCAAATAAATCACATAGCTTCTGCCTGCTGCTTAACCTGTTGTATATTTCTCCAGAGTGCCTGTTTTCATTTTAGGCATCGTTGTTACAGCAGAGGTTGTACAGACTCTAAAAGTATGTTCTTGGAAGCATGGTGAGATGCTCCGTTGAATCGTCCATCAAGGAAACTTGCCTTGTAAAACAGTGTCCCGATGCATCTGCTGTGTCTAACAAACCAGGACAGATTCAGGTTTTCATGAATGAGACTGCTTCCAAGTCGTAGCTGCTCACCTCTGCTCAAATGAGGTTCTTCTTCCACTGAAGAATGTCATTTCTAGTCAGAGAAAGATCTCTATTAAATACCAATTGATTTTTCGAGAGGTGTGTAATAATCTTATTAAATCTAAATTGAATGCATAAATTACGCAGAAGACGGCGCTTTAAAGCGGTGGTGAGAACTTGTCGGTGAGGCCAAGCTGCTGTTAATTACCGCCGCGGGCCATGGAGCGCTTGCGTTAGGAGGGGGGTGTTGCAGCACCCTTAGGTGTGCGGCCGAGCAGTGGATAATTGGCGAACGTGTTGTACGTACGTGTCACCCGGGCAGGTGCTGGGGCCCTTCTGTGTATGAGGGTGTAGTTTCTGATTCACCCCCTTCCGAGGTGGGTTATACCCAGCGTGGAGAACACAGCTGCAGCTGCCCTTCACTCTCAGGAGTAGCTGCTCGAGCAACTGTTGATGGTGACTGATTTCTGGGCTCTGGAGCGCTGGTGAGTGACCCTGCTGGGTACAAGGTTGTGGTCTTAATTGTGTTGAAGGGGATATAAACCGCTGGGCAGTGCCTGCTTTAGCTAGCCTGCTGCTTCCAAAACGGGAACTTCTCGTTCATGTGCCTGAAAACAGTCAGGGATTCAGATTTGTTTCAATAAGTTGCTATTTCTGGTACTCCTCGTTAATTAAATTAGAAGGTTTTGGAGGAGAATATGCCGTTCTGTTCTACACGTGCACTGGTTGGAAGCATAATATTTTGTTCTGCCTCTCGTGGTTCTGTTTGTGCTCAGGATGGAAGCACGGGATGCCTTTTTACAGTGACAGCCGGAGACTGACAGGTCATGGATAGCAAAATGAATTTATTTTTTTTTTGTTAACAGTGTTGAAAGCTGTGAATTAAGTTTAGTTTGTGGTTCTGAATGACAGGGCTGAGAAGGGATGTGATAGTGTTATTGCCTGAATGAGTTTACACAGAGATCGTGTTACTGTCTGTATGAGCTTACACAGAGATGGTGACTCTGGAGAAGAATTACACTGGCAGAGAGGAGAAGCAAAATAACGAGCTACACATGTTGCCGATGTTGGTAAAGAGTATTAAAGTGTTTGCATCAGTTGTGTGGTAAGACACAACTGAGCACTGGCGTGGTTGGTTTTTTTTAAAGGTCTGGGGAGCAATTGAAAGGGATAGGAGTTATTTAGGGTGGCCAGAATGGATGCAGCGGACTTGTGAAAAGTGTAGTTTTATGCTACAAAGGTGGGGAGATGAAATAGAAGGGATTAAAGAAATATCACTTTGATTCCTTTATCTTCCGCTTCCCTTGGTATAGGGGCATGAGTTATTATCAGCATATTGTTGCATCCAGCGTTGTTATTGCTCTGCAAGAGCTGTGGAAGCCCTGCTTTTCCTGTGCCTTAGCAGGTCTGTTTAAATGAGATAAAAGGTACCTTGTTGTTCGCATTCGACCAGCTCCTGAATGAATCAAGCGTGTGGTACTAGCAAAGGGAGAGGAAATCTTTGGACACGTTGGGCCTCAAGTTTTTTTCACCTGTAGCAAAACACTTCTGTTGGTAATGCCTTGATTGAATTGTAGGGCTCATACTGGGAATAACTCAAGATTGTAACTGGGCAGAGATAAACCAGTGGTTTATAACTTTAGTCCCTTGGCATTACGTGGCATGATTTGGTGTTGGGTTTCTAATGCATCCCAACCCAGCTGAGATAGGATGAGTCAGCTGAATTCATGTGCTCTGAAGGTCGCCTGGAAAAACAGCACTTCTGCCAATTATTGAGCAGAGATCTCAGAAATTCTGTATTTTGTGGCTAAATAAGTTGTTAGTGCACAGTATGTGTATCTAATACTTTTAATGGTGCTAGAAGACAGCAGAAAAAGAAGAAAATACTGGAGATATTTACAGCACGGCAAAGATTTTTAAAAGGTAGGTTTGTGAGAAGTCTGCACACAGTGTGAAGGGAAACCAGAAAGTGGGTGTTCTTTGCTTCGTCTGCGTTTCATAGAGCTGCAGTGTGTGGCTCAGGATCTTGAGAGAGAATTACATTTTTCCCCCCAATCTAAGGGTATTGTCTACCAAAATCCCTGACTTCTGTGGGTGTCGGATCGTTTCTTTCAGCCGGAGTAACCACGGAAGCCGCTCAGACTGGCAGTGCGAGCCCAGACTCCTCGGGGACAGAAGCAAAAGTTCAAGAAGAGGAGCACGATCTGGTTGACGACGACATCACAGCAGGTGAGCACGAATGTGATGAGCATGCTATTTGTTGACATTCGAGGTACTGTGCGAAGGAAACGTGACGCTGGCTTGTCTGTTGTGAGCCTGGCTTTATCCCCTTCCCCCTTCGAACCTACTTCATTGGCCAAGCTGAGTGTGTCCATATAAAGGCATTTGAGTTGGGCCCCTGGTAAAGGACCTGGAGCCCCCGATAAGTCCAGCTGTGCTTCTGCCGTGCTTGTGGTTCTGCTTCTGGGTTTACTGCGCCTGTCCCAGGGTCATCTGCATTTGATCCAGCTACAGCCCCTTCCCCCTTCACATCTAGTTTAAAGAACGCTCTGTGAGTCCCGCCAGCTCGTGGCCCAGGATCCCCTTTCCTCCTTGAGTCACCTGAACCCCATCTGGTTTTAGTAGAGCAGGTGGGTCTGTCTTTGAATGCACCGGAAATACCTACGTGAGTGGTCTGTTCTGAATAACTACAAGTAGAGCAAATGTTTTGCTTAAATAATTCACATGTGGACACCAACATTTTCTCCTATTTTGGCGTAAAGTCCACTGGCTTTGGTGGTCAAAATTTTGCAATTCATCTTGGTGACAAATTGACTTTTTCCAAATGTAAAATGTTTTAAAGACAGTGCGGTTAATGTATGTGGAAATCCAGCTTTTTGTGCTTTAGCACAGGTGCAGCGACATGTCTTGGGCGTGTAAAACAAGGATGTGGCTGAGCAGGGAACAGGGATGAAGGGTCAGAAGTCAGGGATGCTGGGGAAAAGGCAGCGGTGTAGGGCATCCCTCCCACCCGCGGATTTTTGTTTGCAAAGCAAAGGATATAATGGCATAAACAGGCTGTCTTTAGAAATCCACTCAATTTACTATGTGGAGCTCTTCTGGAAATGAAGAGCTTGGAGGAAGTAACTTGAAGGCTGCAAAGTGTTCGCCCCTGAGCTCCACGACGTGAGCTTAGCCATGGAAATAAGGAAGGGATTGGGGCCAGCGTGGCGCGTCTTCTCAGTGCTGCGTGGATTCCTCTTGTAGTTAATTGGCAGAAACTCCAGGCAGGTTTGGAATGAATTTAGTTCTAATTAATTCCCAGGGTAACTGTAGGTGTTTCCAGAGCTAGCAGAGGCGTTCGTACTGCTTGTGGTTGTAACGGGAGGGACTTGTGCCACAACGCGCTGATCCAAATCTCTGACCTCCTAACCTGGACAACACCGCCAGCTCTTCAGCGTTGCACAGGGTGGAATTTTTCCCTGCTAATCAAAATACTCTTTCTGTAGCCATGTAAGGAGAATGAGTCTCAGCTGAGCACATGCTGACGTGTGGCTTGTGCGTCGTACAGACACGACCGTTTCTGAAACGGGAGAGATCCAGCAGTTACAGCAGCACACGTGCAAAAGTTTGTATGGGAAATAGAAGCTGCTGGCAATGCTGCTGGTAGGTGTTTGTCAGCTGGAAAATGTGCTCTTTGACATCTTTTTTTCGATATCCACAAATCTACTTTTGTGCATAATGAGTAGCATTTTTTCCAGCAGTGATTATCCCTCAACAGGCCAAGTCAGAAGCAAGAGATAGCGCCAGATTAACCCATACTCTAACACTAAAAGTAGCTTTATAATCAGTGACAATATTTGTCTGTGTCAAACATTCACAACAGGGACTACTTGTTTCTCGTGATTCATCTTAAATCTTAGACCGCAACAGAAGGAAATATTTCAACAAGCTACAGACTGAAAGTTGTGGACTGTCATCTGTTAAATCATATGCTGTGCTTTATTTTCTCTTTATTTTTAGTTTTTTAGTAATATACGGAGCTTTTGGACTGCTCTGGTAACTTCCCTTCATTGTCTTTCTTACTGCTGGAGCGGGACTTGTTTGAAGGGGGAGCGACAGGTGCTGTTGCCCCTTGCGTCCCTCCCGTTACCAGCCGGGCTTCCGCTGAAAGTTTGGGGTGGAGCGGAGGTGCACAACAAACGAAACCATCTGCCATCGCCAGCAGCCAAGCCAGCAGCCCACTGTTCCGCACAATGAGGGTGCCAAAAGAGTCAGTCGCGGGACAAAATTCCTGCTGGGTTTCTTTCTAATAGGTTAGACGGAACCTGAGCACCTTCCACAAACCCCCTCCCCGTCACGTACTTTTTTCATTCTCCAAAGAGATCAAAGCAGCTTTTAATTTGTGTTTAATCACTCGTTGGGAAGCCATCTACTGACTGTGCAAAACGCCGGAAAAGTGAGGTTTTATCATCTAAAGCCAACTTCATCCTTTTCAGATGCTAATTACGAAGGCAGCAAACGCACACGGACTCATCTCTGCTGCGTGGCCTGTGCTGTTACAGTGTGAAATGGAACGTGAAGTCACAGGCGCAGGTATTTAGTGTAGAAAAGTTAGCTTTAAATGGAGTTTTCCTGCTTACTGACAGGAGAGCTGAAGCACCTTGAGAAACGTGTCCAATAGCTAGACAATTGTGTACCAAGCTAATAGAGAATCGAGGTCCACGCTTCCGTGCAGACAGGAATTATGAATTGTAGGAAGTTACGAGTGAAAACTCGGTGGTTGGTTTGGGGTTTTGTAGGGAGCACAGTTCCTGTGGAAAGGCTGGGGCTTTCGACAAAGCTGCGTGTATTTGCAAAGATGTGGGCATCTGCCAGCCCGGCAGCTGTCGCCAGTAGACGCCATTGAGAGCTCCGCTCTGCGCTGCACTGCGAGGGGTTCCGGGCCTGACATCTGCCTGAAGGGCATCTGCTGCGGCGAGTCCTTAAAGACGTCCTCATTCAGGAAAAGTGGTTGCTTGTGGGGCAGCTCCTAATTAACGGAGGAGGGTAGAGCAGGGCAGTTGCAGAGCCCGAGCTGTGATCCTGCCTCGAGCACGGGCTGCCACGTGTCCAGGTGTAAAATTTGCATCCGTTTAGAAATCCACTTAAAAATTAATAATAATAAAAAGATTTACAAGTACCTTGGTGGAAAAAAAAGTTAGCCCCCTTGAATAAAACTGTTTATGTATGTGCTTACGCCGTGTTGTACCAATTCAGAGGCAGCAAGTAACTTTTCGAATGTCAAGATTTTTGCTTCATCACATATCTCAGTGCAGTCAGGGTGTTGACGCAACAGCCGTACTTGTGGACAGTGAGCTGTTGAGTAAAGACTGTGTTAAATATTGACTTCCTGAGTGCAGCGTGGGAAGCGGTCCTCAATGTGCATTGATCTGCCAGGGCTTGCTTCTGTACTCGGAAACGTACCTGGTTTCCTTTAGGTGTGTGTGCTTCCTGATATCTTTCCCTCCTTGGTGATACTCAGCTCGATGCTAAGCCCGGCACTCCGTGTCTGAGCGGCGTCAGTCCGTACAGCGTCGTGTTCTGTGTGTGCAAGTGGGAAGCGGGTGGGCGCCCACGTGTGCCTCGTCCAGCAGCGCCGTGTGAAAATCCACCTGCGACTCTCGGCTGAAATTCTTTTGTTGTTTCGATGGCAGATGTCTTCTTCCAGCACCGCGCGGGCTCCTTCTGTGCCGCAGTTACTTGGAGAAATCGCATTAACTCGGGAAAAGCGAGTTCTCTTTGGCTTAGAAATGGCACTTGGACCTTCCTGGTGCTCTGGCTGCTCCTCTCCTCTGGTGCCAGACCGAAACGCTCCAGCGTGACCTTTTCCTGAACACAACCAAAGACCTGACAGATCATTGCAGTCAAATTAGACTTCCTGAGGTGTAGCAGCAGAGTTTTGAAGAGGCACAGGTTTACAAAAGCAACACATTAAATGTGACTTTTCTGATCTTCTACTAATTCCTGAACCCCCATCCTTCACCTGCCTGCACCTCTGGGCAATGAAGGACACGCTTCGTAAAATTAATCAGTTCAATTGACACATCTTTAAAATGGTGCTTCCTTAGTCTGTGTCGTGGTTTTTCTGAGTGGGTTGTTGAGAACAGCTCTGAAGTTCTGGAGACCCCTTTGTGCCCATTAGCAGCTGGGTTTATGGCGTTTTGTAACTCCTCTTCTGGACAGACAGGATTTCAAGCTGGCAGGCTCGAGGCGTCGGTTCTCTACATAGGATATGAGAATACTGATGGAAGTCTAAAGAAGGGCAAGCAAGACTTTTATTGTGTTGGAAATAGCTCATTTCAGCTGTGGTTTGTGCAGCTCTAACTATTCAAAAGTGAAGTCGAATGCAAACGTCTTGAACTGTGGAAAAAGGTGATCATTTCAGTAGTACCTCTTATATGCAAAAACTTTAATTTTTGCCTACTTGCACAAGAGAGAGGGCAGTTAAAGGCTGTCCCCTTCGTTCTTTTGCCAGTCTCTGCGCTTTGATAAATAAATAGATCAGCTAAGATTCAATAGGCCAATTGCAGCACATAATAGCTATTCAGAGGCAATTAAACTGCCTTTCTTCGTGCCGGCGCGCGAGCGTGCCCTTTCACAACCTTCAACTTGATTTGTGGTGATTCAAAATTAACTTAAAAGTCTTGTTTGCTGACAGCTTAAAGCTTAATTGACTGAAAGCCAAATAGAGTGTGTTCTGTATTCAGCGCCCGAGCCCTCGCGAAAGCCGCGCGTGCCGAGAGGCGCCCCCGCCGGGGTGGGAGCCGCTGCCTCGGGGTGAGGTTCTGCAACGTTCTTCGGGCTTATTAATCCATTTCCAATTAAAGCCTGTCCTTAAGCGGGCAGAACGTGTTCTGATCTGTCCAAATCAGAAACGCCTTAAGTTGCCAGACGTTATACGATGGGTCCCAAGAACGTAACGGCAGCTCTCGTGTTTTCTCCCACAAGCTGTGTTGACGTGCAAATCAAATTTCCACGGGGAGGAGTTAAAGGGCGTGCGCTCCGATATCGCTCTGTTTCCCATTGATTTCTTGGCTGTCTAATTTCTCCTGCCTTCCTATTGATTCTCAGTAGGAACAACATCTTTTCATAAAGCATCCAAAAAGTCGCCGTTTGGTTTCGAAACGCCCCCGATTTGAAATAGTTTTACTCGTATGTTCTCTTTGATAAAATAATAATCGTGCTTCACAATGTGAAATCCAGATTTGTACTGGTTTTACTGGTCTTACCAATGTCTGGAGAAGATCTGGAACTCCACAAGAAATTTCTTTAATCGTCTCCCTTGTTGGAAAAAAAATAATCTGATGTTTGCTTTTGTTGTGTGCTGATAGAAATGTTCCTAAAGCAATCTTTTCGTGTTCTGGAAGAGCTGGTTTCCCCCACGGAATTACAGATTGCGTACAATTCAGTGGGAGAGCTGTAGAAATGCTCAGGGTTGTCATACATTCAGAGAGGTGCAAGACAGATGTCACTGATTTTTGTAAGGCTGCTGGGCTCCTGCAGAAAACATGCCTTTTTTTTTTTATATAAATAAGGTGATTCTTGCAGCCGCCATCCTAATCTCTTGCAGGCTGCTGGAATTTTCTCTTCTGCTGTGCTGTTGCTTTTATGACAGAATATTTCACTGTGCTGCAACATCTGGGAGGACAAAATGGGTGAGGATGCTGCTTCCTCGCAGGGCTGAGAGGAGGGAAATACTCAAAGACAAAATGGATTCTCTGCTCCTCACCCGGGGAAATACCAGGCGCCGTTTATTCCACGTTTATTGCTGGTTTTTAAGCACCCAGTTAAGGCAGCAAAACTTCCTCTGTTAAAAATGTGGGTAAGGCGATTCTAATCGCAGTTTTGAAGAGGTACGAGGAGCACGTGAAACGCTTTTATTCACGACTCATTAATGTAGCAATAAAGGAAAGGGCTGCACAAAACTGCATCTGAAGAATGGACCCAGCAAGGTTATGGCAGTTAGCGGTGGTGTCTGTGGTTTGGGGGTGTGGTGTGAAGCAGTCGGATTTCACTCTGGTACAACTTATTCTCAGGTTATTAAATACTTTGGGCTGTGTGGCTTGCAACAGAGTTAAGTTAGTCTAAGGTGACGTTGCTCAGCGGAGCTTGGTGAAAACACAGGCTGAAGAGAGCAGCTCGTTTGCTCATTTTTTAAGAGCAAAAATATATTCAGCACAGAGCTGACAAAGCATTGCTGAAAAAAAGGAGTGTTTATTACCAAGAGAAAGCAGGTGACTTTCCATGTCTGTATATTCCAAAAACGAAATTTATTACAGCTTTCTTTGCTTCAGGTATTCAGTAACAATTAAATATCTTTTGGGGTTCTACGAGTACATTGTGCACAGACAGGGACCGACACGGCAGCCTGGGTATTTGCAGTTCCATAGATGAGGCTGGTTTGCCATTATCTTCATAGAGCCTCGCTATCAGGTGATAATTGGCACTCGTGTCGGTGTTTCCTCCTGCACAAAAGGTTGCAGTGAGGCCAAATGAGAGTTTATCGCTGCATGAACATCACTTAGCGTACACACGTCATCTCTCGCTGGCTGGAGCCTGACGGCGTGAGGCAGCCTGGTATTTAGGCGACGCCCTGGGGCTTTTCCGAGGCCCAGGAGAGTTTTGGTGACTCGAGGTGACCCCGGAGAGCTGTACCACACGTTGGTCTTTGGATTCTTGCGAGATAAAGCCCAGTGACTGCGGTTTGGGGACGTGGCAGAGGCTCGGCGGGCGCGTGAGCTCAGTTTGGGGCGCGAGCGGTGCAGGCGTCCCGCTTGGTACCCGCCAGGCTGGGGTGTTGAGCTTTTGAGGAAGAAGGACCGATGGCTCCCGGTTGTTTAACGCCGGGCGGAAAGGCACTTAGCGCTCGGCGTGCGCCGCAAAGCCTATTTCTCAGAGCTTCCGACAGGTTTATTTGGTCTCACCTTGAGTAGAGCAGCGCTGTATTGATTTCGTTGGGCTGGACTTAAACACACCACTGGCTTAAAATAGCACCACTTCTGCGGGAGAGACTGAGCCTTAACCCTTAAGGCTGCCCGGAGCTCCTGGATAGGGGGTTGCTGGGAGGCTAACCCGTCCCCAGTGGGTTTCGTTATCCTGGAAGCTGCCGCTTTTAATTAACAAATGGTGGCGTAGAGCCACGCGACTTGCTGATATGTAGTGACTAAACCGATCTGTTGTATGATGTCCTACACAAGAGTAAAAAAATAAGGCTTAAGCATTTCCAGTTTTTCCAGCAGTGAGAAAGCTCCGTTATTTCAAATGCTTTGCTGCAGACACAGGAAGAAAATAGCAACACAGGTGATCAAAGAAATCAGCTCGGCATGTCTAATAGTGAGGAGACCTTTGGGGGAGGACAAACAAAACAAATTCCCCCCAAAGCCAGCTTTTGGGTCTATTCCAGGGCAGTTCTTTTGTGTAAATTTTCCTTACCGAAATTTATTTTCAAGTGGATTTATCAAGTCCTCTTTCGTTACATACATATCTCTTCTTAAAATCTCTTGTTAAAATAGGGATGTGCAGGAATTGGTTATAGAATGTGTTAGTATTTTCTCCTGGGTCCTATCCCCATCTAATAGTCTTTTAGCAGATATCTTTATAAAACACAGCAAATGATTTAGTTGAAAATGTGAATTGTCATGACACTAAAATGCCTGCACTCCTTTTCTCGAGTACATTTTTCTCAGTGTGCATTCGAGCTGTCTATGGATGATGCTACCGTGTAGGTGGTTCTTAATCTCTTGGAGTTCTTGGTTCAACTACAGGAACAGTAAAGAGTTTGATTATAAAATGTGTTATGTCTTAATGGCCAGTGTTGAAACCTGCATTTGATCTGCCCTCTCACATGTGCTTCTCGGAGCAGCCTGACGTGAAGTGCTGTCGAAAGAGCAAAAAGGAAAATGGTAAAAAAGCCTTAATAAGCACCGAAGGTGACCGTTAGGTTTCGGAGCTGACAGTCACAGGTGAGGTCTCTTTTCAGCCCTGTGTGGCCCGGGTTCTGTGTTGTGCTCAGCTGACATGGATTGACTCTCATGGTGACAGTCAAGATGGAAATTTTATTATTTTATTGTTTTTCATAAGGGAGGGGAAAA
The DNA here is from genome assembly GCA_020746105.1 of Trogon surrucura. Classification (NCBI taxonomy): domain Eukaryota; kingdom Metazoa; phylum Chordata; class Aves; order Trogoniformes; family Trogonidae; genus Trogon; species Trogon surrucura. The sequence goes on from CM036658.1 coordinate 87,339,210, forward strand.
GAAGCTTAGTTGTGCAAAATACAAGAGCTCTCAGTCTGCGCTCGTGTAAGTCTCTTAAATTTATTGTAGACTAAGCAGTGGCTCTGGTTTGGAAGAGGGGAAGGTCCCAACTTGGAGGATGTGTGCTGTGGTTGCTGCTACTTTTTCCACTATGGGTGACCAACAGACCGATGTGCTGGGCCAGTGGAGGGAGCTGTGGGTACAGGAATGGCTCTGCTGCCCAGCCAGCAAAATACATTTCAGAACCGTGAGGGTAGTGACGAGGAACCCGTTTTCGTCAGGTTAGGTAAAAGAGATCGCTTCCTTATCTTCATCTTCCTCGTGGTCGCTTTCTGTTAGTGTTACTTTGTCATAATCTTTTCCAGTCTGATCTGTCGTGAGCTCGCTGCCTTTGTAAGCTGTCGGGAGATGCTGAAATTACTGTGATTATTCTGCCGGGTAATACCGTAAACCCCAGAAATGTGGGCTGCCCTGTAGCACGGCTTTACCTGCTTTTTACTCATCCTGAAGTATCTCTCGTGGGACAGTTAGCATGGAGTTTGCTTAAATCTTTTTGCTATTTCTTGTTTTAGGTCACAAGTGGAGCGTTATGTAAATCTATTTACTGTAAGAAAGTAGTGCAGTTGGTGTGAAGAAATACCTTAAATTACTGGCAGCCAAGGTGAATGTAAGCAAAATTGCACTACTCCTCTGGAGCTCTTGGATGTTATTTTTTAATAGTATCCTCTCTAGCACAGCGAAGCTACCCCAGTTCCAGATGTGAACAGTTCCAGCGGTCGTTGCAAATCGGTTCTGTCTCCACCATGTTTTGGTGCGTCTTCGCTTCCTCCCTGGCACCTGATAGGACTGTGAGCACTTTTTGAATTTAACTGTTTTCTTCAGGCCTGAGAGAGAGGAGTTGGGGAAAGGAAGGGAGAGCAGAAATGCTAATGCCAGCCTCCCCTTGGTCAGTAGACAGGAGCCATGGCCGCTGGCCGCGAGCTCAGGCGTTGGAGAGGAGGAACCGGGGCTGGCGCCGCCTTGGCCGGGCTGCGAAACCTCCGCGGGCGCCGTCGGCTGCACCTCCCGGCAGAGACCGCGGATCTGGGAGCAGCCCCCCTCCCGCAAAACCCCCCTTGGCCTTAATTCACGTCCATCGATTCCCATTCCAGTTAAACCTGGAGAACTTAAATTGTCTTTTAATCCTTTTATTGTAAGCTAGGATAAAATTAATTTTACCCAAGAACTGTGCAAAGCCAATTAACATGATCTTTAGAGTTATTTAGTAAAGTGCTTCAAACTGTTAAATTTATCCTGACCTCGTGGCTGCACTCTCCGACTGCTTTTTAAATGAAGTAATCAATATCTCGCAGCCTCTTAAACAATTTGCACTTCTGAAATATTTTACCTGTGCTTTAAGCACTTCATAAATAGGCTTTGTGCTATCTGTAAAACGCTTTCAGGTGTGGAATTCTCAAAAACGGAGATATTTTGCGGTGGTTAATGCAGTCGTTCTGTCTGAAGCAATCCAAGCCGGGTAGAAGCTTGGCCACGATGGGTTTCTCTCATGTGGAGCTGGGAGTGTGTTATTTTTACACCTGAAATGTAGAACGTTCTTGTCCTTTCGCCAGTGTAGCTTCTGTTTTCCACACAGAGCTATTTGAGGTCATTAATTTTCTTGCTGTGATAGGGTGATCAACCGTCCTGTCAAGAAAATGGATCTCCGTGTCACCCTTTAGCATGATTAAATGGAGCCACGTCGCTGTGAGAAAATACCAAATTTTCAGGAGACAAATGAAACTGTGGAGAGGACTACTTTGATAGACCTTATTTCATCTGAACATTTCCCAAATGGCTGTCAGTTTATTTGTAGGAAATCTTTGCGATTGTGTGTTTCTGCTGGTAATTTAAAAAAAAAAAAAGAGTCAAGGCAAAAATAATAATTATGGAGGTTAAATAATTATCTAGAGGGATGTTGCTGGGGGAGGACTGGGATTTCATTGTTTTGAAGGGGTCTTGATTTGGTGGCTTTGAGCTTCTTGGGTTGGGTTTTGTGGGATTTTTTTGGAGGGACAGAAAATCCTACGCGGCAGGATCCAGACCGTCGTGTGCCAGCTCGCTAAGGAAACGCTCTGCAGAGTATTTCACACCCCGGTCTAGCTGGGGCTCATTGTTTGGTTAACAAAGAGGGATCTCTCCTCGACATCTGGGCGCCGGAGTCGCGGGGTCAGCGCTAGGAATTGGCTCAGCCCCGAGCACCGCACGCCGTGGCCCCGGCGTGACGGCGGCAAAGCCCCCGGGACGCGGCAGAGCTCGTGGCCGCCGGTTCGGCGTTCGCCGTTGGGCACGGCAGGAAGGGTTAACTTCATATCGCCGTAATCAGATGAAGGGCGGGCGGCGGGGGGGTTTAATTTCCTACTGGAAGCGGCCCATGTGTTGGCTCTTCCTTTTCTTCCTCGCCTGGGAGCGGCGGCGGCGCGGCCGGGGTCAGCGGCTGCCTATTGATCAGCATCCCGCCGGCCCCTGCTCCCGCATCTGCTCCGCGCCTGCCGCCGCCGCCTGGAAATCCATACGCGGAGCTGTGCTCGGCCAAGCGGGGCGACAGGCGGAATTAAACGGGATCAAACCATCTCGGAGCAGGAGCTTGGGCCGATTCGTCTTGCTCGGGGACGTCGCGGTGGGAGCACCTGGGGCGGGCGGGAGGTCCCTCGGCCCCGCGCCTGGTCCCAGGGAGCCCCCGCGGAGGGGTCCGGGCTGGCCACGCGCCTTAATGAGGGTCGGGGGGTGCAGATGGCCGGAGCCCGAGGAGCCGGCGCCGAGCAATTACAACTGTTACGTTTCTCGCTTTGTCTGTTCCAGCCCGTTTTCATCCTTCCTCTGAAGGCAGTTGCTATTGATTTTTTTTCTCTCTCTTTCTTTCGTTCCCCTCCCTACCATTGTTAAGCTTTCTGTTGTGTTTCTCTCCCTTTCTCCAGCACGTCGCTGTCGCAGCGGCGGCGTGGCGGCCTCAGCGAGGTCGGCCTTCTATGCCGGGGTCTACAATTTGGCTCGCTGCCTCGGAGGGAGCGTTTCGCTCCCCATCGAGCCACTGGAGCGTCATTAGCAGAGAGAGACGTAAAGCACGAGTCGCTAATTCGCCCTGCGTTAATCCCCGAGCCCGATAAGTCTCATCTGGGGCCAGGTGGTGCCTTCCGACTGCTCGCAAAGGTTTAACAGCACAGAAGGATTAAGACTTCATTATTTTCGTAGAATACGTGGTGTGGCGCATTTCCTAGTGTGCCAGGAGTTGGTATTCTGGGTAACAGCGAGCTGGCCTTGTCAGAGGAAATAAATAGGGTATTTTCATTCCAGGTACTTCCTTCAAAGATGGCTTCTTTACTGCAAGCAAAAGAAATAATAAACTTCATCTGCTTAATGAAATTCAAGATCCCTGGGCTATCTTGGAGTAATGATGTACATCTCAATTTTAGTTAAAATTCATAACGCGGTGAGGTTTTCTCACCGTTTGTTAAATTATCATATGTAACGTTTTTAGTGAACAAAACCACTGGTTTGCTGTAACGGTATCTACCATCGGCCAAAATTTAGTAAGAATGTGAATGTGGTGATCCATCCAAAACCAAAAAGATGCTTTTACGTAATACAAATGAGTTATCCTAAAAATCCATCTTCCTTTTAGAGAAAAAAAATAGAGTACAACTTGTTATGCAAATTTAACAAGAAACAACCCAAGAATCACCTTTCACAAAGACTGGGCAAGCACAGAATTCCACAGATGATTTTTTTCTTGTCAGCTGAAGAGTAAACCCCTGCAATTTGGCAGATCTCTGGTGCGTCTTTTTTCCCTTGAGGCCCTGACAGTTTTCGAAGGGTGGGTTTCCCTGAAGACAGACTGTGCCAGAGGTGGCATTCAGGCTTTTATAGCGTGTCGTAGGTTTTGAGAAGTGAAACGGAATCGGCGGCACCGGCTGAAAATCCTCTTAAGGGCACGAACAGGCCTGAACATGTGATTTAAGTGAAACGGAAACATCTTTCATTTTCTCTAGGAAGCACAGCATTGTTTGGAGTGTTCAAGAGCAGTCCCGTGTTTGATTTTTCTCGTGTTTCTTTTCATTTTAGGCTGTCTGTCTGGTCTCCCACAAATGAAAAAAATCTCGACGTCCTACGAAGAGAGACGGAAGCAAGCCACGGCCATCGTCCTGCTGGGCGTGATCGGGGCGGAGTTTGGAGCCGAAATCGAGCCCCCGAAGCTTCTCACTCGGCCCCGGAGCTCCAGTCAGATTCCCGAGGGCTTTGGTTTGACGAGCGGCGGGTCGAATTATTCCCTGGCGAGGCACACGTGTGAGTAACCCGGGGTGCTGGCGTCCCTCGCTCTGCCCTTTTACTGCCGATATTGGGAAATCTCATCGCAACTAAACGCAGCTGCAGGGCCCGGCTTGACCAGGTTGGCTCGCGTTATGTGTGGCAGAAGTCCCCTTTGTCGTGCCTGTGAGATCTTTTTCCCGAAGCGCTGCAGCCTCGTTGTCAGTACCACTTGCGAAACCATCCACTCCCTGGTGAGCTGGAAAATAATTCCCCGGCAGCGGGTGTGGGCATCTCCTCGGCGGGCCCCTCGGAACAGGTGCCGAGTTGCTCCGGTGTAAGGAAATAGTAACTGTGATGCCGCCTTTCTGAGGGTGGAATTCTCTAGAAATCCACGTGGCAACTTTGCCTGGCAGCCTGCGTTCATCTCATTTGGCCTCACAAATAGCTCAGGAGAGATTTAATTATAAAATGCCACCCAATTTCTCCGTGCGGATGCGCCGCGTCGCGCTTAAACCGCAGCTAGCGCTGCGTTCAGCAGGTGAGCCTGAACGTCTCTTCTGGCCTGAGCATGGAGATGTCCAACTCTGTGGTCTGTGCGGTGTGTTTTTCAAAGCCTTGGCCTCGCTGCGGTTATTAATGATGAGTGTGTTGCCCTTCAGCTCAGTCAGTGTCGCGTGGTCACAACGTGGAGTTATCTGTACCATTTTCGCAGGGTACATGCCCGTGCTTCCCTCCAAAGTGAATTTTGGAGTTTCTGCAGGACCTAATCCCTGGCAGTCACCCCGGCTTTGCTGCTTTCTGGATTAACTAAGCTGGCCAGCGGTTAGGTTCAGAACACAGACCCGTAATTCTGTTTTTCTGGCCAGAAATAGAAATACACCTGTGTGCATGATTTCATGGGGCTGGACTGCCTCATGGTGCGACACTTTTTGCCTTACAGAGCTGTTTGCTGCCTGATTTTCAGGCTTCACCGCTCAGGAGTGTCTTCTAGAACTGCAGCCTATAGTTGCTTTTTCTAAGCGATATATTTATCTTCAAGGTATTTCTCTGAGGCACACACAAAGTCAGCAAGCACAAGGTGACTTGGGGTGCCCAGTCACATATTTCACATGTTTCGTTTATTGTTTTTTTTGAATTGAGGTCTTCAGCATTACAGATTTCCATGTATTATCCCAAAACATATCCTGCCTGAAACTAGAATTTAGCACAGGTTTTTGGTCTCGCCTACCTTTGATGCTGTCCTTCGACCTGTTAATTCCATCCTGTGCAAATGTTTCAGCTGCGAGGAGGAGGAGACAGGGAGGAGGAGGAGGTTGCTCCCCGCTGATTCCCCGCACGGAGCGCAGAGCCCGTTGGCTGCGCGGGCAGCAGCCGCTAATGGAGCCGAGCGAGCGCTCAGGATCTTCACTCGGAGCAGCAATAAATCAGCCGAGCACCTGAGCTGCAGCCTTTCCGAGCAGATTAGGCAAACTGGCTCAGCAACTTCATTTCAGCAACCCCAAAAACACAACGGCGCGATGAAAGCAAATCACTGATCTGTTGTTCGGAACCGGCCTGCCGGCGGCTTGGCTGCCTTTGGCTGTGGGTTGGGCAGAAAGCCGCCCAGATTTGTGCGGATCCTGTGGGTCATGGTGTTATTCTGGTGGATCTGTGTGTTTTGGTCAGCGTGCTGTGAAATTCAGTGTGCTAGTGAGTCTGAATTGGGCTTTTTCTTCCTTGAGTCGGTGCGATTAGATCGGTGTCTCAAGCAGAATTTTGTCCCTGAAGGAGGGAGGAAAAAAAAAAAGGCAGGGAAGAGTGGGGAATAGTGATTTATGAAAATCTACATCTTAGCTTCAGAGATCGTATTTAGAAAAACGAGTCAGTCTGTATGGTGGAAAACGGTCAGTCTTCGTGGCCGGTATTTTGCCCTCGTTTAAATCTGGGGTTTGGCTTTAGCAACAAAAGCAAATCTTAAAAATCGTATTCCCCTTTTTCCCCAGATCCTGTAGGGCATGAGAAATTTGAATTATGCATTTTTAACTGGAGATTTCTGGTTGTTGTACCAGGTTCTATCTCAGCAAACTAAAATCTCTCTTCTTTGTGTTGGGACTATGAGGGGCCTCAGCACCAACCAAGTCCCTGCCAGTCGTGGGTTTTCTTACCGGTCTGTAAGCGAAGGCTCCGCTTTGAGACTGAGGCACCCCATTTGGGGGTAATAATAATTCAAGATACTGGATTTTTCCCTCCAGCTTCAGCTGCCCAGAGTCCTGCGGGCTGCTCGGCTGGGTCATTCCCCAGGAGGGTGTTGGGAACCTGCAGGGAACGTCTTTAGTGACAGCCCTTGCCTCTGAGCATCTAGAGATCTACAAGCAGTTTTTGCAATAGCCATTTCTGCATGTTTTGTTGTTTACTTGGCTGGTTTGCTTATTTTTTCATCGAGTAGCGTATCGCCAGAGGAGCAGAAGCGATGCTGCCAGTACTCTCTGAAGGAAGGTACAGCTCCAGGAAACAAAGAGAGCCAAAAGCAATGGTGCTGGCCAAAAACTGTGACAGTTTGCAGCTGAGGGAATGTGCCGAGTGCCATTGGTGACGCAACGAGCAATGACAGGCTTTAGTAACACAGATCATGAGCAAAATCCAGATTATCATTCCGCATTGGTGCCGAGTATTCTAGCTGGGGTAGCTGTGCTAAAGGGAGAGAGGAATTCTCTCCCCCCTAAAAAACCCTCAGACAACTGTAGTTTTGTGTGTGATGTTCTAGGTGACTGTCACCTGCTCGTAAATTAGCGTTATGTGCGGGGTTAGTGTTTGACCTGTACATTGTATTTAAATACTACCAAGGGCTCAGCCGGTGCGTTTGAGGATCACGTCGCAGCGTTCCCAAGTTCAAATACGCCCCCCTCGCCTGTCAACCGGGAACTGCACAGCGACGGCTGCCTTTTTGTTGCTCCGTGTCTGTATCTGAGGAACAAGTGCCCAAACATCGTCAATCGATAGTTTGCATATTTAAAAAGGACACTTCAGAATAACTTTTTCCTTTTTTTTTTTACGAACGGCTGCTTTATAAGCTGCGAGAAGTCAATAAATCACCTCGTGCTTCCCTTTTTAACGAGTTGAGATGAAGAGAAGCTCAGAAACTAATTTAATTCATCAGACAAACGAACGTTAGTCTGTCGTTAGGGTCACAGATGCCAAGCCAAGCACCTTGGAAAGTCAGGAATGGGAGGGGTAAGGTACCACCGCTCGTGCATCCTCCGCTGGCACGTAGGTCACGAGTTGTCCAAACTCAACAACTTTGTTATGTGTAGCAAGAAAAAAACTTGTGAGGTTACGCATGGCTGGGTCAGCACTGTGAATGGAAAAAAACCCCAGGTACTTCCAGTGCAGTCATAGGCATTTTTAGGGAAATAACTTTGTTTAGAAAACACGGTGCATCATAGATTAAAATAGTGTGGTTTGCTGGAATGGGGCAGTTAACAGAGGTTAAAGTACAGAGTTTAGTGCACAGCCAGGACCCGAGTCATCTAGATTATAAACAAATTTTGGATTAGAATAATGCGAGTTTCCTCTTTCTTACAGCACTGTAGCAGAATTTCATAGTTAGCAGAAGAATGCATTTCAAGCAGCATAGCTGGGTGCTCTCCATAAATTGAAACAAGTCCGATCTAAAACTCATTTACTGTCTTGGAGCAGAATTGATCTTGCTTTCACATTTGATTCCCCCACTGCAGGCTTGGCGAGGAAGAAAAATGGCATTGTTAGGTTGGCTTAACTGGGCCGGGATCGGAGAGAAAGCACCGGGAAACCAGCCATCAGCAATGTTTTCTACTTTCCCCCAACAAATTATGCAAAATCTCACAGAATTTTAGAGCATCTTAGGGGCAGGGTTCATCCAGGAGTGTTCTTTGTTGTCCACTCCAGGTGAAGAGCAATAGAGGTTACACAGTTCATAGAAATGCTGGGAATTTGCCGGTTGGTCTCATCTGTTAAACCTCCCTGAAACTTCCAGAAATAATTAACGTGGAGGGAAAGTTCCCCCTAAATAACAAGTCTTCCAAGTGAGTCAGGACATTCCCTTCTGGTCAAACGTCAGGCAAAAAAATGGGGTTTTTTCTTCTTTAATTCTAAGTCTAGTTAATTGTTCATTTAGGGCTCTGGTTTTATACCTGTCTAAAAGATGAGGGAAGATATGTAATGAACTCCCTGCACTAGATGTAGGAAGGGATTAAGGGATATGGATTTTTAACCCAGCTAGCCAACCTTCTATTTCTGTCGTGCTGTGACCATTTCACCCAGGTCTGTGTCAAATCAGAAAAAGTCGTCCAGAAAGGGTCGCAGTTTGGTTTAATTTCTTGTACAATTCCCACAGATGTGGCAAGAAGGACGTGAAGATGGGATAAAATGGGAGCTGTGATTCTTCACTTTTTTTCTTTGCACAACATAAAATCAGAAAAAGATGCAAAACAAGTTAAATCATCTTCTTGGAGTCCATCATTTTTATTTAGTTGGAACTTGATCTCGCGGCAAATTATGAGGATGGGAATCAGGGTTATCAGTGTCTCGTTCGTGCCTGTGCTATTGATTTTTCCCTGAGCAAATTATTTATTTTTTTTTAAATCTGTCGGCAAAACGGGAATAACAATGCTGCCCGGTGTAATGTGGCCAAAGCTCTTGAGATTCAGCAGGGAAGGACAGTTTAGAAATCCTAGGGGCTGCATGCATTGAAAATAACTGGTAAGCTTTAGTATTCACGTCACGTTTTCGTGTTTACATCTGTAACAGGATTCTGTTTTAATTCAAATTTGTATAGCGGTGTCGCTTCTTGAGCTACGGTTCTGCAAAGTTACTGCTTGAGGTAATTCTCTCTAGGAGGTCGCACCCTGATTTTTAATGCAAGGAGCTTTTGGCGGTTTGTTTCTCGACGACTTTTGAACGGAAGGTACGTGGAAATCACCGAAACTTCGTTTTTTGTGAGGGTAGATGTTTGGTTTTGTCTGTAGCACGGACTCCGAGGCTGAGCGCGAAGGGTCTCCGCAGCCCCCACCAGCAGAGCTTTTCCAGGGCTAATTACCTCTTTACTGCGCTGACTCTAATGTGACATGTTTATTGCCTTAACTAACAACTCATTAGCTTAGTTGATGTTTTTGTCAATATTAATTCGTTCATTTAAGCCAAGTCAAAGCTTAAACAAAGACGTCCAGGCTGAGAAACGGGCGGCAGAATGACTTTTTGTTTAGTTCGTCTTTTTCCTTGGCTCGATTTACGCGAGGTAGGTGTCGAGGTAGGTGTCGGCGGGAGCGGTGCTGGGAGGAGTCTCGTGAAAAAGGCAGGCGTGTTTCCTTGCAGGAATGTTTGAGCAGTGCTACTTTTTCAAAAGGCTCTTATCTCTGAGACATAAAATTCACACAACCTAGAGCTTCACGGCCTGCTGTGCCCTTCAGGAGGAAACTTCCAGATCCTTCGTTACCCACGTGTAAGGAGATGGTGGCAATGGACCAGAAAAGCCTGTCTCTTGTTGGCTTTTCTTCATGCTTAGACCAACAGGTGGTTTATTTAATAAACTCAAGCAGCTCATTAGAGGACGGGTCTGAAAAAGTCAAGAAAAACCTGCTAAATCAGTGCTCTTGCTCATAATGGCAAGCTAAACAAACTTGATTAAGAGGTAACGAATAATTGCATAGCGATAAACCAGAGAGTGAGTTCGCTTGGGTTAGACATCATCTCTGCCGACTACCCACGTGATGTCACTGGGGGATAGTGCAGGGTGTTAATTAAGGAATTAATTAAAGGTGCCGCCTTACCCGAGCCCCCCATGTAGGCAGGCACGTGGCGTGTTTGGACACACGAGCAGTTGCTCTGGTGAGTTGGGTGACTTGGTTTTGCTGTTTCTCGCTCAGCGAAGCGCTCGTAGCGTGAGCTGCAGCCACCATGGTGGAGAGAGAGTGTGCAGCCTCAGGGAGCTTCATTTTAATCATTTAAGCTTGTTTTCATTAAACACCCCTTCAAAACGATGTACCTTTTTGCTGAAAACTTTGCTTCCTGCGTTAATATTATTACAGCTTTTCCCGGCTTTCTTAACAAGTGCCTGCCGAAGGGAGAAGTTTTTATCGTTTCAGTTTTGATTTATCGCTTCCCTTTTAGCATTCCTGTGTTGATTTATCCCACCTTTGAAAATCCGGCTTGAGAATCCCCGCGGGGGGCTTGCAGCGGGTGTTTCGGGGCGGCGTTCCTCACCGTCGCGCTCTCTCCGCTCTGCCCCGCAGGCAAGGCGCTGACCTTCCTGCTGCTGCAGCCGCCCAGCCCCAAGCTGCCGGCGCACAGCACCATCCGCAGGACCGCCATCGACCTCATCGGCCGCGGCTTCACCGTCTGGGAGCCCTACATGGACGTCTCGGCCGTGCTCATGGGCCTCCTGGAGCTCTGCGCCGACGCCGAGAAGCAGCTCGCCAAGTAGGTACCGCGGGTGTTCGCTCGCCGCCTTGTTACATCTGAAATATGTCTTGAACGTATATTGGGGTTTGGGGGTTTTTTTGCTCGAATTTTTTTCCCCAAGTTCTTATAAGCTGTCCCGTCAGGATGGGAGTTGTTTCGGAGAACACCTTGTGGGCAAGGTGGTTATTCTATCAACGGCATCGCTGTTAAGAGCAGCGAGGTAACTTGTAGATTTAAGGATTGGTAAGAAATCATAAAGTCAATAGACCGCAGCCTGTCTCTAGGTCAGAGAACAACTTATTAAAGTGTCCTAAATTAAGATTTATATGGTACGCTATCCTGTACCTCTGTTCTAACCTCCTGGAAATAAAGTCTTCTTTCAATTAGGTATTTGTAATTGGGGTGAAGAGGGTGCGGGTCACATCTCATGAGGAAGTCTCGTACTTGGATATAAAACACACAGGGAGAGCGGAACAGCCTTTGGGGGCTTTTTCTCCGTGTGTGCATAGAGCTTTTCAGAAATGGAACAAATAGGCACTGCAAAGTTACCCTAATTGCACAGCAGTTAGTTACACACACACACACAGGTGCTTTGCGCATGCAGGAGGTTACACTAGGTAGTGCCATGTGCTGTCGGTAATCACGTAACGATGGCTGAATCAAATAATTAGGGCTAAATTAAATACTTACAGTGAAACGCCCAAGCAGAGTCATGAAGATATAATAAAGGCAACATCTTCCCTTTTGGTTTTTTTAATGCCTTCTGTGTTAAGATAGTGGGATTCTCAAATATCAGCACTTAGGGTTTATTTAATTTGTGCAACTCCGCGGGACACGAGCAGCATCTTGCTTGAGTGTCCATGAATTTTATGATCTGAGGCCTAAAAGTAATAAATCTCAACGAGGGCCCCGATTCCCCCACGAACAGTCTTTACTCACACCATTAAGCTGACTAATGACAGCGGCACTATTTGCACAGGAGATGGGTTTGCAATCACAGGCCTTATTTTTATCGCTGTTTGTTGTAAAATTGATCATGTCGTCTGAAATTTATTCTAAATCTCTATCCAGACAATTTTTTCCCCTCTTATTTTTGATTAAAAAAAGCAAACCACTTCAACGTGCAAAAGGAGAGGCAATTTTGGCGCTCTCCACGTCACCGTCTGAATATTCCCTAGGGAATTTTAACGTACTTTTGTGCTTAATTTTCAATTGAGCTAGTGCTTTCTACATAATACTTTAAGGAGCGGTGTTCCTCGAGAGTTGATCTGTGAGCCACTGAGTATTGATAACCCGTTGGTTAACGCAGAAGCAGCATCATTCCTGAAGGGAGGCGACCGGCTGCTCTATGACATTTTCTTTCAAGGTTTTTGCTTGGAAAGGGGCGGGGGGGGAAAGTAGTGTCTGAAATTGCCAGAGTCATCATAATTGATTATTTTGGTAGGAATTTTGCTGTATTTCTTTTCATGAAATGCAGAGGCTCGTTTTTCAGCGGGTCCTGTTTGGCGTCGCTGCCGTCTGTCAGCTTTCTGAGCGTGTCCTGACGCGCGGGGGAGAGGAGAGCTTTTGTAGCAAAGGAGAAGGAAACCTCTCCTTAAAACCATTTTAGAACCGCAATAGGCCTTGCGTGGTCAGGTGAATGTGCATCTACACGCAGAGCGGTGTGCTTGGCAGCTCCATGGAGGGGCTTTGCTTGGCGTCTGGATGTTCTCCTTTGCAGCCTTGCAGAAAGCATCGCTTGAGGAACGAAATCCTCAAGCTGTTAGCTGGTGTTGTGGTTTGCTCTAGGGCTGTTGTTTGCGGAGTGGCAGTCAGTGCTGTCCTTTGGATGGTGGCAAAGTGCAGAGTGCCCTTTAATTAGAAATTAGGTGTTTGAACTGCCTAGTTACGTTTTTAGCCTCTTCTCTGTTTTAGTCAAGAATTTCTCTTGCTTGTAGCAGTAACATGTAATGAGCACTATTAGGTACCTCTAGCATTTAACCTTAGAGTTCAGTTTCAGATCTTACAGTCCTGCAGACTGTTGTGTTATGGATGGATTTGACTTGGCAAATGTGTTGGTTTATGAACACGCACGTTTTGAAGTGCTCCGTGCCAGGAGGAGCTGAGGGGGCTTGTCTCAGTCTCGTGTCTGCGTTTTATCGCCCAGCTGCGAGACGTGGAGGTTTCCGACTTTCTCCTGCAATATACTCAGGCAGGTGTTACCCATTCTCTATCGCAGTTTTCACTTCCAAGATTTAACGAGTCAATAGTTGGAGGGTTGTTAATGGAGAAACGGGTACAAACCAGATTAAAATAGTTACTTGTCCAGCCTCCAGCTGTTTCTTGCAGTGTGACAAAAGGCACCGCGATGTCCTGCCTTCTCCTGAGCCCCATTGTGTGTAAACGGGGACTTAGAGAAGCCGAGCGAGCGCGGCTCTTCGGAAAGTCATTTTCATCCTGCGATTGCATCCTTCGCTGTCACAAAGATTAGTCTGGCTCTCTGTCCGTGGAGCGCTGAGTAAATGAATGCATCAGCGTGTAGCCTTGAGGAGCCCGCCGCAATTTCCATCGTGATAAATTGCATAATAAGCGAGAAAGCGTTTGCTTATTAATTCATAACAAGATTTAGATTGAAAATGGCCTGTTACGCTCCCGACAGCTCCCACACCGACCGCGGGCGGGCGAAGCTGGAAAGAAAGGGAGCAGCACCGTGCGCGGGGGTTAAGTGTGCACCTTACCCTCGCCGTGCCCTGCTGAGCTGCCTGATTTACCGGGCGCACAATAACAGCGCACAGCTGCCTGGCTTCTCTCCCTCATGCTAAGAACATTTTATGAAAGAGCTTTTATGTCAAGCTTCTGCTTTTTTTAACAAAAAAAAAAAAATCACTTGGCGTTTATAGACAAAAAAAAAAGCGATGCTTTTTCTTTTTTCCATTCTGGATTGAATAAATACGAGCTATTAGCGAAAACTTTGATTCGTAACTCCTCCGCTCTCCCCAGCTCATCCTCGTCCCCCAAGGTTGTGATGTGCTAGCCTGCCGTGCCAGGTGGGACTGCCCGGTCGTGAGGGTTCAGAGAGTTTTTCTGGCGTTCAGTCCCGTGAAGTTTTCATGTGTCATTGCTTTAGGGAAGGCAAGAGACGTAGAGATCCAATTGCTACAGCTGTTGTTCGTCGCTATCAAAACGTCTTCCATCTACCTTTTTCCGAGGTCTGACCTCCAGCTCTGCCCAGACAGCTCGTTCTTTTCCACTTTTTGTAAGAACTGGCTTTTTAAATGCCTCTTCCTTACTTTTTGTAGGTAGGGAAGTAAGCAGATAGTGAGATGAGCTAATGGGCACAAATCAAAACCACAAGTAAAGGCAGTAACAAAGCCAGGTTTTCCACTGCTGCTTGCAGGTAGAATATCGTCTGTGGCGCTGAAGCCACGCGTTGCAGGACAAGCTGCCGTCATGTGGAACAGAAACGAGTCCTCAGCCGGGTGCGTAGCGGGAAGTCGGGGCCGGGAGGAGGACAAGAGGCACAGCCCGTGCTGCTGCCCGCTCGTGCCGGCTGGGCAGAAGTCCTGCAACTCACGGAGACAGGAATGGAAGGCTGGGTGTGCAAGGCAGCGTTTCCCTCCGTGCGTTAGTTTTGCATCTGCCCGGGTTCCGCTGGGGAGCGCCTGGCCCTGTCGCTGCGAGGGGCGGGCGAGCAGCTGGCCCTGCCCCAGGAGGGGGCTAATCCCTGCCCACACGCTCCCGCTGCGGGGCCGTGCTAATGAGCTCACAGGAAGCCTGTTGCTTTTCAGGAAAGCGCACACACTTTACCAAGCACCCTGTGAGGAAAAATGCTGCTGGCAGGAACACGAAAGCCTTTTTAGTGGGAGAAAATAAGTGTACGGAGACGCTGGCTCCAGTACCTCCTCCTTCCCCGCTCGTCCCTTTCGTCTGGAACATCCGTACAAGTCACATTCAAATCTAAGTCGAAGGCCGATGGGGACATCTATTATTGTTGTGGAGACTTTATCGGCTTTCAAATTCAGTGGCTTTAATCTGTACAATGATGGTGAAGAATGGCAAAGAAAACGATAATAAACTTTGGGCTGTGTTTCTGTGAACTCAGGTCTGTGAAACGGTGATCGATTCCCACCTCACCGGTAAGCTGGCTGGGTTTGTAAACTTGTGTTAATCTTTACCGAAAGTATTCAGGAGAAGAGCCTGTGGAGGAGGAACCCTGTCAAATAGTGGCCAAGAGGAGATTTCTAGTGCCGCGACACGCTTGTTTTGTCTTGCACGTGTCTCTTGTAGTGCTGGCAAGCGACCCCAACCCTTCTGTGCTCTCCATTATCGCTCTGAAAATGCGAGAATTCTCCCACCTCACTTCCAAATAATGGCGTTGTAAAACCTGACACAGGAAACCCCAGACTACTGGGGAAGATAAGTAATTTTTCTGGTTTAGCCCGAAAGAAGAGTTCTCAGCTGCTAATGTCACAAGGTTCGCAGACAGATGAACCCAAATATTCTTGGAGTTCAAACAAGTGATACTTTTTCTTGGGATTTGGAGGCCTGTGAGTTGCTGGCAGCTTTCTGGTTTAGAGAGCTCTTGAAGATGCTCTGGGGTGTAAGTAAGCGCTACGCCAACCAGCCCGGTGTGTCAGAGGAGTGAGAGGAGAGCTCTTTTGGCCCCTCACCTCCCAGGTGTGCTGTAGTGCTAAGACTGTCTTGTCTTGTTATTGCTACAACTCTCTGGGGAGAGTTGCCACGTGCTCGGTGTTGTCTTGGTCAGGTACGTATGCTCTGAGTTACCAGACACCAGGTTTTATTTTTGCCTAATTTAGTTATCGGGGACTTCCTGCCATGTTGTTTCTTGCATTTTATCTTGCAAATGCAAGCATCGTGTATGGAAAGTTTAGATGCAAGTTAATCCCTTGGTGTTATTGCAAGAATTGCGGTTAAAACCTCAGCCTTAGAAATTCCGAAGATCTTTAGAATAAATTCAGTGATCGGAAAGTACGAGGTGTGGGGCGGTCTGTCATCTCAGCGCGCTGCTGCGGCTGAGGCAGGCAGTAAAGGAAATCAAACCGAATAGATTTGTTGGTCTAGTTCTTCAAGAAGCTTTTCTCTCCTCTAACCAGTGCTTAGCTGAATTAAGGAGAATTACCATGAAGAGAGTGTTTTTCAGCCTGTGTTAAAAATGTCGTAAAAGAACGAGCCGTAAGTTCCTGGGAGGACGTTCTGCATTTGCAGTCGGGCGATACGTATTCAGCACGTACAGATAATTTGTTAACAAGGCCTTTTTAACACTTCGGACAGATGCACATACCGTTTTCAATCTTCATGGTTAATTATTCGATTTTGTATTTGATGATAGAACAGCCTGACTCCTAATCACCGCTCATTGTTGGAAGTCCATTATATTCTAACTGTTTGAGTGCTCCCGTTGACCTTGAACTGACACTATAAGCTGTTTCTAATCTTTTCACTCTATATTTCTAATGCTCCTTTTCTTCCTCCCTTCTTTGTCTGGTGCCGCTTTAGCATCACAATGGGGCTACCCCTGAGCCCGGCGGCCGACTCTGCGCGCTCGGCGCGGCACGCGCTCTCCCTCATCGCCACGGCCAGACCACCCGCCTTCATCACCACCATCGCCAAGGAGGTGAGCGCGGGCGGACGTGCGGAATCCAGCCTCCCTCCCTCCCTCCCTCCCCAAAACGCGTTGTGTCTGCAAGCCTGCAGATATCCAGATCGGCCAGAATTTACCACAGGAGCGGTATTTAACTGAGCTGCATCTGGTGTGATCGTATCCTGGTTGTGTAAACTTCCACTAGAAAAGTGGAAAATCCTGCTCGCTTTAAGCAATGCAGCCACGACCCCATCAAGTGTGAATGAAATGGGAGCAGAGACTTAGCCGAGAGGTTCGGGGAAGGAAGGGGGGGCTGGCCAAAAAAAAAGCCTGTTAGAAAGCAGCCCTCCGATACCTGAAGAAAAATGTGCAAGCATGTGGAACTTATGTAATCAAGACGCAGGCATTTCCTTATCGTGACCTTTAGTTTTATGAGACTAAGAATTATTTGTAAGCCTTTATTTGAAAACTGCTGCAAGGGTAACCGTTAGTGGCTCTGCTGCTGCCGAGTGATGGGAGAGGAAGAAACGATCCCTGGGTCTCAAAGGCAAGGGCATAACGGGAGGGGGGTACAACGGGAAGTACGGGCGAATATTTGGAGAGTGTGAGTCCCCACCTGTAACCCTGCTCCTCCCCGGCAGGTGCACAGACACACGGCCCTGGCGGCGAACACGCAGTCCCAGCAGAACATTCACACCACCACGCTCGCTCGGGCGAAAGGGGAGATCTTGAGAGTCATCGAGATCCTGATCGAGAAGATGCCTACCGACGTGGTGGACCTGCTCGTGGAGGTGAGGCTCGGCCGCCCTCTGTGCTTGGGGGCTTGGAACTGCTCTCGGGTGCTCCGAAACGTCCCGGCTGCCAGCACGGTTGTGACTGGAAACTGCTACAGTTTGTTTGGTTCATCCCAACTGCATTTTAAAGTTTAAATATCAAAGATGCAGTCAGACACAGAAATTCTCTGTTTCTGCCTCTTAGGATTTTTGTTAAGAAACATACGATACAGCGTGTCAAATGCTTTTCACTTTTGTTTCCAAGGTTATGGACATCATCATGTATTGCCTTGAAGGATCTTTAGTTAAGAAGAAGGGTCTTCAGGAATGCTTTCCAGCCATCTGCAGGTAAGCTCTTCCTCCAGGAATAGTGTGAAGTAAGTTGTAGAGTCACCAGCAGGATGTAGGTCTTAAGAGTAAAACAATCTTACGTGACGCCCCTTAAAACAACAAACCTGCAGAGTGTTTTTAGCTCATTTATAAGCCTTTGAAAAGGCTGACGTCCACAGCTCTGGCAGAGAAAAGCAAAGCATTAACAACTCTTTGAAATTTAGATATTTTACAAGTCCAAAGAGAGGAATATATTTTGGCATCTCAATAGAAAAAGTCTGTCCTCCTGCCCCTCCGTATATCCTAACTGCTCCATTGGAACAGCCACACAAGCTGAGCGACTTCCTCTGGAGGATTTCTCAAAATCTTTGGCACAAAAACAAGAACCAAGTGCTTGAGTAACAAGTTAAACTCCAGTACGCACAGCCTGCTTGGGTGAATTAGTTGCCACCATCGGAGTGACTGGGGAAAAAAAAAAAATGACAGCAGCAGGAAAGAAATGTTTCTGGGGAGCTCCCATGGGGTGCAGGATATTCAGCTGAGGAAATGAGACCTTGCGCAGTCGCTGAAGAGCTGCCCCATGCTCTGCAGCAGGTGGGAACGGCTTTGGCAGCCTTCAGAGCTCTCTGTCTGTGGTAAAATACTGAGTGTGGGTTTGCACGAAATCCAAGGGAAAAAGGAATGTGGGGGCTGCCTCGTGCTCGCCCCGTGGGTGCCTCGGCAGCTCGGGGGGTGCCAAGAGGCACGAGGTGGCAGCTCAGCCACCGGCTCCCGCTGCCCTTCAGTGGGAGTTCAGCACCGTCGGTCATCTTTGCCTTGTGCTGGTTCTCCTTCTCTTTTAAAGCAGTACTTTTACAGCATAAAATGTAATTTATAAAATGGGAACATTTACAGTATCTTTAAACTGTGCTAAATATTCCAGTTATACTATTAAACTGGTACAACCAATAAATTGCGATAATCATCTGTCGACCATTACCTTTTAGTTTAATAAGCTATTAAAATATTGAGTAGTTTCAAGAAAAGAGCAATTATCCTGTTGACAGGTAGGATACCTATAGAGGTAGCCTTCCGTCTCCCCTGTACTTTAAAAGGCTTACCTTAAAGTAGAAATGCAAGGCTAAATGGGAGTTAGTGCAGAAATCTCCCTATTCCTGTTGTATTTTTATAGCGATGCATTATCTTAAAGGTTTGTTAAATTACTAGTAATATTTCCTCTTCTACATAGTTATAGCCATTGTAAAAATGATACAGCACCCCACCGATGCGATTGTTCAGCCCGATGGAGATTTTCGACAGGTTTTTGGCAAACGCTTGCATCTCTGGAGGCGTTCCAAGCGGAAGCACTTTGCCATCACCCTGTTGGTAATTCTTTTCTTCTGGCAGCGCTCCTCGGGCTGGCCTGGAGCAGCAGCGGGCTGGGTTCAAGCACCTGGTTCCCGTTCCTCTCGACTTTGCAGCTTTTTTCGCTGTCGTACGAACGCAGCGGTCACGCAGCTGATTGCTGCGAGCGCGACTCAGTCCTGAGGGGTGGTGACAAGGTAAATCCATTACCTTGGGGGTTTTGGATACCATCTCTTACAGCATATGATCATGCTGGCTTTTTTTCTCCCCATCAGTGTTATTCTTTGTAGAGGATCACGCACCGCCTTTTGGCGTGCTTTGGGCAAGCCCATTTCTTCCCAGAGTAAACGAAGTATCGAGGTACGATGCAACGACAGTGAAATATTTCCAAATTCCTTGAAGATCACAGAGGGTAATATCGAAGGCTGCAGGATTCCGTTTGACTGGAGCATTTCCCGGGTTCAGGGGTTGCATTCGCAGCTGAGCGGGCCCCGATGGACTCTGCTCGGTCGTGTCGTGTCTTCAGCAGAGGCCGCTGAACTAAAGCAGCTTGGGCTCGCACGGCAAGACGGATTACGTTTAAAAGAAAAGTTTTTTATGTGGCTTTTTACTGGGTAGTAGTCTTGCAGGAAGAGTGAGAATTTCAAGGATTAGACAAGCAAGGTTATACAGAAATATTGTATACCTTGATGATTTCTAGGGTGTTGCAGGGTGGGAGGGAAGGAACCGGAGCCCATCAGCTGGAGGGGCTGTTGTGGTCGTGCTCAAGGGAGCCTGGAGGCTTGTTGTGTGGAAGGGAAAGGAAAAAAGAAGGAAATGTGAAATAGGACTGAAGACTATCAAAAATTTCATCTTGTTTCCCCCTCCAAACCCGCAGTTATACAGTCTGATGGTTCTTCTTTTCAAAGGAAAATACTGACTCGGCGCTCAGTCTAAAGGGGCGTTTAAATACAGCAAGGAGAGAAACGCTGTTTGCTTGTGTAGGAGCGCGTGATACTCTTTCTAAACCTGTTGGAGGAGACGAGTGGGCTGTGCCCATTCCCTAGTGTGATAGAATTAGTAAGCATATAAAACATTTTCTCTAGAAACTGTCTGTTGTCCATTTTACTTGCAGAAGCGCACCTGAGCTACTTCATCTTGCCCTTTCTCCTGCACGACTGGCGGTTTTCTTTGTGTTTTTTCTTTCTGAAACACCCTGCTTCGTGCCGTTTTTCTTCCGACTGCCATCCTGCAGAACCAAGGGTGTCATACCTGCACAAGAGCACTTGCTGTGGCACTCTGGGAATCCTGAAGAACAAGGAGCTAGGGCTTCAACCAACAGGTCTCATGATGATCTAACTGTGGGCAGCACCATCTTTTTAGAGGCTGATTGCAGAAATCTCTGGATGTTCTGCTGTAAACAAGATGCATGCGCGGATGTTGTGGGACCTGGTGACGATCTAGTAGACTGTTACCCACTCACTGTGTAATAAAAAGAAATAACCGTGCTCTGGTTCTGCACAAACAGCCAACATCAGTTGGTTTCGGTGACTGCCAAGTAGGGAAAACTGGCAGCTGCTGGATTCTTAAGTCAAATCTAATTTCTGGCCCGAATGTTAATTACCTGTTGGCCTTGCAAATGAATTTTAACCTCCCACGGGCAGGGCAGGTCTCACCCGTTCCTTGTTGTGCTCTTCCATGCAGGTTCTACATGGTCAGCTATTACGAGCGGAGCCACAGGATAGCGGTGGGAGCTCGCCATGGTTCGGTGGCCCTCTACGACATCCGCACCGGGAAATGTCAGGTAAAGAAGTCGCTGGGACTTCCTCCCCGCCAAGTGGGGAGGTTATTGACGGGAGAGAGCGGCGAGCTCGGTGCGGGTTGACTGCTGAGTTGCTGGAACGTTATGGGTAGCTTGGGTAAAATACCTCTATTCTGAATCTGCCTTATCCTTTGTGTGTGTGTGTATAAATATCATTTTGCTGTTGTTCCTGAAAACTGCTATCTTTAGTCCTCACAAAACGTGCGTTACAGAGGGGGTGGCAAAGATTCCTTCCTGCTAGGTCTGCAGTGTGACTCGATGCCTTGCTGGCGGAACCGTGTGCTCAGGGACACATGGTTGGTTCATTACCTGCTCTGAAATTCCAGGGTTTATTCTCCAAATCTAGTATCTGACAACACTGTATGTTCTGGTATTTCTCCTATGGAAGGTAAGATGGCCAGATTTATCTTATAAGTAGCTCCGTAATGCAGGCAAATAGGAAATGTGGGCTGCTCTGTCTTGTTTTAGCTGAAGTCATTTGGGTCATGATTTATTAAATATTCCAGATGTGTTTCCGTGCGGGTCCGTGGAGAACCCTGTGCGTGCCGCGTGCCTTTCGGTCTGGGTCATTCGCTCCTCGGCTCAGCTGACACGTTGCTGAATATTCGCAGCGCTTGTTTTCTTACTTTCTTAATAAGCTTCCATGCAGGTCATGGGAAGCAGAGACGGGTGTGACTGAAGGGTCATGCACAATAATTAAGGCAGGGTCCTTTGCAGATTTCATTACTATTCATGAGAGTGAAAAATTTGGTGAGGGCTTGGTATATGATTATTAGGGGGCAACGCCATCTATTGGATGCAGCTTTCTTATTCCAGACCCGATCTCTTACGTTATTTCTCAGTTTCAGGAAGATGTGAAATAACTTCAGGATAGCGTAGATGAGAACATTTTGAAATGGGGAAAGAAAGCTTGGATTTTTAATTTACTTTTTTACAGAAGTTAAAGCCTTTCCAAGTGTTTATATAAATACTTTCATTGCTTTGCTGTGTTTAAAGAGAGCATGCCTTAGGACACGGAACTGGGGAAGTGCCCATTAGTTCTCCCATCCCTTCCTCCCTGCTCCCACTCGTACTCCTCATTAGGATATAGGTTAATTGAGATGAATGCCCAGAGAAGCAGAAGGGGAGACAATAAGCTGTGGGCATCGCGGGTGGGAAGAGTTCAAATATCAAGGCTTAGACATCTCTTCTTCTTGTCCCCACAGCCATATAGTTACGGCTCTCCAAGTCTTTTTGCCAGCACTGACCTTCAGCTTAAGTAACCGGGGGCTCTCCTTGGTTTTTCCCCTTCTGCCGTATTTACTGGCAGCCTTAACGCTCACTTTCAGCCTTTAGCGTGGGGTGGTTCTTGGGGTGTTGGACTCGTGAGCTCCCGTGTTTCTCAGAAAGCCAGGTGGGTTTCTGAGTGCTCTCCCCAAGTTCCCTGTGCTTCCCGCTCCCCAAAATGGGCTAAAGTCGTTTTATGGGCTCAACGTGCGGCAGAGGACGTGCTCCGACACCCGTGAGACTGCTCAGGAGGGAACCTGTGCTGCTTTGGGTCACCTGCAAAAAAAAAAAATCAGAAATCCTCATAAAAGGAAGAGATTTCTTTGCCTGCAGTCACTTTTGATTTTTGTGAGGTTTGCATTGAATAATTCATGAAACCATAATCTGGTCACTTAGCCCCGTGCATACTAACATAGCTACGGCAGTGAAAATAAAGTTTAAAATGTTAGTTTTTTCATATCACAAAGCCACGCTAAAAAAAATGGGATTTTTTTTCCCTTCCAGCCCATGTCTTACTTTGTCTCCACGAAAGGTGGTTGTACGTCCGGACTGTGGAATTGCATCGAATGATTAATCCAATGACGGATGTCAGGAATCACATCTCTGAACAAATAATAAATCAGCAGTTGTATATGATAGGGGTTTTTTTCCCCAGTAAAATTTACTATATTAGTATCACTTATTTAACAAGGTGTCAATTATTAATCCTCCCAGCACAACGTTGCCTCGTAGCCAACGTTCCCTGCATTTCGGAATCGAGCTTTCGGTTTGCGTTATTGCCGCTGTGCAGATACGCGGGTGAATTCCACCTGATCCTTTAAAAGATAGATTATTAATTAGACTATTTTTAAATGTTCTACACTTAATCTTTCCAGAAAATATTTCAGGGGGAGTGGCTTTTAGTGTCTTTTTAAAAGAATGATTGAAAATGTGAAATCAGGGTGATTTTTGTGTTATGAGTACTCCAAATGCACATCTCTTGTAATCTGATTTTTCTTTTTTTATAATGTTGTATAGAAATTGGGTTCTTTCTTTAAATTCTCTGCCTTTCCTTCTTTAAATTCTTTGCCTTCCCTTCTTTAAATTGCCTTCCCTTCTTCCGTCCGATGACTTACGAGACGTTTTCCTGGCGGTTCCCGGCGTCGGCGCGAAGTGGGGCTGGGAGCCGTGCGGGTTGCGGCGCTTTCCCGCGGCGGCAGCGGTGGATTGTGGGCAGCCAAGCCGGGCAGTGTCCTTCCCATGGCGGTATTGATTTGCCCTTCAGCTGTTTGCGGCGCGGAGAGAACCCGGGGCCGTGTTGTTGATTATCTCCACAATGTCTCGGTGAACGGTATTGACCCAGCGCCGCTCCCTGCCTATGGCTCGCGGTTTTTCACGCCGTCTCCATGGCACTCCTCATAAACCGTGCTCGCTCCCGCCCGCCGCCTGCTCGGGGGGCCCCGGCACCCGGGGACAGCTCCCTGGCAATAGTTTTGTCCCCTGCACTAATATTATTTTACACTGTACTTTGCATTGTTACCGTGAGCTGCTGCTACGGGTGCATTTCTTTGTTTTTTCGTGCCGTCTTCTAATGTTAAACCAGTCTAGGAAATACCTTCCGAAGCTTAAATTAGAATTACTGCAAATACTGGCCAAACTTGGGGACGTATTTTTAGAAATAAATTCATGCAGAGTTTGCTGGTGAGTCCGCTCAGCACTTGGGTTGCTTTAGAAGCGTAGTGGGTTTGCGAACAGAAGAATTCGAGGTCCGTCGGAGCCAGGGCTCCGGGCTCTGTAGGAGGGTTTCCTCCACGCCTCGGGAGAACTCAAGCTCCCTCTAGGAACATATTTTGTTCAATATCTGGTTTTTTTCTTAAGTAGTGCCTGGTGCCATTTGTGTCAGTGATTTTTCAGTGTGGAAGCTGTATTTTCTTTCTGCTTTGCCTTTGCTTTTGCTTCAGCTTCTGGCCAGTAGGTCCGAGTTTTGCATTTCACTGTTAATTTGTTGGAGAAATGGTTTATTCTCTGCGTGTTGGTGCTGTAGGCACAAGCAAAGCCCCGCCACCGTACAGGGTAAAGGCTCCTGGGGGCTGGTGGGCTGCTCAAGGATTGTGCTCTCTGGGATTTTCCTCCCCAGCCCAAACCCTCCCAGTGTTCCCCAGCTCTAGCAGCTGTTGCCTGGCTTTTAGGTTAAGCCAGGCTCCTCTGGGGCCCCAGGAGAGATGCACCACTTCAGCAGGTTTGGTTTTTTCTGTTTGCAGCTGCATTCCAAACCACACTGCTTAACCAATATTTAATCCATCCGGCAGCCAACCTGTTCCTTGGGCAGCGCTTTCCTTTCTCCCAGGGCTGTGTGAGGCTGCACCAAACACTTTGCACCAGTCTGGCCGTGGGAGGGTTTGGACTTTTATCATCAAACCCACGTGTTTCGGGGAGCTCATGTGAGGCAACCTCACTTCTGTAAGACAACGCCGTTGACAGTGTTTATTGTATAATTATCTAAAAGTTTGAGTAGTATCAATTTCATATGACATTTCTTTGGGAGGGGTCGCATCAGGTAGGTGGGCTCCGTAATTATTCAAGTCTCTCTCTTTGATCTTTCGGGTTGGATGTAATTAATACCATGAGTTCTCTTCCTTTTCCTAGCGAGCTGTGAGCTCTCTGGCTGCTGCCTCGCAACGTTTTGACTCCAGAATTGGGTTTGTTTGGCAAAGCAAGTGATTCTGCCGCAGTTTCTTCTTTTGTCTGAGGAGACTTTTGATGAATTTCCTCAAATTTCTGCCCCTAGAGAAGCTGATGGATAGCTAAAAGGGAAAAAGGGATGGCTGAATCACCTCGCTGTTCTTCACGGAGAGGTTGCATTCAGGTTGCAGATTGCTCATGCTGTGCTTTAAAAATGCAACACCCCCCCTCCAAAAATGTTTACAGCCTTACTCTGTGCCTTAATTCTATACTGAAAAGAAATTATCATAAGAAAAGGGCTGGATGAGAATAACAACTTTCACAGGCTGCTGTGCTGTTAGCCTAATGCTTGTATGTTTTTATGCTTTTTTTTTCTCTTTTTCCTTTATCTGTGTGATCTCATCCCGCTTTTGTTCTGGCTAACAGCAAGCTGCCTACATTGACATACACGGAGTCTTCCTGGCTTGTTTTTCTCTTGTTCCTATTTGTTGTCCTTTTTAGGCTGACCTTTTCCTGGTACAGCTTTAGACCGAGCATGGTTCTCCCTTCCTGGAAGACAAGGGTACGTGTGTGTAAAAAATAAAAAACCCCCAAACCTCTGAAAGAGGTTTGTGGTGGTTCTGTGTGTGCGATTCAGCCGGAGCTTGTACTGGTATGCAGAGCTGCCTTTCCCTGAGTCATACTGATCAGGGATTGCAAAGGTTAAGCTTTATCAGCTGCACGGGGAAAAAAAAAAAAAAAGGTTGAGGTTTCATCAAAAACTTCCATCCTCACAACCTGTCGACCACAATTTGATGATGATTATTGATTATTTCGCAGCCTTTCACTCACTCTGGCACCGCGGCCGGCCTTGATATACAGATAGGGCTGCAGTCCAGCTAAAATAAGACTCCATCTTGATAATGGACTGAGATGAGATAGTGTTATTTGATAAAGATAATTGATGTTTCACGGTGAATTGGAAAACAGTTCCGAGCGCCGCGGGTCCGGGGCTGCGGCCTTTGTTGACAAAACACGGCCCGAGCCGCTTCCCCCAAAGTGAAGCCCTTCAACTGGAGAAGCACGAGGTGTCATTCTGGAAGTTTCTAGAACGTGTGGCACAGCTTAACGTGCTTCCGCCGCGAGCCCCTGGAGAGCTCGGTTCCTTTGGCTTAGGGTTTGTGCTTTGTTTCAGGCGAGCTGGTACCCTAAAATCCCCCTCTTGTTTTTACCATTTATACCCGGCTTTTGAATTGGGCTGAAACGCTGCTTGGAAAAGTTGCAGTTTTTTCCAGGGAGGAGACGGCTTAGTCTAGATTTCTTCGTGCTCCTGAAGTCTTGGCTCATTCTTAAACGAAGGTCTCCCGCCCTCTCTTTTGACCACACGTGGGCAGCCCCAGGTTGGAGTTGGTGAAGGTGTCGCTCGTTCACCCAAGTTCCTTTACACTCCTGTGATAACCCCTGTAACCTCTAAGGAAGCAACAGGCGGGGAGGGGGGTTATCCCGAGCTAATGTCACCCCAAGTGTCACAGGGCTCGTCCCGGCGCTGCTAATCCTCCGTGATTAGCTCACGGGAAACGTGCCCGGCCGCAGCTCGGTGATGCTCCTTCTCAACGTCATCTGTACCGTTGATTTTTATTTTTCGTATTTTTAAAGAAATATGTTAACAGTATGAGGTAAAAAAAAAATACGTGTTCATTTTTGCTAGACTAGAAGCAGCCTCGGCAGGTTGGATGCAGTTAAAGGTTCATGTTAAATTCAAACCAGCTTATTAATATTTTGCGTAAAGCAGTAAATTAACATCAGCATGCAGTTGAAATTCCTGTGTGTAGAGATGCAGTAATACAGCAGAAGAATGATATTCTGCGGTTTTTTTCAAATGGAAGACTATAAATCAGCGGTATCAGGCTGTTGGGATGTAGCTCAGGTAACGAGAGTTTAGGATACATGATCGTTGTCGTCTTTGGAACAATGGGTAAATATTAGTGCTGAAAGTTGCATAATATTTTGTTATTGGAAGCCTTTTGCGCTGTTTTAGAGCCCAAACAGATTTAATGTCGGTTTTCATTAGTTCTAATCATGATAATCCATCAGGATTGACTCACCTACGTCCTTTCTTTGGGGGCTTCTCCTCGTCGTGCAGCTGAGCAGCAGCATTTCCTTCAGCTCCTGCCTGAGAGTTTGGAGCATCCGTTTCTCTCCCTGACTGTACCCGGAGCCCAGAAACTTGGGTTCCATGTGATAATTTAAAGTTACGTTAGGGAAATTCTTGCTGGGTAACAGAGTCCGGTCCAAAAAATCCCCCGGTTAATCCGTACACAGGAGCTATTTGATAATTTTTCTTTTCCTGTAGAGATGTAAGTGTCTGGATATTAGTGAGGGGCTGGTCCTTAGGGAGTCCCTAATCAATGGCTTCGGTTCCAGCCGAGAACTGAAGCTGCCTGCTGCTCTTACATCTCCGGCACCCTTTTTCCATCAGAAAATATTTCTTCTGGTTTGCCCACCGAGAGGCCTCCAGCTTGAATGAGTCCGTGAGTGTTCTGGGAAAATACAAGCGGGCCCCCAGTGCTGTTCTTGTTTCGTAGGGGATGTTCTGCATTCCTGTCCCCCTGGTCCCCTTGGCTGGTGACTCCAGTCTTGGAAGTGCGGAGAATTCCCTCTGGAAACAGAAATTCCTCGCCAGCATTGAGCTGTAGGTGACACAGGGTCGTGTCTATTCTCTTTGCCTTGACTAAATCTTGGTTTCCACCACGGATATTTAGAGCCGCGTTTCACAGAGATACACGTAACCGATACCAAGTGAGCCATGCTTGGTGTAAACCTGTAGTACTTGGATGTGTTGTGAAAACAACCGGTTCGTTTACCCGAGTAGTACCTCGTTCTCCAGATGTTCTCCTCTCAGAGCTTGCTCCTGCCCGGGGGAGAGCGGCCCCTCGGTGGCGTCACTGCCGGGAGCGTCGCCGCTTCGCCACCCGCCGTACCTCCCCGGGAGAGAAGGGCTGTTGTGCGGAAAATCCCGGATGGTTTTCCCTGGCAGATTAAAGAGAAGCGTGAGTTTGGGTTGGGTTTATTTCAAAGCGAAAGATGCTTTTAAACACGGGCTGAAATCAATACTGTTTGGTCCGGGCTGCTTCGTTTGGCTCGCTGCAGAATGAAAAGCAGAGCTTCAGCGCTCAGTGCAGTGACTGAATTGTGCGTGGGGTTACTTCATTGGGTACCGACATGCCTTTGCATATTTTTCCTTCTTGTGCCCGTGGAGGGATTTTATTAATTTCTGTTGTAACAAGAAGTGGTTCTATCCTGTCTACAGCAAATCCCGGCTGCCACGGGGATGCGGTAACAAAGCAGCAGCTTTTTTCAAGTTTCTCGAATGTCTTTTAAACCCAGTGTTTAATTATGCCCGGTTGGGTAGCTGCCGGTAGCTGAGCAGGTATTTTATGAGAGCAGACCGTGCTGATGTGCTCCTGCACAGGAGGCTGCTGGTGGGGGTTGAGCCGAGGTGTGAATTTACAGCACGCCGACTCCTCTGCGTTTGCTCCATCTGCACCAAATCTGCCTCTGCGCATCGCAGATAAATCTGCTTTGCCCATATAAATGCGTCTATCAAGCTAAAGTAACAAATGCGAGCCGGGAGTCCTCGCGTGCAGCCCGGCGAGCGCGCTATAAATCGACCCCATGGCTCCGCTCCGACTTCCCAGCCTCCGTAGGGTTAAGTAATGAGGCTTCGGGAATCACTGAATTTGCTTTTTGGGTCGTGCTGATCAGCAATGCCAGTTTGCTAAAAAGCAATTTTTTTTTTTTCTATCTCTGTGCTTTTTTTCCTAGTTGGCTTGGAGACAGGTTTCAAGTGCGTTTGCAGATAGGGGAGCGTCGTGTTGGAAGTGGGAGGGCAGGACGGGGGGATGCCGAGGGAGGGATGAGGACTGCTCTTGAGTGATCAAAGATAGGAAAAAGAAAATACACAATTGATTCAGCCGCGGCTTTCTCCTTAACTCTTATGCTTCAGCTGTCAGCTTCCAAAGTGGAGAGCCGACTGTGTAATCCATTCCAGTAAGGGTTTTCTTCCTTTTTGAAGTGGTACAATTCAGTATACACAAGTCAAATAGGCTGGAAAAAGATATTCAACTTACGGACCAGCCTGGAGGCCCCAGACCCCTGCCGAGTTACACATTTCTTCCGGCACCGCGTTAGCAGCATCCCCGGGAGCAGTGACAGAGGAGCAGGGACACAGATTTTATGTGTATCTAAAATTATATGTAATTTAGCTGTTACTTCCTAGTCAGACACTATTTCTTACACAACAAGCAGCTTCAACTCTTCTTTTTACCCCTCTATAAACAGTTTTTTAAACTCAAACGCAGCTGAAGCAGTTTTCTGGATATGTCCAGAGAGCCATCCAGCTGGGAAGGGGAATAGAAACTTACTATTTGGGGGCTTGGGGTTTTTTTTTACGTTGTTCTTATAACTTCATAGAAAATAATTTCTCAGAATTGCTGCTTTTGTTAAAGAGAGAATCCCTAGGTTACCCCGTGCAGATGTTTAGCCACATAAATCGCTGTCAGCCACCTCTGCGCGTAAGAACCGTCGTCCTTTGTCCTATAGGACTGTCTCTTGCTTTAAAAGAAAAGCTGCAACAAGAGTGTATGTTATAAAATAACCTTTTAAAAACAAAATTGAAGTCCTGGCGAATTAAAACATGCTGTCTCTTATGCTTTGTCAGTTACGGAGTGATTATTGGTCACTAATGTGTTTTAAGGTTTTACAGCTCTACGACACCATATAATGTTCCAGGTGTTACTACAATTATCAGGAATGAATTTTTCCTGATATTTAGGGCAGTCATGTGAACTAAGGGGCGCCGATGCTAATCGCAGGGTTTCTGAACACCCAGATAGGTAAGGTGGCTCTTGAAAGAAGCATAAATAATTTTGGTTTTTTGAAGGAAAAAAAACCCACACAAAGCCAATGTATTTTTCATACGTGGTGACCCACAAACCATCGCGCACAAACCACTTTGTAAGAAAGGCTTTGACTTGTAAGAAAATGCTCTCCAGGACCGCGATTTCCACGTTTCCCCTTGTTCTGCTGACCTCGATGCTGATGCTTGCGACCCTCGGAAGAGGACAAGAGTGGTGGACGCAGAAGGGACGATAGGGCTGGGGCCAATGCAGGAAGTCATAGCGAGGAGCGGCAAGAATTGGAAGGCTGGTTTCAGCAAAGGCGGCGGAATGGCTTTCCCAGAGTCCGCAGGGCAGGAGACACTTCTAGAAGGATAATGAAGTCCCCAAACCCCGGCGTCCTGGCGGGAAGCGCTGATCTCGTTAGCTTTTCCTATGCCGCTGGAGTTGCCGAGCGCTTTTCCTGGGCTCACGTGGGAGCGTGGGGGTTTTGTGAGTGCAGCCAAGGCTCGGAACTCAAAGGTTAGAAGCGCTCCGGTGCCCCAGCGCCGGCCGTGCCGCCCTTCCAGCTGGTTGGCTTTAGAGCCCGCGGGAGTCAAGCTGGAGCCGGAGGAGGAGAGCCTGGCTGCACATCTCGGACGGTCGCCGAGTGGGAAAGGAGGGAAGCACTGGGATTGCTGCGACCACATCTATTGCCCGGCGGCCCGCCCGCCGCTCCCGGGATAAAGGGATTTTTATACGTGGCCGTTCGAGGGCACTTTCTGCTCCCATTGACTGGGGCCGGTCACGTCGGGCCCCGCGCGTTCCAGTCTGGAGCGATTGTACTGACCGATGCCAAATCCTGTCACCGTAAGGTTAAACCATTAAGTTAGGTATTTCATTAAGTTCAAAAATGTAACACATGCGCTTTGACTTTATCTTGATATTAGTGAGAAGCTGCTTGAAGGACAGGAAGAAAATTCATTTAAAGATGCAAATATATTCTTTTTTTTCTCAGTACCCGCCTGAAATTTTTACTGCAATTGCTGGTATTACTGGAGCTAACGTAGAAATCAAGTTATTAAAGATACTGAAACTGTTTTAAGTTAATATTTTTAGATATTTCCACTCAATTGCTGGGAAAGTAGGGGGTTATTTTTTTTAAGTGTTCGTAAAAACCTCAGGAGGGCCATGGGGAAAGAATTTCCTTTCATTATGAAAAATGAGATTGTACCTTGGATATATGCATGTTGGTAACCTGTTTTTTCTTTGGAGCTCTTTTCTGGTTATGTTCTTTGTTATACAATTCTTAAAAAATGCTAAGAGTGACTGCTCAGCTGGTGGCAAAGCTCTGCTGTCCTACAGCTCCCGCGTGCGGGAAGGGCGATGCGCGAGGCACACCGCTTCCCCAGCGAGGGAGTTCTGTTTTGTTTCCCTTTCATTAAGCTGCCCCTAGAGATTGGGGAGATAAATATCAAATAATAGCGGCGATAAAACGTTAGCGTGTCTCTCTAGGAGTTACATAAGTTACTTTATCAATTTAAAATATGCATTTTGGTGTATTTATGAAAATAAAATCGCTGCAGTGATACATAGGTTGCTTTTTCTGTCACCTCTAAGGGAATATTGCGGTTCAATCGAGAGTTTACCAAATATTGGACTGAGAATTAGGTTGTCATAGCTTCAGTATATCATGTGTTACAGGACAACGGCGGTGGCAGGTGCAGAAGTCAAATAGTCTCCCAGGAGCGTCCTCCCATTAAAAACCAATTGCTTGGGCAGAGGGAAGCTGCGAGCAGCTGCACTGGGTCCCACCCTCTCCGCCGCGTGGAATTGAGACCGTTTCCAAAGCAGCGTCGCGGGGATTTTTGCATACGTCTCGATAGGACCGCTCTGGAGCTGAAAAACTGCAAGAATAACGACTTGAGCGAGCGTTTGGTGTGCGACCTCTGCTGAGGCGTCAGGGCTGCGATCCACGATGGCAGCGGCCAGCGCCACTGCCCGCGGGGCAGGCTCAGCACCAAACGCGTGGGTGCAAGCGGAGTGCTGTGACCGAGCAGCAATAATCGGTTTGCGTTGCACTCACTCGCCGGCCTTGGAAACGCAAGCCGAGCATCGCGAAGCACGCTCTCCGCTAGTGCGCCAAAAAATAAATCTTGGCTTGAAAGGATTAGCATCAATTAGAGCAGCACTTCCTTTAAATAACAAAGCAGATTAATTCCCTCCAGGATTGCTCTTATTGGAACATGTTTTCAGTAGTAAAAAGAGCAACAAGTGTGCTGGTACTATTGATTTTCTACCTTTGGATTACCCAAACATATTTTATTGACAAGTATTGCTTGCTTGTTAAGTGCTAAAGAGTTTGATGGGTCTGAGCATCAGCTCATCTAATGAATTGCCCTTTCAAACTTCCATCCTACGCTGCGGTGATTACGTCGAGGAGTTGGGTTGGGGGCTCTTGGAGTTTGCTCACCTTGTACGTGATGAAGAAGAAAGGAATATGCTACTGGGGTCATTTTCCGTGGGTTTTTTTTTTTTTCAATGCGTGTGTGTGTGTTGGTTGGCTGTTGTGAAAAGCAGTGATTTAAGGTGACGGGTGGTGATTCTTCTCCCTTGCTGTTCTCTCCCCTTGGCAGACTATCCACGGCCACAAAGGACCCATCACTGCGGTGGCTTTCGCCCCCGACGGCCGGTACCTCGCCACGTACTCCAACTCCGACAGCCACCTCTCCTTCTGGCAGGTAAGGGTCGCCTTTGCTGCATTCTTCTTGCAGCTAACCCTGCCAGGAGGGTCCGGAACACAGGGAGGAACAGAGAGCCGCTATTTTGTCAATACCCAGAGGTTTAGTATCTTGAACGTGTGAGCCATCTTTTTCTTGTTTGGTTGGTTTTTTGGATCTCACGTTGGTAGGAATGTTTTGGTCAGTTGTAGGCTGCTGTCTGCATTTCTCAAGTAGGATTTTTTGTTTTTCTTTGGATGGCTTGAGACTTAAAAAATAACGAATTTTGGAAGCAACCAATCTGATCGAGCAGTGTGCACTATCAAAATCATTGCCTTCCATTAATGGTAATAAAACACACCTCGGTGTGCCCATGAGTGCCAGTTACACCTTTAACACACTTCTCCAGTTTGCCATTTGGTAGTTGTACCGGTGCCATAAAAATCACTATCCATCGCTATATCTTGCATTTTGTGAGATAGTAAATGAGAAGCAGAATCTTCACCCGTCGGTTACATTTATTCGACTGAAGCGCTCGGGGAAAACCTGGAAAGCAATCAGGCCTGATCTTTTAGAATTGGCAGGGGAAAAAAGTCAGGCACGAGTTTTAAATTGTGCTCTGCCGTGCTCTTCCAGGTGTGTAAATGTTCACGTTCGAGTGGCTTTTACATAAAGAGTTAAATATACCCACACGTTTAGTTTGAAAATGTGACCTCGTGCACTAGTGATTTTTCCCTTCTGTGTTCTCTTTGGCACTATTATTAATGCAGGAAAATCAGTAACATTAGTCATCTTAAAAGGGTTATTACTCAAGATGATTTAAATTGTGAAAATGTCAGTGGTGCTCGCATGCTCCCTGCTAGAGATGCCGTGATTTACACTCTCTGACACCGCTCTGCCGCCGAGAAGAGCCAGGAAAAAGTAATGGCTTGGACTTGGGACTGATCAGAATTCAGGCCGCGGCATCAGCGCTAACGCGCCTGAAACGTCCCAGGGTTTGCCGAGGTTTCGCAGGGTGGAAACCCGAGGGCGGCCACGCGGGCAGAAAGGTTTTCCCGAGCGAAGCGGTGCGGGGTTGTGTGCATCTCGGTGGGTTAGAGCAGAGAATCGCCCGCTGAAAAACGTGGTGCTGGACGGGGTGCGTCAGCAGGGTCGGCATGCCTGCCTGCCAGAGAGGTCAGCACCTCTCGCCGATAGTACTCCACCTGCAGTATTAATATTGCACGCCTTTGTAGAGCCTCAGCTCCCCTTCCAGTCAGCCCAGCTGTAACAAAATGGTCACCGAGCCTGGTTTGAGACACCCGGGGGCTGGCGGGGCTGCGGAAGCCTGCGAGGGGGGCGAGGACCCTCCCCGGGAGCTGCCGCGGGTGGGATGAGTGACCCCGGGTGTCCCCGCAGATGAACACCTCCCTCCTGGGGAGCATCGGCATGCTGAACTCGGCGCCCCAGCTCCGCTGCATCAAAACCTACCAGGTGCCCCCCGTGCAGCCCGCCTCGCCGGGCTCCCACAACGCCCTGCGGCTGGCCCGCCTCATCTGGACCTCCAACCGCAACGTCATCCTCATGGCGCACGACGGCAAGGAGCACCGCTTCATGGTCTAGGGTAAACCCCGCTTCGCTTTGAGCCTTCCTCCTGACCCTCCTGGCGCGGCTCTGCCGGGCTCCAGGGCTGAGCAGGGCTGGCTTTTCCCTTGCAGCCGGGCGGAGGAAGGCGCCGGCGCTGGGGACCGCGCTCCCTCGCGGCAGCGGGGCATCGGTGACGCTGCGACGGCGGCTCCGCGGCGGCGGGAATCCAGCCAGGCTTTGCAGCCGGGCTCAGCCCGGCCCCTTCCTCACCGGAGTTCACGCAGCAACCCTCCCTAAACACCTTTTCCCTCCGGAGACTCTCGCAGAACCTCGGCATTTACCGCCAAGCTGGTGTTTACATGGACTTTCTCCCAGTGACCACTAAATGATGGCAGGGATGCGGCTCGGAGTGTCCTAGGGAGGGGCTCCTTGCCTCGGGGTGGGGAGGGATTGCGTTTTTGGGGGGTGCTCTGGTCCCAAGGGGATGTTTTCTGCACGCAAAATCTCCGTTTTCCAGAGAATGGGAAGCGCTGTTGGGCCCAGTCACTGTTTGCTGTAGTCTGGAAGGAAGAGTAATAGTCCACATGTAAATAAATTAAAGAAAAAAAATCTCTTTAAGGTGGAATAGCAAACTTGAAAAAAAAGGAGTATTTATATATAAAGGTGGAGTTTTGCTACCAGTGCAGGTATTTATTTAAAAAAAGGAGAGGAAAAAAAAACAAAAAGCCAAAAAGCTTTTTTTTTTCTCTGAAGCCGCTCCCATTTGTGCCTGGGTGCGCAGGGCACCTGCAGCATCACCCCGGGGGACCGCAGGGGCAGGGGGCGGCACAAATGGCACCGGCACAGGGGAAAAAGCCTGAGAAGCGTGTAGGAGGGAAGTTACCAGAACGGACAGATCGAAACATTTTCCTCAGTGGGAGTATTCCTGTGCAACGTTAGCTGTGACCGTGTTTCCCTCCTCTTTACATATCTAATTTTGTGAAATATTTCATAGCGTGAAAGTATGCTGGTTTATGCTCACAGTAAAGAGAAAAAAAATAATCTATGACATATTATTTTATTTAAATATATTGATGTATATGTTTGTATAGCTTTTTCTTTGCCTTTTTTGTCGGAAGAGCTCACAGAAGTAAGGCTGTCTTTACGTAACAAAGTAAAAATGGTACTCGTAGAATCTTCCCTTCCCCAAAAAGGAATAAATGAATTTTTAAAGTGGCTTGTAATGTTAAAAGCATTGATTTATTTTTTTTTAGGTGGTCTGTGTAGTACACTGTACATGAAAGTGAGATTTACAGTCCAGAAGCTACATATCTGTTTGCTGTTTTAAAATTATTTCAAAAAGAAAAAGTAAAGAAGCAAGAGCAAAGACCATTAGCAATGTTTAACACTGTAAACTGCTGTAAAGCTTAATCTTTTCTCTGGCGGGAAGGTGGTGTGTAGTGGAGAGCTCTGCCGTAGAATATCAGGGTCTTCTCTAAGCGAGCCACTGCACCGTGCATGCACGTTGTGTTTATGCGGAGATCTGTGTAACCTTGGAGACTTGAAAACCAAGCGAGCTGACAGACTTTTCAGCTGTAGAGTGAGACGCCGCGATTTCTCAGCTTCTGAGGAGAGCGCAAGGGGACGCCGAGAGCCTTCTCCCGCCGGGACCCCGCCCGTTAGGCGACGGTAGGTTCACGTAGATCCGTGTGTTTAGCTCCAAACCAAACCGCCGTGCCCCGAGTTCCTTTCGTGGCACAGCCAGCAAACCTCTCGCCTTTCCCCTTGAGGTGTGTTTCGTTTAAGCTGGATGTGGAACAGATTTTCTCCCTTGTGGGGGAGACCCAGGGATCTTCCTCGCGGTCCCAAAAATTGGGAGAGAGATGGGGTGAGGGGGGTGCCTGGCCCCCCTGCGGCGAGATGCGTGTTGGCGCCTCAGTGTGCGCTTTTAGTGCTTTATTGATCTCTTCGTACTGTATTTGGACTTGTCCTTGTAAATGTGGAGATGTATGTGGCTTCTCTGGCAGTTGACAAGCAAAAGCTGACATGCTGAGGCACCTGCATGGAAATGCTGGGGTGGTGGAAGGCGGCGGATGGTTCAGGTGGCTGCCTCTCCAGCAACATCGCAGCAACCCCACTCTCCGTCCTCTCTGTGTATTAAACTTCCCGGTGTAAATATGCTTGTGAAATAAAACCCAGCTGTACTGAAGAGTGTTGGTTTCGTGGCATCGGGCTGAAATCCTTTCGCCGTTTACGAAACTTCATCTTTTTTGTTCGCAAACCGGCGTGACTGAGAGCAGAACGAGTGCCGTGGGAGCGGGCGCTGGGGCCTGGGGGAGGACTTCAGCCTTCAGTGCAAACAGGGAAGGCAGGAGGATGCTGGTAGTCAAGTTACCTTAACTCCCAAAACCATGTGTCCCTGCAAACGAGGGCATATCCATCCCCCGGAAAAACATGCTGGGACATGGGTGGCTCCGGTGTTTCCCCCACGGGTGGCAGAGCGGGAGACACGGCCGGGCAGCGCCGGCGAACCCTCACCTCCCCTCCTCGGCTGACAGGCAGAGCTGAGCCTTGGAAAATCAATACTCGGGAGCCAGGAGGGAAATATTTCCAACCTCTAACTAGAGAATGTATTTTGACAAGGCCAAGATAATCCAGGCTGCACAGGAGAAAGAGAAAAGAAGACTCATTTTTAAAGCTTGACACTTCAAGGTGTTTTTGTGCAATGGTTTAGAGAGAGCATCGATACGCACAAATACCAAAGGTCAGAAGGAAAAGCCAGAAGAATTTCAAAAATCAGACGCGCCGGTTTTGCTGTTTACTGCGCAAAATATAAACTGCTTGATTTGTGTAGAGAGAGAGCCGAATGCAGTGAGCTCAGTCTCCTCCTTTAACAGAAATGAAAATACACGAAAGCTAGATTATTCCTTAAGCCGTTTACCTATGAAAAGTAGGTGCCTATTTCCTGCTATCTGTCTGCATTCGAGGACATTAATTGGGTTTGATTTGGCCTGATTGCGTTTTGATGCAACACGATCAATATTTTTTTCATTTACACGGCATCATTTTTTGGTAATTGAACAGGGGCCGCGTGCCCTCGGGTACGACGCAAAACGGTCAGAAGCGCTTCGGACCTTCTGCCCCTCCTCGCCCGAGGGCTTCGCTGGCACCGAGCACCCGCGACCTGCGAGGCTTCTGCAACCACAGCGCAGGGTGGTGAAGGGAAGGCCTTCAGCGGGCTGGGCAGTAGCTTGCGTATTTGCCCTGTCCCTGGCCGGGCAGAATGTTCCTCTCCGGCCGGGCGTGGTGCCTCGGCAGCGCGGAGCCTGCGCCGGAGCTTCCAAGAGCTCTCAGGGCGAGCCCCCCGGGGCCAGCGCGGGCGTTCGGTGCCAGGGCTTGCCGAGCTGCCGGGGGGTGTCAGCTCCGTGAGGAACTCCAGAGCATCCCAGTTCGTAAATGGAACCTTTCGGATGGTCCTGCGGGTGCTCGAGGTCTTTGAGCGCACGACCGACAAGGCTGCGTGGGCGCTGCCCGGCTCTTAACGGGCACCGAAACTTTCCCAGCGATAAAATGTTTTTGTCTGAGCGAAATGTATCTGTAAAAATCTGCATCGAAGCCTTCGGTGTGATAAATTGACACTTGATGGCAATAGCTGCCTGGAGTGCTCTTTGAACAGGAGGGCTCCTGGGGAACTTCCCTCTCTCTCTCTGATGTCTGAAAATTAAAAATTAATCCTGTATGAAAAATTAAAAGGTGAAACTTTCTGCTGCAGCAGCATAGCTCCTTGAATGTTGATTCTGCTTTTAAAATGAAGGCTGGATGACATCTCTGGGAAGATCGTTGTTGGTTGTTACGTTTAAAATAGATGATTTGGATTGATTTTTGTAAATTGGAAACCTGTTTGCAAAGGACGGGAGTAGCTTAAAATGGAAGGGGGAGGTAAATATTTATTTACTGAAGTAACTGACTTTAAACAGGGATTTATTTGCTCCTGTAGAGCTACTCCCAATTTACAATACAGTAAAAGAAAACCGATGTTTTGACCGTAAAAAATGATGGTGAAACCTGCACATCTTGCAAGCTTAAATTTGACTTTTAAAAACAAACCCCACACCTCTGTGACATCCAGGAGCTCGGCAGGGATTTAAGGGAAGGGAGCCGCCCGGCCGGCAGCACAGGGAGCTGTGGGAGAAGGTGTTTTCTTGAAGGGTAATAATGACCCATTTTTAATTATCCCGTTACTCCAGGAGGATCTCAAAGGTGAATTTTATGATATTTCAAGACAGAGGCTGTATGGTAATGAATTGCAATGAAATGCAAAAGAGCACGGAGCCCAAGGGGAACCTGCTCAGCAATGCAGGGCACCGCTGCAGAGAGGCAAAAATTATTTATTTCTGCTTTAAGGACGGAGAAGTTATTAAGTCAGGCTGCGTGTCCTCACCGTGTCTGCAGTGTAGCCAGAAAGTGGATTAAAATCCATTCAGGAGCAGTCCCGGATTTAGTGCTGAAGCAAACGCCGCGGTGGTGGGGCTGCCCGGCTGGAGGGGAAGGTGAGGGAGGCGGACGAGGAGCAGAACAACGCGGCGGCACCCGAGGGAGCGGTGCGGCGCAGAGCTGACAACGCGGCGGCACCCGAGGGAGCGGTGCGGCGCAGAGCTGACCACGGGGCTGACCGCGGGGCTGAGCGGGAGCCTGCGGAGCGAGCGCCAGGCGCCACGGGGCCCAACCCAAATCCCGGCGCGCTCTGCCCAGACAGCGGAGCCCTCTCCCTGTGCTCGCCCAGCGGCACTTGCAAACCCGGGTCATGTTTTTTTGATGAGAGCGAGCTGCGAGGCCTCGCGTCAGCCCTGCCAAAGCACTCGGGCCAGGCACAGTCGTTTCAGCAAATGATGGTTTTTCTGGAAAATGCTCTTCTCCGCGGCCGCCTTGTTCCGATAGCCGAGATGACGCTGGCGAGGAGCGCTTGCCACCAGCACCAGAGGCAGGGAAGACCCAGGAGTGGGATTTTTTGGGGGGCTGGGACAGGGAGAGAGGAGCCCTCAGTCTCCTCCTGATGTAGAGAGGATGCTCAGACTGCAGCCAGGCCTGGGGAAAGGGTCTCTGATGGCACCCGGGGAGCTGGGACGGGCAAGGCAAAAGCAAACTACAGGAGGAGACAAGACGGCTTGTGGGTAAGGACACGCTTTGCCTTGCTGGAGATACCTGGGGGCTCTTCGCTTGCACTAGGCACGTGCGTAATTGTTGGTGGCACAGCAGGACGGGAGCCTGGGCGCCATCCCTGCTGGAGCGGGTGAGCTGCAGGTTGGGTCTTGGGGTGACGGACACCTCTGACCTCCCCCAGGTCCTCCGCCGCCAGTCATCCATCCATCTCACGGCCGCTCCCCAGCAGCCCCTTCTCCGTCCCTGCAGCCCGCAAGCTTTTGCCGTCGATCGCATCGATTAAAACCTGCACCTGCCCCGGAGCGAGGGAAACCATCAGCATGCCCGGGGACTTCAGGCCGGGCTTTTCTTTCCCCTCCTGGTGTGTTTGTCGGGAGTGGGTCTGTTCTCTGCCCAGAGGCTGCAGCAGAAGAAAATTCATTTGGGAGGTGAAAGGTGCGGTAAGAAGGGAGGCACGGCAGCCGGCAGCCGCCTCTCCCCACGGTTGCTCAGCACCCTGCAGAATCATGGAATCATAGAATGGTTTGAGCTGGAAGGCACCCTAAAGATCATCTAGTTAAGGCACCCTAAAGATCACCTAGTTCCAACTGCCCTGCCATGGGCAGGGACACCTCCCACTAGAAAAGGTTGCTCCAAGCCCATCCATCCTGCCCTTAAACACTAACAGGGATGGGTATCCACAGCTTCTCTGGGCAACATATTCCAGTGTCTCACCACCCTCACAGAAAAGAATTTATTCCTAATATCTAATCTAAATCTACCCTCTTTCAGTTTGAAACCATTACCTGTCGTCCTATGCAGAAGATATTCTAAGCCATGGAGATTTCAGGGGCCTTTAATACTACCTTGATAGTACAAATTCTTTGGTCTTATTGCTCCTGTCTTTACAGCTCTGAAGAGGCAAGTCATCCCTTCAGAAGCAAGGGGCTGCCCAAGGGGCACAGTGTGGGGTCTTACACCCCAAAACCACCATTTTTAACTCTTCCCAGCTCATGCTGGCATTTAGCCCTGCGTGTGTCCAAGCCATCACCCTGCCCTGCTTAACTTCAGGCACCTGGAAAACAAGGCTGGACGTGCAGCAGCCGTTGGAGAGGATGCACGGGCACGTGAGAGTCCCCTGGGCTGCTGCTGGAACGGCGACTGTGCGTGGAGGGGACGGGGGCAGAGGAGGCAACGTCAGCGTGGGCAGGGCGGCTGGGTTGGCAGGGCTGGGGTGCAGCTGCCTGCGTGTTGCAGAGCAGCAGCCACGAGCATCTCTGCTACTTCTGCCCCAGGCAGCTGTCCTTCCTCTGGACACTTGCTCCCCATCCTTCCTCAGGAGGAGCGGTGCCAGCAGCGTGGTCCCAGCCTGAATGCTGGACAGGTCAGCAGGCAGGAGCCACCAGCCTGTGCAGCATCACACCCGTGTGCCCAGGAGTGTGAGCCATGCTGGAGCAGCATCCTTTAATCACAGTTATTCTAAAGAACGAAGCAGACCAGAGCAGAGATTAGAAGCTAACGTGACACGAAACCAATCAAAGTTATCAGCAAACCATTAAATTGCTTCCAGAAATAAAACTCCGCTCGTCTGGGCAGGGAGAGAGGAGAGGTGGAGGTGCCTGCCCGCCCCCATCCCTGCGGCCAGGTTTGTTTTAAAGGTGGCGTGACGTACGTGCCCGTGAGCTCTGCGAGAGCCAAGGTAACAGCAGGCAGCACATCCGCTGAGCTGCAAGGCATGGAAACAGGAGAATAAAGCCCGGAGCCCGAACCCAACCTCGGAAAAGCTGCGTTAAGTGCGATGGGCTCAGGCAGCTCTAAATTGGCAGCCGTCCCACCCCCGGAGATCCGTGGGGTGTGTAATCGGGGGAGAGCAGCAAGATGAGTTCCCATCAAGTGCATTGGCTCGGAAAATGGGGAAAGTTTAGGGTCAGGCGTGCGCGGTCCCGGGGGAAGGCTTACTCTGGGAAATGGGAAGCGGAGCGAGCTTTGGCCGCCGCCACCATGATTGCTTGTTCCAGTGTCAATTTTCTGTACTTTGCTGTTTAACAAAGGCATCCACCTGCTCGTGAGGTGTGGCAGGGGAGGGCAATTCTTCCCTTCCATGAGGCAAATGTTAACTGTCGGAGCCTGTGCACCCCTGGCCCTGGTTAACGTGCGCATCCCACCCCACGGTTAACGGGAGCGCGTCGTGCCATCCGCGTGCAAATTAAATGAAAGCCTCGCTCGGTGCTCTCATTTCCCTCACTTGCACCCCAGCATTGTTTTTCCCGCGGAAGAGATACTTTGACTATGTACAGCAATTCATCTTCACATATAAGCCTGCAGGTAAGGCTAATATCAACTCCCTAATGGCCTGCTGTCGTACAAATGATGTAGGGTATTTGGAGGGAGCATAAATGGGACTCGTGAACTTGGCACCACGAGCCACCGATCAGGGACAGCTTATTTATTCCCCCCGCAGTGACTGGTAATTATTCTGTTTGCAGGGGAGCGACGGGTCCAGCTCCATACCTGCCTGTCACTCCTCCTGCAGCCTCTCGGTGCCCCAGCCCTCCCCAGCGCCTTTTCCCTGCAGAAATCCCCTTTTCCCCAAATTCGAATGGATGCGGGAAAGAACATAGGAGAGAGAAACGAGATGGTGCCACCTTTTGTTATTTTAAAGGAGATTAGCTTAAAACTGACTAATTGACTAATAACGATCTGCTTCGTTTGGTGGCCGGTGTGACCCAGCAAACCCAGCCTCGTGCGTGCCTGGGCAGCATCCGCGATGCCGCAAGCCTCTTCCTTCCACGTTCTGATCCTAAGAGCCCATCCCAGGAGGCGGCCGAGCTCTCCCGGGCAGCCCTTGCCAGGATTTGTGGCGGGATTGTTTACAAGGCACCGGCCCCTCACTCGGGTCCGTCCCCGGGGAGGCAGCGCGGGGTGCCGAAGGTCGCAGTTTTCAGGTCAGAGGTCTGAGTCCCAGGGGATTAAAAGAGATTAAACATCTTCTTCTCCCAAACTGGAGGTTTGGATAATTAATTGCTCCCTAAACATGAAAGCTTTAAAGGATTGCCCTCCGTATATGCCAGATCCGTTCTCCTGCCCTCGTTACTTGCCTCTGCCGGGGAAAGCGCGTGCGGGCGTTAAAAACATCCCTCTTTCTGGGAAACACCGTCGGTGTTACTGAGAACGTAGGGGCTGACTCTAGAAAGCTAACGTTTTGCTAGTTGTGCTTACTCAATCATCCAGGTAAATTAAAGATGCTTAAAATCAAAAATTGTTACAAATACTGTCCAAACCACTTAGAACTGCTGCTGTAGGGGAGCGGTGACGGGCAGGAATCAGCAGCGGCAACCCTTCCCTGCCTCAGATCCCCAGACCCTGCCTAGCAGCACCACCTTGGAACAGAACAGACCTCTCTCCACAGGGAAAAATTAACAAAAAAAGGAAGAAAGGGCTTCTCCCGGCGGGTTTCCCCCCCTCCCCGAGCTGGGCACGGCAGCCCGGGAGCCCCCCCGGCTTCTCCTCTGAGCATCTTGTCCAGCTCCGCTAAGGATTTAAACACGTGTTGAAATTAATCTGCGGGATGAAACCTTTTCTTCACAGTCTTTCATTAATCACCCGACCATCCCGTATTTCCTTGTAGGAAAATAGATTTTTAAACCTGTCAGATGTGGTTTTGTGGGATTCATTTTGTGCCTTTTTTCTGTCTGTTCTTCTGCGCTGCCAGGGAGGAAGGAGACAATTAACTGGTGTTTTATAAAACACCGAGCGCTCATTACTGTACTTAGCTAAGAGATGTGAATTATGTAACTATTGCATGTGCTTAGGATATTAAATATAGATTTTTATTTTGGGATATTAGGTTTCCCAGCAAGGCAGGGGATTGACACAGCTGCAAATTCAGTCATGATATGTAAAATAGGTAGCTGCAAAAATCTGGGCCCAAATTTGGAAAAAAAAAATAAAAATCAAACAATAGGCGGTAAGACTGGCATTGGAAAGACAAATTGGCTTTTTTCCCAGGCAGGGCAGCCCCGCAGCCTGCCCTGGGCAGCTGTGCTGGGTGTCCGCAGCAGGACTGCGCTCCTGGCTCCTGTGCCTCCGTTAGACACCTTGACATCAGACCAAAGTTTGACATTTTTTCAGCTAAACGCCCCAGTTTAGTGCTCTCAATTTGCCCGCACGTCTGTCTGGGTTAATCTAAATCCTGGCTGGCTTAAACTGCCCCGACCAAATGCCGTCTGCTCCCGCGGCCCTTCAGCAGGGCACATGGAGGGCACTTGTCCTGGGGGCCACCTCCCGAGGTGACCGTGGGGTGCGGGCAGCCACGTGTCCTCGCGTGGACTGACGGGGCCGAGGACAGAGCGAGGAGGGGCTGGGGGCCAGGGTGGGACGGCGGCACCAGGGGTGTGACGCACTGAGCGGCCAGCCCCCTGCCCGAACCCTTTTCCAACCTGTTCTTTGCTCCCACAGCATCCCCTGGAAACAAGACCCGAGGATTTGTCAAGGCACGGCGTGAAAAA
Source organism: Trogon surrucura (assembly GCA_020746105.1). Taxonomy (NCBI): domain Eukaryota; kingdom Metazoa; phylum Chordata; class Aves; order Trogoniformes; family Trogonidae; genus Trogon; species Trogon surrucura. Next base: position 87,382,432 of record CM036658.1, read on the forward strand.
GGTATTTTTCTTGCTTGCCTACAGCCTGAGGGTCCCCTCAGCCCCGGGTGCAGCCATTCCTGTCCCAACCTCGGCAGTGACTGGTGAGGAGCTAGTGTGCCCGCGGAGGTTTGTGCACAGACGTTCACACAGATGTTGGCACGCCCATCGCCCACGTACGTGCAGCCGGCGCGGGGGGGGCAGTTTGCGGGGGTGTTTTCGGGATGTGGTCCGTCGCTCGGGCTCCCCACATCCCAGCTCAGGTTCCGCGCCAGTGCACGAAATCTCATGCCCTGGTATGAGTTACGGATTGATGTGACAACATAGGGGCTGGGGCGAAAAACTTCCAGGAAAGGCGGCACCGGAGCCCCCAGGAAGGGCTGTGACATGGGGGGAGGGAGGCTGCCCCCCCCTAACGAACTGGGAGCATTTAGCGGCTGCCGCTGACGGGAAGGTGTCTGCTCTGCCAAGCCGGCACCGTATCAACCTGCCGTGATTTGTCGGGAGTGTGAAGCCATCCCCTGAGCCAGCTGCTGGTGGCCGGGCTGTGGGCGACCGGGGGGATCCCGGAGGGTGCAGGGAAGGGTCGAGCAGTGGCTCGCAAGAGGCAGTGGTGGGGTTCCCACCCACCTCACTCTCAAATTAATAAAAAAAGAGGTTTAGTCCAATTACTGTCCTTCTGGCACAGCTCTGTTAACTAGCACTTGGTACTGCCTGCTTGCTGATCTAGGGGGGAGCAGAAAGCTGAGGCGCACACAGAGATGGTAGATCCAATCTCACACCTTCCGAGGAGCTCCTGCAACCCTCACAAAGGGTGCAGAGCGCGCAGAGAAACAGCTCCGCGTGGCGACACCCCTGGCGTCAGCTCAGGTCTGGATTTCCTGGCTTTCAAAAGCTACTTTTTGCCCGATAAGCGTGTAAACGGCCATGGGTGATGCTAGGGCTTCACAACTTTCACCTCGTTTCAGCTGCACTGTAGCTCTGCAGCCTCGCCTTACGCTGTGTTGGCTATTTATGATCCACCTCCTGCCCCAGGGAGAGATGTTCTGCAAAAACCCAATGGCGAGTAACGCCGCCCGAGCACCCTCTCCTTCTGCTGCAGGTGGGGCTGGCCCGGTGATGTCTGTCCAGGTCTGTTCCCACCCGGGACCCCTCACTCCAGAGGATGAGCCCGGGAAGGGCTCTGAGGCTGCTCCAGAGAGAAGTAGCTGATGGCTGTGCTCGTTTTCAAGAGAGAGAAATCTATACGTGCGTGGTGACATTTTTAGGGCACGCTATTTTTGCCTTAGGAGTGGGCTGGGTAAAAATCAGAGTGGCTTTCAAGAAACAAAAGCACCTTACTTATTCTGAGAAAACAGCTCTCACTGATTAACCTCAAGCTTTCCCACAGCGTCTCTCATGACACAGGACTTAATCCCATGGGACCTGAGGTTAAAAGGACAGGTTAGGGGGTAAGTTTGAAGATGCTGTGGCCAAAGTGGGTTTTGCAGCTGAAAACCTCTTGCTGGCCGTGGCGGTGTGTTGCAATGCTGTGGAATGCTCATCTGAAGAACAAGCACCCCCAAGCTGGAGCTCAGTAGCTGTTCCTCAGCAAAGAGCGAGGTGCCACGACAGCACGAGAAGTTAGAAAAATGCATTCTCCCATGGAAACTAACTGGAGATTTAGACGGACAAAGGGGTGAAAGGCAGAAAATAAATTACTCCAAACTTCTACTTGTACTTCGTTTGCTCCAGACTTTGCAAAATTTCTCATGTGCATTGATTTTTTTTCTTTAATGCATGAAATTCTGGGAAATTTATGATGATTCTGGGAAGTGAAAAATGGCCTGGATGGCCCATCTCTGGGGGCATATATACACTGAGGGGAATTTACCTCTTCCAACCTTCTCTTGACGCTGAGACATACAAACTGTGGTGTGGAGAGGCTCCCAGACTTTCTTTTTCCTTTTCTTTTCTTTTTTTTTTTCAGTGGGGATAATAATAACAGTGTCAAGGACACCATTCAAGTTGATGCCTGGAGAGCTATTCAGTATAGACCTATTTACGGCCATTATAAAATGCCTGTGGATAGTTCAACGACCGATTTTCAAGAGTCTTTTTCTACCTTTTGAAGGATCAGGAAAATCTATCAAACTGGAGAAATTAAGCTATTTTTCTTCAGGGGAAGAGAAACAGAGTAGGGAGCTTCTCACATTAAAATGCTGCCGTAGATTCCCAATGAATGAAAAATTGGTCTGCATAATAATGAACCAGGAGATGGATTTTTAAACGGCTTAAACCCACTCTTCACAGCTGCCGAGGCGGCAGCGTGAGGGATTTGGGGCGACCTGCCTGGGTTTTGCTTTATGAAGTTGAAAGATCGTCCTTCTCCGGCTGGCTGGCGGCAGGTTTTACCGCTCCTGCTGTCCCTCCAGGCAGGCAGGGATGCAGGCAGGGACACAGGCAGAGGGTGCAGGTGGAGGATGCAGGCAGGGATGCAGGCGGAGGATGCAGACAGGAGTAGCAGGCAGGGGATCAGGGGATGCAGCGAGCCTCGACGTGCCCTTACTGCCACTCTCGGAGCTCTTCTGCTCACTGTTGGTATTTCTCTCCATTTTTTCCCTTGTGCTGCCAGCTGCTAGCACGCGGTGCTTAAAAATATCATAGGAAGTACCTTGCTTTAGAAAAATGTGGAGTTTGAGTACCGCGTGTTAATTACTCGCACGATAAAAGCCGATCGATATGCTAAACAAACAACTCTGCACTCAAACGGGCTCCCATCACGATTTGGTTATCAAGTGCTTGCCTTCCTGCCATCCCGACACCATAAATGGAAGCCCATTTTCTTTTCCAGTGACTTAAGTTACATTTAATTGCGTGGGAAAGACATTTATTTTTTCCCCTTAAAAGACAACAACACCTTCCTGCACATAACCACAAAGAGCATCATCTCCCCGTCCCAGTAACAACACAACGACACCAGCTGTTATTCTTTCTGACTTTTACAACACACCAGTCATTGGTCTTGTTTCTTCTTTTGCAGAAAATCTGAAATTTTGCCTTCAGTTCTCACAACCTGGTTTGCAAGATCCTGTTGCCATTTCCCCTTCGCTTCCCAGCCTGGCCCTGCGTGGCAGGTTTCCTTTTTTGTGCTTTATGAGAGGTAGCGATCGATTGCGTCTCGCTTACAAACCAACAGTACGTACAATGTGAATATTAATAAATAATGACGTTTGGATGAAGGGGATTTGGATCTGCCACATGCTCTTTGGGTAAAATTCTTTTCTTTAAACATTAGCCTTTGCATGTGCCTCTTCTGCATTTTATTTTCTGCTGCGGAGGATATTGCTTCCCGTTAGGCTGTGTCTAGGAAGCATTTTCAAGGCGTTCCTGTGGGACAATAACTTGGACGGTGAATTTCTACCACTGACATTATGCTGTAAGTGCTCCAGGACCCGCAGCCTGGCCTCTGTCAGCTTACTGTACAGCCACCGTGGCGCTGAGCCCCGGCCCTCTGAGGTGCTGGGGTGACAGTTCGCTACTGGGTCTCAGGTTTGCACCAGCACGGGTAATTCTGCAGTGTCAGGGGGTAACTGGTGGCCCCGCAGCACCTGAGGTCACCGTTGTCCAGCGAGGTGGGTGCTGCCCGTGTCATGCCCCGTGCCACTGCCCGACTGGCTGCCGGAGGGACAGGGAGCGTCTCACCCGCAGGCAGGACCATGGGCTTCACCAGGCTCAGACAGGGCTGTGCCTGCAAAGGGTGGGCAGGGAAAGGGTTGAACTGGGCCGGGTCTCCCTGCTCCCTGCAGAACCGGTTTGGGGATGGAGCATCGCTGGTCCCACCAGGCTAGTTTGCAGAGCAGGGTCCTCCCACGGCACAGGACTCCCAGCGACCGCTGTCCCAGCTGGAGAGCCCTCACCAAGGTCACAGAAAGGCTTTTAGCTCCTGGCAAGGTGAGGTTATCTTTCTTTACTGTAATTTCTGTCACTGCTTGCATAGCCTCCAGATGCATTTACTCCAGGAGAAACTCAAGGCTCGGCCGGGTGCCCTGAGGAAGGACGAGGCACGGCAGCCGAGCTGCTGGCAGTGTTTGCTGGCGCCAGGCTCGCTCCAAGGTCCCAGGTCGTGGCCGGGCACAGCTCCCGCCGTGGCACAGGGCTTCTTGTGGAGGAGTGGGACAGCCAGGGACAGTCTGGAGGAGACAGGGTGTCTGGGCAGGGGGGCAGGCACGGGCAGGGCTCAGCAAAGCTGTCTCCATCTCCAGCCCCGTGGTTGCAGATGTCCCCATGTGTCCCACAGCCCAGCCCTGGGGACGCAGCACACCTGGGGCACACCTGGGACCTGCCACATCGCTCTGAGGTTTCCTCCAGTTTTCCAACCTCTCCTGGCTCCTGAGCAGCTTGCCCAGGATCTCCAGCAGCGATGCAGATGCTTCCAGCTCGTCTTGATCTGTAAAGAAAGGGAAAACCTTTTGCTCCTCAGAGTCAGGCAATGAAATGCCATCATCGCCAGCTGCCTGCTGGGCACGGTGCAGCAGCAGCCAGGGCACACCTCTCTCATCCTCACCAGGCAGCAGCAGATACCCCCGTCCCACCCAGCCCGTCTCAAGAGCAGGTTCAGAGCCCTTTGCAGAGTTATCTCGGCCAAACAGCTGGAGAAGCTGAGGCACAGGGCAGGGCTCTGGCTTCCCTGGGGGCGAGGGGGGACTGACCCGTCCCCAGCCCCTCCACGGGCGGCTCTGCAGGATGCTCCCAGGGGCACGGGCTGTGCAGGGCTGGGGGGAGCGGTTTGGGGACCCCCCTCAGGCGGCGCCGCTCCGAGGAGCCCGGGCGAGGGTCCCCGCGGGGCAGCAGCTGGCCGATCCCGTGGGAAAGGCGCGCTGCCGTGCGGCCGCCCTGGGCTGCCGTCCCCTTTTCTGCCTCCCTCCCTGTCGCACGACTTTGTTCTTTGTTAAAAGACACACAGTTGAGGAGATGCAGCCGCTCTTTGTGCCGGCAATTTGAATTTGACCCTTTCCAACACCAAAAATCAATACTCCCGTGGAGAAGCAGTGGGTGCTATTTTTCTAAACCCTGTTTACAGCAGTACAGTCCTTTAAGGCAGATGTTATCTGCTCCAGAGTCCGCTGCATACTTTACCAAATTTTACAAAGCATTTTCTGAGCACATAATGACAGTATTATCTTTGTCCACCTGCTGAGAATAGCGGTGGGCTTACAATAAATATCTGCTTCCAAGATGTACAAGTAAGAGTCCATCTTATCTGTCCAGATGGGGGAAAGAAGAAAAAAAGCCCCTAATTTACATCCCAGAAAGCACTGGGGTGTGACAAAGGTCATCGGCTGACACTGTACCCTCAACTGGGATGAAAAATATATGAGCCAGGACCTCATTGTTTGAAGGGGAGATAACCACCGCCAGCGGCTCCTGCCGTCTCTCCTGCCTCCCCACCGGGAGATGCCAGCCCCGGCCCATGTGCCCCCCAACCCAGCCTCCCACAGTACGGCCTGGCTGGCGAGGGGAAGGGATGTGTCCCCACTGGAGCATCGGGTCCCTGTGGCCAGCGGCGCTGCCACGGGGGCTGCCCGCACCCCTCCCTGCTCCTCCTTCCCAAAGCTGCTTGGGGCTCCAGCAGTGCTGCTTCGCCAAACTCTTGTCTGGTTTGGGCTTCGGGGTGGCAATGCCAACGAGAGGGAGGGAGCCCAAACACTCGGGAATGCCACCCCTCCCCTTGGCAGGGCAGAAAATCCCAAGGGCTTGCCCCAACCAGCATTCCCCCAGCGCATGGCTTGGCTATAAGCACTCTCTTTTATTCCTCCGCTTGATTTCTTATGTGCAGGTCCTTTCCCATGAGGCTCCCAGGATACCTCTACACATCAGCAGAGAGCAGGTCGACGTTTCTGGGTACCAGGTGAGCTGTTGGCATCTGCACCATGCTTAGCCTGAGGGCTCAACCCTCCCCAGCAGACACAACAAGGTACGTTTTGGACAGCGTATTTGCTGAAACACTGGAAGAGGTTGCCCTGTGAGGTGGTAAAAGCCCTGGAAACACTCACGGTCACTTTGGACGGTCTCTGGGCAACCTGATGTAGTTAAAGCTGTCCCTACTTGTGGCAGGGAGGTTGGACCAGGTGACCTTTAAAAGTCCCTTTCAGCCTAAACCATTCTACGATTCTACAATTTCCTCTTTTTGGGGGGATAATACCTCTTCAGATCCTCCCAGCACATGTGCCATCCCTCGTTGCTGCTTCTAGCTGGGGCACTCCCTCCATTTCCTCCACTTCCAGGAAATTTTCTGGGCTTTACCAAATACCCCGCAATTAGCTAGTTAATGAGCTAATGAAGCAACCCTGGCTGGCTTCCCCTCCTGAGACTGAGAGCCCGGCAGCATCCTCCATCTCTCCCCCGGAGGCAGACCCCCCTGCTCTGCCTCTCAGCGCCAGACCGAGCAAAACCTCCCCGGTGAGTCCCTCGAGGCACAGCCCATTACAGCACGTCCAGGTTCCTGGAATTAGTCGTTAGATTAAGAAACGCGGCCCCGGAATTGGCAAAGGCGTGCGCGATGCCGCAGCGGGGCAGTGCGACGGCTCCTGTGGGGGCCAGGACGGGCGGCGGGGGATCTGCCCACGCATTCTGCTCCCCCCTCCTCCATTAAAAATGACAAAAGGACAAAGAAAAATGAGTAGGGAGCTAAGGGGGGATATAAAATCATTAACAAAACTCCTAATACAGTGGGAGAAATGTCAATAGGAACGCTGAACTAATGGGCCAGCCTCCTCAGAAATTTTATTATCTCTGAAGTTTTAAATAATGCATCGCATTCAGATCGCTGATGTCCCTCCCGACATTAATCTTTGATCTTCCAATTCAACACGAGGAAAGCGGTAAATCAGAGATACTGACCCTTGTCTGCGCATTTTGCAGGTAATAATTGGTCAAAGATTTATTTATTAGCCAAGCCATGATTGATTTATAGACGTTTTGCTTGATCAGGTTAATTACAAACCGTGATGTCCTGTCCCAGGGAGCTGGCGGCCAGGTCCTGCTGCCGCCCTTCGGGGCGCGATAACGCCGCCGGGGTGATAAGGTACCAGGGCGTGCGGGGTTCACCCCGCGGGCTGGGATCTACCTGCGGCAGATAAAACGCTTATCGCCAGCAATAATCAACTCGATGTGGAGCCGGAGGATTTAGCAAACACAGAGTTAAAGCACCGCTTCCTTGGGCCGGGCTGGGTCAGGACTTCATTTTCAAACAACCCAAGATGGTTAAACGGTGACTTATTTGTGACTCTACAAAAGGAAGGAACACCTTGATGAATTTTTCTACCTGACAGGAAGAATTTTTCCATAGTATCCCTTGGCTGTTGTTTCCAGCATGGGAGACTGACTGAGAAACTCCCAGTGTCTCTTTTAGGTTTGTGTCTTTTTCCAAAAACAAGATAAATAAAAAGCTTTCACACCACCTTCCCGCCCGAGCTTGTCGGCACAGCAGCTTCCCACCCGAGCCACCACTTCGGTGAATCACCCGCTCCCATGCCTGCAAACTGGGGAGAAACTGGGAGCAGTTGGTTTTCTCCACCTCTGGGGACACTGGGGCCAGGGAAGCCCTGCTGGGACCATGGCAAGACCCAAGGGCCTGGACAAGATCCCTTCCCCTGGAAAGAGAGGCGGCAAGCGAAGGAATCACCTTGTTTCTGAGCCAATGCACATCTAAAAAATTAATTTGGGGCTGGGATTTTCATGCTCTTGCGGGAGCTAGGCACTTAACCCAAGCGAAACACTGGCAGCTTTGACATCTAAAAGCTCTTTTAAAGATCTCAGTCTTAATTGTTCAGATTTTTTTTTTCTACCTCCCAGCTGTAGTTCAGGCTTCCAGCCTTTTCTAAACAAGTTTATCCATCCTTAATTACCGCTAAGAAAGTGACCCCGCACGAGCCCTGCCGCTGCCACTCCTCTTGGCTGACAGACAACTGCCAGCCAGGCAAGAGCTACTAATTAGTAATTGATAAATATAAGTGTGCTGTCTTCCCCCAGCAGAGTCCCACTTGATGACACTAATTAATTGTCCATTGATCCCCCCCAGGTTGAAGGCAGGTCCGCCGAGGTGCCGCGCAGCCGCCGCCGCTCAGGGTGGGGGGTGGAGGGGCAGACTTGGGGCAGCTCCGGCCCCGGGGCCAGCGCTGCGTCCCCTGCGAAACTGGGATGCCCGAGGAGACTCCGCAGCCCCATTACCCAGCTCATCAGGTGTCGTGTTAAAGCCGAAAACGGGCACTTTTCTAATTCTTCTTAGTAACGAGCGACAGGACAGGAGGAAACGGGCTCAGGTTGTGCCAGGGCAGGTTTGTGTTGGACATTTGGGACAAGTTCTTCATGGCAAGGGTTGTCACCTTCCCCGGAGGGATTTTCAAGCTGGGCAGGTGTGGAGCTCAGGGGCGGACTTGGCATTGCTATGTTAACGGTTGGACTTGACGATCTTATGGGTCTTTTCCAACCTAAACAATTCTCCAATCTTTCTTCTCGTCCTTCGTCATTGCGCAGTGAAGAAGTAAAACCACACAAAAAGTGCCCAGATGCATTAGAAGGGGTAGAGAAGGCCCTGGGCTCCCAGAAGTCTGTGCCCAGGCTTTGCTTTGTAGCCGTGAGCAGTCCCAGCTCCCCTATACGTGCTCCCAGGCTCAGGATCTGCGGGGATATGTAAGAGCACGAGGGGGGTACATGAATGTGAAGACGAGCTGTTCCTCTGGCTGCTGCACCTCAAGGAGCACCTGCCTTCAGCAAGAACAAAGAGATGCTGACCTGACAATAGATTCACATTTTGGCATGACAATTTTTCCAAGAGGAAAAACAGTCAAACTACTTTAAAAAAAAAAAAAAAAAAAGCAAAGGAAAAAAACCCATCCCAAACAGCTTAACTAGATCTTTAAATTACATCTCCAGAGGCAAATATGGAATGGCACGTGTCAGTCCCAAGGCTTTTCTGATGCTCATTATCACCCTATAAACTCCCTGCACTCCTTCGCCCCGGCTGCAGCACCAAGGTGCCTTGTCCCAGCTTGGGACCACTCAAAATGCGTCCGGGGCCACCTTCAAGAGCGGCACATGCCCGGTTGCCATGCCTGAGTCCCTCCCCTCCCGTGGCTCTCTGGGGATGTCACTCCCTCCGCTCTTAATTAATTGACTTCCTATTTTTTTTCACCGTTTGGGTCAGGCTCCCAAGCTCCGATCTCTTTGATAGCACCCCGGGGAGCCTTTTGTTCTCCACAGGTGAAAAATTGTACCCACAAAAAGAGTTCCCCCTTCCGATCAATTCCCTCTAACAACTTTATTGATTAGCCACGGCAACATTTTTCATTTATTAATTATGAAGAAGATGTTCCAGTGATTTCTTAAAGTTAAGTGTGGTGATTTCCCCCTTCCCTCGGCCCCACCAGCCCAGCCCGGGCGGCTGCCAACCTGCGGGAAGGCTCTGCCCAAGTGGACCACAGGGATGGACATGTCTCCTACGCACGGACCTGCTTGTAGGACCATGACTTTCTCGTCCCGTAAGAGCTGCAGCGACAAAAGTAGCATCAAAACCTGGGGCTCAGGGGCACCAGTAAACGTGCTCGCACCGAAACCTGCGAGAAGGATTCAGGCAAGGGCAAGGGAGCGAGCTGGAAGGATGGCCAAGGACTGGAAAGGAAGGTCAGAAGGAGGTAATTAAGGAAATGCAGCAAAGAGAAATTATACAAGCGAGGATTAGAAATGTACAATTGGTGTCAGTACCCGGGAGCATAAATCACACGGAGCTGGAGGGAGACTGCGCGGTGCTGAAGGAAACCGAACGGTGATAGCGGACTGATTATGAGTTTGAAATATGGCATGTTGGCAAAAAATCTGCGATGATTTATCCTCTGTCACAGGCTATCCCGGGAAGGTGGCAGGCCTTTCCCGTACAGCCCTTCCGAGACTGCAACTCCAGCGCTGAATTGATTTCTGAGTCTACCGGTCTGTGCTGGGCTGAAGATGGTAACAAATAACAGAGAAGGAAAAATTAGGAAATCAAAAAGGAGATTGCAGTCGCGGGAAAACGAATGCATCAAGCACAGCCCCAGCACAGGGGGTGGAGGACAAACGGAGATTCGGGTCCAGGTGTGATGTTTGCACCTCACAGCCCAAGTGATTATCCCAAAATTATCTTTTAATGAGGTATCACGGTTATATAAGGGTTTAATAATTCGGGTTTGCAGCCCACCCCAAACCCACTGTGGGCTTACCAGTCCATGTGAAAGTGCATGGTAAAAATCTGTACTTTTTGCAAATATGCGTATCTGAAAATAAAAAGGGAACGCAAATCTGAGTGATAGAGACAAGGAGGGGTTAGACAGAAGATGAATTACATACCTAGATTAAAACAGGACAGGCTATTTGAACGTGTGCTACTAATTACAAGTCTGAGGCCCCCTAAACCCCTCGTTAGCAGCTCATCACGGGGGTGGCGACCCTGGCCAGGGATCCAGCGAGGAGGACCTGGGGAGGGCTGTCAGCTGCCGCAGTGATGGTGGGAGGCACATCAGGAGCCTGAGAAAAGCTGCAGAAGGAGCTGCTGGCAAGAAGCATAAACCAAAAATACGCAGTGGCAGGAATAAAGCCGAGCGTAGGGAAAATGAAGAAGATGATCAATACCTGAAGACCAGACACAAACAGAGAGCTGTGAAAAATTTTTATTCCTGACCTATGCAACCAGCAACCTGAACTGAAGACCTGTTTTCTCTTAGAGGAAGCATAGGCATCATCAAAAAATGAAGCAGATTTAAATGGGGGCATCGACCACAATGTCTCTTCAGTGCATTTAGCGCTCCTGGACCCCGGGCTGCCAGCCTGGATGGACGTTCTGATGCAAAGGGACAGGGGATGTGCTGCCACCCCAAAACAGGGACAGGCTGGCGGCTGCTGCTGCTGCCCGGGAAGCAGAGGAGGTGACACGACCTCCCAGAGCACGGAAAAATTAACCTAAATATTCCCTGCGCTTCTTTAGCAGCAGTGCAGCACCTCAGCCTTGATGCTGCCCTACTTGCACGCTGGGTGACAAGGAGGTCAAGGGATGGGCTCATTCGGCACCGCCAGCGCCTCGTTGGCAGGGTCAGGATTAGAGACGGGGACCCCCAGGGTTCACGGTCCTTCGCCTGAACCAGGCTAAGCACAGGACTCCTGCTGTAAAACAGATGGTAAGGAAAAATGATTGGAGGAGATTAATAATAATACTGGTAGAAAACTAGATCGAAGGGATCAGGGCGTAACAGAGGGGCTGAACAATAATTTGAAGCCTCTGCGGTAAATGAAGAGGACAGATGCTTGCTTAAATTTGGGGATTAGATTTTGTAGGCTAAAGAAGATAATAAATGAAATGATTACAGTATTAAAATGCTGGTCCTGCACTGGACAAGCAGTTTAGAAAGACCCTCATAGTTAAGAGCTGGGGATGAGGGCAGAGCTCCTTAGGAAAGGCAGGGTTGGATTTTAGGGTGCCAGTGCTGGTGACTCCAGCCCGGTGGAGCCCCCCACGTCCCCCCTGTCACACAACAGGTCAGGTCCCGAGCTGGACACTCTCAGCACGAGGAGGCTGCCCGTGCCCCGGCTGAAAGGAGGGGTCTTCCTTTCCCCAGCGGGAAGGGTCTGAGCTGAAGGTGTAAAACCTGGAGACCTGGGCTGGGCTCTGCAGCTGTTTATCAAGCGACTTGTTTGAATACACGCGCAAACAGTAAAATAATAAACAAGAGACGTGAGCAATGTATTTTAACCCAGCGAAAATTCAGTCAAGGGCTCCCTGGGGCATGGGGAGAGGACTCTTTGCCACAGTTTTCCAGGAAAATTTAGCACAAGCCCCTTTTGTTTACCTGGCTTGGGCACTGCTTGGGCTTTGGTGAAGTCATGCCATTTTAGCAGATAATCCAGGTAGATGATTGCAGGGTGGATGCAGGAGCACCTCACCAGAGCAACTGGAAAGGGGGAGGAGATGTGGAGATCCAGGGTGCGCACCCAGCTTTAGGGGGTCCAAGGAGGCTCCCACGGGCTCGGTAACGCCTGCCAGGCCTGGGAAGTCTGTGCTGTCTCGAGATCCGGAGGGACGACTGCTTAATCCCTCTCTTGATCTCTTTTTTGGCTCTCTGTTCATTGTTGGTCTAATAGGTACATCCAGGTTTATGATAAAGATCAAGCCCACTGGGTAATGGCAAGTACTGTAGCTGCCTGGGGTTTATTTGCTGTGGTTCCTGTGTTTATTATCGCTAGAATTAAACAGTTTCCCATGGAGAAATGGCTAATGATGTCACTAAAATATGAGGAGGGAGGAGGCAATTACAGCCGCGCCTGACCTGGCAGTTCTTGCTCAGGCAAGGGGGGCGCAGGAGGCTGAGCCTGGCGGGAGGAGGAGACGGAGCTGCTTTGCGAGGGGAGAGCCTCCCGTTCGGCACAAATATCTAAAACCTATTAATTTCGGGCAGCAGCGAGGAAGAAATACATGAAAGGGAAATTGATTTCTATTTAAATGGTATGTTTTCATCACCTTTTCTCAGAGCGTGAACATTCATCTTTGAGTACCTGTGCTAATTGATTTCAAATGCAATTCAACACAATCGCTGTAGAATAATAAATCTAGGGGCCAAGAAGTAAAAGGAGGGATATCGGCGTGGCTGGGGAGAGGGGCAGCGTGAGGGCGGAGCCGGGTCCCCCCACTGGCAACCGCACGCGGGTTCTTCGGGCCATCCTAAAGACAAAAGGCAGCCTGCAAAAGGTGGGTGCAATCCCATTAGAGGAGTCATTCGGGGATCAAGGAGGTTTATGGCTAATATGAAGGGTCCCGCTAATCCACATAAGCTCTCGCAGAGAGCAGATTACGAGGGAGATGGAGCGCGGGACTCGAGTCGGGACGGGGAGCCCGGGCTGGCTGTGGGCTGAGAGACCTGAGCGTCCCCGGCATCCCCCAGGGATTTTATTGAGGGTTTTTATGTGCTCCTGCATGCTCCTCGGCCCTGTCTCTCCGAGGAAAACCATGGGGCCAAATGGTGAGAGCTAAGAGAAGCCCTCCGAGCGCTCCTCTCAGGAGCACTGTTAGTCCTTGCAAGCGCCTGAATTAAGTTTATTGCCAGAGATAGTGGCTACAGTGTCTCCCTGCGCAGGAGAAAAAGTAAATAAAACTTCCTTCAGGCACGGTGACGTTCAGTGAGCCGTCTGACGGCCAGGGAGAGGGGGAGCGGTGACAAGGTCGGGACAGGGGAGTGGGCTCTGCCCACCCAGCCAGGGGACAAGCTGCAAGAGAGTCGAGGAGCTGGAAGGGAAGCAGAGACCTGAAGGTGAAGATGAGCGTTACGTGCCATCAAACATTTTGGGTGTGCCCCAGGGGTGCCAGGCGCTGCCGTGTAAGAGCTCGGGGCTCCGGCTTCGGTGCAGTCGCCGGGGCCAGCGTGAGGCGTCATCCGGTGCAAAGAACATGGGTAGGAGGGTTCCACAGAGGAGACTGCTCGGGGAAGCCAGGGCTCTGAAAAACATCCAGCTTTTAGGTGTTTATCCTCAAATAAATAATGGACCATGATACCCAAAAAGCCGCTGGGGGAAAATGGACTAATGGAAGCCCTGGCTAAATGTGTGGGTGAGCAGGAGGCGAGCTGCTCCTATCTCAGCATGGGGCACTTGTAGGCAGATATTGCTGTGCTAGAGCCTGTTGCGGTACTTACCTCTCCCAGGCATGTTGGGAAATTGGGGAGGGAACAGAAAATAGGCAGAAAAATTGCTCGCAGGCCAAAAATACACTGCACAGAAAACCAGCTAAAAGAACCTGATATGGAAAGCTTGTCAGGAAAAGACTGAGGGACGCCGTGATTACAGAAAAGGGGAATATCTGCAGGGAAAAAAATGATGGAATAGCAGGGTGTCTTTAACCTGAGGCCAACTCCACAAGGAAAGAGGCCCCCAAATTAAAGCCATGGGGACAAATTACCTGAGACATGGGGGGGCTTTCATGGTTTCTGCCCTTCCCCAGCAGACCTTCCGCACAGACACAAGCTACTGGGCACGATGCAGGATTAATGAGTGAACGACCTTTCAAAAATGAACAATCTATGAACTTCGATGCGGCATTGTAGTACAGAAGCTCAATAACAATATTCATATTGAGTTATCTCCCGATTTATGATGCATAAGATTGACTGGTTTGACTCTCATTTAATCTGAGTCATTTCATACATCCTTGGGAAGCAGACACATGCGGGAGCTGCCCAAAATTGAGATTATGCTGCAAATGACCTGTGCTTCTGCTCTCCCTGCTGCCGGAAGGGAGCTGTGCGGTTTTGCCCACCAAACAAGTGGGCCATCATGAAGCAGCATTGTATGGGCATCTCCTTTTCCAAATACACTTGGGCTCGTTCATTTCCACGTGTCCTTGATTGGGGCGGTCAGGATGAGCCCAGGGCTCTGCAGGCGGGAGGAGGATGGTGCTTGCAGAACAGGGACAGGACAAAGCTCCGGGAGCTCATTTCTCCCTCTTTGCCTTCCACTGCCTCCTTCCCTCTGTATGAAGGACCAGTGACCGTGCTAGGGAGCTTAAAAAAATAAAACCTAAACCACTCTCACTGCTGCTACCGCAATTAAACCCAGCAACGGTCGGAACGTTTATATTGATGCAGCTGGGATTGTAAGCAAAATCAAACCGGTAAAATAATGGCCAGTGGACAGGTGGAGACCATGGAAAGCCTATTGATTGCAAGAGGGTCTCTTTTCTGTGCAGCAGCGTGATCCCAGAAGGGCTGAGCTTCAGGTAATTTCTAGCAAGTAATGCATTGTGCGCCGTTATTGGTGGACACTGGAAATCAAAGCGGAGCAGCCAGGTCTCACTGGTACATGCTTTTTTAAGAGCAGACTCTGGTCACAGGGAGATGGTTGCTGCCAGAGAACATTGGTTTGGTGCACAAATGCTTAAAACAGACAGATTGGGTGATACCCCCTCAGTCAAGTCACCTTGAGCAATTAATTCACAGGGAGGGGCTGGGACATCGGATCCCATTGCGGCTGTAGGACAGCAGCTGCCTCCACCAGGTCCGTGTGCCACACTCTGCCCCATTAAATCCTCCTCAGAACATGAGTAGAATAAAGCTTTTTGGCCACAGAAGTGCGAGGCACTCTGACCAGTCCAGCAACAAGGAGGGCTTCACACCAGCTACCTGCCTCCCGGCTAACAGAGAGATTCCGCTGCCAGTCCGGAGGCTGTGAGTTTGATAAACCGTCTCATATTTTTAAATGAAAAAATGATACTTCATCTTTCTAATGACAGAAAACTTGGAGATGGTTTACAGTAATATATGCCTTTTTTAATACACGGCTTGCAATCCCAGGCCAGCGGCTGTATGAAGAATGGAGTAGCAGGCAAAAGGTTAATAGAGCATTGGTCCTTTTTTTAATTGAAAAAATGACTGAGGGACCATGTAGCAGACCGAGCAGTAATATTATTACAGGCTGTAAGTACTGTTCCAGAGACTTACTGTTCATCTGGGAGCAGAGTAATGAGCACCGGGCTGTGTCTCCTGCCTTGATAGGAATGCGGGCTTGCTCGCAAACAGGTTCATAACCAGCTCGCCTTGAAAACGGACACAATTCAACAAATGTTTTTCTTCCTTTGCAAAACTTTGCGCGTGGCACAGCCCTGCAGAGAGAGGTGTGCTGGCAAACCTGATTCCCCCAGATCGCACCCGACCCGCATTGACACGAGAATGGGCTCAGGGCCGGGCTGGGCTTCGTGCTCTTGGGTGGGAGGACGCGAAGTGCTGCCTTCAGCGCATCTGCCAGCGGTCTCCTGGGTGTAAATCATCATCGCTGCACCCATCCCGGGTCACCTACGGCAATTTCCATCATCTGTGCAGGAGGCCCCATGCCCCGCCGTGTCCGTGCCCATCCACACCCTGCCTGGGCTGTGCCTGCCCCAAAACATGGAGCTTCGTGTCCTGCGTAGGCTGCGAAGGGCAGTGGCGGGACTGGTGGTCCTTAGTCACTGAGTCCCCCCCAGCCAGGGCTGTTGATGAAGGCATTAAAAATAGATAAGCCAGGAATGGACAGAGAAGTAGAGGAGGTGACAGCGGGCAAGGATTGCTTTCAGAATACACGGATGTGGGGGAAGGCAGAGGGCCGGGATCTGCACAGAGGGTTGGGGTCTCTGCTGTGGCAGTGGCCAGGCTGGGCAGAGACATCCCAGGTAGCACCATGGCCCAT
Source organism: Trogon surrucura (assembly GCA_020746105.1). Classification (NCBI taxonomy): domain Eukaryota; kingdom Metazoa; phylum Chordata; class Aves; order Trogoniformes; family Trogonidae; genus Trogon; species Trogon surrucura. Next base: position 87,398,626 of record CM036658.1, read on the forward strand.
GGTGCTGCCCTCTGCAGAGGTCAACATCCCGGAAAAACAGCACCCCTGAGAGCCTGGGAGGGGCGAGGAGGAGGAGGAAGGTCTGGAGAACCTCTCAGACCACAAAGAACCATCCCTCAGCGTGCAGGGATGAAGGGAACCCCATCCCTCGGGCTGGTGAGCACTGGCCTGGCAGAGGATGAGAGAAAAGGGTGACCCTGGGCAGGAGGTTTGTTGGGGAGCTGGGGTTAGCTGGGCTGGAAGGGCAGCAGCTCCCGCAGACACCCGGGTGAGGAATTGCCGTCAGAGCGCCCTGTCATCCAGGGGAGCCGGGCTCTGGGCTGGCCACGAAGCCAGGCTGTTAAACAGGTTGTGGCGTACTTTGGGCTGGGGAGGATTTATGATCCGGAGGAGCAGCTCTATCCGTCATCTGTGAAAAGCCTCATTTACAGAGAGACGCTGTGAGGAAAGGCAATCAGCTTGAAACCCGCTAAGCTGGGAATTTATAACTGCTCTGCAGGGGAGAGCTCGTCCCACAACGTGGCTGGAGCTGCGGAAGCGGTGGCGGGAGGTGGCCCCGACCTCGCAGCCCCCCAGGAACAACGGACAAGCCCTTACCAAACCCTGGCCCTGTCCCCACACTGCTGGGGTGACAGCCTGGCCACGGATGCTGACGATTCTGGGGAGAGCCAGAGGACGGGGAAGAGCCAGCCTGGGCAACTCCTTGGGGATTTTAAGCGTTTTACCATTTGTGATTGTGTGCTGGTGATGGATTGTGAGGGTTGCATGAGCACCTGCATCAGCAGAGCCCGCACTTGGGTCAGGATGGACCCTCCTCCATAAACCCCTGACTGAAGGATGGATAGCTAACATCATCATCTGTGCTGCATTTTTCTCGCCCGTGGAGGATGAGCTCCCGTTACTCCCATCCATCTCATTCTTTCAAGTCATCTTCAACCTGCAATTTCCCCTCACCCCGAAAAGAGTAAAAAAATCGATCCGCTTCTTTCCAATTTCAGGCCGGGAGAGGGCAGGAACCTTGCGAGAGGCAGAGGATGCCTTTCCCCACTCTCAGCACGTCCCTCCCTGCGCTCCCTCTTCCCAGCACGCGAGCGAGGATGCTCAGGAGGAGCGATCCCTCCCCGGGCACTGCTCAAACCCTGCCCCAGCCAAAGCACACACCTTTGTCTCTGAAGGATAAAAAAGAACCAAAAAAACCACAATTTCTCAACTGAAGAAGGTGAAGGCTGTCCCAACCAGGCAGCAGCTTGCCAGCCTGCAAGTCCCGGCTGTGCCGCGGCGGTAAAACCAGCACTTGGGGAGCATTAAACTCCTTTGGGGAGAAGGACAGTTCCCTTTGCCCTCCCCAGCGAGCTGTCTGTGGTCTCAGATGTTCCAAACAGTTCCCCAGCGAGGCGGGACCCCGACATGGCCGGCAGCGCTGGCGCTCTGCCTCGCGTCCGCTTTGATAGGGCTAACGAAGCGAAAGTCAAACGTGCACCAGCGTAACGTTCTAGAGGCAAATGGCCTCGCTGCAGCGTGGTTACTCTTACACGAAATTTATGCTATAATACATCACTATTGTACCTTGTGCCGTATCTGACAACAAATATGATTTTAGGTGTCATGCAGCCGGCATTTAATTATTGAAGACATGGGCTTAATGGTATTTGTGTCACCGGAGTGAACAGTACAGATGTGTCTTGACTCGAGGAGACTGAAATTCTGGCTCTAAAGCTACCTCTCCTGATAATAGGTAATTTTACAAAAATGGTTAAATGAATCAGATTCAAACAAGGTCTGTTTTTTTCACCTGATCGATAGATCCGAAAGAAACAATGCCAAATATCATGAGTTATTGCGCGGCACTGATGACCGCCAGGACAATGGGAATAGCAAAGACAAATACACACCTTTTCCTCGGTTATTACTTTAAGCCTTTTATTATCATTATTATGGGTGATTAAAAATCCCATTAATCAGATGCTAAACAGATTAAACTCTATGAATTAATTTTCTGGAAATAACTAAGACAAACATTCTGTGCAGAGCTCATTTAATGAAATAGAAGCTGTTTATCTGCGAAATTAGGGCCCGTGCATATCTGAGCTTTGGCTGGAAAAATCCGCCGCCGTGCGGGTGCGGGCTGGAGACACCACCTATTTTTTACCCATTCTAAGTAAAAGAAAGATCTTGCTCTAAGTAATTTATGATTCATTACACAAAGAGCTCATTAGCTAGGGCTAGAAAATAAAATTACAGTCATTTAAGAAATAATTCCTTGATGTAGTAGTGTTTAGGAGGCTGCCGGGCAGCGGAAGCCCGTGCCGCCCGAGGGACCGAGGGGCTCTGCCCGGGGAGGGCTCGCCGCGGCACGAGGCAGCCCCCGCTCCAAAGTCGTCCTCGCCGCCAGCTTCGCCGTGACTCACCGACAGCGGGGCCCTGAGCCTCTACTTCGTTTCACCTTTGCACTTCCCCGTGCCGTAGAACTACCGCAGATCATTGGTTAAAAGCTGCGGGTAATAATAGGTAACGTTTTAGTTGTACGGGCGCATGGCTGCAGCTGAAGTTTGCCCTGTTAGTCACAATTGCGCACAGAAAGGTGGGGACAGATCCCAGCAGCAGCCCGGGGGACGCCATCGCCTCACCAAAGCTGACGGACCCTGCGGCTGGGGCATCACGGCGCCCTCAGAGCTGCTTCCCGACAGGACGTGACAGAGGAAAGCTCTCAGACAAGTTGTGTCTTCTTGGAAGCAATTTCATAATCATCTTAGTTCATTAGCGTGAGTAATTGCTGGCACCTTCTAACACGGCTGCGTATCGCACAGGTCCTCCTCACGCGCTGCCGCTGGGTCCAAACTGCCTTGTACCTGGGGACCGAGAAGGATGACCTCAAAGCACCCTAAAATGCCACGTCTTCTTCTGGTGCACCAGCAAAACGTAAATCTGGGGCTGGCTTCTCTGTTGAGATTTGCGTAAAAGACAATGTGTCTTTCCCTAGGCTGAAGTGCTTAATGCAGAGCAGAGTACAGAGTTTCACCGGATTAAATTGCCCGACAGTCGCTGTTTAGCCCCTGAAGCCTTCACAGTGCTGAGGTTTGAAGTCAGAGGATTTCCTTGTTGGTTTATCTACTCCCGCGCTCCTGTGCCAGTCACATCCGCAGCATTTTCTCTGTAAGCAGGAGCTAAATGGGAGCCAAGATTCCTGGATAACCATTTTTACCTACTAACAATTAAACAAGTGGATGGTTCTTATCAGTTTTGCCATTACTGGTGACGGTACAGGAAATGAACATAAATTGATTTTTCACCAATGTCTTTCCCTCCCACAATTACGGAGCCACCTTTGAGTGCACAATACTGGAGCTGACATGGTAAAAATGTTTCATCTATACCCTCCTCCTGAAGTTAGCCAGCTACCCACTGCTGTACCCCCATCCCTGGCGGGATGAGTGATCCCAGTCCCAAAGGCATTTCCTGGTTCCTAAGCAATGCGTTTGTGTTACAAAGAAAGCACCAGCAGAGCTTTTAAATCCAGTATCCAACCCTTAAAGCGTCATCAGAGACAAGTGGGCCTTCTGTTTGCATTCATTTATAGCCTTCTCTAGAAATTGCCTATTGAATTACTATTTCTCGTGCCTGTTTGAATAAATAGGCATATTTGTTATTGCTGTTGAAAGTTCCATGTTTGGCCTTTTTAAGCCATTTGATTAGGAAGTAGAGAGAATATTTTAGCCGCAAAGAAGGCACTGACAATCAGCACTAGCAGGAATAATCCAATTTTCTTTGCAAAGGAGGGCAAGGGTCCTCCTAGGAGGTCAAAGCTCCCATAGCACAATTAGAACTTTAATTAATGAAATGGGTTGAGCCTCCACTGGGGGAGCCAGCGTATTTGTCCCTGCCTGGTGGAGATGTCGGAGGGCAGACGCACACTCCCCGTGCCACGGGGCAGTGGGCTCTCCTGGCCGGCACAGCCGTGGGCAGAGCCATGCAGACCCCCTGTCCCATTGTGTGGGCCATTTATTCTAGAGATGTGGTTTGGGGGCTCTTCATTTAACATCAAGAGCAGAATTGTCCTTTTTCCGCGCCTTTGTGGGCGGCTCTGGGTACGTTGTGCAGTTCAGACATGCTGTCTGCAATTAATATTGCATAATGGCCTCCTGATTCCTAAATTATGCATTTCTCATTCTCAGCATCATGTGTTTGTTACAGGGTTAATTATTTTCCATCATTGCGCGTTTAGCAATAGTCATCTTAATTAAGGGGCCAAGTTCCACTCCCGTTTCTGCCCGGCAGATCGTAATGAAATAAATGGAGCCGCGTGGCGTAAACAGGAGAGCGACAGTGGCCATCTATGTAAAAATAAAATTCTCCCCCTCCTGTTGATTAACACATAAACCAAGGTATAATCTCCAACTTTGACTCAATGTCACTGAGTAAATTACTGCAAAACCCCCACTCAGAGCAGCTTTTCCTTGTCCATTTTCCCCCCCAGCGGACCAAGGGGACACTGAGCTGGGATCGAGATGCTGAGGTCTCTGTGGGAACAAGCGCTGGCAGGTCCTGGATTGCGTGGCTTTGCTTCAGGGGATTAAAGAGGATCGCAGAAGTTTGCAGTGAGACCCCGAGGTCACGGTCACTTCTGCTTCCCCCTCCCTGCTTGTCCTTCCAAGCTGTTGGACGCTGAGCCCCTCGTTGCCTCTCAGCTGGCAGCAAAAGGGCTTATCTGGGACTATTCCTCCCTCGCTTGCATTTCCTGACAGCCGCCTATTAAACCGGACCCGGGCATCCATGCAGCGGAGGCTCCAATAAGTGGATCCACATGCAATATTCATAGATCGCTTCAGAATAGTTACAGATCCATCACGCTTGGCAGCAGGACGGTGCGCATGCTCCTAATGCTGGGCTTAAGCACCTTCTTGAACCGGAGCCCCAAGGATGACCACAGCACTTGGCCCGGAGGGTGACCCAAGGGCGGTGATGCCAGGGCATCACAGGCAACCCGGGGTCTCCTCTGATGATGCTGATGCGGCCAGAGTTCCCCCTGAGACGCTTCCCTTGTTGGGGATGGGAAGCCTTTCAGAGACCTTTGGCTCTGATGCTGTCAGCCGAGCCCCACAGCCCAGGGAAAGCAGGGAGCCTGGTCGGAGCTTAACTCCCACACTCTGGGAGAGGTTTGTTTACCAGTTTCTTACACATCTTGCCAGTTCCACGCTGCAGCTCCAGAACTGATCTCATCCCCCAGGATTAATTTTTACACAATCGTTCCGGAGTCTGTGATAATCGCTCCATAAAAAAAATGAAGAGATTTGGGATTTTTTTTCAATGCAGAGGATTAGGTCTAAATACAAGTAATCTGCAGGAAGCTCAGCTGCATGCACACCACTAATCGCTCCCTTACTCTTCCCAGCTTTAGCCCTTTCATTACTATTTTCCATAGTAGGGCTGTTTGCCCTTGGTGAGGTCAGGCCAACGCAGACAGCCAGACACGTCCCGAGGGCCGCGGCCGCGTGCCAGCCTGTAGGGCTCTGCGCGGGGCAGAGGACAACACCCACAACAGTGGCTGGGGCGAGTGGCAGTGCCCCGCATCCCTGAGAAGCCATGTGTCCTCTCATGTGCATCCCTGAGGTGTGGAGCATCCCTGTGATGCCATGCAACTGTATGGTGCCCTGCATCCCTGCGGTACCCTGCACCCCTGTGGTACCCTGCATCCCTGCGGTACCCTGCATTCCTGTGGTACCTGGCATCCTTGTGGTATCCTGCATCTCTGCAGTACCTGGCATCCTTGTGGTATCCTGCATCCCTGTGGTACCTGTATCCCTCAAGCAGTGCAGTAACAAGCATTGCAAACTTCTAATGCAGGCCTTCAACCAGCTGGTGGGGTCTTTTTAAAACATAGTGAACTGTAGAAAGAGACGACTAACTTCAATCCTGAAGCCTTTTGTAAAGTCCTAGTGGTTTAACTAGGAGAAACATGAATAACAATGTGAAAGCTAGCGATTTCCCCAGACCCAGGGCAGTTGTCTCCATGTTCTCCTGAGCCTCCAGGAGCCTCCGAGGTGCTTTGGCCGTCCCAGCCCACCCTCTGGTTTTGTGTCTTGCCGTAACCTGGAGATGGGGACGAAAAGATGGAACTCACCACATCAGCGCGTCCTTTCTGATCCCATCCCCTGCATGTGTGCAAGCTTCCCCTTGTCACAGAGCTGTCACTTCTGCCTGACTTTCACCTGCCAGGCTCAGGGAGCCCTGCTTAACTAACCCTTGTCTTGCACTTGCAGCAGCAGCGAGCAGAGGAGGTAATTGCATGCATGCTGCTCCCTTCCCATGGCACCCCGGGATTATTCAGGGAATTGATGATGTTTCCTGCTGAGGCTTGGGGCTGAATTCCCATGTGTTCCCCGTGCGACACAAGCAGAGCGTGGGCCAGCCTGTGCCTGGGGCTCAGGGGAACAGACAGTGGGGTCCTGGCACTGCCAGAAACTGTGGGCTCGAAGCCTGAAAGAAAGCCCGTGCATTGTAAAGTCAGGAAGCGACACGTGCTCTTTATGTCCAGCAAGCAGTTTGCAAATATAATTAAAATAAATACATATCTGGGACTGGTCTGACCACGGGTATAAGGATGCAGTGCCAGGTTTTTAAAACAAAATAACTTAAGCACTTAGAAAAGGACTCAAGCAGACTTTGGGTACTTATGTTCAAAATAATTGTCCCAGGAAACCCAATTCAGCAGCCACCCAGGCTGAAAGCACTTAGGCACACTCGGGCAGGCGTTCAACAAAGCATTTAGCTACCCCAGCGCAGCATCAGCAGAAACCTCGGAGCTGTCGCTCGGAGGAGTGACTCAGGGAAACCGGAGGGGCTTGGGGCCGGGACGGACAGGGTTCCGCTGGTCCCCAAACTGCTCCCTGCTCATCCTCAAGCACCCACCATGGTGCCATCTCCTGCCCACACCATTTGCAGCTGGCTCCTGCCTCCATTGGCTGCTGTGGCTGCTCCAGCGCTTGGGGACAGCGTGACTGGCAAGCACGGCAGTGTGACGGGAGCTGTGGTGGCTTGGTCCCCACCGCCCTCCCCTGGGAACGAGCTTTCAGTACCAGTGGAGATGCTGCAAAGCGGTTGCCTTGGCTGCTAAACGTGGCTGAGGAGGTGGGATGCTTCTGGTAATAAATTCATAGATCTTCATGCCCCAGCAGACTGACAAGCACCTGGTTTTAAAGAGACTTTAAAACTCTTTTGGGTGCAGACAGTCAGAGCGAGACCCCCTTATGCTTGGAGACCCTAAACACCAGCTTCAAAGGAGGGAGGGAAACTGCAAAGATAGCTCGGAAAAGGTTGATTTCAGATCTTCAAAGCATAACTTTCCTGTGGAGTTAAAAAGAGTGTGTCCCATTTCCATGAATAAAGTGAAAAAGCGGAAACCTTTCCTAAGTGCACACCTGACCCAACGGGTGTTTCCTCCATCGGGCTTGAAAGCGAATCAATGCTCCTGGTTTCTTTTGTGTGGTGTAGCTGCGCTTCTCCACTGAAACGCCATTTCTCCTCTGCTCCAGCTGGTTGAATCCTTGTCCCTATTTCAAGCACAGCTCTTCTCTTCTTCAGTCTTCTCCTAGCGTCAGTAAAAAGCCCATCAGATGCATCTGCTGGATGTGGTCTTCTCACCAGCAAGAGGCTGATGGTCGGTGAGGGTCTCCAGGCTGGTCCTCCTGCCCTGCCCAGCACCTGCCGCTCCCTGCAGCCAGCCCAGACCCTCTCCGAGTACCAGGAGCAGCCCCGGGGCCGTGTGCAGAGCAGCTGGAAAGATCCCTCACCCCTTGTTGCGAGCGGCTCTGGGCTGGCAGAGATGTTGCCGTTCAGCAACTCCCACCCAGGCACCAGCTGGTGGGGTGGGGTGTCCACCCCACCCCCAGAGCTGCCAGTGGAGAACTTCCACACAGAAGGCACAGTCTTCCTTGCAGAGCCTCGAATCGAATCTAGACCTACAGATTTCCTACTGTGTGCAACTGTTGCAATTTTCCAGCAAACACTCTCACTTAAGGGCGGGTATTTAGCAGCAGCCAAGGGCCGGCTGTTACCTGCAGGCGTGCAGGCAGGGGACATGTCCCTCCCTGCCCCTTGCCTTTGGCGCAGCTTGCAGAACACCCCATGAATAGTGAAAACAGTGGCTGGCCAGCCCACCGCCTCCTTCAAAGCTCAAAAAATAAGGCACCTAATTGAGGAGCAGTGATGGCAGGATCCAGGGCAGGGAGCTCGGTACCTGGGCCTCCCCACTCCTCTCGCCCGCAGCCTCCGGCAAGCCCAGCTTCTGTGTCAATTACAGGAAAATCAATGAAGATACTGTTCAGGACTCCTTTTCACCATTCAGCACGGATGATATCCTTCACTTTCTAGCACTGATTCATTTACTTTCGGCCTCTCCAGGGGCTCCTGACATATTGCTATCTCTGAAGAATCTGAAGCAAGAACTGCCTTTGTTTCCACTGCAACTTGTTGGTGCGTGCGGGCTCCAGGGATGGTGCTGCTGGGGCTGGGGTTCGCCACGGGATCAGAAGGAGAGCGGCTGCGGCACATGGCACAGCTTTTAGACATTGTTTGTCGAAGCACTTTTCCGATGTCCTCTCAGATCTCATTTGCACAGCGACCCGACAGGATCAGGGAACAAAACGGGTGCAGACCCTGGGACTGGTGTGCTGTCAACCACCTTCCTCCAGCTGCACACTGTCCTGGCTGAGGCGTCCCCAGGGTAGCACTGCTGCTCCCACCAAAAATGTTGTGGGTGATATATCCTGAGGTACCAATTGAAGCTGGGCACACCATACATTGCGTGGACAACAGAAACCACATGAAGAGTCATGTAAAAAAAACCATCTCCTATATCAAAACAGTGTTACTTCCTGCATTCCCATCTTTTTCTCTTTCCCTGAAAGACACATGCAACCCACAGGACTGGGGTATAGACCTCCGGGTCATACTCCAGCCAAACTCCCACTGAAGGCTGAAGAACCCCACTGTGACGTAAAACCCAACCTTGCGAGCTCCTCGTGCTCTTTCTCTTCAAAGAGAGCTTCATGTATGGAGAGCTTGTAGGATATAGCCCAGAGCAAGGATGGTGTTACAAAGACAGTATTTATTATTTATAAGGCACTTCTATGAACTCGGGGCTCAGGGGCAGAGCTGTCTATGGGGGTGAGATTTATAAGAATAAAAACCAAAAATGCAGCTTGAAGAACCACTGAAAGTATTGCAGCATGCACAAGTCATGTTCGTAAGAGACATTGCTCAGATTACAGAAGTCTCGGAGTTCACAGAAAATTTGCTGCATGATTTATAGGGCAGTTTAATTATGGGTATGATTCTTTCAAGTGGTAGCTGCTCCCCAGCAGCCCAGGATCAGTACACCGCTCCGCACCAGGCTCGGGGGGGACACACTGAGGCACTGGGGCTCTGGGGGGGTCACTGTGGCTGCCAGGGCCACTCCCAGTCTTTTGCCCTTCCTGAGGTGATGGGAAGAACACCCCGGGGATTGTCTGAGGCACTCCGGGGGTGTTGGGGTGGGCGCGCTGGGGATGCCATGGTAGGGGTGCCCTGGGACTGTCGGGGGGGGCACCGAGGCTGTCAGATGGGCACGCCGGGGCTGTCGGCGGGGGCACCGGGGCTGCTGGGGTGGCACAAGGACTGGTCGGGGGGCACCGGGACTGCCGATGCGTGCGCCGGGGGTGGCACGTCGGAAGGGGAGCACGTCGGGGGGGGGGCACGGCGGCGCTGGGGGGGGTTGCCGGGGCCGGGACGACGGGGCGGCAGCTCCCGGCTGCCATTTCATCGCGCCGCCGCTCGGTCCCTCCATTTTCTGTGCGGCTGCCGGCGGTGTCGGCCCCGTTCCCCGGCGCCCCCTCCCTCCATGTAGCCCCGCAGCGGCCCCCCCCCGCCCACGCCCAGCCGCGGGGCCGCCTCCCGGCATGAGGAGCTGCAAGATGGTGCGGGTGGCGAGCGTGCTGGGGCTGGTGATGCTGAGCATCGCGCTGCTCATCCTCTCCCTCATCAGCTACGTCTCGCTCAAGAAGGACAACATCTTCGGCGCGCCCCGCGCCGCCGGCCCGGGGGGGGCCCCGCATGTACATGTTCCACGCGGGATTCAGGTGAGGGCACGGCTCGGCGAGGGGGGGCAGCCCTTCCCAGCCCTTCTTCCCGTCCCTTCCGACCCCCCCGAGATGCTTACGGGCAAGGCCCGAGCGCTCGGCGCGGCCCCACGCCCGCAGCCGGTTTGCGGGGAGCGGGAGGGCCCCCACCCACTTCGGGGACCGCGGTACCGGAGAGGGACCGGGGGAATCGTAGTGCCCCGGGGCTGCTGAACGGGGCGGGGGAGCAGCCCCACAACCACCCTGCTCGGCGCGGCACGGCCCGGTCTTCTCCGGTAAGGCCCCGCAGAGCCCGGATCGGGCCGGTGCAGCCCGGCACGATACGGCCCGGTACGGCTCCGTAGAGGCCAGTACAGCTCGGCGTGGCCCGGTGCGGGCCCGGCAGAGCCCGGCACGGCATGGCGCGGCACAGCCCGGCATGGCCCTGTGCAGCCCGGTGCAGCGCGGCACGGCCCAGTACAGCCTGTGACAGCCCGACACAGCCCGGTGCAGCTCGGTACAGCCCAGTACATCCCGGTATTGCCCGGTACAGCCCGGTACAGCCTGGTGCAGCCCGATAGAGCCCGGCACAGCCCAGTACATCCTGGCACAGCCCGGCACATCGCAGCATATCCCGGTATATCCCGGCCTATCCCGGCACAACCCGGCGGGTGCCGGCTTGGCGCGGCGGGCGCTGTCCGTGGTGCTGACGCCGTGCGGGGCCCCGGAGCGGGGCGGGGGTCGGGCTGCGCGGGGTGCAAGGGCTGCGGGGGATGCCCGTGTGTGCCCGCGAGGGTCTGTGCCCTCCTCCGCAGGTCCCAGTTCGCGCTGAAGTTCCTAGACCCCTCGTTCGTGCCCATTACGAACTCGCTGACGCAGGAGCTGCAGGAGAAGCCCTCCAAGTGGGCCTTCAACCGGACGGCCTTCGCCCACCAGCGGTGAGCCCTGCGCCCCCTCCTCCCCTGCCCACCCAACCCGGGGCTGCCCCCTTCCTTCCCCTCGGGATTTCAGAAAATGCGATCAGGGGCCGCTAAATACGCTGAGCTCTTGAGTAATTTGCCGGCAGCGAGAGACAAAGGCTGAATCAGAGCATTTCCCCAGATGGTTGGAGCTATCTTGGAAGAACTGATTATTTCAGAGCAGGACTGCAGCTCGCGTTATTTTACGTAGCAGAATGTGACCCAGTTTCCCTGGGATGCAAGTGAAATTGTCATCGCTTCAAGATAAGTGGCTGGGGGTTTAAAACTTAAAACGAATCGGACGGTAACAGCCATGAAACAGCCGTGTTGGTGGAGGCCAAACAGCTGAACTTCCCAGCTACCGGTGGTTCTGAGCAAGTGCAATGCTGCTGCTCTGCCCTCCAGGGGGGCAGAGCCAGGGGGCGTGGGTGGGGACCTTCAAGCACAGCCCCACCAGCAGCACTGTTCTTGTGCATCGCCTTCTGCCTCCCACCTGCAGGATGCGCCGGCTTTCCTGCTGCATGGCAGTGGCAACGGTTTCTGCGTTCCTTCAGCTTCCTCAGAGCTGCTCCCTGCTTAACAGGAAGTAAAATGTGCTGTGAGTTTTCTCACTGTGAAGTGAACATGGTGGTGTCTGGCCAGCCTTTTTTATTTATTGGCTTTACTGATATATTTTTATATATATATATATATATCTCAATAAATATATACTTTACACACTTCATACATATGTACATTCACTGTGATGTACATATTTAAAAATTATACAAAAGAAAATAAAAACATGTAGCCATTTAAGATAGGTACTACCATCTCTGACTGTAATTTTTTCCTGATAATATTGCCATGTATCCCACTGGAGAAGCAGGAGCCCAGAACCCTCAGCTCTGCTGCCAGGCAGCCCCTCGGTGCTGATAGACAGGGCTTGGGCTTCTCCTCTCCCCTCTGCTTGCTCTCTGGCACAGGAGAGTGAGCAATGCTCTTCTCATGCCTCCCTAAGGAGCCGTGGACCACAGAGAGGAGATGGCACTTTGCCTGCCCCATCCTTTCCCCAGGATCCCCCAGGCCGGTGTGACGGTGGCCACCCTGCGGTATCACTTCATTCCTGGCACCACCAGCTCATCCTTCCTCAGTCTCTCTTGGTGCCACCACTCTGATGGTTTTAGCTAATGCCTCGGGATCTGCCTTTGCACTGGTCCGTTAGCCATAACCCATAATTAGGGCACCCAGTGGGACTCCATTAATGCTTAGACATTGGAGGATGTGAGTTGGAAAACAGGTTGTTTGTTTTCAACAGACACGAGCAAATAAAGTGGTGTTGGCTTTCTGATTTTATGCCCTGCTAGGAAAATTCCTGAGCAGGGTTGGTTTTGTTTGGTTTCTAAATATCCTTAATAACCCTTGTAAAAATGCCGGCGTGCTTGCCCAAATAGGACATTAAGGAGTTATATTTACATAGATGGAGACAGCGACTGTCAATTGTTTTTGTGATTCAAAGCTTTGTGACAAGAACACAAGAAATATACGTAGTTAAAAATCAACTGTTAGCTGTCCACCACCACTGAGCACTACACGCCTCGGACTTTACCAGGGAAATTAATTTTTTTAATCCTGACACTTTTCCAAGAGACACAGGCACATCCTTAACTGGCATCAGTCAGGACTGACCAGCGAAGCTGAGTGGAGCTCTAGGTGAGGAGCCAGCTCCCTAATTTCTGTCTATTTGTATTAATTTAAAAGCCATTGCACCACATTGCTTAGGAAACTACTTCGCTACATTAAAAAAAAAAAAAAGAACAATGTAAGTCTAGCTGCAAAGAAAATCTCTCCACTGCAGAAAGAGGGCAAATATAACTTCATATTTTCTTTTCTTTTTCTGGTTTATTTTAGGCAAGAAATCCTTCAGCATGTTGACGTAATAAAAAATTTTTCTTTGACCAAGAGCAGTGTTCGGATTGGACAGCTGATGCATTACGACTATTCCAGCCATAAGTATGTTTTCTCTATCAGCAATAACTTCAGATCGCTGCTTCCTGACGTGTCACCCATCCTGAACAAGCATTACAATATCTGTGCAGTGGTTGGAAATAGTGGGATCCTCACCGGGAGCCAGTGTGGGCAAGAAATAGATAAATCTGATTTTGTTTTCCGTTGCAATTTTGCTCCAACGGAGGCTTTCCAAAAAGATGTTGGAAGGAAAACCAATCTCACGACCTTCAACCCCAGCATCCTGGAGAAGTATTACAACAATCTTCTGACCATTCAGGATCGCAACAACTTCTTTTTAAGTTTGAAGAAGCTTGATGGGGCCATCCTTTGGATCCCCGCTTTTTTCTTCCACACATCAGCAACGGTCACAAGAACACTGGTCGACTTCTTCGTTGAGCATAGAGGGCAGCTGAAAGTCCAGTTGGCTTGGCCGGGAAACATAATGCAGCACGTTAACAGGTGTGTGCTCTCGCCTTGCATTTCACGTGTCGAAATACGTACAAATACAACTCTCGGCTTTTCACCCAAGTGGGTGAGTTCGGGGCAGCAGAGGGAGAGGCTGCAGGAGCAAATCTCCCCTTGTGGAAGAGCTTCTCAGCTGTCAGACAAGGGTGCTGACAGACAGCTGAACGACGATAAACGATAAATCCGAGGAGGGTAACATTGCTGCGTCGTTAAGAAATACCTGTGTGAGCAGGAGCCAGTGAACTGTACTTTTTTAGATAACGCACTCCCTCTCCTGCTTAACAACCAGAAGCATTCAGAAGGGGGCCACAAGAGACTATGGGTCAGGTTGTTACAGACTGACCTGAAGAGCAGGCTTTGTCTCTTCCAGGCTACCAGCCCTCAGCTCTGATAGTGCAATTTTTCCTTGCACCCCAGACTAACACGCCTTTCTTTTTTTTCTGCAGATACTGGAAGAATAAGCACTTGTCGCCCAAGCGGCTGAGCACAGGTATTCTCATGTACACCCTGGCTTCTGCCATATGTGACGAGATCCACTTGTACGGCTTCTGGCCCTTCGGGTTTGACCCCAACACGAGGGAGGACCTCCCGTACCACTACTATGATAAGAAGGGAACAAAGTTCACAACCAAGTGGCAAGAGTCCCACCAGCTGCCTGCAGAGTTCCAGCTGCTCTACAGGATGCACGGTGAAGGACTGGCCAAACTCACCTTGTCCCATTGTGCCTAAGAACCTAAGTCTTGAAGTGCCAAATGATTGTCTAAAAAGTGCCCAAAACTGATTTAAACATTCTTCAGATCTAATTCTAAAAAAAACCCACAAAAAAAACCCCACCGCCCTGAAATATTTTCCATAATGTAAAGATGCTTTTTAGTCATGCTTGTCACTGCTCATCAAAGGGTTTAAGCATATTTAGCAGCACAGAAACATTTATCAGATTCTGTGAATGCTATTCATGCAGCAGCAAAGTTGAAGTATTTGGCATTTATAGATACGCCACTGAGTATGTTTTCAGATATTTTCATATTTTAGCATTCTGGTAAATGCCCTAAATTTCTTGATTTTATTATTCCTTTCTGATTAGAACTAGAAATGGGAATTTTAAAGGGTTTTGCTTCTTTTGTATATGTTGCTCTCAGTATCTCAGCATACATGTACTGCCGTGGCCGACCGGGAAAGCCATGCTGAGTTCCAGTCCATCATCACCTGCAAGTTCTTCATTGTGGAACCTGATTTCCACTGCTTGCATATTTTCATATTTACTGAATTTTATGTATTTTTTTTTAAAGAATAATGTGAAGAAGGTCACAATATGGCTCGTACCTTAGCTAGGTGTTTATATTGCTCTCTGAATAATTCAGGATTTTAATTCAATTAAAGCGGAGACGGAGGTGTCAGCCTGCCCTGCGCCCAGCCCCTGGCTCCGCTGGATCCCCAGGCTGGGCAGCAATGGGAGCTTCAAAAATGTTTTCTAAGGGGAAGCGAGCACAGCAGGAGTGCAGGGGAGGGGAATTACAGTTACCAGATTTCCCCATTTCCATCTCTAAATCCGCAGCCAGACAACTAAATCAGTGGCCCCATTTTCTGGTCCCCAACAGCCATCCCAGGCAGCCAAAGGAGGACATGGCTTCCTCGGTGCCACTGAAGATGGGGCTGTTTGTGGAGAGGACAAACCGTAGGGTCATTGATGGTTCGAAAATGTTGGCCATTATGTCTCAGGATAAAGGAGCCTGTAAAATAACTGGGTTTCTTACAACCACAAGGATGCTTACAAGTATTTTAACATTTTTCTACTATTCTCTTACGACGCTGAGAACCAGCTACACACTGAAACAAGATGCAAAACCCAACTCAAAACCATACTTTGAAGTGGCACTTTTTAATTTTTCTCAGCCTCTTTATCTGTAAGATGTAGGAGGTGAGGAAGGAGATCTCGAGTCCAACCTGAGGGGCCCAGAGCGTCTCCTGATGCCGCCGCGACACCGTAGCTCTGCCAGCCCTCGAAGCCAGGCCCTGCTCTCCCCTGGGCGGGGAAGGAGCTGGCAGTTTCCTTCCCCATTTTAATTATCCCACATCCTAAGGCTTTTGCTTTTCCAAAGGCGGTTTAGTGCTGGGGTGTGCTGTGGCGGATCTCGAGGCTCCCCAGTGCCACAGCGCGTCCCTCCGTGGCGCTGAGCCGGGCACAGCATCCCCGAGGCTCCGTCTCTCTGTGCTGCCGTGTTGGTCCTAGCTCATCACCGTTCCTACGGCAGAGTACAACCTCTCGCAACTGTCCTTAGGAAGACGTAGTCGTGCAGTGATGGTGGTGTCTTATGCCATATGGTGCCATGTGCGTTGTTCTTGATATTATCACGTATTTTTTTGTGTCATGGTCATGTGCAGCAGCCTGGGCTGCAGAGTGGAATTGGGCTGTGCTGGGCACAGACCTCTATGGAGGATAGGGGGAAAGACTGGTCTCCCTGAGCCCCCCGGCTCAGCCAGGGTTGCAAGATCACACCCTCCGGACGGCTGGGTGGCGTGTCAGAATGGGCAGCTGGGAGCCGTGGGGCCAGGGGCTGCGGGCAGCACCAACCCTGACCCAGTCCTGCAGGACCCTTCTCTAGGAGCATGCAAGTTAGTTTTGCCCAAAAAAAGAGAATTTGCAGTGGGAAGGGAGAGTTCTGCACTGGTTGTTAATAAAGCACAGCAATTAGGCATCTCGGGCGGCGGTTCCGGTTGAGTTGTGCGGCAGTGGCGTAGCATTGCGGTCACGGAGGGCAGCAAAGGGTCACGCTGAGCCCCAAGTGATGCCTGCTGTCTTGTGGCTAATGCCGGGTGTTTTAGTCGAGAGGCATTTTACTAATTTCTTGTAGGGAGCGAATGTTTTTTAATCAGCAAATTAACTAAATGTGAACTATTATGGTTACATTGGCCTGGCCGTGGAGGCTGGTGCACTCTGCACAGTTTGGGCTGCAGGCACCCTGCGGAAGGTGGCACCGACGGGGTCTGCTCGGCTACTGCGTGGCTTTTACACGATGTAACTACTTTAAATTAGATGTAGTCACAAGTAAACACTCATTAGCTTAAACGTATTTCCATCCCCGCACCTCACGCCTCTCCCTTTTTGCAGCGGGGATGCACAGCCTGGGGCGAGATGGTTCATTGCACATCTTCCCTGCAGCTCCATGCACCAAGCCCCCTGATGGCAGCAGGGCCAGGGTGGGCACCAGCACCGACTGCTGGCACGGCCAGTATGGAAACAGGAACCTACGCTGGAATGGCATGGTGAAACTGGGATAGGAAGGTTTCCAGAGTCGGGGCAGCAGCAGGTGCGCTGCGAGATGCTGGGTGACCCAACCTGGTCCCCAGCATCCCTCGTCTGCTCCCAGTGCTGCTCTGGAGCACCCAGGAGAGAAGATAGAATGTATAAAGTTGAAACCAAAACCCTAGATTGCCCCAGGGTAGGATTTTTAATTTTTCATATGTTTTTTTTTTAAATTTGATTTCTCTTCCTCATCGCAATAAACCTGGAAAAATTGCCCACGGTCAGAATTTCTGTCCTCCCCAAGACTTGCCCATCCCAGCCTGTTCAGGGGGGTCAACAACTCCCACCCACCCCCAGCCTGGAGAGCACCAGGGATACAGCACCGCATGTGCCCCCACATGTGGAGGGGATGGTGACAGAAAGGGCTTGTAACACACACTACCTTCATTTGATCTTGCTTAATTTAGGCAGGCGGCATCTCTCTCGGGTTAATCTCGCTTGCAGCGAGGTCCCGTGATGAGGGGAGGCAGCAGAGCTCGCTGAGGGGTTTGGGGGGCAGCCCCCTCCCACCCCCAGAGAGGGACGGGATCCCGGCAGCACAGCTGGGACTTTCCAGAGGAAAGAGGCACTGAGTGCAGAGAAGGAAGCATGAAAATGACTGCAAATATTCGGAAATGGGAATACAGAAAAATTATTGACAGAGCGCCATATTATATCATTGATTTTTAAGCAAAACTCCCCATCGATTTTTGAGAACCGCATTGAACATTTCAGAATCATTGATTTTAATGGGGAGTTCTGCCCCGAAATCAATGGCGCAATACAGCCCAAAGTAAATTGCTTCTTAGTATCAATATTTTTTGTCTAAGCTGTTGCAACGTGGAAAAAAAAAGGGGTCTTAAAACGTGCAGCTTTTGGGTTTGCCTGTTTTCTTGGACACTCTTTGAATTCTGCTTTTGTAGAAAGAGCGGAGGGGAAGGGCAGCTTGTGTGGGTTGCTGGGACCAGCCACATCCCAGCGTGGGCTCTGCTCCCCCGGGCAGGGAAGGACCCTCCTGATGCTCACCTTGGCCAGGCTCTCCCTTCCCTCCTGCTTGGCCCAGAAACCTTCTGTCTACCTAAAGGAATCCCTGATGGTTCAGGGAAAACACTGACTCTCCTTACTGAATGTCTAGACAAGCAAATATATCTCATGAAAGCACGCGTAATGCGACGCAATCGATATCTGCAAGTACAAAGCGTTGGAGTTCACCATGAGGGGAGGACCTGCGCCCGCAGCGGGGACCGTCCGTGGGAGCTGGGGGCTGCGGGTTGTACATAAGAGTGGGAATGTCTGTGTTACCTTCTCTCCTTTTATACATACTGGGTTTGTATTTTTGTTGCTTGCATCTTTTCAGTGGATGGTAGCAAGCTACACAACCACGAAGCCATTCTGGCTACAGGTTTTAATTGTGCAGTATACCAAAAAAAGGCAAGTGTTTGTGAAATACAACTTAACTATGAATGGAGGCTGCAAAACCAGATTGTTCCGGGAAAAAAAAAGAAAGCAGGTTTTCTGTAAATGAATGTGTCTTTATTCTAACGGCTATACAGTTCAATGCCTGGTGGAGTTGTTTTCAATAAAAAAAAGATAAATACAAAAAAAAAGAAAAATGCCATAATTGTAATAAAGGATTCATTCTTTAACGGCCATACTAAAAGCACTATTTATTTTTAAATGGCTAATGTTCATAGAGGGCCAGGGCACAGTCTCAGGTGAACGGTGGGGCTGCACATGGTGTGAAATGCAGTGCAAGGCTGGCTCCCACAGAGACCCCCACAGTGGGCAGGGGGCCTGGGGCCATTCCACACCCAATGTGGTCCTGGCCTCGGCGGCTCTGCGTGGGCACGCGGGTGAGCGAGGCCCTGGCTCCTCTCGTGACGGCATCGCCGCATCCTCGTCGTGAGCATCGTTTGTGGAGGACGACGCGACGACTCATTCGGGATCTCTCAGCAATGTGGTTCTTTGGTGTGAATGTGCCTGCAGCATTGACTCGTGTGCCAAAAACACAGTATTGAATGCGTTGTTTTTAAATAAAATGTTTTATTGTGCATTTGGAGTCTGTTAAACTCATCTGTGTCTGCTTCTTTCTTTTTCTCATTTCCTGAACCACTTATTGTCAATAATAGTGACAGGGCTGTGCTGGGCGCCGGTTGGGTGGGTGCTTGCCGTGCAGGGACCGACAGGACCCTCCGGGACCAGCCCTGCCGGCTCCCTCCTCGCCAGCGTCACCCTTCCCCAACAATTACCACAAACCAAACAAGCTGGGGCCCTCCGGCTCCCAAGATAAATATTGAGAACTGGATCCAGCTTTAATCTTTAACCACAGCCCTTGCCAGCCAAGTGTGCCATCAGCCACGCCGGGATGGCCCCGCTGCCCCTCTCGCAGCCGGGGTGCACCCAGCCGGGCCGTCCATGAGAGGTGCGTACTGCTCCAGCTGAGATTTATCGCCCCGTAACCCAGTTTCTGGTGAAGCGATGGGAGAGGAAAACTCCATCCCTTCATCTTCCCACTGGTAAACCCAAGGAAGCTCCCCAAAGCTTCTGCCCCTCAGTGCCGGAGCCAGAGGGTGCTGGCAGTGGATGCAAGCAGCCTGGTCGGGGGCTTGCTTCCCCCAGGTAGCCCCTGAGTCATTCTTCAATTTGCACTCATAAAGCTGGATTCAGCTTTCTCACGCCTCTTTTATCGTCTAAACTGCCCCCTGAAAAGCTCTGCGAGAAAATTGTCATATTGTCCAACTCGCCTTTTACTTTTAAATAACAGAAATCCTGCCTGGAAGGACAGGAAATCACAAGGGAGGTTGGTGCAGCTCCTCATGAGCGGATGCCCCTGGGGCCAGCACAGGTTCAAGCCCCCAGGCCATGTTCCCAGGGGGCTGGGAGTTGGCCCCTCTGCAGAGAAAAAAGCGACTTGCGATAGCGATTTCAAAATACCAAATGAAAACACTTGCAATATTTATTCAGAAGCAGGTGAAAATTCTGCGTGCCGTCGCTGGCCAGCCCATGCTAGCTGTTCTAAGGGAAAGCTCACCCGTGCCCATGAGCAGGGACGCAGGGCTGTGAGTGATGAGTGAATCCCCGGGCTCATCCTTCCACAGGAGGGTTTTGGGGCAGCTCCACAGCGCTGGAGGGCCAGGCCCTTCCTTTTTCTTCAGAGCGAACTGCAGAGTCACACCTCTGGGGAACAAAAGAGGAGAGGAATTAAAATTCGAATACCCAGTGGGGGCACTGCCAAAAAAAGGAGGCTGAGGAAGAAAGCTTGGAGTGAAACCTCCCTGCCATGTGCTGACATTTACATGTTTGTGGGGTTGATTGCCAGGAAGATTTTGACACAGGTTTGGCAAGATGTCAGAATTGGACACTGTTGCGTGTGGTAGAACGCCATCATCGGGCACAGGTTTAAAAAGAAAAGGTCAAATTCAGGTCTCACCTCCTGAGTTTTGAAAATACTGTTTTTTTTAAAAAAAAGAAAGGCAATTAAAAATATAATCAATTTGACGTACGGCAGCACAGGTACCCACTGCTGGCACGTCGCACTCCCACACCCCGCCTGAGCGGGGACCTGTGCCCTGTGCCCACGGCACAGACCTCCCCAGAGCCGGGTACGCCCCTGGCCAGCAAAAAGAGGGGCTGGGTGCCCACCGGCCGAGAGAGCTGAACGCAGCTGGCTCCTCTGAAAGGAGAGGAGATCAATACACAATCAAGTAAAACAGTGCACTTCATTTTTTGTGCAACAAAAAGTTGTATTTCATTTAAGTTATGAAGCGCAGTAGAAGATCTTCACAAAACTATGGAGCTAAAATTTGAAGTATGATTAATCTTAATTTTTAGGTAATGGTTCCTAGCCTGTAAGAGAGGACAGGCAGTTGCCTGGAACGGCAGGAGGGGACGAAGTTGAGTATCTAAAACAGCGTGTCCACTGCCAGCTTACACCTGTGTGGCAGTGTCTGAGCAGGGGTTGGAGTGTCTGGTCTCAAGAGGCACCCTCCAACCTCAGCTGTTCTGGGAAGGGGAAGGAGAAGAGAAAGGGGAACAGAGGAAAAGGAGGAAAAGGAGGAGAGGGTTGCCAGCAGGTCTGTGGCACCTGGCTCCCATGGGGCTCTGCCCACCCACTCCCCTCCCCACCACAGCACCCCTGCCTCTGGAGAGCTGCACTTGCCTCTCTTTCCCAAACCAACTGCAACTTTCACCTTCCTTGAGGAAGGACAAAAAGATTTCACGCATAACTTGGCCTGAACAAAGGCACCTCACGCCAGGGCTTTCTTTTTCTTCTTCCTTCCTTTCTTCTTCTCCACCACAAGCTGACAACAGCAGGGGTAGCTGGGTTGGTGGGAGTTTCATTTTACACCCACTTTGTGAGTGCTGAAAACCAGCTTGGAAAATACTGTGAGCTTCAGAGATGTGGGGTGATGGCACTGTGGAGAGAAACTGAGCATCAGTCTTTGGGATCCATCACGGAGATCTGCAGGGAACCTGGCTGTTCCCATACATCACCTGTTTGTAAGGGTGCCCTGGAGATGGCCTGGTAAGACATCGTGTCTCACCTCAGAAGAATACAAAATACAGCCATTTTTGGGCTGCACTCCACCGTTTCACTCACAAGCTGCATTTCTTTATGGCTTCATGGTACGTTTGCATGTCCCAAAGCAGAGGGGTGCCTAGCACCCATCCCTGCCCAACCCGGGACACGCTGCCCACCCACCCTGCCCATGGCTCCCCACAGCCACCGCCACACCTCTCCCCCTTGGCCCTTTTCAGAATTTTTCTGCCTGATGCCCACACCCAGGCCAAACTCTTGCTATCGAAATGGTGACATTTCTCCCTGTTTGCTTCCTCTTCGTTAGGGGAAAGACACGGTGGGGATGAGACCTTTTCAAACGCAGAGATGGTTATCAGGGCCCGAGATAAGATGACATAAAACGTTACTGATTAAAGTGGAGGCAGCAGGGAGGGGCAGAGGAGGGGATCAGGAGCAGCTGCATGGCCTGGCACAGCACAGCACGGCTGAGCAGCCACTCGGTGTGGCACAGCATGGCACCGCCTGCCCAACCCAAGGTTGTCACACATGGCATGGCGTGGCATGGTGTGGCACAGCGCGGTATGGTGTGGTACATCCCATGGAGTGGTACATCCCATGGGGTGCCCCCGTGCAGTGGTGTGCTGGGCAACATCGGAGCTGCGAGTGGGGTGCAGCTCAGACGGTAATGGGGGGTCTCGGCTCTGGCTTGATAACCCCGTGGTCACACACCCGACGGTTTGGGCAAGGGCGAAGGTGGAGTGCTCCAAACCCACTCGCTTCGCCTCTCTCGGAGCAGAGCCGTGCTGCTGCGACCCCTTCCAGCTCGGCCGGCCCAGGGAACCGGCTCTGCTCTGGGGAGACCAGAGACATCTGGGGAGTGCGGTCGTGAGAGGGTCGCGCACTGATGTGAGAGCAGGCGGACGCGGGGGAACGGGTTCCTTTCGTGGCCGTAACCGCTGCACGTTCACACCGAGCCCTACTTTCTACCGTATTTCTCTAAAAACGCACACCGGCACCGCGTCGAACGTCGAGGCAGCGCCCCGGGCGGCAGGAGAAGCGGCCGCCGGTGTGGCGGGAGGGATCCCCGGGCCGCCCGCACCGCTCGCCCGCCGCCAGCGGGGCCGAGCCGCCGGCCTCCTCCCCAGCCGTCCCGACGGGCCCCCTGCCCGCCGCCCGGCAGCCGAGCGGCAGAAATGGGCCACGGCTCCGCGGTCCCCAGCGCCGCCTCCTCACAAAGGCGACATCTGCGCGGCCGGTACCGCCTCCCTGTGCGGCGAGCGGGCAGTCCCGCAAACGGCACCGGCGAGATCGCCGCCCGCCGGGACCCGGTGCGGCCCCGGCCGGGGGAGCCGCTTACCGAGCCGGCACTTAGGGCACGTCTGGGAGGGGGGCACGGGGTGGGCTAATGCACCGGGGGGGCCGCGGGGACCCGCGGGGCTCAGGCCGAGCCGTCCCCGCGGAGGTGCCGAGCCTCCGCCAGCGCCCCGCATCCCTGCGGCCGCCCCGGCGGCGACTAACCCCCCCCCCAGCCCGTTACAAAGGGCCGCGGCATCTTTAAGGGCCAGTGGTCCCCGCCCCGCCCCGCCGCCGCCATTGGCGCAGCCCCGGCGCCGCGGGCGCGGCCGGGCGGAGCGCGCCCCGCACAGCTCCCGCCGCCCGCAGACGGCGGCGGCGGCGGCGAGGCGAGGACATGGCGCGGGGCCGGCCCGGCGGGCCCGGCTGAGCCGCCGCTGCCCGCTCGCCCGCGGGGCCGGCGGGGCGGGGGCGCCGTCGGGCCGCGGCCGCCCCCCCCCATGAGCGGATGAGCAGCGGCCGCGGCGGCCGTCGATGCCTCGCCGGGGAGCCGGGTGCCTGCGCCATGAACCCCGAGATGGCGATGGAGCCGCTGGGCAGCCTGCACGGGGCGGCGGGCCATGAGCCGGAGCTGATGGGCAGCCCCAGCCCCCACCATGGCGGCCGCAGCGCCGGGCCGCTCCGGGTGCCTCCCCCGCCGCCGCCGCCGCCGCACCAGGAGCTGGCCCCCGCCGCCGCCGGCCGGCCGGCCATGGTGTCCAGCATGGCCTCGCTGCTGGACGGCGCCGCCGAGTACCGGCCCGAGCTCTCCATCCCGCTGCACCACGCCATGAGCATGCCCTGCGAGTCCTCGCCGCCCGGCATGGGCATGAGCAGCACCTACACCACCCTGACGCCGCTCCAGCCCCTGCCGCCCATCTCCACCGTCTCCGACAAGTTCCACCACCCGCACGCCCACCCGCACGCCCACCACCACCACCACCAGCGCCTCTCGGGCAACGTCAGCGGCAGCTTCGCCCTCATGCGGGACGAGCGCGGGCTGCCGGCCGTCAACAACATCTACGGGCCCTACAAGGAGATGCCCGGCATGGGGCAGAGCCTCTCGCCGCTGGGCAACGGGCTGGGCCCCCTCCACAACGCCCAGCAGGGCCTCCACGGCTACGGGCCGCCGGGCCACGACAAGATGCTCGGCCCCAACTTCGAGGCGCACGCGGCCATGCTGGCGCGGGGGGGAGCAGCACCTCTCCCGCGGGCTGGGGACGCCCCCGGCCATGATGCCCCACCTGAACGGCATGCACCACCCCGCCGCCCACCTGGGGCCGCCCCCGCCGCCGCCGCCGCCGCCGCACGGCCCCGCGCTGCCCGCCGGCCGGGAGCGGCCGCCCTCCTCCTCCTCGGGCTCGCAGGTGAGCGGCTCGGGGCAGCTGGAGGAGATCAACACCAAGGAGGTGGCACAAAGGATCACGGCGGAGCTGAAGCGCTACAGCATCCCGCAGGCCATCTTCGCCCAGCGGGTGCTGTGCCGCTCTCAGGGGACCCTCTCGGACTTGCTGCGCAACCCCAAGCCTTGGAGTAAGCTCAAGTCCGGCCGGGAGACCTTCCGCAGGATGTGGAAGTGGCTGCAGGAGCCCGAGTTCCAGAGGATGTCGGCCCTGCGGCTGGCAGGTACGTGCGGGGGGCCGGCGGCCAGCGCGCCGCGACCCTCCGGCAGCCCAGCGCCGCCGCCGCCGCCGCCGCAGGGCTCCTCCCGCCGCCGCCGGCCCCGGGCCCCGCTCGGCAGCCCGCCCTCCGCTCGGTGGCCGGCCTGGCCCCCGCCGCCCGCAGCTCACGGCGCCGGCGGGGCTCGGCGCTCTCTCCGCGGCCGCTGCCGAGCGGCGGGACCGGCGCGGAGCCGCCCGCGGCCGCCGCTCTCCGGCGCCCGGGTGCTGAAGGGCGCCCGCGCCGCGCTCCTGACCGAGCATCCCTCCCGGCCGGCGGCGGGCCGGGCGCCGGGGGGGGGGCGCCGAGACCCGTGTCCGCGGGGCGGGCGGTGCGGAGCGGAGCGGGCGGGGGTCGGGGGTCGGGGGGTCCGGCGGCCCCGCGCAGCCCCGCGGCCCGGCCGCATTGTCCCGCGGAGGGGGCGCGGGCCCCCCCCTGGCGGGGGCGCGGGGCGCCGCAGCCCCCATTGTTCTGCGGGGGCCGGCCGGGGAGGGGGAGCAGCGACCCCCGGCAGCGCCCGACCCGCACCCCGGCGGAACGGGTAGACCCGGGGAAGGTTTTTTCCCCCCCGCGGTGGGGCCGTGGCGGCGGCGGGCGCGCGTCCCGCAGCGCTGCGGGTGCCCGCGGGGGGAGCGGCGGCGGCGGGCGGGCGTTCGGTGCCGCTCGCTTCTCCGTCCCGTCCCCCACGGTAACGGGGAGGGCTTCGGGCTGTCACCCTCCTTGTCTTGCTCCTCCGTGGAAGGGTCTCCTCTGGTGGATGCGGGTACGTGGGGAGCGGGCGGGCTGCCGCACGGACGGACACGCGTGGGCGGCCCGCGGGGGCTGTGCGTGGCTGCGGCTCGGCTCTGCCCGGGCAGCGGTACGTCCGCGATCGCGGTCTGGAGCCCTGGAGGGAGTGTTTGTACCCACAAGTCCGCCGGGCTTTTATGTCGGTTGATTCCAGCAGGGACAGACGGACCCTGCGGGGCTGGGGCAGAGGCAGAGGGGGCTCTCTCGAGGGCTGCCTCTCGCCCCGCAGCCCACGCGGAGGGGTGGCCGAGGGGAGAGGGGGGGGGTCTCTGCCTGAACTGGACCGTCCCGGCGGCTCTTCCCTGCTCCCTGAGTAGGTACCGTATCGTTCTTGGTGCCGCGGGAGTTCCCTGCATCACGGAGCCTGCAAAGTAACAAGGACGAAGCTCTGCATGGTTTGGGGGGGGGGGGGGGGGTCAGGAGGCCCCGATGGCCTCTTGCCCCTCCTTTGTCTCCGGCGGAGAGGGGGGCTGTGAGGTTTGGAGAGAGGTGAACGAACCCTGGCCCTCCCTGCCCGACCCATAACCGGAGATGCTATGGCTTAAAGAGTGACCAGCCTGGAGTCACCAAAATCCTCTCAGAGAATGGTGAAGGAGACTTTGCGGGGCTGCCGCAGTCGTACTGCGGGGCTTGCATGGCTCTGCAGCCCCTTTCAGAGCCCAGCTTGGCCGGGATGGGAGAAGAAGGGCTCAAGGCAGGAATGCTGATCTCTTTCTGGTCTTTAATGGTGACTACAAACTCCTCCCGTCCTGTCCAACACCCCCCAGGTACCGAGTTCTTCTGTAATTTCAACCAAAGGAAGCTCCCCAGGTTTGTCTGCAACAGGAGCATCAGAGGAACAGAAAGGGATTGGGGTGTTTTGCGGGAGTGCACGATGATGTCGCCTTCTCCAACGGACACGTATCTAGAGGGAAATCGATGCAGACAATGTTTAGAAGATTAAAAGAGCATTAATGCTGGCAACAGGAGTATAAACGCGTGGACCCAGTTTTCATTGATCTGGAACCTGAGCCGTCTCATTTCCAGTAATGCTGGTGGTGTTTTTCCTTCCCAGCACCGGTCCCAGGCGGGAGGTTCCCCACGGAGCCCCCACATATAGGACAGAATATCAGAAATTGTGTCTAGCCACGCTGTCGTTCAGCAGATGATTTTCTGCCATACACACACAGTTATGCATATATAATTTTGGATCCAGGAGTAAAGTTTGGAGAGAGCTCAGTGGCCCAGGTGGGCGTAGGTTGACCATGGAGTGGGAGCCAGAGCGGGAATGACCTTTGCAAATTACCCTTCCCTTCGGGAAATCGATTATTTTTTTTATTATTGTTACCACGTGTGAATACGCAACCTCATTGCCTCTTTGCTTCCTTCTTCCCCTTTACTTGCCTGCTTAAATCCCTCTGAGCACGAGGAAAAGTGCCAGCCGTTTGCCCTGTGCCCCTGGAAGTTTTTCCGAAACAGGACAAAAATCTGCTGTCCTTGGAGGGAAATCCCCCCTCTCCCCATGGGAGCTGTAGCAGTGGGATGTGCTTATTATTTCTCCTTATTATAGAAGACATGTCATGATTTCCCTTTTCCACTTTTCCTCTTCCTTTTCCCTTCCTTTTCTTTTTTTTTTCCTCTTCCTTTTTTCTATTCATAGAATCATTTCTTTTTATATTCCTTCTTCTATTAATTTTCTTTTTTTATTCCTTCTATTAATTTTCCTTTCCCTTTTTCTCCTATGCCTTTTTCTATGCCTTCTTCTGCTGATTTCCCTTTTCCTTCTTTATTTCTCTGCTGCCTGTTCCCGGTTTCCCGGGGGGGTGGCGAATCCCCAGCCGCTGGCCCAGCTTGTTTGCCAGCACCGCGGACAGCGGCGGGAAGGGACAGACGGACGAGTGTCCGTCCCTCCTCTGCCTCGCCGTGGTACCCAGAGTACTGCTCTCGCCGGGGTTTGAGGCTGTTTTGTCGCCCGTAACCGCAGCTAAAAAATTCAAAAATTGGGACGTGGTAGCATCAGTGTGGATTGCGTTACCGGCACGTATAAAAGTATTCCTTAGCGTTGCGCTAAATATACAGGTGCGTAAAGATGCTCTGAAAGGTGCTTAGCGGCTTGAAATATTAGTGCAACTCCTCAGCTGTGGATTGGTGGTTATGGCTGAACAGTCCACGCAGTAAATTGTGGTGCTGAGTGGTAAATTATATTTCTCGCCTACCAACTTTCTGAAAGAGTACCCTGCCCTATCTTTTTTTTGTTCCATGTTGTTTCTGAAGACATTTCTGCCCTGCAGAGATTTGAATGTCCTTTTTGTCAAGCACCAGTTTCTCTCTGTTTCCTGATTAGCTGATAAAGATAAATCTGACTACATTTGTCATTAAATGCACTTCTATATTTTTATTTACTTTTCAGAAGAAACAATTAGTCACTAAACATTTGTTACTCATTCGGAGCTTTTCTGATTTGTTCTTTACCATTTCCTTATTAGATTTTTTTCCCAGCATCTCATTTTTTTTCCTAGTATCCCTTGGCTGTCACTTTTTGAACTGCAATATCCCAAACTCAGATATTCCTCCGCGTCTGAAAACTGCTGTAATTTATTTGTGGCAAGGAGCACATAAAGGAGAGATCATTTTTGCCAGAAGGATTATTTTCCAGTAACTGACGTGGTTTCTCCCCTCGCTTTTACTTTATAGGGGTGTTCAGACTAAAGCTTTGTGTTTTTTTTGTGTGGTGGCCACAGGTGCTCTTCCATAGCACTCCTCCCATGTATTTTTCACAAAACCTTGTTCTAGACGTTCCTGCCGTCCACCAGTTGCGAGTGGCTTTTCCATCCCTTCCAATTAGACATCCCTCAGAGATGACAAGTTTCTTGCCAGTAACCCAACACGTTTATTCTGAGTCTCCAAGTAGCGGAGTCCTCGCATCAGAGCAGCTCCCCCGTGGCTGCCTTCAGAGTGGAAGCAGGGCTCTGCAGGTGTACGAAGAATTAATCTAACGGGGGAAGCAGGGCTGAAAAGGACTTGAGGCATCACTTGTCCCGACAGTCTGCCCCGTTCTTCAAGAATCTCCAGTGATGGGGATTTCTCAGGCTACCTAGCCAATCTCTTCCAGGGCTTACAGGTACAAAAAACCCTTAATGACTAGCCTTAATCTTCCTTTTTGTCTTTTAAATCCTTCGCTTCTCATCTTATCCCCGCTAGACACGGCAAAAAAAAAAAATGACTCTCTTTCTTCTGATAGCAATCTGTTTGTATTTAAGGCTCCTGTCTTGTCTCCTGTCTTCTCCAGAAAAAGCCCCATCGTACTTTGGAGATGAATATGCAGAGAAAGCGTTATGTCCAACAGGACAGATAATATATCTCTTTTTCTAAGGTAAAAGATTTTGTATCCAGCTCTATCAGTCTTGCAGACTTTTGCATAAAAGGCTCTCTGATTTATAGGGGATTTTTGTATGCAGAAATCATGCAAAATAGACTCATCTCAAATGGGTTCGGTGATAAGATCAACCAGACAACCCACTGATGGCAGGTAGAAATGCAATCAGAAAAGAAATTGGAGTGGTTTGGGGCTGTTTGGGTTTTTTTGAGCTATAAAATCAAACTACTCCATTGTGAAAAAAGGGGACTCAAACCACTGGTGAATGCTGCACAAAGGAATTATTAGACAAGTGATAGCGGCTGGCAGTTGCCCAAAACGCAAATTGTCTCTGAGACCAAAATATCTCTAAGTAAGCAGGGAACATATTTATGAGGAGTGGTGATTTTCCAGCAGATCTCTTCTTGTCATAATGGGCATTTAAGAACGGGGGCCTGCGCTGAGGCATTAAGCTTTGGCAGGCAGAACACTGCTGAAGAAGATAAAGGAAGAGAGCGAGGAAGTCTTCCTCGGAGAGCTTCCCCCCACACACCTGCTTCTGTTTTCCTCCTCCTCTGTGCTGACTGTGCCCTCTCGTTCCTGTATCAGGTGAGGATGCCGCTGCCTTCCTCGGCAGCCAGGGTCCCAAGCACAAGCATCTTTCCTCCAGCCCTTGCTGGTGAGAACCAGCGGCGCCACGTCGGCCCCGATCACCGCCTCCCGACGCCAAGGTGCACGCTCCCAAAGCATTTCCCCCATCCTTCTCTGGCATCTTTAGTGCCACGTTTCTCCCCCGTCACGCCCGGATCCTGGGAAGAAGGAAGTGGGAACCTGGCCCCATGGCGAAGAACGTCGCTCCTCCCAGGCCTGCTCTCGCTTTCTGTGTTCAGCAGCTGTCGTCCCATGAAGCTCAAGCAAAGCCAGGAGGGCAGCACAGGTCTGGCTTTCCCAGACAAGTCAGCAGAGCTTTGCTCCTGTCCTCTCCTGCTCTTCAGAATCTCACCCTAGTAATACCGGCCATTGAAAGGAAATAGTCGTTTCCTGCTCTCTCCCGTTGGCCAGATTTTTGGAAAACTGATTTGTTTCAAGAATTTCTGAAAGCTGGTTCTGGAGGCACACAGCAAGAGCTCAGTAGATCCGTGCTTTCCCCTGCAGCAGGGCCCACGGGCCTCAGCTCAGGGGACAGGAGGGTGACAGAGCGACGTCGCTGTGGGAAAGCTGCTAGAGTGAACCAGCAGAAAATAAGAAGGCGAGATATTTCAAATTCTAATCCACTCCAAGATTTCAGACTCCTGTTCAGTGCTTGCTCTTCTACCTCAACTTTAAATTCCTGGTCCTCTCCCAGAAAAGCTGCCTGAAGTGCTTCCCTTTCTCCGCGGGGAGAAGGCCACAGCTGTGCCTGGTGCTCGAGGGGATGTGCTGGCGCATCACTTGCCGATGCTGCTGCCACGGGCAGAGCGCTCGCCATGGGGAAGGTCTGGTTTTAGCTTGGACGAGGGGAATATAAATCCTCGTTGCAGAAAAAGCGTTATAATTCAGCTGGAAACTATTCTGGGATTCGAAAGGGAGAATCTCCAGAACAAGAGGAAACATAAATCTCCCCGGGCGTTAGAAGCGAAGGACTTGCAGAGCGCGGTTTGAAGGATCTGGCGTTTGCCTGCAGCGGGGTTGGGTGCCCGAGCAGCCTCGCTGGTGGTGCTGGGGAGGGGTACGTCAGCAGAACAGAAATCTGGCAGAAATCGGGTCTGTTCCTTCTACGGCACACAGAGAACTCGCTGGCGAAGAGGGTGGGTGCCAAGCCTCAGGGAATGGTCCCTACCTCAGCCGTGGAGGAGAAGCTGGGGCCGCCTTGCAGAGACAGCTTCGGTGCATGCGGAGAGGTTGAGCCCTGCCAGGAAACCCTGCTGCGTGCTCAGCGAGCCTCCTCTCGCCCTGGAGTGCAATAAATTGGCCCTATCCCATCTATTATTTATTGTTCTGTATTAATGATGGAAGTGTATTACGATCGCACGTAGAGGCCCCTGTCGGAGATCCCGTGCTGAGGGGTGTTGCAGCGCTGCATGAGGAAGCAGCCCCTGCCCCGCTGAATTTACAGCCCAATTTCAGCCGCCCGGCAGATTTACAAGAGATTTGACACAAGTCGCCCGGGACTTGCTGCATGCCAGACAGACTTATATAAAAGAACCAAGTCCCCAAACCCATTCATCTTTTCTTCTCAAGTAGCGGAAGGATGCGAGACCTGGAGGGAGGAAGGCGTTCCCTCCGTGACAGAATGACAAAAATGGTGCTCTGTTTCCCTGGTGGATGCTGTCAGAGGGCACTCACGGGAGGCCTCGTGCCCGCGCCGCGGACGGGGGTGGGCAGGTGAAGGCGCCCTGGCCGCGCACGCGACAATGTGATTATTTGCATCTTCGTTCAAATTGTTCCCTGTTACATAATGATTTTGTACACAGCGGAGTACTTAACCTAATTTGTATTGATCTCAATTGCTTTCATTTGTGCATACTTAATTCAGAGAGGTAATCAAATTGATTTTCTAGGCCTAGTTTTTAAGAGATTGTAGTAACACAGCTATGGAAGAGGTTGCTTTAAGTGAATCGTAGTGAAAGAAAAACGTTCTGAACCTTCGGAAAACCTTTTGATGGTCATTTCATTGTGTTCAGTATTACTAGCATAATTGCATTTCCTTCACATTGAGTTCTCTCCAAAATCAAATTGAGGAGCATTTTTTTAGTTCCATCAGACGGATAACTGGGTTTAGTTGACTTTGTGCTACACCCGCGTGAAACCGCATACGGGAGATCAATATTCACGTCTTATCCTTACCAACAGTAGAGAGAAATTACTGCTGGATTAAGGGAATATTGTTCTCTGCTTGTCTCCTTCTTATCATCTGCTGTTTGTTTCATAGGCTCAAAGTCACTTTTGCCATTCGAGTAAAAACATCATGAAAGGGGTGATGGTCTGAGGTGTTAGTTAGCCTGAGATGCTGCAGTTTCAGTTAGACACGTGTGAAGTTCTCAAGGAAACCGAAACTCAGACAGGCTTGCAGAAATAGAATTTAAGCCCCCACCTTTCCCTGTGGGTCCTGCTCAGGCCGATGGGGCTGCATCTCGCTGTCGCTGTCTCGGGGATCTAGGAAGATATTTCAGCACTTGCTTAACCTCAGGCTTGCAAACATGCTAATAAAAAATCAATGGTGTGTCTTGCGTATTTAAAGTTGAACGTCTGAATAGTCGTTATCTTTGTGGAGAGGAACCTGATTAGCAGGGAGAGCTGCCAAGGGGCTGGCGCTTGTTCCCACCATCTCCTGGTGCCTCCCAGGATCACCTCTGGCCTTGCCACGCTCACTCGGGCTGCTTTCTCGTACGTTTTTATTTCTAAGCGATAACTAATTCTGATTCAAAGCAACATATTTTAAGCATTCCCTTAGTTTAGTGCCTGGCAGCGTGTGGCGTCAGGTCTCTTAACACCCTTTAGATTGGCAGGGTTCCACTTCAGGCACCGCTAAACGAGGCAGAGCTCAATCTTCTTCTAAACCCTTCCTATACTCTTTCTATGTAAAGCATCCTTAGCCTAGTGTGGAAGAAAAGGGAAGATTTTATTCATTTTTTTCATGGTTACGGCTTTCCATTCTGTCCGTTTTCTTCCCAAGAATGTGTTCAATATTAACTGCAGCTAATAAATCAAATTGTTCTTAGGAGCTTCCCTTCCCTTTACTATCAAAACGTTTCTCTTTCCGTAAGTAGGTTTCCTGGAAAAATAATTTTATTTTATTAAGAGCACCCGCACCATTTTTCTCTTCTGATAAATGCATGTCAAGGAACAACCTTTGCCTTTATGGTGCCTTTTCAAGAGCAAACTTAACAGTTCAAGGAAAGTATTTACCGAATGCATCGAAAAGCACATACCTTTGCATTATTTATGATAAGATACCAATAACTGTAAAACGCAGCGTACCTCTGGACATAAATTAGTGATGTTAGGAAACACAAGACTCTTATGAGAAACTGCAGTGAGGATGCAGGCGCTGGTCACGGCCCCGCGCCGGGAGTCCCGCCGCAGAGATCTCGCCAAAAGGCCGAGGTAAGCGCCAAAGGCGCAAATCCGCCCTAAAATCTGCTTTCTCATCTCAGACAGGCAGTGAGACACTGTCTGTGGAGTGGGTTAGAGGTGTGGCCGGAGAACCCTCCTCGGGCCCCGCAGCAGCCCCGGGGGCTATTTGGGGGGGTCCCATCCCAGCCTTCCTCCCAGGAGCCGTGCCGTGCTTGGGCACGGGGAGATGACGGGAAGGATCCTGCCTTCGGGTTAATCACAGATGTATCCACAGCCGAGTTTTTGCTCTTCGGGCCAGGTTCTCATTTCACATTCCAGACCTGCAGAATTATTTAATAGCGCTGCTTAAAAACCCTCCCACTTATCAATTCGCTCTACTTACTTTGTCCCAGCACATTACCTAACCATGTCAACATATGGATTTTTTTTTTTTTTATCTCACTGCCCTGTGTAGCCAGCCTTACCAGGCTATTTTTAAATCTGGGTACGCTAGAGCAGTGGTATTGGTTTCAGCACTCGATGTTCTCTCTGTGCTAATAAATACAGAGCAGCTATTAATACTGATTTTTTTTAGGATCCATTAGTATCGCAGCGGTGGTCCGGCCCTGCAGGCTGGAGCCAGCTGGGGAGTGGGGAGGCTGGACTGGCTCGACCTCTGGCGCAGGAAAGCGGAGGGTCAGGCTTTAAGGCAGTAAGGATGGTGTGAGGAGAAACGGGAGATGTCTTCTCAGATGAGAGACATTTGCCTGTCTTAAAAGACATTTGGAATCCAGGGTGTTGTAGGCTATTTTCTCTTCCTGGATGGAACATCAAAATGCACACTGTAAAACTGAATGCAGCTCAACTCAGCTACAGATTGGATATCAGGAAAAATGTCTTGGCCAAAAGGGTTGTCCAGCCTGGGGAAGCGGTGGAGTCCCCATCCCCGGGGGGGGTGTCAAAGCCGGGTGGATGTGGTGCTGCTCGGAGACACGGCTCAGCGGAGGCATCGGCAGCGCTAGGTTAGTGATGGGGCTCGATGATCTTAAAGGTTTTTTCGTTTGGCAGATCAAAGAAGAGACTGTCCGTCCTAAAATATGGACAGATTTATTCTAAGCGCACAGACAGCACCGTCCTGTTGTATTTCCTCTGGGCTATGCACTACCCAGAGTAAAGTACCTGCGTACACGAGAGTGCTGAGAGTCTGCGTTACAGTTTTGCTAAAAAACAGTGATTTGTGGCTGTTATGTACTACGGGACGTGAGAAGTTCCTGCAGAGAATTAATCTTTGTCTTAGCTATTGGGGTGGGGGGGGGAAGAATGTGCTTTGCATTTTCTTTCCTGGACTGACATCAGAGAAGCTAAATTGTTAATTCTAGCGCTGCTGCCACGGAAGAGCAGCACATTTCTCAGCTGGTGGCTTTATAGAAGTGCAGAAAATTGTGTGTTGTCAGGAAATGGCAAGGGAATTCGAGTGTTTGGGGTGGATGGGGGAGGGCTCCCACTGACTATGAATTCAGTGCCTGAATTTCAGCAATCAGGTGCCTGTCCAAAATCGTTTCTGAAAGCGGGGGTCTCTGGGACGGGATCATAACCCCCGGGACTCCTCTGCATCGGCGCGGTGCGGGCTCTGCCGCCGGCTCTGAGGTCCCACGACGGGGTGGCAGCTCCGGCCGCGGTGTCGGTGCCGGTGTGCCCGGCGTGCCCTATGGCAGCCACACGCGTCCTGACGCTCGCTTTCTCTCTGTCTCTGCCCACCCCATCCCCAGCCTGCAAACGCAAAGAGCAAGAGCCGAGCAAAGAGCGGAACAACTCCCAGAAGAAGTCTCGCCTGGTTTTCACGGACCTCCAGCGCAGAACGCTTTTCGCCATCTTCAAGGAGAACAAGCGTCCCTCCAAAGAAATGCAGATCACCATCTCCCAGCAGCTGGGCCTGGAGCTCACCACCGTCAGCAACTTCTTCATGAATGCCCGGCGGCGCAGCCTGGAGAAGTGGCAGGACGACCTGAGCTCCGGGGGCTCCTCCTCGGCCCCCAGCACCTGCACCAAAGCATGACGGGGAGCAGCCGGCGCGGCACGGCGCGGCGGAGAGAGCGGCTTGGCGGCGGGGCCCTTCACTGGTGACTTAAAGCACAATCCTCCTGGAAACCAACCCCAGCCCAGCTGTAACAGAGGACACTTCTCACGGCTTTTAGTCAGTCTCAGCAGGCGCAAGTTGAAAATCAACCTCTTTCTATACAATACTATGCTCAGGACAGGCGAAGCAGGTCTGAAACGTCGGGGAGGCGGTCGCGAGGCACGTTTCTCCTGAGCCCCAAAGAGCCCTGGCCGGCGGGGGTGCCGCTGCGAGCCCGGGCAGCTTGCCCGTGCCTGGCGTTTGCCGGCCCGGCACCAGTGCTGGCCACGCCACCCCGCACCAAAGTTCACGGCCACGCGAGAGCCGAGCACAAAGTCTGACACGTAGACAGTGAAGAATCCAAGAACCAGTTTTTAAAACTCAGGCATAGTTTAGTTGAGTGTTTTAGGGATTAACAAAAAAGATCAAATTTAAGGGTTTTTTTAATTTTGGTTTTATTTAATCAGCCAGTGTAGCTTGATCTTGGATGAGAAGAATTCAGTTCACTTGAGTTCGAAGTATCAAGCACAAAGCCAGTACTCCAGAGACAGGCACGACCCCGGGCTCGGCACGGCGGCCGTTCGGAGATGCCGTCCGGCGCCCGGGGCCGGCGGGGAGCCTTGCGGCGACCGCGCGCGCCGGCCTCAAGCACAGTTTGCGGTTTGTCACAAGGTCTGCGTTCGTACCTTATGCAGATGCACACTCAGGAGGTCAGTATAACTGCTACAGTACACGGAGCAAACACAACGTTTGGAAAGATCTAGATTTTTTTAGGTCGTTAATACATCCTTTTTTAGTTGCCAGGAATCTAGTTTCTCCTCAGCAGTGTCCTTGTGACTGAAGCGTATTTAGCGTTCAATGTATTTTTGTTCATTTTTTCCAGTATTTTATGGTACTTTCCAGCAGGAAAAAAAACAGAAACAAGCCCTTCAGATGCTACTGACCGTTTCAGATGTGCCGCATATGACTCCAATATGCCACTGGATCTGTCGCATCCCCAAGTTCCTTTCCTCCACCAGTGACCCGAGCTGGCGGGCACACAGCACACCAAAGAGACAGGATTACTGCAAGCCAAAGATGTTTATAACTTGCCATTTTCCTCTTCGCCGTCGCTGGTGCGGGTGCCAGTTTGGCGACGGGGAAGCCTCATGGACTCCGAGCCCTCTCTCCAGCTCCGGCGGCCTTGGCCCTGCCGCCGAAACACCCGCGGTCCCTCCCTGAGCGCCGGCCGAGCCCACGGCAGCGAGGCGGGCACGGTCGTGGTTCTTCAGAGACACTTGAGACTTTTTTTATGTACTGCTTAATCGAAACCAAAGAAAGAAATGTTTTTCTGCACCTACTTCTTCTGCAACAAACTTGTTCCATTTAGAAATAAAAATAAAAATCTAAAAAGAAAAAAAAAACCCAAGGAAGCACGTCAGGAAGCAAACGAGTAACACACTGTGTTTTGACAGACATCTCGGACGTTTTAGGAAGCAGATCTCAAAGAAAGGGTTGACAAGGAGGAGAGCAAAGCAAAGCCGGTACGATTGCTGCTTCATTTGAAAACTCAGTCATCTTAAAGTTGAAGATTGTCTTTAATTTGTGCCTATGCAGTTTTTTCAAAAAGAACAAGGAACAGAGCAACCAAAACCTCAACAGCTACAATACCAAAGATGAGGATTCTCACTACTTGTGTTTCAGTTCATTGTCTCCTCTTGCACGACTAATGCGTTTAGCACCATTGATCTCTGTACAGGTAATCACTTCTGTTTCTTTGCGCAACCAAAAGGGTGGGTTTATTTGTGTTTCTCCTGTTTCCGCCCCACACGGGATCTCTCCAAGAGCTGCACGGACTCCAAGCGCACGGTGCTGGGAGGCTGCGTTGGTGCGACTCCTCCCCAGAGCCACGTAGGAAAAACACGTCTGTTGGGTATGACTTGTTTTGTCGGGTAGAGTTGGTGTCCTGTATGTCTAGAGCGTTGAACAACCGTCCTCCTCTATGTGAAATCGGTTGAGTAACCTACACCCTTCCTCCTCTTCCCCAGGGATAAATCTTGCAACGCACACCTACCGATTCCTGTCGTCATGCGTGCCACGGCCTGGCTCGCTGGCATCAGACCCCGACCTGAACTGAAGTTAAGGTTTCCGCGGCGCACGTCGCAGTCTGGTCGTTCGTTGTGACATTTTAGACGTGTTTTGTTCTTTGATCAAAGCTGTGATGATCCAAATCATCACAGGCGGGCCCAGGTCCAAATTTATCTTCAGAGCTGGAGCTCAGCGGTACCATTTTGCCCCATCCCTCCCTTTAAATGAGGGTTTCTTTCTAACTGCTTTGCAAATCTGCTGCAGTCATTTTCCAATGCTTATACTTAAAAAAGTAAAAAAATAAGAAAATTCAGAAGCCTTGTCTACTCAGGACGGGAAAGGCTTCTGAAAAGCAAATTCCGGATGCTTACAGCTAAACTGCCAGCACACACCAGCTCTGGGAATCAAAACATCCTTCAGTGTAGATTTCCAGACAGGTCGTGCGCAGCTCGAAAGTGATCCAAAGAAGCCTGGTAGCCAGCCATGAAGTAAAGCTGCCAAACAGCGGTTCAGGTCTGGGCTGACGCATCCTGACACCTCCAG
This sequence comes from Trogon surrucura, assembly GCA_020746105.1. Lineage (NCBI taxonomy): Eukaryota > Metazoa > Chordata > Aves > Trogoniformes > Trogonidae > Trogon > Trogon surrucura. The sequence continues at coordinate 87,435,807 of CM036658.1, forward strand.
GTGTTCGAGTGAGAAGTCCCGAGCGAGATGCTGCAGAGCAGGGCACGGCCGAGCTGGCTTGGTCACGGGGAGGTGTCCCCTCCATTCCCGCCCAAGGTGTCCGCTCCAAGCAGCCTCTCGGCGTGCCTTCGGACCGGGGCATTGCCCTCACGGGGCGTGTCTCGTTCTGGAAGGGTCCTCCGGCAATGAAATCGTTGATTTTCTCCAAATTGTGGGAGTTTTTGTCACGCAATATTACAGCTTAAGTTTTTGCCTCGCTTCCCCAAAAGTCGATCCGCAGCCTTGTGCTGGAGCGATGGAACCGCAGCTGAGCCGCGTCTGTTCAGCAACGCGCCCGAGGCTTCTCCCTGCCGGGGACTGGAGCCGCACCGATGCCCGCGGTTCCTCGGCAGCCATCAAAAATCACTGCTGCATTTTTTATCCCTGCATCTTTCCTGGCCCTGGGTTGCGTCTTCCATTTCACCGTCAGCTCCTGCGGGCTTTTGAGCAGGAGCTGCGGCAGAAGAGGCGTGTCGGTACCACACGCCGTGGGGGGGTGATATTTGTGGGTACACGTGTGAGCAGCGTGTGTGCCATATTCAACCCGTACTACCAAAACTCCCAATAGATATGTTACATTTACATGCTGCGTACTTAGGAACCTATAGAGCTGCATAATGTAACTTGTTCCTTTTATTTATTCTGGTACGAAAGACTGGACTGTGCAGGGGGTATCCCAGCATCTCCCGTGCCGTGTACTTGGAGTTACTACCACGGGCACATCCAAGATGAGTTCAGCTTTGAAGAAACCTTGGATATTGCTTAATCCCCCGCGAAGGAACAAAGAATGTGCGCGATGACTTCAGTTGAATAGCTTTATTTTGCATCTCTCTCTTACCTAAAGCTGAATCCAAAGACCTGGGAAGTACTAAACCAGCAACCCACGCTCAGACCCGCGTCAGGGAACAGGGATCTCCTCTGCCAAAGCGAGACACGGTAACAACATGGTATTGCCAAGAGTTTGCTGGCTTCGGACAAAAAACCCAAAGTTTTTCTTGCTTGTCACAATACCTGAGTGTTTTTAAGACGTGGGGAAACTTTATACTTGGCCTCCTTTATATTTATTAAGGGGAATTTTTATTGTTTAAATTTTTTAAAAAGGCAAAGCTTAAAATAGTTGTTTGTTGTTTTTTTTTCCCAGACACTTGCGGGTTTTTAACCTGATATATTATCTGTCAATAATTTATTTAATTTAGTCTAAGGGTAGGTCCTGAAATCTCTGTTCAGTCTAAATCCCCTCGGATTTCATTGTAGCTTCAAAATTCAAGGGGAGTTTGGCCTGAATACAGACTGTGGGATCAGGCTCCAATGTGAGTTTTGTAACTATTTAATTCAATCGTTTATGAAACAATTTGGGATTAATTTTGCATTATTTATCCGTTTGACTGCTGTAGCGCATCAGAGATGCGGAGCCTATGATAGTAAATACACTTAAAAGTTAGTATTGCTTCATAGAGCACCCTGGTTCTGTTACAGACCGGAGAAAATTATGAGTTACATGGAATAGGGGTCTAAGTTTTAATTTCTTCTTTTTAATTAATTTTATTTGTTTAAATTATTTAAGTTAATCTCTTCCCATCTGATTAGAGAGTGCGACGTACCTTTGTTATGGCACATAAAGCCGTATTTTGTAATATAACTTATTTATTTAACTTATTCATCGTCATCTGAGGATGCCCTTGTACGGTTTTTATTTTTTATTTAGAATTACCTTTAAAGCACTACAGCTGATTTTCTGTAAGAACAACAGAGCGAATGTTTAGGACAAGCAATGAGTATTCAACCTAAAGCTGTGCATTCAGAAGCAACAGGAAAAACCAAAAAGACACTGGGATATGGGATACTTTGCCTGAACTTTGTGGCTTCTTAAAACCTAAGCTGAGGGAAAAATAACACATGCCAAGCCAAAAGAGAGAAACCCGTCAACTAGCTGCTTCCAAGAGTGAACTTGTGTGTGTGTGGAAAAAAACAAAAAAAAGGAAAAAAAAGGAAAAAAGAAAAAAAGAAAAAAACCTTTCTATTTCTAGTGAGAACCAAAGAGGCTACCTCACTGACTTTTTCCATTTGTAATTTTAATCGTGTTGATGATACCAAAGATACCAAAGATTTCTTTCTCTGTGCGGTCTGCATTTTGCTTGTGCTCCTCTCTAGTTCCAGCTGCTCTCCCACACCCCGTCGCGTTCGGCCGCAGCCCGGGCACCCAAAGATGTCCTTGCCCCTGGGAGCTGCCAGTTCTGGTGATGACGTTTTCTGTGTTCCCCTCACGCCTTCCCGCCAGCCAAACCAAATTTAAAAAATAAAAAACTTCGGAGACGTGGAAGCGTCTCACGTCCTCCCCCACGCCGGGTGGGGCGGGTGGAGCCGTTGTGTTGACCTGCGGGTGAATCCGTCGGGGTTGTTGCCCCTCGGTGCTTTCCCGGGGGACGGGGGGCTGCAGGGGCCGCCCAGAGCCTGGCCGGGGTGTGCGGGCGTTAGCAATGACCTTGTTCCTGGCCGGGGTGCGCGGGCATCAGCAGCCGCGGGCGTTAGCAATGACCTTGTTCCTGGCAGGGCAGGTGGCAGCGGGCTGGCGGCGGCTGCGGGGAGGGGGCTCCCGGCGCTCGGGCCCCCTTTCTGCTGGCTGAGGGCAGCCGCGCCCTGGGGCACGGCGGAGCCGGGGCTGCGCTCTCCTCGCTCAGGCGTTGCTGCTCGCAATTACAGTTTTCCTATGAAAATCAATTAATTATTTTTTCTCAAGTTAGCGCCGAAACAACGCTACATTAAGCTCCATTAGTATCGTGTTCCTAAGTGGTTACTTAAAAGTTGGTTGTTTGGCTTCGGGGAATTAGCGGTGCCCTTTCGCATTTCTTGTAGCCCGTTTTTATCCTGTTTACACCACCGAACCAAACGCTCGGGGCGGCCGAAGTCGCTGCTGGGCCCTGCTTGCTGCTCCCGCCGCTCCGTGCCTCCAGCAGCCCGCTCAGACCCAAACGCAGCTTTTCTGAGGAGCCCCCTCCCCCGCCAGGAGCGGAGCCGGCTCCGCGGTCAGAGCAGCACGAAGCTGAGCACGGCTGGTAGGGAAAGCTAGAAGGGGAAAACCAAAACAACCCTCATTCGGATTGCAGCTGTGCGATTCTGGCTGAGCTGAAAAGCTGATTGCTGTATCTCTGGGCCTGACGCCTCGATCTAAGGGAATCAGGGCAGGCGATGCGCTGCTCGCCCCAGCAGCATCTCCTGCGGCCCCAGGGGAACACACGGGGGCGTGAGCAGGGGCTGAGGCTTTCCCTGAGAAACCCGCTCGAGCAACACCTTTGCATTCACACCGACAGCTCAACACAACAGCTCCGCTTTAATTAAGTGCTGCCTTTTATTTTATATTTCCTTTTGGTTTAAAGCCTCTATTGGAAAAGATAGGGACTTGACAAGTGTGCTTTCTCTCTCTCTCCCTCTCTCTCCCTCTCTCTCTTTCTCTGTGTTCCTTCAATAAAAAAGCTATAATAATTCTCAGGATGCCTTCTGGGCATGGAGGAGACGATCTGTGCCCTCGCCCCCCGCCCAGCCCGGGCACAGAGACCCCCCAGAGCTGGCAGGGTCCTCCGCAGCTGCCGCCGCCCTCCCCAAACTCATGCTCCACTTGCAAAGTGTGACATTACCACGGGACGAGTGCCTTGCTTGAACCAAAGCAACGACTTTGCCAGTCTAGACCTCTCTGTGCTTTTTTTTTTTATTCTTCCTGTGAATACCTCAGCTTCAACTGGGCCGCCGAATCGTACCTGGTGGGCTTTTTGTACTGTGGTGCTTTGCAATGCAGCCCTGCAAAGAACAAAACTAATAATACCAAAGGCTCCTCTCCTGCCTCCTCTCCTCCTCCTCCACCTCCTCCTCCTCTTTCTCCTCTTTCTCCTCCTTCTCCTTCTCCTTCTCCTTCTTCTCCCTTTCCTTCTCCTCCTCCCCTATTTCTTCATGGTTCCAAAGCTTTAATATAAAACTGGGCATGTTGGCAACGCAGACCGTGCAATCCCTTACCGAATTTTCTCAGATATACCTCATAGAGAATAGTTGTTTAGAGTAATGTTATTATAGCGTATGTAATAAATTATTCACTGTTTCTTTTTGGTAACTGTGATTTAAAAAAGAAAAAGCTTTATACGTTTTAGGTTGTGCTTTTGTAATAGACGGAAAAGGTGCGCTTAAAAATGTATGTCAGTCTTTCTGCCCTTTGGGTTTGTTTGTTTGTTTGGGGTTTTTTTTGTTACTATGTATCGGGGAAAAGTTGCAGAATGAGCCCAATGTTTACAGTTTCATATTTTGCTGAAGAAACAATCTGTGTTAATTTGCTCTGTTGAAAAAAGAAAAAGAAAAAAAAAATTATTTTCTACATTTGTGCTACTTGGTCTGAACAGCTAATTGTCCTGTGTGACGGTGTAGTATTATAATTAGCAACTGCCAATCAGCGCTACCATTTTTATGCATGAGGCAAAACCTTAGCAGTGTGATGCATCGTGGTTCGTAACGGCAACTTCTTTTTTTTGTTTGTTTTTTTTTTGGAATTTGGGAATAGGTCTTTTGGTTGGATGGTATTTATTTGTGCATGGGGCCTGTTACCTGTTCGCGGTCGTGGCGCGGTTGTGTGGACGTTGAAGCTGTGGAACATGCACAGTTTTGCCTCATCCCATCAAGCCCTGGTGAGAACCGATGCCCCGACCCGCCCGTGCGTTAAGCGCAGACCCCGGCTGCGTCCCGCTTGCGTTAGGGGCTTGTTGGAGGAGCGCATTGGCCGGCCGGCAGCGTTTTCGGAGCCGATGTGGTGAGAAGCCAGCTCCTCTGCCCAGGGAGGCACCGGGAGCCTGATGCTCAAACACGGGGTCCTGCTCCGGCAGAGCGGGCGTGGGACAGCCCACGGCGGGAGGGAGCCTGGCCCCGCTGCCCCTCGCCCGCACTCACCGCACGGACTCGGGGTCTCAATCTCACCCCCCCTCCAGCCCCCGGGTCCCGCGGTGATGGGCAGGTCGGCGGTCCCTGGGGTCACCTTGCGCTGGAGGTGCCGCCGGGGACGGGCGTGCAGCAGCCGCGGTCTCGCAACGAGGCGTCTGACACAACGTCAGTAGAGTGTCTGTGTTGTCTGTCATTAAGGGTATATTAGAGATGTGCTTTCATTAGTGCAAAGAGACATATTTTTATTTGGCCTTATACAGTAGATTGTGATAACGAAAGCTTTGTAATATAGTCTGTTTATTTTTGCCCTTATTTATCTGCCAAAGACGGTAACAGATACAAGAATTTTAAATAGCTTTTTTTTTTTTTTTTGTAAGACAGTTAATGATTGTAATAGCGTCTAATCTTCCAGAAAGCTTTACGTGTTCTTCCGCAATAAGCAGGCTCGATACTTGTTTGGGCAGACTCGGCTCCTGGTAGCAGATCCCGACACGGCCCGGGCGACGCGCGCTTGTCGCAACAGCGACGCGCTGAGTCCACCCGCATCTTCAGTCCAAAGGCAGCCAAGGGGGGGGTGAGGCGACGGCAGCGTTCCCTGCTGCGGCCGGCAGCAGACGGCCCAGCTTGCTGAAACTTGCCAAGGTTCTTGTATTATGAAATTTAAGGTATATTTTATTATGTCATTTTCTGTCATTTTTTAACTCTGTGGAAGGTGGTATGTTGAACTGAGTGTAAGCTGAGTTTTTCAGACAAATAAAGTAGCTAAAGAGTGAATGTTATTTTATCATTAAAGGGTTTTTACTCAATGATTTGTACCAATAGATGTCCTTTATCTTAATGATGAGTATTACATTGGTTTCAAATTTTTATTTATAGCTATTGATGTAAACCCCCCCCAACACACATATTATTTGCCAAAGTTCAATAAAGGAGGAAAACAACGCTTTCGCTTCCTTGTGCGGTGACAAGTTGCTGTCATTTTCGGGGGGGCCGGGGCTGGGGGCCAACCCGGCCAGTGTGGCACCACATCCCAAAGCACGACGGTGCTCCTGGGAGGTGCCCGTGTGCGAGCGCAAAAGGGTTTGGGGGAAAGATCCGGCAGGTCCTGCTGCGAGTGCAGCTGGGGCGGCTGGTGCCGGGGCGGGCGGGCGGGCGGGGGAAGGGGCGTGCTGGGCTGGGGCGAGCGGCCACCTCGTCATCCCGCGGGTGACCCAGAGGCACAGCTCCTCAGCTGCAGCCTCTTCATCCTTCTCCAACAGCCTCTGGTTTTCCCAGGGAGATTCCACATGTCGGTTCAGTTGGTGGTAACTCACTGCAGCAGTGAAGATGGTTGTTAACGAAGAAATCGCTTTATCTTTATGTAAATCATGCAATTACATGACACAATGTAATTACTGTAAATTAAGGAAATTGCTCCACTTTCGTTCCCTGGAGCAGCACTACTGGAGGAGGCAGAAGGTTCCTCGAGCTGAAATTTCATGGCAAGGAGAACATAGCAGGTTTGCATTCATTCATTCATTCATTTCACTTCAGCTGCAGGCAAGTCTTTTTTGGTTTTCCTCCTTGAGTAATCTCATTATAGGTAGACCAAATGCAAAACAAAATCAGGGAGGAAAAGCATTTTCTATGTTTACTTCTTGAAACCAAAAACCAAACTGGCCCTTCCCTACCCTTCTGGCAGCGTTGGAAGGGTCGCTCCCGGTGCCGTTCCTCTCCGTGCACACTCGAGGCCCGGGGCAGGGTGGGTGCTCGGGGCGCCTGGGCGCAGTCCTGGAGGGCGCGGGGGGGAGGGCGGCTGCGGGAGGGGCTGAGCCCCCGGGAAGCGCCGTGTCCGTGCCCGGCAAGCACCACGGGCTGTGCTCGGGGCAGCCGGGCGGGCGGGCTGCAGCACCCTCATGGGGGCTTTATTATCTTGAATCTAACCTTCGTGATGATTTTTAACCTTGGGGTTAATGAAATCACAGGAGAGTTCGTTTTCACGCTCATTCTGTTCATGTCCCTCTCTCGACACTGAAGCCGGGTTCTGCCATTAATTAAATTTACGCTGCTTCATTTAACTTTGCTGAGTGGCTGCCGGTGCAAATAAAAGCAGATCTGCCTCTTCAGCATTTTGCGCCAAAGAGCCCAGAGCGCTGCTGTTCCGTTTGAGTCTCCTTTCCACCTTCACCCTCTGTCGGGACAGCAGTGGGGACCTGGAGGCAGGGGAAGGGGCTGAGCCCCCCAGGGCTTAGCACCCATCCCAGCGCCCCGCTCCCCTGCAGAGCTCCGGCCATGGGGAGCGAACCGCCCCGGCACAGGAGCAGGCGACGGTGACGACTGTGGGAGCGAGTGCTGCTGGGCCTGGGAAAGGGCTGGGAGGGTGGTTGACCGCTGGAAGGGTAAAAACACTTTAACAGAAAAAAAATAATAAAAAAAAAGCGATGACACTGAGACTAATGCAGCCCGCGGTAAGTCATTTCCATCTCACTCGCGGGATCCTTCCCCTGGGAGCGCATTTTCCAGGCACTTAGCAGCGGGCACATCTGGAAGGGGGAGATGGGACCATTTCATTAAGCTGACAAAAAGCTGAAGGATGAGCAGAGCGCGTGGCAGGACTTCAGCCGGGCTGTGACGCTGTGCTGGTCTGGCACATCTCCTGGGCTTCAGAAGATGCCCCGGGTGAAGGGGACGCCTTCGGCAACGCCGGCGCCTGGCTGGGCCGGCAGTGAAGCCTCTGGCCTCAGTGGGCACCGGCTGTGCTGAAACTGGGCATTACTTGCCAACTCTTTTGGCTTAAGTTTGAATCAAATCTGGACCTGAAAAACCCAGCGGTATGAGCCCAAAGGGTACGAGCACAGGGTGGCTGCAGTGGTGGCCCCGAGCAGGGCTGCTTCCACCTCCCGAGCACAGCTCTCCCGTTCCCCTCTGCCAGCGGGAAGCCCCCGACACACGACCTGCTGCTCTCTGCTTTTGTGTTTTTTTCCCGGCCGGTGGGCTCTCAGGTCCAGGGCAGAATTCTCACCCCAAGGCAAGGGCATCAGCTCCCCTGTCCCTCCCAGAGCAGCTCATTCCTGTGAATTCCCCTTGACTCCCTGCCGCTTAACGCTGCGGAGGCTGCCGAGGCTTGCACACTTATTCCAGGTCAAAATGCTTTTTAAGAAACCCTCACTTTTGTCACCAGTGTTAAAAAACCAAACACCAAAGCACCAGACTTACATTGTGAGGGCTCAGGGGCACCCTGGAGGGGATCAGGCTGGCTGGGGTCCCTGCTCCCCAGCTGGGGTCCCCAAAATATTCGCCCTCAGCTGAAGGAGCCGAGCACAACGCTCTCCTCCCCCTCCTCGGGCAGGGCAGTGCGTGGCAGTGCCGGGGACGGCAGCGCAGCCCTCAGCCCCTGTGCTGGACCCCACGGGTCCCTCCTGGCTGCCGATGAAGCTCTGGCAGCAGGTTCTTCACTTACAGTGCTGCTGCCTCTCCTGATCCAAACACTCAGGCTCAGCTTGAAGCCTTGCAGGGATCCCTTCAAGGGCAACAGCCCAGACGGAAGAAAATCTCACCATGGGCTGGGGTATCGTTGTGAGGCAACGGCCTTTCTTCTGGGGGAAAACAGCAGAAGCTTTCACACTGGTAGATATCTTTAGCGTGTGTGGCATGGAGGTGCTTAAGCAAAAGAACCAGGAGGGAAAACCACTTGTGATACGTAGCGTGGCAGGACAGTGCCGGGAGGCTGTCACTGTTCAGGTGGTGAAAAAGTGTCAATGCACACACACACACACGTGCAGGAGAAGAACCTCAGATCAGCTCTGCCTGCCATAAGATGTACCCACTGGAAAAATGCCTTTCAGCTCTGCACACATAAAACCTCTGCGAGAGACTCCAGGGTCCATCTCAGAAAGGCATAATGGCAGGAAGCCATAATATATTAAAACAGTAGATTAAAACAAACAAGAACACTTTGGATCGTATTACACATCACTTTCCTCACGCCTGACAACAGAAGAAATCAAAGGCAGTAAAAGACAATCGTAGACCGTAATGGGCTAATAACTCTGTGATAAAAGTGCTTGTGGGAGTTGGCTGCGAGGAGCCCAGCGCGGCGGCACGCGGAGCCAGCCCCCAGCCCCAGCCGCAGCATCGCAGCTTAAGTGCTCGTTTAAGACTTCCTTGGAAACGCTGCGGGCTCGCTGGAGAACCGTGATCAGGCCTCGAGTGCGGGTGATATTCACACGTTATGGATCATCCTTAAAAATGACGGGAAAGGAATGACTGAGGGCCCCGAGTTCGGGGTGGCAGCTCCTTCTCCACCAGCCCCAGAGCAGGTCAGACCTCGGCAGCGCACCCGCCCTGTCCTCACTGGTGGCCCAGGCTGGTGGCCACTTATCCAGGGAAGGGCCAGCCCTGCCAGGGCTCCCGCCCTTCTCTCTCTGCAGCCCTGGGACACAGGCAGGAGCTGCAGCTCTCCCGTCCTGGTGCCCACCGCTCCCGTACAAGCTCCTGAAGCCTCCCAGGGACCCTCTCACACACATGGCAGTCTTCTGCATCCAGACCCAAATCTGCTTTGTCTTCTCACCTCCACTGCACGTCGTACATCCTAGCGCTGAGCCCACCTGTCACTTCTGGGTCCGGCCATAGCCCACCTGCACGGGGAGATTCAAGTGATGCAAAAGGCACCAACCCAGGGCTTCGTTACATTCCTGGTAACTGCAATTAGCAAACACATTTGCAATGCACATGATAACACGAGATACCCCTAGTCTAACTCATGGGCATAGGCTCAGTAGTCCCAAAATCTCACGTAATATCCTCAGCTGAGCTCTGTAACTGGCGGCAGAGCGCCACAGTTTGGCGTAACAGGCTGTTTTCTGATGGAAGTTAAGCCGGCATAATTATTCAAGTAGGTATATTGACTTCAGGTTATTTACTCCGGCCAAAACTCACAGCAGCAAATTATCTCAAACCCCAGCACAAACTCCAAACACCTCAACGCTCTGCCGCTGCCCGAGGCACGTTTGCATGCTCGCACCAGCCCGCGGGAGCAGCCGCACCAGCCCTCTCCCTCCCAGCTGCATCCGCCCGCTCTGCGGTTGGAGCTTTTTCCAAGCCTTTCTGGCAGCACATTAAGTGCCCAGCATCTCGGCCCGGGAGCGCTGTTTGGGGGGAGGCTGCTATTTATAATGGCTTTTTCCGGGCGCGGCAGCGTAGGTGCAGCGGTTATGCTTTCAACTCGGCCGGAGTATTTCTGCTCTCCGCCGCTGTGTCAGGTTTTCCTCGCCACCAGGGAGTGTAAATGTGTCTTCACATGCATTTCTGAGAGACCCTGGAAACCTTGCCATAAATCAGCGGGAGGTAATGTCGCTCTTTATTACTTTGTGGATAATGTATTTTGACATCGAGGTAATGAGACAGAGGTTTGACTTGGAACTCCACGTCCTCGGCCACGAGCCTTGGCAGCCACCTGCAAGGAACAGCCATCGCTGCCGGGCACCAGCTCCCGCAGCGCGGAGTCCCCGTCCCCATCCTCGTGGCATTTGGCTCTTTCTCCTGCCCTGCGAGCGACGCGATGCCATCACAGCCCCCTCCTCCAGGCACGATGGTCCCTTTAGCACGTTCTCCCCACCTTATGGCCTCGTGATCTCTTGGCCTTTGGGGTTCAGATGTCAGTGGGCAGCAGCTCCCGACACAACCTCTGAGCCCAGGGGGACAAAGGGCTGCATCCATATCCAGACGATCCGTGTCCGTGCACCACGCAGAGGACGCCGTTCAGCCCGGCCAATGGATGCAAATTAAATAACCACTTCCTGGCACTTACTGACAGTGCAAATTTAGCAGGAAAACAAAAGGCAGGTTTTATACCTCGTCCCAATTTACGAATCCCTGTGCTCCATTCGAATGCAAAACGGCAAAGCTACTGACTGAAATACCAGAGGAAAGAAAGGAAGTAAAATCACCGCTTCCCTTCGTTCCTCCCATCGTCCATCCTTTCAGCTCTCTCCCCCATCACAGCCCAGTAATGAGAGCTCACTAATGGATCAGCTTAAGGATACAACAACTCTCATCACTGTTCTAGAAAATAATCAATCAGGCACTTAATTTTTAATATACGAAATAAGCTGCCTAGAGACTGCTAATAGATAACTGAATAAATTAACAATCACAGGTGGGATTCGAAGCTAGCACAGGTTGTTTTTTATCACCATCTTGAGCTCGCTCTCACAGAAAGCACGCAGCCCCCGCTCTCACAGAAAGCAGACCCAGACTCAGTTCCACACCTGCTCCAAGTACAGAGCCAGACCTGGGCGTGTGGAAACCGCACCACACCCCACCGTGCGTTTTACACCCCTTCCACATGCTGAAGTGTCATCTGCCATTGCCCTGGGAGCTCAGTGCGTGGTGTTGAAGAGGCAAACTGCCCCCAGCCTGGCCATACTCACCCACACAGGAACGGGCTGCACCTCCGAAACAAAGGCTCAGCCTGAACTCCACCCCTCGCGCCCAAAGCTGCAGCGAAGGTGCTGCGCTGCAAGCCAGAGGCAGGCAGGTCCCCGTGTGAAAGCCTCGCTGCACGACTCTCACCTCCACCAAGGGACCAGTTTAACCAGTGCCGGAGCTGTTAGCCCCGGTGGGAAGTCCCGGAGGTGAGGGTAGCGTGGAAAGCTCAGGCCCGACACCGCAGGAGCTGCCGGGAGGCGACGTGTGCCCACACCGCTGCGTGAGCAGAACAAGCAGCTCCGAGTGCTGGGGCCATCCGCTTTCAAACACGCGTATAAACACCCCGCGAGAGGCTGCTGCTCGCACAGCTTCAGGAGTGAGCTCTGCCCTCGCACGTGCCCGAGGCTTATGTGCAGTCGCTTCCCCCGGGAGCCCAAGCGCCGTCGGAGGGAAGCGTTGCTGCACGGCTTCCCATGGATCCGAACCCAAACGCTGCCCAGGACGCGCCCAAACGCTTTTGCTTTCTGGTGCAGAGCAAAGGAACAGAGAGGAGACCAAATACCATCGTATGGGGCTCTTACCACTAAAGACACACAGCGCAGTTATTTCTTTCAAAAAATTTAATCGAAATTCCATCTTTATGGCAAACGATAAACACTGAGATTATACAAATTTTGCTTGTGTTACATTAAATGGAAGTCCTTGTTCAATCTGAAATACACATGCCAGACTAAAAGCAAGTGTTTGTACACCTCTGGCATGAAATAAAAGGAACCTCTCTCTCTCTCGCATCTCACACTTCACACTGATTTCCAACTCTCTGGGTGTGGCAGCAAGGGAAAATAAAGTGAGCTTTTAGATATTCCTGGGAAAAGCCCAGCCCCAGTGAACTCAACTGCAACGTCCCCTTCTCCAGGGGGAGCGGGAGGCCAGCTCATGGCCACTGCCCACACACCCTGTAATACCAGAGCACCACTTCTGGAAGCTATCACATTTTCTAAAATGCAGCCAGTAACAAGGGAGATTTTATCAACTCCAAAAGAGAACAACTTCAACTAAACAAAAAAAAAAAGGCAGCAAAATTGCAGAGAGACAAATCAGGACAACAGCCTAATGAGGAGCAACTTTTTCCATCTGCAAACACCTTTACTTCCCACTTCTTTCCAGGGGACACCGAGGGCTCCGTTTCTGAACTCGGCAGTGCCAGCACCAGCAGGGGCAGGACGGGGCAGGGGGTCACGGCACTGTCCCCGCAGCCCCTGCGCTGCTCCAGCACAGCCCGGGGACTCGGCTCTCCCCAGGGGGGCCTCGGCAGGACACAGCGCTGCCTCCACACATCGCTTAAACTCGCTTCCAACCGGTCGCTTTTTGTCAGGGCGTGTGTAAGTGATGAACACTTACAAATGAAACAAACTACTACAACAGGAGCGCAACTGGTAAATAAAAAAAAATCAAAGGAGGTTACCTCCCCAGGACTAGCCTCCAGGTGCTGAGGCTTCCCCACACTCAAACCCACTCGGCCAGAGCAGAAGTGCTCAGGGTCTGACGAGAATGGGTCCTGAGTTAGTAGCACCAAACGACTGAAATCTGCCAGAGGGGCAAAGGGAACGCAAAACCACAGGGCTCCGGCTGCGAGCTCCCACGTAGCGCTGGCAGAGTGCTGAAGAAGAAGGCACGTTAAGTCGACAGGACTCCTCTCTCCTCGTGTCAGACCCGTGCGACGCAGCTACCGCCCTCCGGATGGGCGCACCTTGCCTCCTTCGCTGTCAGCGGCAGCGAACTCACCCAGCCCGCTGCGGACATCTGCTCTGAGAGATGAGTAATTTCCCAGAAAGGCGCATTAAAAAACAATCTTCTGATCATAAATAGGACCTATGTCGACATGTGGATCGGAAGCATCTAAAGTCAAGTCAAATGAATTCCACTCTAAGTCAGCAGAGTCAGAAATGCTCCCAAATGGAAAACTCGGGATTAGATTTCACTGGCAGCAGAATTCCCACTGTTAGTAGTCTCACTGTTATCTTTATTTCTATTAAAAACATTAAGGAGAGCTGCTAGCTAACTTGCTCGGGTAGTTTTTCCACAGGCTTATGATGCTGCGCGAAGACAAAAGGATATGTGCTAAAAAGCAGGACAGAGCGACACTACACAATCTGTCGAGTAAAACGCAGAACTCCACCAACTCTACGAGACAAGACCCATCTGCTAAAAGCTCAGAAAATTAAGTGATTTCTACATTATGGTGTAATAGCAGCAATAGGCTTGGTAATTATCTCACTTGTGGTTAGCATACTAAAAAGTGAATTTTAAATACCTTTTATTACTGGGGACAAACATAATGCCTCATAATTAGTGCCGGCTAATATTTTCAGTACTCTCTCCAGTACGGAAATAAAAAGCCAGCCTGTATTTATAGCGTCACCACATTCACCTGAAGTTGACCTTCACTTTCCAGCTCCAGCCACGCTTCTAAATGTGCTGGTCACAACCCGGACTTGAAGGCCAACATACCCTCCAGCTGCTAGGAAAGAGGTCTAAGCAGGAAGATGCTAGGAATGTTAGATGTTTTCCAGTGACCTGTAAGTGTCAAGCACAGGAACGCAGAAAGTTCTTTGTCCAACGAGAGACGTAAGGCCAGTGTTCCCTTCTCAGACATACTGCAGACTTCTTTACTCTTTCCCATGCAAATTTGCCCCTTCCACACGCACGCGATCACCCTGCCTCCTCCGCCTGAGCAAGGGCAGGAATCAGCTCCGCGTTCCCTTCTCCTGGCGAGGCAGCGAGCGGAGACCGAGAAAGGAGCAAGAGAGGCAAGAGCCCTGGCTCCCACTCGGGAGCCGGCATGGCTAGGAAGGGTTGAGGAAGACTTCTCTGTGCTAAAGCAACGAGGGGCAGCGGCCGTGTCGGAGGCTCTGGCACCGAGGGAATTTCAGCCCGTCTCGCCGCAATGGGAAGCTGCAGTGTGGCAGTGGAGGGACAGCCACCCACCCACTCGAGACGTGTGGGGCTGCGGGCCCAAGCGAGGCTGCACAGCAGCACTGACAGCGCCCTGTGGCGGTACCTGGCCCGCTGGCTGCCCGACAGAGCATCCCCTCCTTTCTTTAGTATCCACGTTTCATTCATTCAACACAAAGTAGAATAAGATCAACCCCTGTCCTACCAGCAGAGGCCTAACTTCTTTTTAAACAGCCCTATCCCTGAAAGATCAGAGGTTCCAGCTGCTCGTGCCTCGCAGTGACACAAGCAAATAGAACTGCCCGAGCAGCACGGCACCTGCTGCTCACACAGCATGGTTAGCTCAGTCATCGGTTTACAGACAACAACCCTGTGTCGCCAGAGTGCTGGCATTTCAGTGCTAATTACATAAAGTAAACATTTGTCCCCACGAAGGTGACAGCTACGCTAACACCCGTATGGCTCAGTCCCACGGAACACTGTCACAGGTCGCCTCCTCCTCCATCCCCACGAGGAGGAGAGGCCCCGGGCGAGGCGCTGCAGTACTTCTGCCCTCAACTGCTTCAAGCGCCAGGCCAGGCACCTCGTGTAGTGACCGGCCCTTCAGGAAAGCCCCCTCCTACCCCACGACTCACCTGGACACCCGTCCCGGTGCTGGCAGTGAAGGAACACTGCCAAAAAAAGGTTTTTCAACTCTACAAAACCACCACCGCTACCACTGCTTCAGAGCGGGTCCAGCAGTCCCGACACGCCCAAACACCCGCCAAAAGAAGCCAGGAGCTCTGCCGGGTGACGAGCGCACGCTTGGGGCCCACCAGCGGGGCCAAAATCCTAAGGACAAAACTGGGCTCTTGACAGAGGTGCCCGGCTGCCAGCCCGCACCCAGGCATCTGCAATGGCAGTGGCTCCTGACTCGCCGTCTCAGCTTTACATCACAACATCCAGATGGACCGTCCCTACGGAACCCCACAGGTATCCCACAAAACCCACAGCACTGTGGCACAGTAGACAGCACAGATCTATAAACCTTCTGCAGATCAATCTGACTTCCTAGATCTGCTTAAGCAAACGGAGAAAGCCCTTTGTAATAATTATTCTCAAAAGCCATTCTGCTTAAAAGATAAACCCACCCGTTCCCACACGGGCTGCTAGATCTGAAACGCGCAGTCTGTTTCAGCTGAGCACGTTCTTCAGCATCACCCAGGCAGGACCACTCCTTTCACTGCGCGCTCGCGAAACGCACAGGCTTTCCTGCGGAAATCGAGAGACAATGTAAACAAATCTTGTGCATTCTACTACTCCAGCTAAGCTTTCACTGGAAGTTTCTGGCAGGAGAAAAAACAAAACATGGCAAAGCCTTATCTTTCCATTCTAAAAAAAAAAAAAAAAAGATTATATACACATTATTTAAAAAGCATTAGAAGTCACTTGATCTCCAAACCTATCTGCAAAACGGCTCTCAGAAGAGACAAGTGGTGGCTATGCTGTACCTTAAGCATAAACAAAACCAAGTAATTGCATTTTTGACCTGGAAAGCTGAAATTAATGCACTCGTGACAAAACTGCATACAAATAAATCCCTGCATAGGAAACAAAAGCTAATTTGTACAAAAGGGCTTCTTTTTTTAAGTTTTTCAGTGCATACTTATGGGCTCATGCTAAGTTCAATAAGAACCAGGTGAAACGAGATCTCTTGACATCTCACAGGATGAACGCCCTTGTCTCCCTACTTTGTACCAACTCTTCTCCAACAAATTCAAAAATATCAACGCAAAACGCCAACTTCTCCTCGTGAGGGTAACAGCGCTGAGACCACCGGCCTGCGAGGGCGTAGCGGCGGGGTCCGGTCGGGCGGCTCGGCTGCTCACAGCGGCTGCTGGGTGAAGAAGGCTTTCGTCTCCCTGCACACGGGGTTGACGCAGAGCGGGCAGCAGAGCGTCAGCTGCCTCGAGCAGACCTCGTTGGACTGGATGTGCGAACAGACCAAGTCTGCCAGAGCCTGAAAGACAGTCCGTTAACAAGCAGAAGTGAGCAAACCTGTCCGCAGAAAACAAGAAAAACCAACCCGCTTTAACACGCGCCGTGCTGACTGGCGAGACTGCCAAACTGCGCGTCCACCAGACCGCGCTTGTTAAGCACCACCCCCTTTGCTCCAGAAAACCCTGCACTGGCCTAATATCTTAAGAGAAATATTTTGTTAAGGGATTAGCACAAATTAATACAAAACTGGTTTTCTTTTTGGGCAAATCAAACTTGTGAACTTTAAAAAAATAAAGAAAAACTGTGGTAAAAGAAAACGCTCTGTGGTATACAGATGAAGTACAGAGGGTTTCATTTTTGCTCTTAAAATACTTTAAAACTACAAGAAGACATCCATAATCTGGCAGGAAACACACAACTGCAAACTTTTCCAAGCACTGCAACAAAGAAGATACCTTGGAGAACAGTGGATTTCCATTGAGAGATTCTGCTCTTCTGATATTTTCAACCCCACACTACATCAAAAATAAGGAGAGAAGAAGTTAAGTGTGCTAGATCCTTCACTAGTTAGCCTTCAAAATATTCCTTTCTACTTCAGGCAGAAGTTGCCCCAAAGTGACAGATGTAAATGCAATACTGTGTTTTTTCAATACAGCAGAAATAACCGTGATAAAAAAATCACTTTGCTGCCAAAAATCAATTATTCCTTCTTAGTAAGGACAGTAGTGGCTTAAAGGGTGAAATCTAGAAAGACAAATTCCCACCTGTTTCATGCTGCTCATAATACATTTGAGTTAAGCCAGTTCAGATTCATTTTCAATTACAGAAAAATTACATGTGCCCCAGATAATACTGTAAAAAGCAACTGCAAAGCAAATTTCAGAACAGGAAAAGCCATCTCGGACCACCACTACCTGACCAGTGATCAAAACTATGAAACATTTACCTCATTCGCTAAAACTTGGGCATACTCAATATCCAGTTCATAAAGTGTTTCAATGTGGTCACTTGTAAATGCTATTGGGACCAACAACATGTTCCTCTTTCCTCTTTCGCACAGTCCTTTAATGGTCTCATCTGTCTGTGGACCAAGCCAAGGCATTGGTCCAACCTGTAAGACGGAAAATAAAAAAGACAAAAAAGACCTCATTAAACCATTCTTACAACCAACACCCACATTTTCTTCAGCAGGACAACATAGACCAGATTAGGTTAAAGATGGAGCCAGTTATTTGTATTTCCCTGCTTTTGATGGTACCTCTCACTTTCTCCATCAATTATTTTATGAAGACATACTGTCTCACCATTTAAATCCTCGAGAAACAGGAGCTGGCCTAAACGGCTTTCATTTAAATAAATGGAAGCTTAAATAAAGGTCTACTGTTTTCAGCTCAAGATCTCGGAGATCCTCAAAAAGCAACACCTTAAAAATCCAGTGAGTGCTCGATTCTTCCTTCAGACAGAAAAAGATAAATGCCAGACTAGATGTTACGAGATCACAGGTTATGAGATAATGGACACATCAGAAATTTACTTTAAAAAGATGCAACACACACATAGAAAAAGTTAGAATCTGTGGATAAAGAGTATCTAGGAAAAGAAAAAGAGATTCTGTTCTAGCAGAAATACTTGCTGAAAAGGGGGAAAAGGCCCTGAGGTTATGATCTTCTTAAGTGGGAAGATCATAAACTCCACCACCTGAAGAGCTTTACAGCTTCCCCGAGCCCATACCTTGGACTGCCACACCAGCCTGTAGGGGTTGGAGTAGTTCAGCTTCTCCATGACTCTCTGGACTGTAGCGCCCACTTCTTGAGGATACGGATCGCCACGGTTCACCACCTTCAACACACAAACACCAGCCCTGCTTCTTCAGGTTTGGGCAAAGACCCCCTGAAGACCGGGGAAGCGAGCGCGCTGCGCCTCGTGGCTGCGCCCGGGACGGGCGGTACCAAGTGCTCAGCTCATCCAAACCAGGGAATTAAAAACGGCATTCTTGCCCAGCCAAAGCCATGAGGAAGCTGCTTTACTGCTCCTCCTCCTCCCCACGACAGAAGATAAATTCTTTTAATATCTTATGTAGGTAAGGTTACATCCTGAAACAGCACCACACTTTCGAAAAACGATCTGAGAGCCATTTCACTGATTGCTGACAGAGGTTCAAGTCATGTATTGCAACCTTGTGAAGATTTTAGTTCGATTTCCTCAGGGAAAGCATTAGTACTGCTTCCTAGAGGTGAGAAAACACCAAATTTTCACCTCCATTACCACCCTGGTGAGCTCGTGAGGCCAGGAGAGCAGCCGAACGGCTGCTGGTGGCCGGGCGCGCAGGGCTGGGGAAGCGAGCAGGAGTGCCCGCGGCTCTGCCTCACGCTTCCAGCCGCCACTCGCTCGCTCACTCACTGTCACGTCTCCCTTCTCTGTCAGCCTGGAGCTTCCACAAGCGTGGCCCTGCCCCGCGGGCGGGCGAGCCGCGTACCCTCCCGCTCAGCTCGGCCAGTGCGCCTCTGGTCCGGCGACCCAACACAACTCACAGACATGGGCAGCGAGTGAGCCGAGAAGAGGATGACGACATCTTTCCTTTTGTCGGGCGGAAACAGGTTCAGCTCCTTCTGTATGTGATCGGTGAAGCACTGTTCACAAAAAAAGAAAGCAAAGACCTGAATCAGAAACACTGAGAGGCATTATGTGCTCTCATTCGACCCGAGACAGGCAGCTTCAGTGCCCCAGGCTGCCTGGAGAACGTCGAAATTCCCTTTGGTACGTGGGGCAGCAGCAAGAGGCAGCGCTACGTACCGTCAGGTCATTTTTATCATCTGCTCAGCACACCACGAGAATTGCAAACCCAAACTAGAGAAGAAGCTCCCCACCAGCAACAAAAATGCCATTTCTTCTGCAAAGGAAGGAGCAAGAACGTTTCCCAGGGCTGTGCCTAGAACTACCTCTTTGCTGCTGCGTGAGAATCTGACAAACCGACATGCTCTGTGTGCGTGTCAGTCTCAGACCTGCTCCGAGCAGGAATCTGGGCAGATGACCTCTAGAGGTCCCTACCAGCCAACACTGTGAGGGTAGCAGGGCTGTGCCTTTCAAACAAGATGTGCGTGATTGTCACTTTCACACATCTCAGTCCAAAACATCTGGCAGGAAATGACCACCCTTCTCCTGTAATTTCATACAAGGCACATTTCGTTACTGTAACTAAGACATACCCTCAAGCAGAAACACTCCTGCTATTCTTCTCAAGCATCTTTTTTAAAGAAAATACATAAACACTACAAATTCGCAAATAGATTCATCTTGGTTTTGTACATTCTCTATCCAAACACCTTGTAAGCTTTGTTAGACGCTATGACTCGATCTAAGTGCAGTGCTTCCTCAGAATGTTTCTGTTGCTTAACCCTATGCTGTGCTTTTACTGGTAGCGAATGTCTCTAAAAGGAAACCCAACACACACCTGTATTTACTTAAGTTTTTTTGTTGCTTTCAAGCCAGCTGGCAATGCAAAGATGCCAAGTTTCTTCTACATCAGCCAATCTACGGGAATCCCAGGGAGGGCCAGTTTGGTAACAGAGCAGCCCAGCTCAGTTCACTGAGTTCACTCGGCTCACACCCAGCCCGGCTCAGGTCGCACCCTCCACCTGACTGCCAACTCGAAGGGCTCTCGTACAAATCCGTACCTGAATAAGAAGGGGATGTGTGGGCCAGCGGTCAATTATACTCCACCTCATCTTCGGCTTCTCCCCTTTTTTACTATAGTAGCGATAAATGGCGTTTAAACTGCTTCCTGAAATACAGAGAATTAAGAACTAAGTTCACCCAAGGCATTAGCAACCGGTGGGATTAAAATAGTTTTGTAGCAAGGCATTGCAGTATTTTAAAATGTTACAAATTTAAAATGCAACCAGAAACCAGAACAGAGAACCTCAAGTGGGAACAAATCTATCAAAGTACATACCATGTACCAGCCAAGAACAATTTGCTAAACCATCCTTTAACCCAAGAACAACTATTGTGCCATGAAGAAAGCTTACTCACTCGTGTTCCTGAGCCTTCACTTTATGTTAGCTCACAGTAACAACGGTAACATAAAGCCATCCTGAGTTAAGGAGTTTCTGCCTAAAACTTGGAATTGCAGCAAACACGGTGGCCCTCGAGCTGGCAGCAAAGGCAGAGGGAAGGGGCACTTTGGGGAGACCAGGGCAGCCTGTGCCGACCCTCACACGCTGCCCTCGCTCGCCTCCGTCCCGGGGGCTCCCGCGCGGGCGCTCACCTGTGGTGGAGCAGCTGTACTGGGGGTACTGGGTGAAAGCGATGGCTCGCTCGACGCCGTCCTTCTCCATCTCCTCAATCGCTTCTTCGGTCAGCGGGTGGACGTAGCGGAAGCCAATGTAGTACTTGTGAGGGGCTGCCAGCCAAAGCACGGGAGAAGGGATCACAAAGAGAACCCCAGAACCGTCGATAACGCACCATTAACAAGTACAAAGTACACAACTAGGCAGCAGCCTCAAACTGTTGAAATAAACTTGTTGATAGTTTTCTGGCTACTTTTCTAAACCACTGTCATATAAATACATCTTCCTTTGGCCAAGCATGGTTCTGGTAACTCACTTTGCCGTTATTAGAATCTAAAAGTGATTTATCCCGTTGTTTGCTTCCACAGGAAGCATCACTCTTCTGCTTGTACTTAGCTTAGCATGAGGCGCAGTTTGCAGACTACACTTTACTGGGCAAGTTCCAATTTAAAGGATGTATTGGTTAAAAAGCATCACTACAAGATGCTCAAGGAGCACCGTGATGCCGCCCCTACAGACAGGCTCCGGGCTTCCTAAGAGCACAGCTCCACTTGCTCGCTGAAAGCCCAAGTTGGATGTTTTAAACACACCCATGTAATTAAAATGCCAAAACCTCCAGGCAGACAAGGCTTTCCTCTTTCTGCCATGCAAAAGGAAACACACTACCTTAGCAGCGTGCACACTGCAGGAAATTTTATTTACTAAACTTTCAGACAGAATTGGGCTTCAATTTTGTGTGCCAGCACTTGGACAGTCTGTTCCACAGGGATCAGCTTCAAACAGGAGAAGGCCCCGCAGCCTACAGACACTGTGGCTTGGAGGGATGACGGGGAGGTTTGCTGTTTTGTTTTGTTTATTTTTAAGTAGAGGACAGAGATTCTTAGCAGAACAAAAGCAAAAGCTTCTCTTTCAGAGTTTCCAGGTCACTACCTCTGAAATAACACTTCACAGGTCTCTGAAGGAAGCAGATGTCCCATGTTTGGTCTCCGCTGCATACACTTAGGCGGGATTCAGAAAACAGGTTTAGTCAGCCCCAGTTCTCTGCAGGAGGCAAGAGAGCTCCCAGCTGGCAGCAGCTGCAAATAATGACCCAACTTCAGGAGCCCCAGGAGCCAGTAACTCCATTAACATTTTTAAATGGCATTAAAACCAAATGTCTGACTAACCCGAGCAAAGCCAGTAGGAGCTGAATGTGGGAAAGGACATACTGGGGATAACCAGGGCCAACCTGGAAACCTCCTGCAATACCCTCACAGCGTTACGTTTTGCCCGGGGTCCCAGGCAGCGAAGGAGAGATTGTCACGTCTGCATACGTATGCATTTTGCTGTTACAGCTGGAGTCACAGCTACTGGAAATGGTGTGACGTCTCCCTGCAGGAAGAGCTGCCAATCTAAAGAAACCACGTGGCCCCTCATCCCGTGAGCTTTCCTGTTGCTGACAAGGGAAGCCTGGCTGAAATACAGGTGGTAAGGAACACTAGGAACCGTTACAACTAAAAACAATAAAAAGAGCAAGACGTGCCTTCTTAAAATATAATTACTACTGCGAGGCATTAGTCTGTTTGACTCAGCACTAAATAAAGAACAGCTGAACAACAGAAACGGAGTTTCCTATCATTGTGTTTGTGTGATTTATTCTTCCAGACTACTGAGCCTACCTAAGCTCACTCATTCAGAAAGGAAGAACTCTTTTTCTCTTTCAGGGCACTGCGTGTAACAAGAAAGCTTCATTTTAAAATTACACTGTTCCCAGATGACCCGGGTGAGGCTCTTTGTTTACTGCTTTATCTTAGTCCCATTGCCAAAGTGTAGCATGTCAAACGTGTAGCACGAATCAGTAAAATCAGTGGATTGACCTAGGCAGGAGGGAATGTCACAGGTGGTTATTGATGATACCTAACGTGAGCGCTTCACCGACCGCAAACACACAGCAGCTATCAACTCTACACCCCAAAAGTCCAAATGAAGCTAAAACCAGCACGCAAGTATTTCTTCTTTGCCACGCGTTTCAAGTCTCACCACCACAGCCTGCGAGTTACTCATTAACAGGGCTCGGCGCTCCCAAAGCTCTAACTGTGAACACACAATACTCAGAAATGTGTTGCTCAGTCTGGAAGCACATCCAGTTGTTCCGAGCTACTCGGTAGCACTGCAAGGTCACTTGAAATGCTTAAGGAACGGTTAGTGCTCAATTCAGTGGCCAGCAGAGGTTAGCACGTCCCATTTTTTCAAAATGCAGGTACTGTTCGGTAAAAAAGGAGGACTCTAAGCAACTTATCAAGTGTAAGAACTGCACAGAGGCTGGTGTGGCTTCCCAGAAGGTGGTCGCCAAACAAAAGCGAGTGGGAGTGGTACGCTGAGGAAAGCAGATAAACTTTCCAAGCTTTATCTCCAGAACCTGTTGCAAGCCTGACCCTTCAGGAGCTACTGCTGCTAAAAACACCACTGCCTTGGATGCCACAGTCTGGCGCGGTTTTGGCTTCAGGCTTTGACTGTATTTGCGTGGACCACAGCTGGAATTAAGCTGGAGAGTAGCACTTGTGGAGAAAAGGATCAAACATCACCTGAATGAAGGTGTCAGCAACACGTAACATGCTGAACAAATGCTGCAGGCAGCACAAGAGAAACAGATCTCCGGTTTGTCACAGCTGCTAACTGAGCAACAATATAAGCTGAGGTTGAACTGAACTAACAACTAACGTGAAAGCAGCTTAGCTACACCGGTGCAAATGCTACCACGAATGCCCTGAACCTGGGTGAAAAATGTCCAACATATCAATTTGCTTGGAGGTTTTAGGAGAGAGAGTGAACACAGCTGAACCACAGCAAACGAACAAGATGCAAGCAACTGCAGCTGTCGGTGTCTGTCCCTTGAGCCCACCACCAAGGCACGGCGTGTGAGCCGAGGCCCTCAGGAAAAGGACGTTCAGAGAAGGGTCTGCACCCGTTTCCCATCACACCAGCGCTACCCGGTCACTTGGCACAGGGTAACCCACACAAGTCACAGTGCTCTGCCACGAGGGAGCAAGGTTCAGAGAGATTCTGGGATCCAGAGATAGGGGAGGGAGGCTGTATTCACCTTTTGAGTTTTCTTATCGTCAAGGAAGAGCTGGCAAAGGCAGCATCTACTTCTACCCAACCCGTCAGGCCTTATCTCCTGCTCCCGCCCAGGGGCAGGGCTCACTGCTATCACTCAGCCAAGCCCCATAATGTTCATCTTGTCTTTTCCTCCAGCTGGCCTCCTCTCCAGTCTCAAAATCAGGCCTCATTATGAGTGTTCTTCTATCCATTATTAATAGTTACAGATTCAGACAAAGTGGTCGAGTTGTTAACGAATAAGAACTTCTGCAACACTTGCCATGATTTCTCAGCACTGTTCACACTCCCAATAAAAACTGAGGAGCAAAAGCTGTTCTACAAGCATTTACTTTCAACACACGAAGCAAAAGAAACTTTCAACAAGCACAGTAAGGAAGTACCGGTGTGAGGAGACATGCTGTCCAGCAGTTTCACCATGCCTTCTCCCTGCACCGCCGTCCACTTCTTGATGGGTGATCCGCCTCCAATCCTGCTGTACTGCTCCTGGATTTTGGGTGTGCGGCGCTTGGCAATGAATGGTGCTAATTTACTAAAGCGTTCAAAAGGTACACGTGTTAAAGTCATAACCCAAATCGCCACCTCTTTCCCCAAATCCCCCTGCTGCATGGCTTTTCTGTAGCCATCTCCCCAAATTACGGCAAACCGGCACCACCGGGCTTGTTGAATGTTATATTTCATCACACTTCACAAAATTACCAGGTGACAGGACAGCAAAATTTGCAATTAGAAGAGAACAATCTTGGCACATCTATTTCCAGAGAATTGTACCACTGCTTCTTGCACTGCCTGGTGCCAAGATGAAACGGTCTTTAAGCAATGCTGATATAACCCAAAGTGCAATGTCTGAGCCTAGAGCCGAGACAGCAACACCCAACCCTGCCTGTAACAAACCAGTTCACAGAGCCTCTCACTTTTGAGCTGGAAGCGTCATCAGATCTCTGTCCAGGAAGAGACGAAGTAAGAAATCATGCACATCATCCAGCCGTTCTGGACCTCCCATGTTTAACATCAAGATTCCTGTTTTTGGTTTCCTATGGAAGCAAGAGATATTTCAAATCCTGGTGACCTACTGCTTTTTTTGGTTTTATTACTATTACAAAACAATCAGCTTATCCTTCTGCATTTGCCTTTTGCAAAAGCAGCATCTATCCAGAAGCTCATCCTGCTTATGTAAAAATACATACAAGCATCAACAGCCAGAGAACAAGTATTTACATGATCTTTACTTTTGTTTAAAGAAGTAATCACTTCGCAACACAGAGTTTAACTGGAAACACACTGAGGAAATTATCTTGGAGCTGGAGGCTGTAAGGGAGGTTATAAAACAGGATCTAAAGAACTCTCTCAGCCAAATGCTGGCTGTAGGTTCCAACCAAGCCAGGCTGTAGCTTTCACAGCTCCTCCACAGAGCTATGCATGCAGGACCTGGTCTTCATCACTTTGGGGACACATCTCATCCTCTGAAGCAGTGAAAGCACCACTGAAAGCATCCTACACACAAAGTAAGCGCAGAGCCAGTTCGGTTTGGGTTGCTGGTTTTGGTTTGGGGAGCTTTACCTTCCTCTTGTTAAAGCCAAAGTCTTACCAAGGGGCACCGAGAGGAGCCCGGGGCTGCCCCGAGGGGTCGGGAGCTCAGTTTCCATTACCTTCCTCCTGCAGTGCCTCTCAGGAGGCTGCTGAATAAAGCCCAGGAAGCAAGAGCCAGACCCTCAAATAACAGCAATGCCCTACTGTTTGTTCTTGTGTTGTCAGTGCAGTGCCTCACTGCGCTCTGCAGAGAGCATGGCAGGCCATCCCTGCCCCGCAGAACTGTGGAAACAAGAGGCTCGGTGAATGCGGCCAGCCCGATAAAAGCAATCACACGGCCGCAAAAAACCAGATCGAGCCCCGCGAGTGTCATGTTTTACTACGTAACCAGCTTTGCCACGCACGTAAAGCAGCACACTTTATCAGAGAGAGGCAGGGGGCAAGGAGAGCAGGGCACACCCACCCAGACCTCACTGCAAACCTACCGCACTTCTGGCTGAATTTGGGGTTTCGTGCTCTCGGTCACTGCGGCTGCAGTCGCCTGGCCTCTCCATCGCACCGGGACCCGCAGCTGACTGCTGCTTTTTCCAACTGGAAGAAAGATAACAGCACATCGATAACCTCGCACCGGGCTGGGCAGCCTCTTCACCAGATAGGCACTAATCCCTCAACAGCTACGGGAGCGCACTTGGCAGCTCTTGGCATTTTCTCCCTTAAGCTCCAGGTCCTGCAACCAAAGCAGGTCATGAAATTGCAAGCTTCTGCCTTTTGTGAAACACCCTGAGCACCAACAGCTTTTCAGATACCAGGCGGTAACCTAAACAAACAACGGCCTCACTAATCTTCAAGCTCCAGGTCCAGAATAACTGGTGACAAAACAAGAGAAACCACACAGGGCTGACACACTAAGGAAGTATGTCAAGCCACATAACTCCTCACAGTCTAGAGTTAGGTATGTCTGCACAAGCAAAGCATTCCTACACCCCCTCTACAGCGTAGGTCAAGACCTTCACTCCTAATTGAGGGCCCCCAGCAAACCTCAGCAAGGTGGGTGTGCACCCGCAGGCTGTAAGCACACAGCTCCTTCGCGTGACCCTGTGTCAGGTACGCTGAGCAGCGATTTCAGAGCCCATTTACCCAGGGATGTGGGCGGCCTTCTTTCTCACTGCCACGCCAGGAGGCTTCTATTATTCCTGGATTTCACCATCAGCCGAAAACCAAGATACTTTACTTCCCACATGCTGCTTACAGTTTGCTTTTTCAAAAGCACGCTTTGTATTCCTCAGGAGTTCATAGTTATTACATGATATTTTCTAGCACAACAATAGTGTGAATTGCCCGAGATGAAAAAAAAAACATCGTTAAGTTCTGCATCCCCGGCACTGCAGCGATCGTTCGGCGCGACACTTCCCTTGTCAGACCGCGGGAGCTCGGCAGCAATTGAAGCCCCACAGCACAGACTCGGTAGCAGCCGACCCACCCGCCGAGCTGGCTGCGCGTCTCACGGTTCACAGGTCCCTAATAACATCCCGAGCAGGTGCCGAACGCCCGCAAAACCTGCCGAAATCAATGACAGTGAAAAGCACCTCACAAATCTGGCTCCTTACTCGGGATTAAGCTGGGGATGCCCGTGTCTGCAGTGATATAAAAGGCCACAAACTGAAGAACTTCCAACTCAAGCACTGCTGATGCCTGAAAGTCTTTTCAAATATTTATATTCTTTCTCCGGTTCCTAGGTTACTACTTTTGGAAGCACTAACACCATTTGCAAATTATAGACAACAACAAAAAGAGAAATTTCAATGGTTCTGTTGATCCTTCCGTAAATAAAAGCTGAAAAAACACTTGTTTTACTTAAGGTGAGCTTTACGCACATTCCTATCCACACCATAAAGTGTGTGATGCAGAACGCATGGGACGTGCAATAACAGTGATCCCTGCTTAATGGAAAAAAAAGCGTTTGTAAAAGTGTTCTTTTATAAGCTCTATTATATATGGTATTACTGTTTCAGCCTGTGGAGCCAAGGCCACCGCGGCGCTGCTCTGTGGGTAAGCACGCCGGTGAAGTTACTCATGAAGTCACTCGGCTGTCACAGCAGTAACCAGGTCACGCGCTGTATTTACTGAGCGAGGAAAGGGCTCCTGCCGAAGGAGCACACAAAACCACCTGCCCATCGTAAAAACTGCAACACAGGCGGGCGTGCGGGCAGGACCCACAACACGGGAACACACGACACGTACGTGCAGGCAGGGCACACGTGCAGGCAGGGCACGCAGCACAAAGACACACGACAGGTGTGTGCAGGGAGGGCACACCACATGGGGACGCACAACAGTTATGTGCTGACAGGACACAGAACATGGGGATACACAACGGTTACGTGCAGGCAGGACACGGAACACGGGGACACACAACATACATGTACGGACAGGACACATCATATGAGGATACCCAGTGGTTATGTGCGGGCAGGACAAGTAACACCAGGATGCACAGCAGTTACGTGCAGGCAGGACAGAACGTGGGGACACACGACATATACGTGCAGACAGGACACACACAAGGATATGCAACGGTTACGTGCAGACAGGACACACAACGTGGGGATACACAGCAGTTACGCGCAGACAGGACACACAACGTGGGGATACACAGCAGTTACGTGCAGACAGGACACACAACGTGGGGATACACAGCAGTTACGTGCAGACAGGACACACAACGTGGGGATACACAGCAGTTACGCGCAGACAGGACACACAACGTGGGGATACACAGCAGTTATGTGCAGACAGGACACACAACGTGGGGATACACAGCCGCTACACGCAGACAGGACACACAACGTGGGGATACACAGCAGTTACGCGCAGACAGGACACACAACGTGGGGATACACAGCAGTTATGTGCAGACAGGACACACAACGTGGGGATACACAGCAGTTATGTGCAGACAGGACACACAACGTGGGGATACACAGCAGTTATGTGCAGACAGGACACACAACGTGGGGATACACAGCCGCTACACGCAGACAGAACACACAACGTGGGGATACACAGCCGCTACACGCAGACAGGACACACAACGGGAGGCCACAGGGCACGGCCGGGCGGGCAGCAGAGCAAACGCGCGTCCGCAGCGCCGGCCCAGCCTGTGGCCGCACTGACACCCCCCGGAGCCGGCGGGTTCTGCCGACGCCAGCCAGGAACCGCCTCGGGAAAGTGCCTCCTTTAACATTCAACTCCTAGGGCGGGGGGCGGGCCGCCACAACCCAGCCCGAGAGCGGCTCAGCTGCAGAAATCCCGTCGGAGAGGACACCCCCCCCGCTAACCCCATCTGCCCTCCTCGCCGACCCGCACTCCGGGCACCGCCGGCGGCAGGGGCGCCCCGGCCAGGCCCCTTCTCCCGCCGGCAGCGTTACGCAAACCCCTCGCTCCCGGCCGTTGTGTAACGCCGTCGCCCTCCCCTCCCACAACAGCCGCTCCCGCCCGCAGCCCTCCGCCCGCCCGGCCCCCCCCCCACCCCCGGCCCCGCTCCCGCCGCGGCGGGCCCGGCCGGAGCCCCCACACTCACGGAGACGCGCGGCGCAGGCGGCGGCCGCCATCTTGGCCGCCCGCATTCCCTCAGAGCCACCCGCCGCCCCCAAGCGCCGGTCGCCTCCGCCGCCGGCCCCCTTGCCCCGGCACCGCCCCCGCTGCGGACGCAGCGGGGGCGGTGCCGGGGCAAGGGGGCCGGCGGCGGAGGCGACGGTGGCTGGGGTTATCGTGGGCGGGGACGCTTGGCCGTCGCGCTTCCCTTCTGAACAGAGGTGTCCGAAACCTTCAGGGCTTTGCCCTGCTTGGGTCACCCGGTGGGGCCTTGGCGAGGCTGAGTTAACGTCAAGAAAGGACACCGGCACGGCAGCCAAACAAATCCTGGGCGCTTTCGCCCGTGTCTTTGGTTTAGACGAGGTGAACGAGGTCCCGTCCTCCGAGCTGTGCTCATGGCGCTGCCAAAGCTGGGACGATGGGGAGCAGCGACATCCCCGGGCTGCTCCCCCTCTATTGCCCCCACACAGCCGCATCGCTCCTCCACACGCTCCCACACACACACACCTGTATTACTCCTCCACACGCTCCCACACGCCCACGTTGCTCCTCAACACATTCCCACACACACCTGCGTTGCTCCTCCACACACACCTGTATTACTCCTCCATGCGCTCCCCCACACTCCCACATTGCTCCTCCACACGCTCCCCCACACACCTGTATTACTCCTCCACACGCTCCCACACACACCCGCATTGCTCCTCCACACAGTCCCACAGACACCTGTATTACTCCTCCACACAGTCCCACACACGCCCACCTTGCTCCTCCACACAGTCCCACACACACCTGTATTACTCTTCCACACACTCCCGCATTGCTCCTCCACACAGTCCCACACACGCCCACCTCGCTCCTCCACACGCTCCCGCATCACTCCTCAGACCTGAGCCTGAGGAGCAGACGGCTGGGGAGCAGCGAGACCAACGCGCTGCTTCGCGTCCCCCAGGATCTGACCAGTGTTGCCCACACGCGCTCGTATCAGTGAGGAGGACTTCAACACCAGACCGGGACAGCGAGGGCCCAGGAACACTGCTCTAGCCCAGGGAACACGTGAAGCAACAAATGTGCCAGAAGCAGCCCTGAATACGAACTTACAACGCAAAGCACTCTGCTGCTGGAGAGCGTGGAAGCGAGCGCTCTGCATAGCTGGCAGGAACAGCCGGGATCGTCAGCAGGTTTGTATCACTGGAGACACAAACTCTGCAAAGTCTATCAGAGGAGAACAAAAAATAAGTCACCATGTGAAACCACAACTGATGCGACACAGAAATAAAACCAAGATAATTTATCATTTTCAAATCTTTAGAAGCAGTTCTTTCTTTCTTAACGATTAGAAACCTGAACTGAGCCCAGTGATAAATCGGGAACTACGCCCACCCCACTCAGCATGCCAAGGTTCCTTCGGAAGCGACGTTTCAACGTTACCACGCTCCCGCCAGCTGCCACAGAAATGACTCCTTGTTGTCCCCGCAGATCTGCACGGCTGTTTGCGTCCTCCAGGGATCCTTCCCGTGCAGACGGCTCGCCCAGCACCAGCTCCGGTCCACGGGCAGATTATGGGACTGC
The DNA here is from genome assembly GCA_020746105.1 of Trogon surrucura. Lineage (NCBI taxonomy): Eukaryota > Metazoa > Chordata > Aves > Trogoniformes > Trogonidae > Trogon > Trogon surrucura. The sequence continues at coordinate 87,466,184 of CM036658.1, forward strand.
ACGGCAGCCTCCGCTGCACAGCACCTCTCATCCCAGTCACCTTTCAAGCTCCTTATCTGATCCGCCTCTTCCAGGAGCACCTCTTAAGTCCTCAGACCTTCCTCTGGCAGCTGCCTTGATACGAGGCTTTTAACCTTCACAAAGCAGCTCAGCCCTGCCAGTTTCAAGGACAGAAAACCAATTGCTAACAAGTGATGTTTTTGTAGCAGTATCTTTTCCCAGCCCTTCACCTTCCTTCCCATCATTTCAGGCGCTTGACGGAAATTTTTTAAAAGTCTTTAGATGCTCATAAATTCCTAAATGTTCTGAATTACAGAAGCCTCCTGAGCTCCCCCCTTCTCCAATTTCGCCCCATAAAAACCACTAAGAACAACAAAACCCGCAAAACCAAAGTCCCAAGGGGTGCAATTACTATTTGGTATCACGCTCAACTTTTGGACCAGGGTGACTTTTCCTGTGGCTCACCGTTAGCAAGTTGAAAAGTATTTAAGTGAGAAATCTGGTTGTAGCTTGTTTGTTTTTCTCCTTTGCCTCTAGTTTATGTACTCAACACGCATGCAGCAGCCCCCAAGGCACAGGAAATTTACGGCTGACTATACTTCTGCAGGCATTCGAAACAATCTTTTGAGTTCTGTGTTCAGACAAAGAACAACCCATCAAAACTGGAGTAGGGCAAGTGTGAGAGAGCTGAAGCACACTACTGTACAAGCTTTTCTTCTATTGTGGCTACAAAAGAACAGGAAAAATAGGTGAAAAGGGTGAATTCAAAGAGGTGGATAAGAAAGAAAACCATCCTAGCAACGCTCCTTTCTCAGAGCATCTCTCATTCATCCTCTCGAAGCCTCTACTCACCTCCTCTGCTTCAAAGCAGCACACCTCAGGTCACACAGCAATGCCACAGCGAGCCCAACAAACTCGAGACGTTAAATCCAAATGTTTAGGAGCTCTGCAAGTAACGCCACCTCTCTCACCCGTGTCGGGTGGCGAGGTGGATATTAACTACTCACAAACCGGGCCTCACATTGGGAAGCCGGGAGTCACGGCCGCTCCCCCAGGAGCTGCTGCTCCCACAACCAGCTCCTCAGCACCACCTTTGTTCTCCAGGATGCTTCAACTGCGTAGCTGAGGCGGTCTATCCAAATTATAAAAATCCATGCCTTTAATTTAATTAATAGGGATTGAGTTTAAAAAGACGAAAGCTAGCTCTCTTTTTTGGAATACATATTTTCTGCACTTGAAAATTCCCCTTGCCCACGCTTTTGCCCGCACAGCCACCGCATATGCCAGGACAGGCTACCTGAAGCAAGTAAGCAAGGGATAAAGGCGAAGGGAAAGGAAAGGAACGGACATTACAGGCCAAGAACCAGTGCCTCGCACACCAGCTTGGGTTGCAATAATTTATTGGTTGCTGATTTAGACCAGTTGCTGTATGTAACATGCAAGATGAAGAAAACCAGTCAATTATTACAAAAATATCGCACAGCTCCACAATCGTAAGAAGAGCAAATCCAGATCAAGTCCCAGTGCAGGCAGCCAATGATGTGCCTACCAATATTTTTTTTCTCTCTAGTAAAGGAGTTGCTTTTTTTATGACTAAAAAGCACATGGAGGACAACACATTAAATATCTAATGAATCCTATCTGATAACTTGATTACAGCCAAAGAATCTGCTCAAATGCTGGAGCACAAGAGAACACGAGCCAGCTAGGAAACCAGGACCGCTCTGCTGTGAGAACATACTTCAGCGTGACGGGGGGAAGCGCTGCACGAGCTACGGCTCACCTAGAGAGGCCAGCAATTCAGCCAGCACACAACTCTGAAACACGATCGCATTCCAGGGTTACCAGTCTTCTCTGGGTCTTCAATCAGTCCCTTCTGGTTTGACACAGACGGCAGGATCTTAACTCGGAAGGCACCACTGGCAGCAGCTCAGCGCCCAGGGCCCGAGCGCTCTGGCCATGCGTCCCCTCCTGCCGCTGTTCGGCGCAGGCTGGGTGCGCCTGGACCCGCTGCAGCGCTTCCTCCACAGCACATGGGAAAAACTACCAAAGTCCCCCTCACCATCAGTTTCAGCACTTCAGTAAATAATCTGGAAAAAAAACCAACCCAAAACACCCCGACCATCATCTCTTGCAGCGGAATTTTGTGCTCAATACTATGTACCTCGCTCCTGAATAAACACAACTTCCACTAAAAACAGTAGGAGCTACAAAAGTGTAACACTTAATATAATTATTCCCATTTTTACACACTGCTGAGCTCTTTAGGCGATGTCTCTTCAATACCATTCTCAGAGGTTATTATTTGGAAGTTTACAGAGTGTGAAGTTCTGATTTCTCCAACAAGAAACCACAAGAGAAAACAGATTAAAATTAAAGCAAACTCACAAAAAAAAGAAAAAAGCCAATGCCCAGAAGATTTTCTTTTAAGTCACAGAAATTAAAACCAGAAGAGCAGCTTGGGTTTTAAATGATGGCTTACCAGATTCTTACTTTTATGTTGACTTGAGAGCACAAATGCACCTAAACTTGTTCTAAGGCTTCTGCCAGCGAATTAGTAGTATTTTTCTTTTAAAAGAGTTGTGGGTTTTTTAATTTTCCTTGTCACGCCCTAAATTAGTATTTCCATAGGTAACAGATTGCAGTAAGTCTTGTTCTCAGACAGGCTGTAGCATAGCAGAGTGTATCGTTCTTTTCCAAGCACGAGTGGCTCAGTTCTGGAGGAGTTTCTCAGGAGGACGACTAAGGTTTGCAGCGCTGGACAAAGCGAGGATAGAGGCAGACATCTCGGATGTGGTGTCTATTCAGAATCCAGGTTAGGAACCGTTCCAATCCCAAACCATATCCACCATGAGGGCACGTACCGTATTTTCTCTGTGAAATTAACATCGCAGAGTAGACATTAAACATGTTCTTGATGTTGATATAATAACTGCAGTAACATACCACCAGAAAAAAACAAGTAAACCCTTCCAAAATGATTTTCTGAATGCTCTTTTCAGGCAAGCTATCTGTGCACAGTAAAATCTTTTCTACACACCTGATCAGTGTACCAGTAGTACGGTGTGGGATCAATGCCCTCTCTCTTGTAGCCTTCGAGTAGCTCCTCGCTGTCCCAGATACGCATAGAGCCTCCAACAATTTCACCAACGTTCGGCATCAACACGTCAACCTACGATACACAACATGACAATTAAGCTGCCTGCAGGAGAGGGAGCAAAAAGAGTCCAAACTTAGAACCATATTTCCATAACACAGTTTAGCTGTCCGTGTCAGGAAGAAAGGCAATTCATTTATTAGCGCTTTGGAGCTGCCTCATGATTTCTATAGGATTGACGAGCCACACCAAGAGACAGCCAAAACAAGACCTGGTAAGAATCCTCCAAGATCTTCCTGGAGCACTTACTCACTTCACGCTGACACTCCCCGCTCTGTTTGGAAGCCTGCAACACTACATAAAACACCAACTCACAGACTCGGTGAGCCGGGAATCGTCATGACAGCGCTGCATGTAGAAAGACTTGATCTCTGCAGGAAATCGGCACAACAAGATTGGCTCGTTAATGGTGTCTGTCATCAATCTCTCTGGAGCTTCAGGAATATCCTACGGTTAAAGAAGGCTCTATTGATATTCAAAATCAAAACCTCTCCAATACCTTGAGTCCCACAAGTATCAGGCATGACGCAAAAACAGTTGCAGAAGTTTCATTTTGATGAACTGGGCAGTTTTACTGTTAAAATCTGTGGGAAAGTGAAGGATGAAGCCACAGCTACACCACAGCTACGCTGGCAGCCAGGAAGATGTGAGCATGGCTTGTGAAACAAACACCCTTTGTTTAGTCAGAAAAACTGCTACCCCTAAAAGGTTTAACTGGAACTTTTATTCAGCCAATTGGTATCACACTTTTCCTCAATTCTGAGTCAAAGTAAGAAGATTAGGATGTTCAAAGACATTGCAAACACAACGGATTCAAGCAGCAACCTTACATCACACCGCTCTTCAGGGGAATCGCACACCCCAAACGCAGGGAAGTGGATTTTTGTTTGGTTTCTATTCCCAAAGTGCCTCGCAAAGACTTACTTCCCCAAACTCATAGTAAGTCCCATCTTCCTTCTTCACATCATGTTCCTGCAGCCACTCAATGGCTTCCGTGTAGTTCATTCGTCGGAAAGGACGTTTAGGGGGCTTGAAGCCCTGTAAGCAAGAGGAGACATAATGAGTTGGAAGAGCATCATTCTTAGAGAAGAGTACTTTTCTAGCTGACCGGCGAGTCTAGTTCCAGACTTGAAGCAAACACACTGCTCCTTCCAGCTCATGCATTGACAAATTATTAAATAAACAAACAAACAAATCCAGCCCGATACTGAAAAGCTAGAGCCAAACACAACTCATCTTCCAAGCCCAGGAAAGCTCGCAGAACAGCTGCTGAAAAAGCCTGTGGGAAGTAACACACCAGCTGTTTCCTTGCTCCCTTGTGCTCAATCTGCAAGCACCAGCCAACCAATATTACGAGCTCTGGGACAGAAGTTTCTATTCCACTGGAACCGCACACGTTGCAGTAACTGCCGCACACTGCAGGCTCCTGGAACTTGCTACCACGGAACCTCTTCTCCCACAGGCCCCTGCTTCTGGAACAGTCATTACCAGCTTTGCAGCATTTCCATTCTTTTGATGTTACTTAATATTCTTACTATTAACATCAGTAAGGCAGCAGAGCTCGCTGCCATACCCTGCCAGCCCCAACCGAACACGCTCATCGGGAAAAGCTACCGATCGCATTTTCTGGGCCACGCGTCACTGCTCCACACAGCTGCCTACCGGGTTTAAGTCGTACAGCAGGCTTGATGCAGGTGATTTCAAGACTCTGTCTACTACATCGCAAACCAAGTTCTCCAGACGGTCCAACAAATCCTCGAAAGTTATAAAAGGACATTCGGCTTCAATGTGAGTGTATCTGGAACACGAAGTCACAACATTACAAACCCACACACAATCAACAGATCCTGAGCTGTTAAAAAACCCCACGATCCAAACCCACACACTTGTCCTCTCTTTCATTTCTCCCACTTCTTAAGTAATGAAGCCAGGGGAAAAAAAAAAAAAGGAAAAGGAATACAACAATATGAACTGTATTTTCTAAAAGCACAAAGCTTCCTAAGAATATATTAGCTGTTTTGCTCAGATCCTCCTTCACTAAATGTTAACATATTTTGTCCAGCTGGACATGCACCAAGACATGACCCCCAAACACACTGCTGCACAGTCCTTCTCAGTTAGCATTATGCCGCTTGCTCACTGTACGTGATGTCACCCAACTGCCTGCTGCTCCCCTGCCTTATAAATTCACTTATAGACAAACAGCAAAGAAGCGTGCTCTCTCCATACTCTGCCAAGTGTCTGCGGGTCCTGGATTGCTCAGCTCTGTATGACTGAGCAACGCAGAAAACGTCTCCTAAGGCTGGAATGCAGGTCTCCAGATAGAGCTGGGACGACTGCGTTAAGTACGCCTCTTCACCAAAATAATCCAGTTTGAACAGGGTCGAGCCTCCTTCCACCTGCGTCTGGACTAAAGTTGGTGGCGTGACCTGTTAAAGAATGACACCACGGTCATTACTTAAGTGAGGCTTTACAGACAAAGATGACAAAACATAAGAGCAGTGATGCAAGGCACACTCTTCCAGAACACCATCTACAATGCTTTTGTACTTTGGCCTGGAATCCCTCGGCGCCTTCAAAGAGGGATGCAGCTGTTTGTGAATTGCTCCGTGACACTGGCACATCTCAGAAGTGTCCACATACCTTTGAGATCTACGTGTACAACAGCCAACAAATAACAGCTCCCTAAGAAAGAGCTTTTTTTTATCCCTTTCAGGTCAGTTAGAAAGTGTGCCCAGTTTCTCCAGGAAAAAGACAGCCTTGAAGTCAGGACATTAAGGGAGTCTCTCACTGACAAGGGAAATACTTACCTCGTAATATCCGTTGGCAAAGAAATGATCCCTGAAGGCCTGTACTACCATGGAGCGCACCTTGAAGATTTTGGACATATTCTCTCCTCGAATCATCATGTGCCTGTTATTAAGCTGCACATCAACCTCCGAATCCTCATTGAGCAGATTGTCGGCCCCTCCCGCCGGGGCCAGACCAATAAGCTCCCAGTAATCACAGTTCAGCTCGTGGCCTCCTGGAGCCTGCCAGTTTGGAGAGAAACAAACACTTCAGGCTTTTTGCCCCTTGGCTGTCACCGCCTGGCATCGTGGCAGACGGGTTAGTCCAGTTCAAACACGAGATGCTAAATTTCTAATTGCAGTATTTTCAAAGTGACTGCTCTGTCAGACACACCATGCGTGGAAGTGCCATTTGTAACCCACCACGAGTCGCTCACGCTTAACGTGAAGAGGATTGAGTACTGCAGGCAGATAACTAGAAGCTCCCAGGTGTGTTCAGTTCAAGTACAATCTACCACAAACAGCTGGGTTTACTCTGCTGGAAGGACAGAAAGCCCAGTGGGGGAAGCCTGCCCATCTCTGGCCTCACCTACAGACCAGACCTCTCCATCTCCGGCCTCACCAGCTCCCCCGTGTGGGTCACAGTAGGCTTCTGTGCCTTGAATCTGGTTTTTTCACTCAGTGCAGATTTTCAAAGTCTAATCAACAGATGTTTACAAATCTGCTGGTTTTGTTCACTAAAAGCACCATATTGTTGTGGTGAGACCTGAAAACGTGAAGCGCTTTTAATATCCAAAACACTATGCGCAGGAACACACTACGAGTTCCTTACGACTACCAAACTCCGTAGATTTCTTTTTTCCAGACGTTTCTTCTCCCTGTTACCTTACTAGAGTTAGTGCACTTACTGAAGAGACCCGACAGGAGAGATTGCCAACCCATGCGAAAGAAGAGCTCCCGCTGCAGGAGCTGGTGACGATTTTGAATAAAGGAAGAGAGAGGCTTACAGACTAGCAAGACTAAGCGTACATCTACCCTCTAAATCTCAGTGTTACTGCTTTGCTTTCTGCTTCAGAAAGGAGCTGCTCTACAAGCAGCTACCAAAAGCTCATGTCTTAGAAAGGACTACTTAAGATTTATATAGAACAAATGTGGCCTGAGCTTGCTTGCTGTTTCTGTAGCACAAGTTTTGCAGCACAGCCACAACTTACTTCTGACTTTCAGTCACCTCCTAATTATTAAGACAGACATTTTACAACAATTTTGAACAAATATCCCAATACAGACTGCTTCTCAATTCATCAGGCACACTGGAACCTGCTGAACAGGAGAGCCCCGACACACCAGCCCCCGTACCTGCTTGCCTTCAGGAACAAGGTTCAGCGTGCCGTACACCGCGACACTGCTCTCCGTAGAGAGAACGAGCCCGTTGTAACACTGACACTACAGAGAGAGACACACAAGGGCACAGGGACAGTCATTTTTTTGTTTTAATTTTGTTAGAGTCGCAGACAAGATTAACTCATGGTCACTTTTAAACAGTTTTCACACTGACAAAAAAGCTCTAGTGGCAGGAGACACAATTTACAATACAATAACTTAATCAGCGGTTTAGGAGAACTTCTAATGGTCTATATACAAGTAAAGCCAATAATATGAACATTTCACTTATTTAACGGCGGAACAGAATTAAATCATCACAACTTACCAGTTCATCTGAAAGGACACACTGAAGAAAACCTGTGCCATCTCTCAAAACAACAAACATCAGATTTTTTCCTAGTTAAAAAAAAAAAAAAGAGCCTCAGTTTTATTCACTGCTTAACCTCTACAGACCATCTTCCAAGATATATTACTACCAATCACTGCGGTAGTGGTACTTGCTGAACTTATTTAAAAGAAGTTATGCTACTTTATATTAACTTAAGAACTCCAATTTGCTGATTCAACTACGAGCAGAGGCTATTAGCTCCTCAGTTGCAGGATTAGTTTAGAACACAAGTCTTTTGAAGAAATTCTGAAGGACTGGTCCCTGAACTGAAAATCCCGTAAGATTTCAATTAGGGAATGTCTATATGCTCACACATCAGAGAGAACTTTGTGCTGTAGTAAGCACTGTAATAAAGCAAAGATGACATCTAATTGACATTTTAAAAACTTAAGAAGAGGTACTAGTTCATTGTACGTGCCCACATTTTGAGGGCTACAGTATTTGTTCCGTCTGTCTGCACAGGTTCAGCAACTTCTAACCGCCTGTGGCTTACCTTGCCTCCGTAACCTGTGAATCCAGCCAAAGACCTTCACTCTCTGGCCTCGGTAAGCCTCCAGAGCATCAATCTTTACCTGTAAAGCAGGGAATAAAAGCCATCAAATAGAGAGGAACGATTCACCCCTCAGATGGCATTACTCAGAACGCAAGTGCAGCGGCCACCTCCGTCCCCAAAGCAGGCAGCGCTCCAAACGCACTCGGGAACAACTTCCACGGAGACTCAATGGACGAGGAGGTTGGTTCAGAGCCGAAGCAGCAGAGGACCCGGATCCAACCCAGCTACACCTAGAGAGCGAGCTGAGGGCTCACGCTGCTGGAGCTGGAACAACTTCCCGGCAGGCAGCCTCAGAAGGGATCGTGCCTCAGGCAGCCCAGGAGCGCTGCCGGGCACCCGCGGAGAAGAGCTGCATCTGCAGCACAGCTGGGCCCCACGGCCCCTGCGCCGGGAGCAGCCTTGAGCGCCCGGCTCCCCCCTAAACCATCCTCCACCCGCGTACACCTACACCCTTTCCACACAGGGGCTACCCAAAACCAGCACGCGTGCCACCTGCCTACTGGTGCCAGGACTGTGCCCACTGACCGTGTTTGGCAGGACTCTACAAACAGCCAGATAACAACCACGTTCCACGTCTCAATAACTTACTACATCTTCTAACCAGCACCGCTTCCTCACCCTCCACGACTAGAACAATCCAACGAAGGAGTAACACAGGCTGTGGGCAGAGGGCACTGATCATACTCACACATTTTGGCTCTGGAAGACTAGGATCATTCTTGATAACAACCTTCTTAGCTTCCTCCAGGTTCTTCTCTCTTCTCAAGAGATCTTCTGCCTGGTATAAAAAAAAAAAAATAATGTATTAAATAGCCATAACCAGGTCTTGTAAGATTCCCACTCTTCACAATCACTGAAGACTGTAATGTCCAATTACATACAGAGGTGTCATAAAAAGCCTCGATGTGACCCTGCCAGGGCCTAAACCTGCCTTAATTCAAGACCAGGATAAGAAACAAAGTGCAGATGCATCTCTCATTTTTTCTGGAAAGCCTAAAGGCAATAGATTACAATTATTGAAAACTCCCCCAGTTTCAGCCATTTGCTTGTCTTAATCTGAATAAAGGTAAGTTGCAACTAACGTGGGTGTAAAACAACGACACAGGAGAAGAAAAACTGAAGGTTTTTGGAGGGGCAGGAATGACAACAGCACCATTTAATGCTTCTGGAAGAGAAAGGCGGGGTGCTTCCTCCAACCTACCTCCCTCTTCTCCTTTGCATCATTCTTCATTTGCTCCCTGTGCCACAGCTTTTTGACATTTTTCATCTGTGACTTTGAAATAATGGCCCATCTCTAAACCAAGCCAAGGAGAGAGCAGAAGACAGAAGATTACATTTGTGCCCCGTCACGTAAAGGAGCAGTACAATAATTCCTACTAGGAAGCAGAATGCTACTGCACCTCATTCTCTTTTTGTGAATCCACATAAATTGTAGGAAATGGCTCCTTGCCTGCTGTCATCAAAGCCTAAAAAGGGAGAGAAAATCATAGAATCAACAGCACTGCAAGGGAATTAAAGCCATCCCTAAAGAGATCGAGCAGACGTCCTACTTCTGATCATTCTGGTCAGCGTCACAAAGAAAACAGGTACAAAATTCCCATTTAGAACTCCCAGGCCAAGCACCTGACCTAAAGTGCTCTTCAGAACAAAGAGCAGGTGCTTCCACAGTTACCTTTAGAACAGTCTTGAACGGTTTCTTTTGTGTTCCATCACCAGTGGAGTCATTGCCCTCTCGTTCAGAAACATACAGCTCTTCTGTAATACATGACAAATACAGGCAATTACTAAAAAAAATAAAAAATTAACAGCTATGGAAATGGTCGGGAACAAACTGAAAACACACAAGGATAAAACATCCTCGCTGCTATCAGCAGTTACCTTCAAAAGCAACCAGCTGGTCAGGCAGGAATAAGAATTATTTCGTATTTTCCTCTCCAAAAACCACCCCCCGCAGTAAACACGTTACACTAAAGCCCTGCGCGCTGCCGCCACCCTGAACGCTTGGAGGTCGCCGGCTGCGCGTCGGGAGCCAGGTACGGAGCGGCCTTTCGCAGAGCCTGCTTCTCCCGGGGCCGCGGCGGGGCGGGGCGCTGGCAACAGCCGGAGAGCCCAGGCCACGGCTCGGCTCGGCTCGGCTCGCTCGGAGCCGCGGGGCGGGCCGAGCCCAGGGCAGAGCCCGAGCGCCGGCCCCGCCGAGCCGCCAGGCCCCTCCGCGGGGGGCGCCGCCGGCCGCCACAACGCCCCCGCCGCCCGGCCGGCCCGACCCTCGCCCGTCGCCGTCACCACCCTCTTCTCCCCGCGGCCAGGGTGGGGCGCGGCCCGGCCCCGGCCCCGGCTCAGCCGCCCGCCCGCCCGCCTCACCCAGAGCGAGCGCCGCCGTGCGCCCCAGCACCTCCGCCGCCATGGCCGCACCGCCGCAGCCGCCCCGCCGGAAGCGCCGCGGCCCCGCTTCCGCCGCGCTCAGCCAACCCGCCGCCGCCTTGCATCAGCCGCCCGGCGACGGGCCCCGCCCCCCCCCCGCGCCTGGGGACGCAGGAGGCACGCGCGTGACGTCAGCCCCCGGCCCCGCGCCCCCCTGGATGCGCGGGTAGGCTCGCGGGAAGGCTCGCGGGGAGGCTCGCGGGGGCGTCCCCGGCAGCGGCGGAGCCGCGAGGCCGCGCGCGTTTCCTTGCAAGGCGCGGCCCGTCCGTGAGCGCGTGAGCGCGCCAGGGCCTCGCTGTGCAACCACCGCCGGGCCGGGCCCGCGCCAGGGTAACAGCGCCCGCAGGCACTGCCCGCCCCCTCCGCCAGCCGCCCCGGGCTGAGACCCCTCCCTGTTCTTAAACACACCCCGTGGATACACACAGACACGGCCCCGAGTCGGAAAGAAACACACGGGCAGAGGAACAGAGAGCAAGCGAAAGCGAACTGTTCACTGCTGGCTCAGGCCTGCAGTCCGGGGCAGAGCCCGACCTGGCTCCGACAGGACGGTGCCACCGTCCCACCCCTCAGACCCCTCAGAACGAGACACGGAGCTCTCTCGACTCAGCGCAGTCAGCTGCTGAGGAAAGGGCCAGAAGCCCCACCTACAAACATCAGAGTTCCCGATAAAACCTGCCCCCGGCCAAGGTTTAGCACCGGATCGATCTTGCCCCCAGCTCAGGGGAGAAGAGCTCAGCCCCTCAGAAGCCTGATCGTCCCCCCCCCGCCATCGTGGCTGTGCAACTTAACCCAACGGCACACACACCAACTGCTGCTCAGCGCTTTGCTTTCAAAGACAAAACATGAAATGTAGCTCCAATTTTACACCAACATATCAGTAAAACGTGGAAAAAAAAGTCTGCAATTCCAGGCATCGCTAAAAAATGACTGCAATGCTGGGTTCTCCTCCCCTAGGACACAACACCCTTCACTTGCACGCAGCACAGACAAGAGCTGCACAAGGGCCGGCAGCTCCGCAGAGAACTCTTGGCCTTTCTGTGTTTCCAAGAATCCAAAACCAGGGAGTCCTGTGAGAAAACACGAAAATCTTCCCATCCTTATGCCATTTGGTTAAAAACACGTCCCGAGTTTGTTTCACAATTTTCTTTTTGTGCAGTCGTCGGGATAAAAAGCTTCTCCCCCAAGTGCAGCGGGTCAGCTGGCTTCCCCATCGCCCCCGGCCTGCGCCACGCTGCTGCCCAGCACCGCGTCCAGAGGAGTCCGCCTCTTCCGAATGCTGCGCCCGGAGGCGATGAGGTCGGCGTAGCCCCGCTGGTGGGAGAAGGCGTAGGCGGAGCGGCGGCCAGACATCCCTCGGCGGAAAGCGCTCGGCCGTCGCCTCCACTGCTGCTCTTGCGCCAGGTACTTCTTGCGGTTCTTCTGGACCTTCACGCATGCAAAGACAGGTCAGTTTGGGCATGACAAGGGAAAACAGCTCGTTTGCATTTACTGTCTGGGGGAGGTAACCCGCTGCTGTAAGTAAATACAGGCCAAACTAACCAAAATAACAGAAGACTCGACTCACCCTATCGCTTTCCGACGGCCAAACTGTCGCTGATAAGAAACGCAGGGCCACTACTGGAAGGAGGCAAACAGCAATTGATAAAATCATGGTCAGCCAGAGGTACGGCTGTCTCAGAGCATTTGGAGCAGTTCCTAGGAAGAAGAGCAAGAATTAGTTTGTGACATGATCAGGTAAACTAGTTATAAAACACAAGTAAGGTACTAAAAGCCACAGCTTCTTTCCTTAGAACGTAACATTCAGGTGTTCAGTTGCCCATCACATTAAGCTTTTGTTCAGAGACTCCACTACGCAGAGAGCGTAACGGAAAGAATTTTATAAAGCACTTCCATTGCAGTGTATCCGTATTCACGGGAAATACTCCAGTAAAGCAACCTCGGCCAAAATTAAACAAACCTCTTCCTCGGAAGTGAATTAGTATTTAACTTAATTTCCTTTCAGACGTCAGGCCCTGATATTTTGGTCATAGTTCTGCTCAAGTTACAGCAAGAAGAAACAGAAACCACAAGGACTGACCTGTGAACTGAAAGCCAGAAGGAAAGAGAACGTGGATCCCAGCACTGTGTAGGTCAAATGTGATACCAAAGTAAAGGGCGATACTCCCAAATACTGAAAAAGCATTAACAAAAGTCCAGTAGGATGTATCCAAGCCAATCTGAAAACAAACAAAAGCCCCAAATGAGTTTATTAATTCAAAATAATGTCAACTGCTCTGAAGACTGACAGTGGTTTGGTCATTTCTCATCCTGTTACGCATCATTCTGAGACAGCATCGACAGAGAAGAGAGAAGGCAAAAACCAGAAAGCTTTATTGCATATTGTTGTGTTTTTAGTAGACACATTCAGAAACATGACTAGCAAGTGTTTTCAGAGCAGAGATGAGGAAGCTAAGTGTACTTACCTGAAAATTGACAACAAATATAAGAGAAGACGCAGCTGTGACAGCAAACGACTGATAATCTGAAGGTGCTTCTCCATCCTGCCCCATAGTTTTCAGGTAAGCTCCATATGGTATGAAGAAGATTATCAGTGAAGTTACAGCTCCATGGAGCAAACTTAAGAAGAATTTCTTGTAGTTAAAAAGTAAATCTTTCTGTCCCAAGACGTACAGTCTAGGGAAGCGAAGACTCAATTTGTCACTCACGTCCTTAATACAAGGGGAAAGAGAAAAAAAAAAAAAGTTGCTACAATTCCTTGTGAGCTTTGAAGAGCACGAAACCCAACTACACAATGTCCCAAAGGCAGCAGCAGATTTCTTTTTCTTTTCAGATAGCAGTCTGGGCAGCAGGACTTGGCTTTTATCACAAAAGAAGGCAGAAGCATTGATTGGCCGTATCAGCAGGTAAACCCCGCATGGAAAAACAAGCAGAGAGGCCAAAGCCCTTGTCCCACTGAAGTAAAGCAAAGGCTACACACCCAGGCTTCCTGACAAATGCAGTCATTCAAAAACGGTTCGTCCCTACATCTTCGGCTCAGAAGGATAAGCAAGGCCATGAGCAAGGCTGCCCGCTGCTGTGCTGTGTGAACGGTGTCACAGAACAGCAGGCACTCACAAATACTTTTAACAAACATTATTAGCACTGAAGGCCTCGGCCCTGATTAACTTTGGCTATTTCAGTAACCCTCTGCTTATTGTCTCTTGGTACCTCACACCCTGGGAAGAAGAACACATTTCTTAAAGCCAAAAAACCCCAACAAAACCCTCCGAATGCCTTGTACATAAACCAAAGCAACCAGTTTCAGTGGAATTAGAGCCCTGACATTAGACGCCTCTGGATTCATCTGTTGTTAACGTCATGGAGAATACCTGGTCAAGCAAGCCAACGAGCAGAACCGGGAGACTCGAATACAACACGTTGTAGAGCGTGATGAACCAGTCTTCGTACGCTGTCTGCAAGAAGAGGAGGGATTTCAGTAGCTCATGATTTCTTTTTAATTACACCTTTTCCTTCCAGGTCCTGAGACAACTCCCACGTGCTCTGCTACAGCAGCAAATTACCCGCCTCAGTGTTTACGCAAAAGGCAGGTGGCACTTTAGCTCAGAGCTCTGCTGAAACTATTTTTAGCCTGCATGAAGCTGCCCTGCTCCTGCCAACCCAGGGCGTTACCTGCCCTTGAACACTGACACAACTGGGCACCCCAACCGGTGCTCAGGACTGCGACGGGCGCTTGGCACCTCGCACACGAGTCTGGGCACCCTGGTTTCTTTCCATGTTCTTTTTTTGCTCTGTCCCAGGCATCCAGTTCCCACAGCAGCAAAGAGCCTTCCCCTCAGGCAGGGCTGCGTGGCTGTGGCCCTCCCCTCCATGCTGCTCCCTCCAGTGACCCCCTGCCTGCCTTCTGCTTACACCCACCGAGCTGCATCTCAGCTCCCAAAGTCCTTCCAGCACAACCTTTCACCACTACAGCAACATCAAATTCTGCCCGTTACAACAAGCATGGCTCAAGTCATTATAGCCAGCAGTCACGATAAAAAATTTTGGGCTTGGTTCCCTACTGATACAAACATGTACAGTCTCACTTCTCCTACTAATATCTTACACAGCAGCGTTGGGAAAGGTTTTCCAAACTGCTGTATAACAATCTCTTCTTCCCTGTACAACCATGATAGCGACTTCACTGTTGTGAAATCATACCCAGCTGCTTAACTTGTAACTAACTGCCTTAGTAGTTCTCACCTATTCTCCTGAGGAAATTACCAATGATAATTCCAGGTTCCTAGCGCCTCCCATGCTGAGCCTTTGCTAGCCTGCACCGCCAAACAGGAAGATCTGCTTGTTAATATTACACGCGAGCATGCCTTCTCACCTGGGCAGAAAAGCCGTTAAAGAACGAATACCAGATGTGGACTAGCGTAAAAGCAAAGTTTTTGTAGAAAAAGTATCTTAAGAACTTGCACATCCTAATGTACGACCATCGTCCGTGGACCAGCAGCAGTCTCTGGAGGTAGCGGAACTGCGCGAAAGAGTAGTCACTTGACATGACGGCCTGCATCCCTTCCTGGCCGCTGATTCCAACTCCAATGTGGGCAGCTAAGTTAACGAGAGAAACACCGTCACGTCCAACAAAGGGAGAGGAACAACACGACCGAGGGAGAATCTTCTACTGGCTCCTACTCTGTCTGCTGCGGGTTCTTCTGCCCCGTGCTGTTTCTGCATGCGGCGCACAGCCTGCAGTGAAGACCAACAGCACAGGCAAAAGCCCTTCCCTGCCCTGTCACTTGCTGCTCACGCCTCCACGGTCGCCCCAGTTCTCCCTCAGCGCGTGTTCCACCAGAACGGACACTGGGAAATTTGACCAAGGGAGAACTAAGCGGTGAGACAGAGCAAGCAACCCCTGAATGAACCAGCCGGGCAGTTGACAAACACACTTGTAACATAAACCATGCCCCAGAGGTTTGTGTCTCAGTGGGATTTCTCAGAAGTGGTTCCAGGAGCAGCAGCTGCAATGCGGGATGGCTCACGCCTCCAAGCCAGGGGCCGCCAAGCTATTGCTTTGCTCTTCATGTTACACTGTTGTACCCCACAACACGGTAACAGCTGTAATTCAGTCCCTTCTCAGGGAACGTCTACAGAAACAGCTAAAACGTGTCAGCAAAAGCCACCAACCATTTCACAAAGGGCTTCCTCAAAGAGGGAAAGCACAGGCACAGAAGCTAACAACCCCCAGGGACGTTACCGCGGGTAACGACACAGACGGAGTCTTCTGAACACAGAGTGAGAGCGAAGAGACTGCAGAAGAGTGCCCAGAAGAGATCTTTCCTACCGAGAGGAGTCTGACAGCTGCCTTACTTTTGATCATGTTTACGTCATTGGCACCATCCCCAATAGCCAGCGTAATAGCTTTCTTGTATTTCTTCACAAGCTCCACCACCATGGCCTTCTGCTTCGGAGTCACCCGACAGCAGATCACAGCCCTGCACTCGCAGGCCAAATCAACAAAGTTCTGCTGCTGCTGTTCTTTGTAAGCTTCAGCCCTTCTTCTCTTCTCAATTTGCTTTTTCTTTTCTTCCGCTGTTCTGGGGAATTTCAGTTTAAGTTTCTTTTTCTTCTTTTTCTTCTCTAGCAGGATTTCATTCTGTGTAACAGAAACGTATTACGCTCCCTTCTGTGCTGTTTCAAACTGCACTCCAAGCACTGCCCGTACAACACACTTCATTGCGCTCCCATCGCCCATTTACAGGATTTTAATAAAATGCTCGTGCAGCAGAGTGAACAAAGAGCTACGGAAACAAGGACAACGTACTCGGTGGGATTAACAAAAGCAAAATATTTGTATTTAGTGTCACGGCACTTCTTGCAGAGTTCAAAGGAATATTTCTTCTGATGGGAACAAATCCACTTTTGAAAACATTCTAGTGTTTAAACTTGGCTCTCTCCCATTTCCCCATGTCCTAAAGGGAGCGTGACAGTGTCCTGTAAACACCCGGGTTAGCTCTGGGGCAGCTCAGCTGGAGCAGGGGTAGCAGAGACCTGCAGTTTTATGCACTGCTCCTGACAAATGACCTTGAGGTCCCCCCTAGTCCACTCCCTGTGCCCTCCCCGGACACGCAGTCCTTTGTGCAGAGGCTCAGGGCTGGGAAGCTGAAAGGGGCAGATGGTGCTCACCTGCTCGCTGGACTTGCTCCTCCACAGGTGCTAAGAGCCGCCTGCCAACAGGGCAGCTAATGGTCTCCGAGAGACTGCCAGTCACCTCGCCGCTAAAAGCTCCTCTCTGCCCTCTGAGCCCCCGGGAGAGCACTATAGTGCAGGGCTGAGCAGGAAACGTGGCTTCTCCTTCTACCCCTTTCTCTCCCCTCTCGCATTTTGAACATGATTTCTGTGCCTACACCGAAACCATGCAGCCTGTAGTGCTGGCACTTGCCTCTTTTTTTTTTTTTTTTCCTTCCATTAGACCAGAATCCCCACAAAGAATAACTCCTGCGATAACCAGACTGTGCTTTTGCAGGGGCTTGGCTTTACTTTGATGGCAGCTCCAGGGTGATTTGAAAGGCCCAAGACATCCCTTAATTTATCGAGCGCTACTTTTCAACCTCCAAAACCCAAAATATCTGAACACAAATAGCACAGATGCATTCAACTGGCAGCCACAGAATTTTCACTGATCGATTTAGTGAAGCAGAGAAATGACCAGAGTCCTCGGCGAAGGACAGTGTGACTTGGAGGTACCCCTAAATCTCAAATACACAGAAGAACATCTTTTGTACATACCAACCAGGAGCCAGTGATTATTAAAGCACGATCCCTACTACCCTGGAAGAAGGTCTCATTCATTCTCAGGGAGGAATGTGTATTTGATCCAGCTCTGTTCCTCTGGTTTTCCAACCTGGTTTGAAGGAGAGCACTGCAAAGAGGTGGATACTATTACAGAAAAATCAAGGATAAACTTGAAGCTCAGACTTAAGTCCCAGACTGTAAAAATCTGCAAGAAAGAAATGCAATATACGCCGCAAGGATTTTTTGTTGCCATATATTAAGTGATGTTTTGAGTGTTGCTAAAGCAACAGCGCAGAGGGGATCACACTGGTTTGCAGAAAAGGGAAGAACAAGTCAGGCACCGACCTGCTTCGCCCTTCCAGGGTGGGGGGTCCAGGCTTGCCTGAACTACAGGACAAATTTAATGTCAACAGCTGTTGCCCTAGAACGCATAACCTCCCACAAACAGAATACCTGTACCCACAATTAAGAAGTTGCCTTGTAAAATTACAATTTTGTAAAAAAACCCCAAAGAAACAGGCTGTGTGCAGCTGAAGAACTGCCAAGAAACATTGTTCAGTAGCTGAAAAGTCACTGTGGGACAAACCAATGTTCCTGCTGGGCTAACTTTTAAAATGGAACACTTCTAATTTCCACAGAAGAAACCTTTTCACTTGCCTGGTATCCTCTCCATAGAAGATTGTTGTTTCATCTGTTAAGAGTTCACAAGAAAATCCAATGTTTTCTGCAGTTTCTACAATATAAAAAAACAGGAGAGAAAAGTATTTACTTAAAGTTCTGCCATGAGTAACTGTTGGGAGCAGCCAGAAGTACTTCAAGTCCTCTTAAGTAATTTCTGAGGTTACATTTCAGTATGAGAAGTTCCCTTTCATTACCACAGCACAGAGAGGCTGGGGGAATCCTGTTAATTTTCACTGCAAAAAGACAAGTTGTGGTACCTGCCCCCAGAGCCAGGCAGGCCAGGTGTTCAAAGCAAGTTGTCCTGTGTTTGCTTTGCGTGGGGAAAAGCAGCAGCTGGGTATCTCCCTACAGAAGACAGTCACAAAATCCGTGATCTAGAGCAGGCTGGTGGAGGGACAGAAGTTACACAGAAGCCCATCCAGTAACTCTGGACTGGGAAGAGCTGGGATGAAATTCTGCCCGTCGTAGAAATCCCTCCAGCTTCCATTGAAATGGACTTTCTCACTAAGCTTTTTTAGAAACACGTGCTTTATTTCTAGTCTGCGTTTGCCCCAGTTTGTCTCCTCGCCCTCAGCCCGGTTTGAGCAGCTCCTTGGCTGTAAGTAACCCCACCTTTTTTGTCACCAGTAAGCACCCAGATTTTAATGTCGGCTTTGGAAAGCCTGGAAATAGTTTCTGGAACTCCATCCTGTAGCTTGTCTTCAATGGCTGTCGCACCAAGCAGCTGGAAAATAGTTGAGATACAGGTATTTAGTAGGATAAACAAGTGTAGAAAACTGATTCATTGTCAGTAAAGAAGGGAACGAGTCTGGAAATGTCTCTACTGAGTCGTTAGCTTGAGCTGCACCTCCGAGTGAAGACAAGCTCTCAGGTATAGAAGTGACCACCGCGAAACACACGTACTAGAATACTTTTCCCTTCATTCTACTCAATGCTAAAATTTGGCGTGGCTCTGAAGTCAAGAAAACCTAAAAGGATCTAATTCAAAATGTCCTAGTAAACAAGGAAAATTTATTTTCAGAAAGATCTGTTTCTTCTTATATAAGAATAAGAGTACACTGGAAATTTAAAGCTTGACTTACAATCAAGTTTTTTTCTATTTCCTCGTATACTTTGTCCAGAGCTTCGTCACGATTAGTTGTAGCTACACTGGCCTCCACAAACTTTTTATTCCATGCTTCAAATTCATCGTGACTAATGTCTCTGTAGCACAGGCAGAGCGTCCTAAGAGTTTCATTTGCAAAAATCTGAAAAATAAATAATAAAAAAGGCATATCCATAAGACAAAACTCTGGCTCTGCAACTCAAACTGAAGAGGTAGGGTGATAAGCAGTTGGTAAGTCTGATAAAACAAATCTGACTGCACAGTTAGTCCTGGGTATGTCAGACATGCCAAAGATGAAGTTATAGCTGACAGGGCAGTCTGAACTGAAAGACTGAGGAGGTGACAAACGGAATGGAGTATAGTGATGTGGAATACTGACAGCTATGAAAAAAAGCAAAAAAGCATGAAGACAAAATTTAAGTTCAACTCTCCTGAAAAGACTATGAATGCATTTTTAAGAACACGCAGAAAAACTTACATCGTTTTGACTATTTCTCAGGTTTGGGATGACCTGTAGAACCAGTTACAGGTCTGCATTTATTTTAATAGTTTAGGAAAAGGAAATTAATAAAATTAGATTATAGTCAGAAGCAAATGATTTTTAATTTAAGAATTGTATATAAAATTTAAACTTACATCTAGTGCTTCTTCCGTAGCTTCTCTCTTTAGATTCCTTGGGTGTAACCGTTCATAAATTACCGTATCAGCCCCTTTACAATATAGCCTGATATTTCCACTTGATTCTCTTACTGTGGAGTAAAACGAGACATGGGACAAAACGTTAGAGTACATTTAAATAAAGGAATAGTTTCAGATTGGATTTTTCAGCCTGTTGCTGTGAAGTACCAATACTACTAGATCCTGGGTTTTCTTCATCACTTCTAATACGGTTCAATCAAGTAACGTGGTTGACAGGTGCATCTCTTCTTCCCTTCCGCGACAGGAGAGGATATTTAAACTACCAAGGATTATGTTTTCAATAACGGTTGATCCAGCACTAACATCTCGCCCATGGGACCTGGGCAGAGACAGACACCGGAGCTACGATGCACGTAATCACATAAACCCAACCGATCCCTAACTGGTTCAAGACTGACTTCTTGAAAGACAGTTCAAATCAAAACTAAAGAACTGTTTACACCTCATTCCCAGTATTCCCTCAGCTGGAGGAAGATACAACTTGTTTGTTCGCTGGGGAAAAGAGGGAATAAGTCACCTTTGCAGCATTTCTTCAAGCTTCTACGAAAGGGGGCTAAGATTGCCTTCAGCAGAGGCCACGTCTGAACGCCACGACTGTCCGGTGGGCACAGTGAATTACAAAAACTCTTTTGCTACCCGGAGCCATGCGGACTAAAATCCACCACAGGACTGTGCGTGACTCAGCTGTAACTCTTCCCTTGGCCGATGAAATACGAGTGACCTTTCCTGTAAAGGCTGGTTGTAATCAACTTACCGATGACAGACATCCGTTTTCTGTCGCTGTTGAAATCCAAGATAGCGAGGACATCGTAAGTTCTCTCAACCCCCATTTCACTGATGGTGATAGTGTTCTGCGTTCGTGAAAGAAAAACGTAGCCAAAGTTTCTGGCTGCTGTCACCAGGGCCCCTTCGTCCGGGGAAGCCGCTTGGTAACTGAGCTGCCCTGGATCTTTGAGACAGCAAAAAGAAGAGAAAGCCAGGACATACCTGAGTGTTACACGCTTCCCTCCAGGTATAAAAGCAAAACCCGTGACTTTGTCTCAACACAAACCCAACTTAAAATGCCTTCATTTGTCAATACATTCATGTAAGTGTTTTCAAAGGAAGCTCCGAAAGACAGCCCGTGGCCACAGACACGCACGCGACGCAGCGGGCGCAACGCCGTAGGGAGAGCGAGACAGGGCAGGACGCTGCCCGTTCCCCGGAGACCTCGCCAAGATGGGACTGAAGCAAAACTACTCTTCAGTGTTTCCACTGACTCTTCCAACCTATTTTTTCACATTCATGAATTCTTCAGTAGCTGTTCACCTCTAAATTTAGTTTCTGCCACATTTTTGTTACTAATTTTGCTCGCTTGCTGCGAACGCTCTTAGGACAGACATACAGGTTTCGTATACATCTGTGGGGCTGTGAGTCAAGGAGCAAGAGTGTGGAAGCCTCACGCTGAAAACACTTGTTTTTCCACACTGAAAACAAGTTCCCAAATGTGTTCATACTTTCACATATGTATGTGAAACCAGAGACCACGCTAGTGTCATCATCATGTTATTTGGAGTTATATCTTTAAAATCTCGAAAGCATAATTTGAGCAGAGAGAAGACCTGTAACGCAGAAACAGAAGAGTTCTGTACAAACTGCTCCTATACCTTTCTAAACCTGCTGTTGTTTAAGATGCACAGCTGTAACTGTCAAAAAGACAGTCCTCCTTCCACAACGCGTTGGGTAAACTCAGCAAACAGCACTAGCTGTGAGACATACTCACCAAGAGAGGTGTCAACCATGACTGTGTGACAAATGGCAAGCAGAAAAAAGAACTTGTGGATTTCTGGCTCCTTTCCAGATTTTATTTGCTCTATCAGGTAGTGATCATAGAACAAGAACTTCCCGTCTGCGTACGCGTTCCAGCTGAAATCCACTTGCTGCTTACGGAACAGGAGGAGAGAGAGTCCGAGTGAGCCCGGGTGCGACGGCTTTGGGCCCAGCGCACCTCGTCACGCTTTGGCACGGGGACATTTCCCGCTCCCCAGACGGCGGGAACCCCGGCGCCCCATCGGGCCCACCTACCTCCGGGTGGCTCTGCAGCTGCCCCGCTCCATCCCGCCAGTCTCCTGCAGCACCAGCACCAGCAGTTAGAAGGCACAGGCCAGAACGACAAAGGTTTTGGAGGGAGGGGGCGCAGCCCTGTGGCACAGACTCACCGTATCTTTGGCCGTTTATGCAGCACTTTTTAAACGTCATGATGTTCTGCGTAAGTGTTCCCGTCTTATCGGAGAAGATGTAGTGGATCTGCCCCAGCTGCTCGTTCAGCGTGGTGGTCCGGGCCTTCGCCGCCGTGTCCTTCTCAGGGTAATACATTTGTAGGTCCCAGTTGATGAAATAGCTTTGGCCCCAACGAATCACTTCGACGCTAAATGAAAGAAAATTAATTTCCTCACTCCCAGCTGCATCTCGTATTTCAAAACAACGACCAATTACCAGATCCGGGTGACACTGACTATTTTCCAGGACTCAAATTGCTTATATACCTGAGGAGCTTAAGACAAAACAATTACATTTACCAGCACACTACAGAGCACCACCACCCCTGCACAGGCCACTCAAAAGCATGTTGGAGCACACAGCTCAGCCTCAACAGCACAGCACTAACTGGGGAAGCGCCTCCACACCTAACCAAGCCCGAAGCATCGATGGTGCTGCTCCCCTAATGAACAGAAATCCCAGCTGGGAATAGCATTTGAAGTACAGTTGTGAGAAGGGTGGGCAAGAGGTTGGAGGATTTCAAATATGTTGGGCAGGTTTCTCAAAGGTAAAGTTATTCACACTCCATGGAGCACCAAGATCTCTCTTTTGAGGAATAAATCTGGAAAATATGTCTCCATTTAATCTTTTTGTTCCAAGTAGTTTCCTTCACGCGCTGTGACTACAGAATTTGACTGAGAAGCCAACTCGCCCCGTGCCCCACGCGGCTGCTAAAGGCCGAGGTATTTCCCTACCTCACGTAGAGGGAGATGGGAACCATGGTGTTGAGAACGATGATGTAGCCCCAGAAGTTAAGGAAGCCGCGGTACGGAGGACTCGAGTCCTGTGCATCGTAGAGGTACCACGAGGAGTTGCCGATCTGCTGCTCCCAGTAGGTGTGCCCGATGGCGAGCCCGGCCGACAGCAGGATGAGGACCACAATGATCTACAGCGCACACAGAGAGGCCCGTGACGCCCCACAAACATCCACGCCACTTAACACCCCAACCCCCACGTTCAACACACAAAGTGGAAACACCACACCGGGTAAGTTCCCTAAATCCGCATTTGTCCTACTCAAAAATGAACTCAAACACCTGAATTTTACACAAAAAGGCTTACGGTATAGACCATGTAATTCATAAGGGAGTCAATTTTTGTCCTTTTAAATTTCGTCTTTCCACTGTTTTTCATTATTTTTGTATCAGCACCTGAAAATAAACAAAACAACAAAAAGGAAAGATACAACACCCAAAAGTGCTAATTTTGCTGTTTTACAAAACTGAAACGCAGAATGCAGTGTCCGTGAGACACAGACGTCATTTCACTCTAGAGGGCGTGTTTTCAGTCCCTAAACACCACACGTGCCCAGTTCATAGCTACCTGCAAATATGACCACTCCATGGCAGAAGTCTGTATTCCTGATTTTGCATCCACGTAACAAGATCTTGTCAGCATCCAGTGGATAACTCATGTTTCTCCAGAATAATGTTCCTGCAAACTTATCCAGTCGGTTATTAGGTTCTTCACATTCAATCAGACCTAACAAAAGTTTGGAGGAGCATATGTTTAATATATAACAGTTAATTTAAAAAGCCTTGCGTTGCACCCACCACAGAAGTGGTTCTACTTCATAAGGGTGGGTTTTCTTTGAGAAAACGAGCATTCTGAATAAACAATTTCTTTGTAATTTAGGGTGTAATTTAGGCATAATTACTCAGTGCTGTATTGTTTGTATTTGAAATAAAGTATCTTAGGGTGGTTACTTTGTTTTCCAGATTGAAATACCAAAACACCGGTGTCCCGAGCGCCGCCTCTCACCGAGGCTGGTGGATGTACAAAGAAGAGCAAAATTAGGGGCATGGGCTGCCGAAATGCCTTCGCCACCTGGCTGCCAGCTGCAGCCAGCACACCTCCCGAACCGGCAGCCTCGCCTCCCACGCAAATTGGCTCAAGAGACGAACTTTTTGCATCTGCAGCATCCTCTGGCACGCTGTGGACTTCAACCGATCCACATGTTAGGTGAGAAAGCGTCTCCCTTCTGTCTGTTTGGAATGTGTCACTTGCTCGATTCTCTTTGTGTTCCTCAGCCCTCACCCCGGGGCAGACCAGGGACAGTCCTTACCGGCTACTTCTCCACAGCAACACAAGGCCCTTGGGCAGCTTGCTCACACCACAAACTCAGAATCACCAGCACCACTGGCAACGGTTCCCCCCCCTCCATTTCATTTACTTGTCCTCTAAACCCCTTGAGCAACACGTGGAGAGTCGTCAGAATGGAACGGTACAAACCACTGAAGTCTGCCATCGCGCTCTCTTCCTGAAGGTGTCTGTGCGTTACCTCCAGTGCCATTTTGAATTTCAAGTTAGTCTCACTAAGAAGAAAGTATAGAAAGGTCATTTTATTAAAACACAGACGCAGGACAGAAGTTTGAACAAAATCAGGGAAATCGGTACGCCCCAGGTACCAACCTCCCCCGCGGAAGCAGGGGCAGAGCCACGTGGTCCACCCCGGCGGACCCTCACCAGTTTTTCATGGTCCCTGAATTGTGGGAATCAAAAACTGAGCAGTTTTCCAGGTGTGGCTTAACAAGTGACAAGTAGAGCTGGCAATACACACTTCTTGCTCTTTTACCAGCAAGCCCAAAGAAATCAAAGAGCTCCTTAAATAGAGCCTTACCCATCTAGTTCAGCTGTCTCTACATAGCAGAGACTGTTTGGCTCTGAGCTGGAGAGCAGCAAAATATCAGCCTAGAAAAACAAATAAATAAGCATCAGATAAATTCAAGTCAAGATTTGTGCAGAAGTCTCTAGAAACACAAAACAAATGTATCTAAAGCACTTACAGGAACGAAAGTATTTTTCTTCAGACGAATGATATCACCAACTTTAATATCTTTCCATTTTGTGTTTTTGAACCTGATATCAAGATAGTTTAATAATTATTACTGTTTAGTCTACAACACTATGCACTCTATAAATCTTGAAATATGAACCTTCCTCAGTACAGAAACATTACATCTTGGTAAGGTGGGCTTTTTCTTTTTCGAACCCACAATTTAGTTACAGGTCTGTAACTTAGAAGTCAACCTACCTCTTCTCTTCCCTCTTTAGCTATATGTGAAATCCTATCCTTCTCTCTAAAGAAGTTGCTCTTAGCGCAGATTTAGTGCCACAGAACTAA
This sequence comes from Trogon surrucura, assembly GCA_020746105.1. Classification (NCBI taxonomy): domain Eukaryota; kingdom Metazoa; phylum Chordata; class Aves; order Trogoniformes; family Trogonidae; genus Trogon; species Trogon surrucura. The sequence goes on from CM036658.1 coordinate 87,491,559, forward strand.
GTTTAAATTACCCCTTTGGGCAATTCTCTGCCATTTTCAACTGGGCTTCCTCACAGACGGTAGAGAACAAAAAGCTGAACTCTCCCTTCGATCTGCGCTTTAAGATCTGTGACGACACTTAGTGACAAGGCCACGACCGTTACTCACAGGGTGAAGGAGGGACCAGTACAAACCTTCCACCCCGGATGACGTCACACGTCCTGTTATTAACCTCGTTGTCCATCCTGTGACGAGCCTGAAAACCAGGAGCAGAGAATGTTCTCCCTACTGTGTTTCACAATTAAAGGAACAAACTCTGTTGCTTTCTTCTGCTTTTCTTATTAACAAACCGTGTTTCTTACAATGTCATCCACGAGGTCTTTGACCGCAGTTACTCCCAGCACCAAGAGCAAGGGCACCAGCGTTGTGTACCACGACAGGGTAGTTATTTGGGGAATCGACTACAAAAGACAAATAAAGTCAGTTCAGCACAGCATTATCAATCAAGCTCAGTTCAGAGACATTTAAGAGAGATCTGACTACAGCTTAAGAAATAAAACCAACACATCAGAGAGAATTTTAACTCAGGTTGTGAAGATGAACAAATTTCTTGTGGGAGGGTTTGCCTGAGCTGCCCCACTTCAGCATCGGCTTCTCTTTAGCAGTCGCACCTCAAGTTCACTCCACAGTTAGCGTTCTCTCTGTCTTTCTTACCTGCAAAATGAGAAGCACAAGGAAGTAGAAGTTGGCTGCTCTTTTAAACTGTTCGAACAGGTTCAGTGGTAAAAAGGTGACAGGGTTGTACTTGTACGTCTTAATTGCATTGCCCTGGTGAAGAAAACCAAATGTCATTCACAACAGCAGATTCTTCTTACGCAAAAGCACACGTTGTACATTTGCAAAGTAAAGCATTTTCCTAGTGAAATCTTTCCTGCGAACTTCGCCAGAACTGTGCCTTTCCCGACCAGCTGCACAGGGGTCACACTCTCAATGAAACAAGGCAAAGAAGGTCCGTTCCACTGACTCGAACACGCCCCAAGGGCACCCGGGGCGAAGCTTTCGCTCGCGGCACTCCGGGGCATTGCGCAGGGGGCAGGGAGAGGTGACAGCCTCTCCCCGGGGCACGGCCCAGCCCCACGAGCACAGAGAACGGGAGGAGGTAACGTCTCCTCCTCCTGGGCAAGCTTATTACTTTCAAAAGTTAAAAAGAACTGGGAAAAAATAATAGATCAGGCTTTTGTCCTGATAAATCAAATAAAAACGTCTCCTTTATCACATTTAGGTAGATTTCGAATGACACTGTTTCAGTGGCTAGACGTTCCCAAATGTCTATTTTTAATAGTGTCCCAGTGTAGCTTAATCAGGACATTGCTTAATACTACACCGAGACTTCTTATGACCTCTGGGGACATCTGCAACAGCCACAGTTGAGCAGATAAAACTTGGAACTTGGACTGAGGACACCTGGCTTCTAATGCTCTATCTTATCTTACACAAGGCTCTCGATACCGTGATTTTCCAGTCACAAACTCCAAACCAGTTACGCTCGCCCACCCCGCTGGAAATCCTCAGGAAGCGTTAATGGTGGCTTTTACCCTAATCCCCAGCGGCTGGAGAGATATTAAGAAAGTGTTCGCCCTGACAAGCACTGTGGGCACATCATCGAGACAAAGAAAACTTACCGCATATTTGCTCTTTTTGAAGCACAGAAACACTGTTGTTTTAAACTGGGGCTGCTCATAGAAGCGCCGATCATTTGCTTTAACTTGCCAGATGCCGTCTGCAAGAGACCAGGCAAAACGGGTCAACCCCCGATTGTTCTAAACCTGTGGCAACAAGTCTCCAGGTTTCAGGTTTTCTCTCAAGTGCCACCTTTTAAAGGTACCTCCCACTGAAACAAGACTGGTACCTGCTTTTCAGTTCATTCTCTAAAAAAAGGTTTTCAAGAAGTTTCCAGGCTATTTGTCTTTATTAATGGTTAAAATATAAACTGAGGTAGGAAGAAGTGTTGATTAACAATTTGAAAGTTGTACGAGAAACTCAAAACCTATCAGTAACATTTACTCAGGCCAAATTCCTTTCTTTCCCTTCTTCTGGTTTGTTTTTGTCACGCTGGTGAAGCACTAAGCACCCAAAGCACACCCAAAGCACGGTTTCTCAGCCTTTCCAGAAATGAAAAGGTCCGCTGAAGCTGTGAAAGCCATCATTTCTTATAACCACGCCGTGCAACGGCTTCCGTTTACAACCATAAAAAAAGTAAAAATCTGAAGTGCTCATTTTATTTCTTCAGTCATCAATTTTGTTTGGCCGTTGAAAACTCAAGAATAGGAACTGCATTTTGCTGTAAAGAGTAACAAAACCAAGCCAGCGATGTGTGCAACAGCCTTCTGAAGTTTTGGGCCATAAGCTCCTAAAATTGCTCAAAAAGCAGCTGAGCCATCTCGCCTCCTTCTGTCAGTCACAGCATTTCACACTTACAGCCTGACTTCGGATACACAACTTTCATTTCCAGTGTATTTGGTTGCAAGCTGAGAAGACGGGAGAGAAACATTTATCTTGCCACAGCGCGTGTATTTAAGATGGCACAACGGCCAACACGGGGCAGGTGGTGAGGACACATCCTGCCTCCTCGTGCTGCGAGTCACGCCAGTTTAGCTGCCTTACCTACCATTTACCAAAAAATTACTGAAGGATGAGGTTCTCATTTGAAAAAAACAAGCTTTACAGAAGCGTGTTAATTGGGAAAAGATAGTAAGGACGGGACTGAAGAAAACTGTGAATGTGTCTACTACAAGAACACTTCTTCACCACATCCACCCAAACGCTGCAGGGTTGTAAAACCGTCGTGTCCCCGATGGAAAGCTGGCGTTAGGTCTTAAATAAAACCTGCAGGAAGGAAGCTCCCCAAAATTACTTTAAATTGCTTCAAAGTGACATTAGTACCTAATACTTGGGAAGTTGCATCGATAATCCATCATCTTTAAACGAAAGCCCTCTTTGCTGGGGGCAATAAACAGGAAGCAAAAGGGATGAGGCTTTTGCAGCACTACCTGAACCTCATCAGGTACTGAACCAGTTGGCACCTTCGACAAACTCTGCCAGAGAGCAGCAGTCATGGTGAGAACTCAAAAAAATATGATGGATGAAGAGAGGCCAAGAAAGCTGGTTTTATTCTACCGGCTACATTATCTCAGTCATTGTAAAAAACCCCACAAAACTATACACATAACAGGTGATTATAAAATGAAAACACTTAATAGGTAGTTATAAAATAAGAGGTGATCAGCTGTTCCCTATTTCCACACAAACAGGAAGAAATCTATTAAACAGGCGGTCATTAAATAAACAGCACTCACATTGCAACACCTAAATAAAAAAAAAATTTAAAAAACCCCGGTATTTAGGGGAGTTACAGACTTTCCTTGGGCAGAGGCTAAGAACAGGTACGTCTAAAACACGCCAGAGAGGCTTGTTCCTGCGCTGGCAGCAGCGCACAGGCTGCACGCGACGGGTTTCTGTGAACTCCTACACACCCAACCCGCCTGTGACTCTGAAACCATCGCGAATAAAACGATGAGGCCGCAAAATTAGCATTGAAGTTGAAATCTCATCTGCGTAAGCCTTCGAAAGCGGAAATACACGCAAACCGACAGAGCAGACGCAGCAGCTTGGCTTGTGCTGCTTCGAGCTTCCAGATGATGACGACGAGTATCTGAAGCTCTGTCTGAGCAGCTCTCAGACCACAGGCTACACTCATCGAGTGCCTGCCTTAATTAAGATGAGCTCATTAGCTTTACGCAACAAGCAGTGGCGAAGAACTCTGGCTGCAGACTGGAATGAAGCTGACTTTCATTCTAACATTTAGTCAAACTGAATGGCCATCAATTACTTCCCCACAGACTAAGCCAACCCGCTCCAAATCCTACCTTACAAACAAGCACCAACATCAAACCGATCCATGCGTGTTCGGCCTCTGTATTCAGCATCATTTGCTACCCAAATCAGGTTTCTGTCATGGTGTTACCTCTTTTCAAGGGCTCTCGGCTCTCCTCAGCGTCTCTGTTGATTCCGTTCAGCCCCGGTTCGAGCGCAGACTGCCGACTGTCCAGCTCATCCTCCGTCTCATCGTCGCTGTACGGCATCACCTCATCGTTGGGCTGGGAATCCTCATCGAGGGTGGTCTCCGAGTCCCTTTCGGAGATCATGCTGCCAGCACCCTGCAGGCATTTTAGACAAGTTGGCAAAAGGAGTTAGCGTAGCGAGTGCTGGGAAGCACGTCTCTGTAACCTTCCGCTGTTGATGCTGGTCGCCAAAAGCCACGTTTGAAACCAGTTTCCCCAGAATAGCGAGAAGCACGGACTCGCGTTCCAAGCACAGACCAAAGTTACGCGGCAGTTATTTTCCAGCAAGTCCTTCGCTACCATTCTGCTACATGCAATTACCCGTGCTCACCCCAGGGGCTAAGGAAGGCCCCGCTCTCGTGACGCCATGCACCTCGAGCGGCTTGTGGGCATCACGGAGCCCACACACACCTGATCCCAGGGGCCACCACACGTCCCTGTGGAGCTGCAGGAGCCGGAGCCCGCTCAGCCGCGGCGGCACCAGCTCCCGGGCCCCCAGCACGGGTTGCGCCATCGAGGCTTCGGGTCACACAGCTACTCCTCCGCCCCGGTCGGACCAGTCCCACCCAGAGCAGCCCTCGCTCCCCTCTGCCCTCACCGCAGGCCCAGCGTCAGCATTTGTCATCGCAAGAGCCCCGACCTGAACCCGAGGAAGCTCACCACCTGTTTATGGTTCCACACCCGAGGGCCAGCAGCGGGAGCTGCGACACGTGCGCGTGCCTCTGCCTGGAGCTTCTCCGAAAGCGCACGTGCTCCCCGGCCCTTGAGCACCAGCAATTACCTCCCAAATTGGGATCTCCGCTTTCCATAAAGTTTCTTTAAATTATAGCTCTCGAGAAACTCTCGACGTTGTTGCACCCTGAGCTGCCGCAGCTGGCTGATCTCGGACAGGAGCAAGGCACCAAGAGAGGACCCCGGCCTCCTCCTGCATTTTTGGATCGCTCAGACAGTTTCTGCAGCTGAATGGATCCGCTGCAACAGACAGTGCCCCACTAACTGCTCGTAAATGACTTCCAGGAGCCACCTACTCGTACGCAACTCCCCGCCAACCAGCACAGACACCTGCACGACTCCAAAGTGGTCTTCAGCTACACGCGGCCAGCCCGTGGCTTTGCTGGGTGTCCTGGCATTCTAATAACCAACCTGGCACAAGGGATCAGGCGTTCTGACGAGCACGTCCTGTTTAGCTCCAACCACCAACACCCAGATTTGTGGTACTAAAGCTTAACCTACCTGTGCTTGCTTCTGCAGGTCAACACTTCCAAACGGCTTCTTGCCTCACGTGCCCCGGGCCCTCAAGCCCTGCTCCTGCTGCTCCCTGGCGACTTCCAGACGAACCCGAGGTAAAGGATGAGCAAAGCCAGGCGAGGCAAGGAGCACACGGCTCACTCCCAAGCGCCCGCCCGCTGAGCCTCCTTACAAGAAGAGCGCGGAGCTGGGCAGGAGCCGGTGCCAGCCTACAGCCCGTGTGGTGCTGCCAGCAAAACCAGGGCCCACACCAAACCCCACCGACAGCCACCTCAGCTTCTACTTCGGCAAAGCTGAATTGTCTCCTCAATATCTCTTATAAGAGAGAGATAAATATTACATGAGCACTTAATATGCTGCTCGAATGACACGGCGGTTGGCTGGGAGCCCGAAGCACGCGACAGCACCGGGCTCGCCCAGCACACGGCACTGCCAGCTGACCACACAGGCCAACAGCAGCGGGTATCAGCCGACACACAGTTTCATTTAATACGAATTAATGCCACTTCTCACAAGAGCCCCTTGGGCTGCTCACTGACGTGACTAGCCAGGAACATGACAGCTCCTCACCAACACAGTTGTGGAACCTGGAACTTCTGTGGAAAGATCACTTGTTCTCCCAAATAGCCTCGGGGCTACAGGACCCACCTCAAGAGGCAGAAGGTTCAAGCTCCGACTCAGACACCCGAATACCTCACTCCAACATTTTGGCTTATTTCTCCTCTTTTTACTTCTTTCGTTCTTTCCTGCCTAACACCCCATTCCCATAACAACTTGTACTTTACCCCATTTAGAAAGGAAGAAAATACTAACCAGAAACCTGAACCAAAGTTTTATCTCCAGAGCAACCTACTCATGAACAACTTCACGCACAGGGCCAGGACAACCCCTGCAGATGTCACTGCAGGAACGGGTCGGTGACACAGCCCACGCCATTCGTGCGTTCAGCCAGAAGAGATTCCTTGTTTTCAATCCAAAACTGTTTGAATGTTGGACAAAGGCCGTTTGGAGCAGGACATAATGCTCAATTTCTCTTTGAAATATATATAAAATATATACATAAAAAATACACAGGGCGGCAAGAAGTGCTGCAGTAGCCGAGGATTCTGTCCTGCTAATACCTTATGTGGGGATGGCTGGAGGGGAAGAGTTGAATATCCTTACAGGCACAGTCCTTAAAAAATACCAGAGGATCTCTGACTTGCTCATACTCCAAGCGAAACCAAATAAGCTCATAGCCCTGGTGCACAGGATTCAGCCTTTAGTCCACTAATTTTTACTCATTAACTGATGAAGGAGCTAATTCATCATGCAAAGGGTTAGGTGAGATGTCAAAAACCCACCCCATCTGTTTTCTGTTACGCACAGCCAAGGGGAAACGCCTGAAATACAGACAAGCCTGAGGGGCCGGGGCACACCGGGGCGCTGGCGGAGGAGACAGCAGAAAGGCGCGCGCCGTCCATCGGGAGAGAGCGGAGAGGCGTGGTGGGGCCGAGGGCGGAGGAGTCCTCCGGTGACAGCGAGACAAACTGGCTTAGGGTTAAGTTTCTTGACACCTAGCCCGCATGCAAAGGGCTGCCTGGGCCGACAAAGTGATGCCAGGAGTTCAGCGGGAGGTGGAGTGGATGGAGAGGAGAAAGAGGAGACCGGAGGAGCAGAGAGCACAGAGCAGCTTTTCCTGTTTCACGATAAAGCAACCAGAAATTCACACTGATTTTACTGATCTTGCACTGAATGCTAATTAAAAAAAGCTACAAACAGACAGGCTTTAGAGACTTCTCTGAAGGCATCACCTCTCACATCAAGTTTAGATTCAAGCAATAATTAGTAATGTCTGAACACACACAGTGAGAAAGAAACTAACCAAGCCAAATACCAACACAAGGAGAGGAAAAGAGTATTAAATACAAGTTTAGTTATCCCTGCCGGTGTTTATTTACTAAAAGGGCAGAAAAACTCAGGTGCAAATTCCACAGTGCTTTGGTCATTCCGGTTTTGTGTCTCATGCCTCGGGGCAAGCACCAGTGAACTGGGAATAACTTGGACGTTGTAAAAAAAGCATTCACTGCAGTTGCTTGAAGGCAGTAAGCAACAAAGGCCCACCCTAATCTTACTCTAAATTCCCCTCTGGAGGGTCCCCGCACACGATGCTGTTGCAAGAGCTCGGGGTCGCAGGAAGCAGAGCTTTAATGCCGCAAAGCAGGTAGGCTGGACTCAAAGTGGCCCCAACACAAAGTTACAGATCCATGCAGAACAAGGCATACGCAGAGCAAAAGATGTAAAACGCTACTAAATTCGTTATTTTTGATTAATTGCGGACGTAACGCCCTACAAAGCGAAGCAGAGCAAGCCGGACAACTGCACGCCCGTCAGCCACCAGTCGTCAGCAGGGTGCTCTGCACGACAGCCTCGCGTGTGCCTGCGGTGCCTGGCACAGCAACTTCTCAAACCTTAGCACTGACTGCCACTCGTCCAGAACCTAACAGCATCAATACTTTGAGAACAAACTCATATAGTACAAAAAGCTACTTTCGGTCTCCAGAATTAAAATCAGAAAAAAAAGCTAGATCAAGATGTTTCACTGATATTTAACTGTTTAATTAACTTACTAAAAGTAAGTGAAAAGCCTGATCCTCAGATATTTCAGCTTTGTCCCATATCACTGCACTCCATAAAGATGACAAGAGACATCGCTAGGTATGAAAAAATACCCAAATCCCAAACACCACCACAGAACACTCCCCAAAGGAACCAAAGTAAAACACCAGGCAGCGCAAACAAGGCCCCTCCCTCGGTGCAAGCCAAGCCTTCCTCGGGCACCGCCGGGCAGGACCCCAAGGGGAAACGTGGTGGCAGCGGGGCGGAGGCCAGCTCGGCAGGCACAAGGCGAACGCTCAGCTCCCCCAGTGGCACCAACTCAGCAGCTCCCGAGCCGTAACAGCACCCGGAGCCCGAGCTGCCAGGCTCCCTCTTGGGAAATGAGGAAACGCGTCTTGCCAAACCAACAGGGAAACGGTGTTATCTAATAAACCAGCAGAACCGTGGTGATAAAACACAACAGTACCAAGGTGCTGCTCAATAAAACGAGAACGGATTTCAGTCTCACTTGGGAAACTCCAAACTTTTTAAAGCCAGTACTTGGGAGCTCCACCAAGGAACTGGTCCTATGATCCTCATTCTCCTTAGCAGGAACAGTCTTGCAATAGACTAACAGTAAAAAAAAGTATTTTTTTACATTTCTCCACCCAGGCAGAATTTCCAAGTTCACGGATTTGCATGTTTCCAAAAGCTTTCCTATACTTCATTATATTTATTCATTTACTGTGTCTTACTGGAGAAAGAAACATTGAAAACCAAGACCCGCTCCCAGCAGGACTGAACATGCATTTCAAAAGCGCAGCTAGCACAGCACGTCTAACAGCAATCTCCGGGCTCGGGGGTCCCCCCAAGGACTTTCTGGCAGATGCAGGATGACTCCAATTACGTTCTCTCCTAAGAGACAGAAGTCATGTAACACATCGCTCATCTTGCCAATAACTGAGATTTGAAGCTAGAACGGGAGCAGGAAGCAGAGAGAGCCTGTCAGGCCAACAGAGCGCCCGAGCAGGTGCTTGGGGACTGCGACCCAAACCCCCGGCCGAGGGCCCGGAGGGCAGGGCGCTCCCAGGGCTCGACGCTCGGCTGCGCGCGGCGGGGCCGGGGGCACACCGGGGTGCAGGCGTTTTGTCTCGAGGCCGGCAGTCTCCATCTAAAAAGACAGCAGTGGGCTTTGAACAGCAGGGGAACAAAAATCAGCTTAAACCAGCACAGAGTCAATGAGCAGCGCAAGTCAAAGCATACGGATGGTTCATCTGGTCAACATGCAGCAAGTTCTTCCTTCACCTGGGGGTGGCTATGATTAGCCCTTGCTCTTTTCAGCGTGGGGAAAGGCAGAGGAGTCCTGTGAGTTACTGGATGCTGTGGCTGCTTACAGGCAAGATGTTTTTATACCCTAAGACACAGAGGAAGGTGTAGTAAAACACACCAGGAGCCCAACTTGTCACCCTACAAATTCTCAGGGTTCTGAAAATATCAGGGAGAAAAAACAAGATACTACTTGTCTTATTTACAAAGTGAAATTCCTAGAGGCAAAAAAAGCAGTTGCCCCCTGACTTGGCCCTGGCTGGCACACACCGCGGGTGAGGTCAGAGCTGTGGGTGAGCACCACAAGACCTCCAGGAGCGCTGGGCACTCCGCACAGCAGCACACCCGAGAGCCAGCGAGCGGGTACCACGGCGTCAGTTAATGCCTCTGCAGCTCTCGCTCGCCACCGAATCCTCACAGAAGCCGCAGTCAGAACCGACGTCCCTCGATGGCAGGGTATTGCATTTCCACCCTCACTTCAGTGATCCTGGCCAAACGCTTTAACAGAGTATCATCCTTCATTAAAAATGTATTCATCAACTAACCTACCTGTAACAAGAGCTTCTACGAGGAAACAGGCAAATAACAAAACTAGATTTGATTCCAAAAATGTAACAGACCATATATTACTCAAAAACAGGTAAGGAATTGTACTGATAACAAGTGCTTAGACAGGCGGATAAAAGTATCTTCTGAGCAATTCAAACCTTCTAGCTAATCTTTATGATGGTTTACAGAAAAACAAAAAAAAAGTAGTCACTCGAAACAGCATGAATCAGCACAAACGGGTCGAGGAAATAACCTTCACTGCAAACACTATTAAGCGTCAGTTAGATTGCCATACAAATTACAGGCTTTAATTTAGCAAATTAAACAGCCACTTCTCACGTAATAGTTACATTTGCTTAAAGGAACAACTACTTTAAAATAATCGAACATGCCCCAAATCCCATCTTCAAGGGGAACGATTTCCACCAGCCATTTGCGGGGAGCACGCCGGCTGCTGCAGGCGTCCTCACAGTATTCCCTGAGGGCAGCAAAGCCCAGCTCTTGCGGTGCCTCGAGGAAGGCAAACTCAGGAGTTCATGTTCAAAGCGCACTGGAGAGCGCAAGCTGATGGAAACCAAGGTAGCAGGGAAACAAACTCACCCTACCCACCTTCTCCATCGCACTGTGACCCCGGAGAAAGTTCCTACCTTGAAACTGCCAGCACACGCCTAACACGAGCGACTCGCAATTCATACCCAAAAAGGCTAAATGTCAAGTGATTAAAATGGCTGCAGGTAAGATGCCCCTGGAGAAGCGGCGTGCCTACGCAGCCCCGAGCACGCGTCGCACCTGGCAAGCCCGGGCTGTTCCCCACACAACAGAACCGCAGCAGACTCCAACTCGGGCCATCGCTGCCACACGAGAAATCCCCAGGGAACCTGTTGCGCAAGAACCCTCTCACGTGAGTCAGCTCGGTTGTACCATCTACTGCCGTCCTCCACCCAGCCCCAAGTTTCATACACGTAGGCATGTATAAATACACACACACAATTTTTAAACACCTACTATATATATTTTGATTCACGGCAGTACTTTATCTCACAGAAAACCTTTCTAAAAAAATGTCATTTCAAGGAATTTGTGACCACAAATTGTGCAGAGGCTACTTAAGAGCTTAATTTGAATAGGAGAGGTTCATTTCACTTCCCACAAGCAGTAACATCACAACGTTAACATCTTGTTGTGTCTATTGACTACAAATAATGCAGCCTACACAATCTGCACACCCACAGAGAATGAGCAATAACGTGGGAATTAATATTGACCAGAGGAAGACCACCCGACGAAGGTTAAACTCCAGGGGATAATTGATTCCTCCTTATCTCCCCTTACCACCGATTTTGAACTTTTAGCGTCAGGACAAAAACCTGGGAATAGCAGAGAGCAGCCAACTGCTGGCGAGCTGTGTGTGCTACGCGCTGCGGCGCCGTGAGCCCACGGTGCCTCACTCAAAACTGCACATTTATCAGCTCACCCACGCTGGAAGCGCGACGAGAGAAGTGCCATAACCACGCAGAGTAAGAATGCTGGAGAAATAAAGCCAGAAGGAACCTGGCCCTGTCACTTCCCTGGCACAGCCAGAAACACAGGACGCGCCGAGGGCAATCGCCCGTTGGCACAGGTCTTTCCAAAAACCCGTTCCAGCTACACCTTTTGAACCGTGAGGATTAAGGGCTTGCTGAACTGGACTGCTTGCAGCTCCAAGAGATTTCTTTTTTTTTTTTTTTATCAGTACCTCATTTAAAAAACTAAATGACACGTCTTCCCCACAGAAGAAGTGCTACAATTAAATTAGTGACCATCATGTGCATGCACCTACGACTGCTACCTGTTCCCCTGTTAACCTTGCTGGGTGTGAAAATGAACACCAAGGACATCCCAATAGAAGTGAGCTGATCACGGTGAGCCAACGGGACTTACACAAGGAAGAGATTGCCCAGTCACCAACAATTTCACAGAAAATACTACCAGAGAGACTAACTCACTCTACTGCCCAAGCTGCCTGAGGCTGGGCAAGGATGGCTGAAGATGGGCCACCTGTAGAAACAAAATAATTTTACCCACTATCTGTACTAGGATTTTTCATTAACAGATATGAAGACTTCCCATCATTTAAAGTCCAAGTCAAGGCAAGTTATCTCTGCGGAAGATAAAGTTGGTAACCTTTGCTCGAACTGTAGGGTCGAGCGTACTCTCAGGAGGTTTCAACCAGCTTTTTACAGAGATCGTTACGTAGCCTCTCACGGTTTGTGTTATAAAACAGCATACCTTTGTTTTTAAAACATTTCTGTGCACACATAAACTACAATGTTTGGCGTGGAATATTTTTGGAATTTATATAGTTATTTTCCTAGATATTACTCACCCTCTTCAAAACCAACAAGTATTTTTAACAGTCAAAACAAAAGGTTACCTCCTGCTAACACGGCTGGAGATTACCCAGCAACACACCGTTGTCTAAAACTGACACTGAAGATATTTTCCTAAACTGACCTTCCTGCAACGCAGCTTGTGCCTGCCCAGAGGGAGCATGTGACAGCCGCAGCTGGGAACGCTCGTACCGCGGGCACGGAGACCACCGGCCGCTCAGGAAGAATCCCCTGTACCGGGCTTCAAATCAGGCTCCATCTGTAATGTTAGAAAACGCTTTCTTGGCTGACCTCCGCTTCCTGAGACTATGTGCACACACCAACAGAAGAAAATTTCTTCTAGGCAAATAGTGAAGTTAATGTGCCTTGCAAAGCTTTCTTAACAAAAAAAAAAACAAAACAAAAAACAAACCAAACAAAAAATTTCTGGTTAGTTCTCCAAACCCTCTTCCTCCTCTCTGGCAGAAAGTCACTCAGGGAAATGATCTAGTTCTTTCCTCAACTGGTTTCCTGTCTTCTCTACACTGCTTATTCTTCCCTCTCGGCCTTTTTATTTTTCCTTTTAGACGTTGCTTTTGTTTTACATCTCCCTGTGCAGATCTGCACAACATTCTGCAAACAAAAGCATCGATGAGCTTGTTGGAATTATCTGTCTCTATTGTGAAATTAAAAAAATACATTTCCAATTTATCTAAGGAAAAACCACGCAGCACAACGTACCACTGCACGTTGCGGAATAAATCTGTGATTGTGCCAAAAAGCAGAGGTGGAGCAGCAGTGCTCTGCCACAGAGCACCGCATCTTCAGAGCAGGGCTGAGGGCTCGTGCACCGCCGGCCTCCCAGGGCTATAATGAGAGCCGTGTTCCTCACCCCGGAGGAACACAGCAACACGGAGAGGTTAAGTGATTTGCCCAAGGCCACACGGTAAGTCACACACAGCGCCAGGGTTGGGTTTCAGAAGCTCCTGCCTAATATCCCGCATTCAATTACATCCACACAAAGCCTCTTGTTTAACGGAGGCCGGATAAAGGGAACAGCCAAGCAAACTCCTTCAATTAAAATCAATCCAGCCCCTCCACACATTTAAATGCAGGCAGCACATACACTCGGACCCAATGGGATTACCTATGCCATCAAAATACAAACCACAAAACAACAACAAATTAAAAATAAGATCTAGCTAATTTAAACAGAGGGCTTCAAAACACCGCTTGCTCACTTTGCATTGAAGTCACCATTACAAACTACAAAGCAAGGGACTAGAACTTTCACAGGCTGCTCATAAGGGACAATTACATGAAGACAACAGTTTAGAAGTTATCGAAAATCATCTTTATGATACCTACAAGTTAACAAAGAGAGGAATACGGGTCTGAGACAGCTACAAATGTGAACATCGGTTACAGCCATGCAGAAGCTGACAAGGAAAACCACAAAATTACCCCAAGTCATTTGAAACCTGCAACAGACTTTGAAGAAAAAGGCAAATGAAAAACCAGAACCAAACAGAAAAATGTGAGCGAACCCGAGCCAGCAAAGACACTTACGCAGGGCGTTACCCCCAAGGGCTCCAGCGGCAGCTCGAGCCGGGGCCGTGCAGGTGAGCTGTGCCTCCCGCTGCCTCGCTCGGGGAACTCCTCAGCCACTTGCACCCAGAGCCCCCATCGCACACGAGACAAAAGGCCCTGCGCTGTTACTCATTACCAGGAACTGTTTATCGCAGGAGCTCCCTGCACACCGTGCGCTGCCTTCGGTTTGAGTGGTTCTGCCGACACTCAAGCTGGTGGTGAAATCCTTATTAGTGGCTCCGTTTGACACCATCCTGCTCAAGCTCTACGAGAAGGGATGCTCTCCGAGCTACAGACACAAAGCAGTCAGAAACACGGTCGAGATACTGGTTTTGGGGGGATCCACCACCCACCTTCTCATCTCCCAAGTGAGTGACCAACCTCACGAGTAAATTTTCCCCTATTTTCTCCTGCAGAGTTAGGGTCGTTTTTTAACATGGACACCTATGTCTGCTCTCCGGGCTCTAGAAACATTGACTAGTGAATAACCACCCCACGTCTATGAAAGGCATTTTCCTAATTTACTGCAGATGCTGGGGAGAAAACCAAAGCAACCAGGAGCAGAGCAGCTACCCTACGGGCACAGCAGCCGGCCGGAACAGCGGCGGTGCCGGGGCTCGGGGCGCACGCCGAGCTGCGCCTCCTCCCCACGCCTTCGCCTCACCTCAAATGCTCATCCCCTCCTGGGCCCGAGCTTTCCGGCTGGGGAGGCTCTGGGGCGCTGGGGACCCGCCGCCGCTCGGGCCTTGGGCCGGGACCCCCGGGGCCGGGCCGCGCCGTCCCGCCGGCCTTGAAGCCTCGCAGCGCCAACCCGCCGGGCTTCGGGTCACGGAGATGATGTTTCGGGAAAGAAAATCGCGCTCGGGCCCGCCCCGGCGCCGCTCGGTGACAGAGCCCTGCCCCGGGAGCGGCCCCGTCCCTGCCGGACACCGCCCCGCCGGGCTCCGCCGCCCCGGCACACAACCGCCCCGGCTCGGGCACGGGCCGTCCGGCGGAGCCGCCGCCGCCTCGGCGGGAGCGGCCGGCGGAGGCACAGCCCCTCTCCCAGCCCCGGCCCCGCTCACCTGCGGGAGCGGCTCCCGGCGCCGCTCGCTGCCCCGCTCGCCGGCTCAGGGCGCTCTCGTGCCTCCGACCGCCCCGCTCCCGCCGAGTCGCCCCGCGGGAGCCGCCGTCTGACCGGACAAACGGGTTCCCCCGGCTGGCCGGGCCGGCCCCGCCGCGCAGCAGCAGGGGAGGGGCCGCGCCGGGCCCACACCTCTCCTCACGCCTGCCCCCGGCCCGCCAGCGCTGCCGGGACCCTCCAGCGGCGGAGCCGCCCCCGCCGGGCTTGGCCGCGGGGCGGGGCTCGGCCTCGTCCCGGCAGGTGCGGGTGGGAAGGCCGGGAGCTGGCCCCGAGCACGGGTACCCGCCCCGACCCGGGCTCCCGGGGCCGCCAAACCCCCCGCGCCGCGGGGAGGGCGCGGAGTGTCCGGTCACACGGGGGCGTCGCAGAGGAACGAGGCAGGTTCCCAGGCCTGAAGGGCAGGAGGGTGGATCGTGAGGGGAAGGTGCTGTGCAGGGGCGATAGCGAAGGAACAGAGCTCGTTGGCCCTGGCAGGGACACGGCCCCGCTCCCCGCTCCGTGTCGAGGATGAGGGGTTCTGGTGGTTTGTACCCAGGGCACTACGAGAAGATTTAAAAAGGTTACTGTATGCCCAGATTAGAGCAAAATGGTCACTAACTGTTCCTCTAGAGCAAATACTTTTATAATTATCCTTAAATTTTTGCATGCACTTTTATTCACAAATAGTGCCTTTTATGGCAAGTGGAGTGCAGGTATATTTACTGTTCTGTTTAAATAGGAAAAAATGGAAAATATTAGCTATTGCTTAAGGTGATGATGGGAACTGTAACATAGGCCAAATGCTTTAGTGTTTAAAATGCTCTTTCTGCAATAACACTTTCCAGTTTTTGTTCAGTGGCTGGCCACTGGAAGTTAAACATGTGCCTCTGCCTTGTTTTCTTTCTGAACCAGCCCAGCTTCTTTATTTTCTTTCAAACAAAACATATTTATTTTGTATTTGACCTTGTTTCTACAAGTGAAACCTCCAAAACTTCGCTCAAAACCATTTCACTGCGTTCTGTTCCTCCTTTTGGTTTGCTCCACCTCTCCTGGCAGCTCTGCTTTCCAAGCCCTGCACCCTCAGGCGAGTGGAGGCGGAGGGACCCAGGGCCATGTCTCCTTACAGGCGGGATACAAGCTGCTTGTGCTGGTGTCACAGCACCTGCGTGTGATGTTGGTTCCGTTCCTGTAATGCATCTTGCTTTCTTTTATGCTTTGTGTTCCCACTGCTGGTGTGTTCTGGCAGCACCCGCAGTCCCAGCACCCTGTCCTATCCTCAGACGCCATGACCCGAGTGTCCTCGTGTCCTGCCGAGGGGGCGACGGGCAGGGGTGGTGGGTAAGAAGGCTGAGGCTGCTGCCGCACGAAGGACTTGCCGCGGCTCTTGCGCACAGGCAGCACAGCTCTGTCTCCTTACAGTGCCAGCTTTTGTAGGGAGCTGCACTGTGGGTGTTCAAGACGCTGAAAAAAAATTACTTCTGTGGTTTTGTCGGGTAAAATTTCACCAGGGCTGGTTCCCTGGTCTGGGTTCTTCAGATTATCTGTGAACTAGCTTGCATCATGGGATGAAACTCTCCATCAAACCTAAGCATAGTGAAAAGCTTCTTCGTACACCAGCACTTATAGCAATGTAAAATGCCCTTGTTTCTCAGCGGGTGAGGGGAAAGCATAACTCCCTGGAAGGTATCTGCTTTGATCCCGTTTATGCATAATCCCTGCTGAGGAGGATGTATATTTCAGTTTTAGCCCTTCGGGTATATATTTCAGCTCTACACCTAGAGAATCTTTATTTCAGCTCTAAACCTAGAGAATCTATATTTCAGCTCTAGCCCTAGAGAATTGTGTTTCAGCTCTAGCACTATGGATGTGGGCTTCAGCTCTGCCATTTAGTCGACGTTTCAGCTCCAGCTCTGCCTCGGCTCAGCTCCAGTCCCGTCCTGGATTTCAGCTCCAGCTCTGCATTCGCATCTGCCCCACAGTCGGCAGTTCAGCTCCGGCTCTGCAGCGTTTCTCCTCGGGCTCCGAAGTCTGTGTTTCAGCTCCAGCTCTAAACTGTGTGATTTCAGCTCAGCCCTACCTACCGGGTTTCATTTCAGCTCCAGCTCTAAACTGTGTGATTTCAGCTCAGCCCTACCTACTGGGTTTCATTTCAGCTCCAGCTCTAAACTGTGTGATTTCAGCTCAGCCCTACCTACTGGGTTTCATTTCAGCTCCAGCTCTAAAATGAGTGATTTCAGCTCAGCCCTACCTACCGGGTTTCATTTCAGCTCCAGCTCTAAACTGTGTGATTTCAGCTCAGCCCTACCTACTGGGTTTCATTTCAGCTCCAGCTCTAAAATGAGTGATTTCAGCTCAGCCCTACCTACTGGGTTTCATTTCAGCTCCAGCTCTAAAATGAGTGATTTCAGCTCAGCCCTACCTACCGGGTTTCATTTCAGCTCCAGCTCTAAAATGAGTGATTTCAGCTCAGCCCTACCTACTGGGTTTCATTTCAGCTCCAGCTCTAAAATGAGTGATTTCAGCTCAGCCCTACCTACTGGGTTTCCCTTAGAGTACAGCTCTAAAATGTGTGATTTCACCTCTTGCCATACAGAACCCATTTCAGCCCTGTGGTCCAGTTTTCACTCCAACTCCACCATCCTTTATTTCATTTCCAGCCCTGCCATGATTATTGCAGCCCTCAGGTCAGTGTTTCAGGTTCAGCCCCTCAGTCGGTATTTGCCCCCCAGCCCCTCGGTCGGTACTTGCCCCCCAGCCCCTCGGTCGGTATTTGCCCCCCAGCCCCTCGGTCGGTATTTGCCCCCCAGCCCCTCGGTCGGTACTTGCCCCCCAGCCCCTTGCTCGGTATTTACGCCCCAGCACTTTCCCCAGCATTGTGATTTCATCTCTTGCCCTACAATCTTTATTTCAAATCTAGCCCTATGGGTGTATATTGCAGTTCTAGCCCTACAAATCTTTATTTCAGCTCTAGCCCTACAGATCTGTATTTCAGCTCTAGCCCTAGAGAATTGTGTTTCAGCTCTAGCACTGTGGATCTTGGCTTCAGCTCCGGTGCTTCAGTCAACATTTCAGCTCCAGCTCTGCCTCGGCTCAGCTCCAGCCCCGTCCTGGATTTCAGCTCCAGCTCTGCATTCGCATCTGCCCCACAGTCGGCAGTTCAGCTCCGGCTCTGCAGCGTTTCTCCTCGGGCTCCGAAGTCTGTGTTTCAGCTCCAGCTCTAAACTGTGTGATTTCAGCTCAGCCCTACCTACTGGGTTTCATTGCAGCTCCAGCTCTAAAATGAGTGATTTCAGCTCAGCCCTACCTACTGGGTTTCATTTCAGCTCCAGCTCTAAAATGAGTGATTTCAGCTCAGCCCTACCTACTGGGTTTCATTGCAGCTCCAGCTCTAAAATGAGTGATTTCAGCTCAGCCCTACCTACTGGGTTTCATTTCAGCTCCAGCTCTAAAATGAGTGATTTCAGCTCAGCCCTACCTACCGGGTTTCATTTCAGCTCCAGCTCTAAAATGAGTGATTTCAGCTCAGCCCTACCTACCGGGTTTCATTTCAGCTCCAGCTCTAAAATGAGTGATTTCAGCTCAGCCCTACCTACTGGGTTTCATTTCAGCTCCAGCTCTAAACTGTGTGATTTCAGCTCAGCCCTACCTACTGGTTTTCCCTTAGAGTACAGCTCTAAAATATGCGATTTCACCTCTTGCCCTACAGAACCCATT
The DNA here is from genome assembly GCA_020746105.1 of Trogon surrucura. NCBI lineage: Eukaryota > Metazoa > Chordata > Aves > Trogoniformes > Trogonidae > Trogon > Trogon surrucura. The sequence continues at coordinate 87,510,113 of CM036658.1, forward strand.
TCAGCCCTGTGGTCCAGTTTTCACTCCAACTCCACCATCCTTTATTTCATTTCCAGCCCTGCCATGATTATTGCAGCCCTCAGGTCAGTGTTTCAGGTTCAGCCCCTCGGTCGGTATTTGCCCCCCAGCCCCTCGGTCGGTACTTGCCCCACAGCCCCTCGGTCGGTACTTGCCCCACAGCCCCTCCCTCGGTATTTGCGCCCCAGCACTTTCCCCAGCATTGTGATTTCATCTCTTGCCCTACAATCTTTATTTCAAATCTGGCCCTACGGGTGTATATTGCAGTTCTAGCCCTACAAATCTTTATTTCAGCTCTAGCCCTACAGATCTGTATTTCAGCTCTAGCCCTAGAGAATTGTGTTTCAGCTCTAGCACTGTGGATCTTGGCTTCAGCTCCGGCGCTTCAGTCGATGTTTCAGCTCCAGCTCTGCCTCGGCTCAGCTCCAGCCCCGTCCTGGATTTCAGCTCCAGCTCTGCATTCGCATCTGCCCCACAGTCGGCAGTTCAGCTCCGGCTCTGCAGCGTTTCTCCTCGGGCTCCGAAGTCTGTGTTTCAGCTCCAGCTCTAAACTGTGTGATTTCAGCTCAGCCCTACCTACTGGGTTTCATTGCAGCTCCAGCTCTAAAATGAGTGATTTCAGCTCAGCCCTACCTACTGGGTTTCATTGCAGCTCCAGCTCTAAAATGAGTGATTTCAGCTCAGCCCTACCTACCGGGTTTCATTTCAGCTCCAGCTCTAAAATGAGTGATTTCAGCTCAGCCCTACCTACTGGTTTTCCCTTAGAGTACAGCTCTAAAATGTGTGATTTCACCTCTTGCCCTACAGAACCCATTTCAGCCCTGTGGTCCAGTTTTCACTCCAACTCCACTATCCTTTATTTCATTTCCAGCCCTGCCATGATTATTGCAGCCCTCAGGTCAGTGTTTCAGGTTCAGCCCCTCGGTCGGTATTTGCCCCCCAGCCCCTCGGTCGGTACTTGCCCCCCAGCCCCTCGGTCGGTATTTGCCCCCCAGCCCCTCGGTCGGTATTTGCCCCCCCCAGCCCCTCGGTCGGTACTTGCCCCCCAGCCCCTCAGTCGGTATTTACGCCCCAGCACTTTCCCCAGCATTGTCATTTCAACTCTTGCCCTACAATCTTTATTTCAAATCTGGCCCTATGGGTGTATATTGTAGTTCTAGCCCTACAAATCTTTATTTCAGCTCTAGCCCTACAGATCTGTATTTCAGCTCTAGCCCTAGAGAACTGTGTTTCAGCTCTAGCACTGTGGATCTTGGCTTCAGCTCCGGCGCTTCAGTCGATGTTTCAGCTCCAGCTCTGCCTCGGCTCAGCTCCAGCCCCGTCCTGGATTTCAGCTCCAGCTCTGCATTCGCATCTGCCCCACAGTCGGCAGTTCAGCTCCGGCTCTGCAACGTTTCTCCTCGGGCTCCGAAGTCTGTGTTTCAGCTCCAGCTCTAAACTGTGTGATTTCAGCTCAGCCCTACCTACTGGGTTTCATTTCAGCTCCAGCTCTAAACTGTGTGATTTCAGCTCAGCCCTACCTACTGGGTTTCATTTCAGCTCCAGCTCTAAAATGAGTGATTTCAGCTCAGCCCTACCTACCGGGTTTCATTTCAGCTCCAGCTCTAAACTGTGTGATTTCAGCTCAGCCCTACCTACTGGGTTTCATTGCAGCTCCAGCTCTAAAATGAGTGATTTCAGCTCAGCCCTACCTACTGGTTTTCCCTTAGAGTACAGCTCTAAAATGTGTGATTTCACCTCTTGCCATACAGAACCCATTTCAGCCCTGTGGTCCAGTTTTCACTCCAACTCCACCATCCTTTATTTCATTTCCAGCCCTGCCATGATTATTGCAGCCCTCAGGTCAGTGTTTCAGGTTCAGCCCCTCGTTCGGTATTTGCCCCCCAGCCCCTCGGTCGGTACTTGCCCCCCAGCCCCTCGGTCGGTACTTGCCCCCCAGCCCCTCAGTCGGTATTTACGCCCCAGCACTTTCCCCAGCATTGTCATTTCAACTCTTGCCCTACAATCTTTATTTCAAATCTGGCCCTATGGGTGTATATTGCAGTTCTAGCCCTACAAATCTTTATTTCAGCTCTAGCCCTACAGATCTGTATTTCAGCTCTAGCCCTAGAGAATTGTGTTTCAGCTCTAGCACTGTGGATCTTGGCTTCAGCTCCGGCGCTTCAGTCGATGTTTCAGCTCCAGCTCTGCCTCGGCTCAGCTCCAGCCCCGTCCTGGATTTCAGCTCCAGCTCTGCATTCGCATCTGCCCCACAGTCGGCAGTTCAGCTCCGGCTCTGCAAAGTTTCTCCTCGGGCTCCGAAGTCTGTGTCTCAGCTCCAGCTCTAAACTGTGTGATTTCAGCTCAGCCCTACCTACTGGGTTTCATTTCAGCTCCAGCTCTAAACTGTGTGATTTCAGCTCAGCCCTACCTACTGGGTTTCATTTCAGCTCCAGCTCTAAAATGAGTGATTTCAGCTCAGCCCTACCTACTGGGTTTCATTTCAGCTCCAGCTCTAAAATGAGTGATTTCAGCTCAGCCCTACCTACCGGGTTTCATTTCAGCTCCAGCTCTAAAATGAGTGATTTCAGCTCAGCCCTACCTACTGGGTTTCATTTCAGCTCCAGCTCTAAAATGAGTGATTTCAGCTCAGCCCTACCTACTGGGTTTCCCTTAGAGTACAGCTCTAAAATGTGTGATTTCACCTCTTGCCATACAGAACCCATTTCAGCCCTGTGGTCCAGTTTTCACTCCAACTCCACCATCCTTTATTTCATTTCCAGCCCTGCCATGATTATTGCAGCCCTCAGGTCAGTGTTTCAGGTTCAGCCCCTCGGTCGGTATTTGCCCCCCAGCCCCTCGGTCGTTATTTGCCCCCCAGCCCCTCGGTCGGTATTTGCCCCCCAGCCCCTCGGTCGGTATTTGCCCCCCAGCCCCTCGGTCGGTATTTACGCCCCAGCACTTTCCCCAGCATTGTGATTTCATCTCTTGCCCTACAATCTTTATTTCAAATCTGGCCCTATGGGTGTATATTGCAGTTCTAGCCCTACAAATCTTTATTTCAGCTCTAGCCCTACAGATCTGTATTTCAGCTCTAGCCCTAGAGAATTGTGTTTCAGCTCTAGCACTGTGGATCTTGGCTTCAGCTCCGGTGCTTCAGTCAACATTTCAGCTCCAGCTCTGCCTCGGCTCAGCTCCAGCCCCGTCCTGGATTTCAGCTCCAGCTCTGCATTCGCATCTGCCCCACAGTCGGCAGTTCAGCTCCGGCTCTGCAAAGTTTCTCCTCGGGCTCCGAAGTCTGTGTCTCAGCTCCAGCTCTAAACTGTGTGATTTCAGCTCAGCCCTACCTACCGGGTTTCATTTCAGCTCCAGCTCTAAAATGAGTGATTTCAGCTCAGCCCTACCTACTGGGTTTCATTTCAGCTCCAGCTCTAAAATGTGTGATTTCACCTCTTGCCCTACAGAACCCATTTCAGCCCTGTGGTCCAGTTTTCACTCCAACTCCACCATCCTTTATTTCATTTCCAGCCCTGCCATGATTATTGCAGCCCTCAGGTCAGTGTTTCAGTTTAGCCCCTCGGTCGGTATTTGCCCCCCAGCCCCTCAGTCGGTACTTGCCCCCCAGCCCCTCAGTCGGTATTTACGCCCCAGCACTTTCCCCAGCATTGTCATTTCAACTCTTGCCCTACAATCTTTATTTCAAATCTGGCCCTATGGGTGTATATTGCAGTTCTAGCCCTACAAATCTTTATTTCAGCTCTAGCCCTACAGATCTGTATTTCAGCTCTAGCCCTAGAGAATTGTGTTTCAGCTCTAGCACTGTGGATCTTGGCTTCAGCTCCGGTGCTTCAGTCAACATTTCAGCTCCAGCTCTGCCTCGGCTCAGCTCCAGCCCCGTCCTGGATTTCAGCTCCAGCTCTGCATTCGCATCTGCCCCACAGTCGGCAGTTCAGCTCCGGCTCTGCAGCGTTTCTCCTCGGGCTCCGAAGTCTGTGTTTCAGCTCCAGCTCTAAACTGTGTGATTTCAGCTCAGCCCTACCTACTGGGTTTCATTTCAGCTCCAGCTCTAAAATGAGTGATTTCAGCTCAGCCCTACCTACTGGGTTTCATTTCAGCTCCAGCTCTAAAATGAGTGATTTCAGCTCAGCCCTACCTACCGGGTTTCATTTCAGCTCCAGCTCTAAAACGAGTGATTTCAGATCAGCCCTACCTACTGGGTTTCATTTCAGCTCCAGCTCTAAAATGAGTGATTTCAGCTCAGCCCTACCTACTGGGTTTCATTGCAGCTCCAGCTCTAAAATGAGTGATTTCAGCTCAGCCCTACCTACTGGGTTTCATTGCAGCTCCAGCTCTAAAATGAGTGATTTCAGCTCAGCCCTACCTACTGGGTTTCATTTCAGCTCCAGCTCTAAAATGAGTGATTTCAGCTCAGCCCTACCTGCTGGGTTTCATTTCAGCTCCAGCTCTAAAATGAGTGATTTCAGCTCAGCCCTACCTACTGGGTTTCATTGCAGCTCCAGGTCTAAAATGAGTGATTTCAGCTCAGCCCTACCTACTGGGTTTCATTTCAGCTCCAGCTCTAAAATGAGTGATTTCAGCTCAGCCCTACCTACTGGGTTTCATTTCAGCTCCAGCTCTAAAATGAGTGATTTCAGCTCAGCCCTACCTACTGGGTTTCATTTCAGCTCCAGCTCTAAAATGAGTGATTTCAGCTCAGCCCTACCTACTGGTTTTCCCTTAGAGTACAGCTCTAAAATGTGTGATTTCACCTCTTGCCCTACAGAACCCATTTCAGCCCTGTGGTCCAGTTTTCACTCCAACTCCACCATCCTTTATTTCATTTCCAGCCCTGCCACGATTATTGCACCCCTCAGGTCAGTGTTTCAGTTTAGCCCCTCGGTCGGTATTTGCCCCCCAGCCCCTCGGTCGGTATTTGCCCCCCCAGCCCCTCAGTCGGTACTTGCCCCCCAGCCCCTCAGTCGGTATTTACGCCCCAGCACTTTCCCCAGCATTGTCATTTCAACTCTTGCCCTACAATCTTTATTTCAAATCTGGCCCTATGGGTGTATATTGCAGTTCTAGCCCTAGAAATCTTTATTTCAGCTCTAGCCCTACAGATCTGTATTTCAGCTCTAGCCCTAGAGAATTGTGTTTCAGCTCTAGCACTGTGGATCTTGGCTTCAGCTCCGGCGCTTCAGTCGATGTTTCAGCTCCAGCTCTGCCTCGGCTCAGCTCCAGCCCCGTCCTGGATTTCAGCTCCAGCTCTGCATTCGCATCTGCCCCACAGTCGGCAGTTCAGCTCCGGCTCTGCAGCGTTTCTCCTCGGGCTCCGAAGTCTGTGTCTCAGCTCCAGCTCTAAACTGTGTGATTTCAGCTCAGCCCTACCTACTGGGTTTCATTTCAGCTCCAGCTCTAAAATGAGTGATTTCAGCTCAGCCCTACCTACTGGTTTTCCCTTAGAGTACAGCTCTAAAATGTGTGATTTCACCTCTTGCCCTACAGAACCCATTTCAGCCCTGTGGTCCAGTTTTCACTCCATCTCCACCATCATTTACTTAATTTCCAGCCCTGCCACGATTATTGCAGCCCTCAGGTCAGTGTTTCAGCACCAGCCCCTCGGTCGGTATTTGCCCCCCCAGCCCCTCGGTCGGTATTTTAGCCCCAGTCCCTCGGTCGGTATTTGCCCCCCCAGCCCCTCGGTCGGTATCTGCGCCCCAGCCCATCGGTCGGTATTTCAGCCCTCCAGGTGCTTTTTTTTCATCTCCTACCCCATGTTCCTCTTTGAGCTGTACTGCCTTTCTTCTAGCCCTGCAGGTTTTTTTTCACCCCTGGCTCGACGCTTATAGGCTTTATTATAGCCCCAGCCCTACCATGTCCGTTGTCTTCAGCTCTGTGATATCTCAGCTCCAGCTCTCCATATGCTCCCTGCCTCCAGGTAGAAGCTGTTCCTGGTTCTCATAGCAGCACTGGGGCTGTTGACAATGTTTTAAATCAGTCACATACTGACATGAACTGCCACAGTTGCCCCTACATTCCCTTAATTAGTACATCCATGTGTGAACACTCTATAAAAAATAGCCCTTTTCCGCCCACCTCAAACATTTAATATGGCCTGGTGCACACCAGTGTCCCGCTGCTTGGGGGCGAACATGACCACATCCCCAACTCTGGTGAGGGCCCCACAGCCCTGTCTGCCCCAACACTCACCTCCCCCCCACCCAAAGGCCCCCACAAGCCAGCGCTTGGGAATGGGGAATAGCTGCTTGGCTTCTGGCTCGCTAACCCAAGAGGTGGCAGCAGGCTGGTTCTGAGCCCCAAACCCAGGCAAGCTTGTTTTCAGGCCCAGAAACTTAACCCTGACTTGAGGGGAGTGGGAATCCCCACAGGTTGTTGATCTTGGTCGGAAGGTGGGATGTACGTGCACCTCCCCATAGGCCAGGGTCCCAGCAGGGACTGCTTGGGAACTGGGAGTATCTCCCACAGGGAAGCACCAGCTCTCAGGCATTGGGGAAGTTGTTGTGTGTTTTATTAGCTTATAGACACATGTACAATACAGAGTAGAATAAAAACCAGCAATGTAAATAGCTGTCACCATCGTGGATTACACTATGCCACCCCAGACCGCCCACCAGCACAGCCCTATCAGAAACACAATCTTCCAACCCTGCCATCCAGCCCCACGGCCCCTGCTACAGTTCCAGTCCCGTGAGGCACCGCCGTCGCGGGCGGGGACCCGTGCTCCTGGCCACCGCACCCATCTCCAGGGACGCCGCGGTCCGGTCGCGCCGGGTCGCTCCTTCCCCGCTCGCCGCCACCGGTAGGGAGCGCGGACCCGCCCGCGCTAACTGAGGCCCCGGCCTAGCACAGACCGGCTCACGCAGCCGCCCGACCACCACCGCCGCCCCACTACCAGCCCTCCTCTGGCCAGCTCACCGGAGCTCCTCAAACCGACGGAGCCACCACCAACACCAAAGCCTTACACTGATACTGCACACTACGGCCAACGGCCCCTCTCGCACGCCTTTTATAGCATTTCGCTCGCCCCGCCCAACCAATCCAAACCCGGTTTGCACACGGCCCAGTCAATCCCTCTCCGCGCGTCCTTGACACGCCTATCGCCACTCGACCCAATCAGAATCCGTCTTTTCAATCCGTCCATGTCCTTCGCACCCAATCCGGACGCGTCCTTTCAATCCGCCCTGGACTTCTTGCCTTTTGTTAAATACCAGCTTGTACAAGGTAATTCCACATTACTTATCACCCAAACGGATGATCCTGACAATGCAGTCTCTGTTTCCCGCTGGGAAGTTTCTAAGGTGCCTATATCGCCTGTAGTACAGTACATTTTGATAATTTCTGTTATTATCGTGTTGTCTGGATTAGATGCTGTACCCAATGCATGAGCTATACCAATGTATCGCCTGTAGTAATTGTCACTGTTAGCTTAATTAAATATTTTTGTAAAAGAAGTACCAGTCTCACACATGCTGCAAGAATTCTTCAGTTACCCAGGCAGCAAGAATAAACCTAGTCGTTGCATTGAAAGGACGCGTCCGGATTGGGCGCGAAGGACATGGACGGATTGAAAAGACGGATTCTGATTGGGTCGAGTGGCGATAGGCGTGTCAGGGACTCGCGGAGAGGGATTGACTGGGCCGTGTGCAAACCGGGTTTGGATTGGTTGGGCGGGGCTGGGCGGGGCGAGCGAAATGCTATAAAAGGCGTGCGAGAGGGGCCGTTGGCTGTAGGGTGTAGTGGGAGTAGGCGTGATGATTGTTGTGTGAGGCTGAGGAGCTCCGGTGAGCTGGCCAGAGGAGGGCTGGTAGTGGGGCGGTGGTGGTGGTCGGTCGGCTGCGTGAGCCGGTCTGTGCTAGGCCGGCGCATTAGTTGGCGCAGGCGAGCCCGCGCTCCCTACCGGTGGCGGCGAGCGGGGAAGGAGCGACCCGGCGCGACCGGACCGCGGCGTCCCTGGAGATGGGTGCGGTGGCCAGGAGCACGGGTCCCCGCCCGCGACGGCGGTGCCTCACGGGACTGGAACTGTAGCAGGGGCCGTGGGGCTGGATGGCAGGGTTGGAGGACTGTGTTTCCGATGGGGCTGTGCTGGTGGGCGGTCTGGGGTGGCATAGTGTAATCCACGATGGTGACAGCTATTTACATTGCTGGTTTTTATTCTACTCTGTATTGTACATGTGTCTATAAGCTAATAAAACACACAACAACTTCCCCAATGCCTGAGAGCTGGTGCTTCCCTGTGGGAGATACTCCCAGTTCCCAAGCAGTCCCTGCTGGGACCCTGGCCTATGGGGAGGTGCACGTACATCCCACCTTCCGACCAAGATCAACAACCTGTGGGGATTCCCACTCCCCTCAAGTCAGGGTTAAGTTTCTGGGCCTGAAAACAAGCTTGCCTGGGTTTGGGGCTCAGAACCAGCCTGCTGCCACCTCTTGGGTTAGCGAGCCAGAAGCCAAGCAGCTATTCCCCATTCCCAAGCGCTGGCTTGTGGGGGCCTTTGGGTGGGGGGGGAGGTGAGTGTTGGGGCAGACAGGGCTGTGGGGCCCTCACCAGAGTTGGGGATGTGGTCATGTTCGCCCCCAAGCAGCGGGACACTGGTGTGCACCAGGCCATATTAAATGTTTGAGGTGGGCGGAAAAGGGCTATTTTTTATAGAGTGTTCACACATGGATGTACTAATTAAGGGAATGTAGGGGCAACTGTGGCAGTTCATGTCAGTATGTGACTGATTTAAAACATTGTCAACAGCCCCAGTGCTGCTATGAGAACCAGGAACAGCTTCTACCTGGAGGCAGGGAGCATATGGAGAGCTGGAGCTGAGATATCACAGAGCTGAAGACAACGGACATGGTAGGGCTGGGGCTATAATAAAGCCTATAAGCGTCGAGCCAGGGGTGAAAAAAAACCTGCAGGGCTAGAAGAAAGGCAGTACAGCTCAAAGAGGAACATGGGGTAGGAGATGAAAAAAAAGCACCTGGAGGGCTGAAATACCGACCGATGGGCTGGGGCGCAGATACCGACCGAGGGGCTGGGGGGGCAAATACCGACCGAGGGACTGGGGCTAAAATACCGACCGAGGGGCTGGGGGGGCAAATACCGACCGAGGGACTGGGGCTAAAATACCGACCGAGAGGCTGGTGCTGAAACACTGACCTGAGGGGTGCAATAATCGTGGCAGGGCTGGAAATGAAATAAACGATGGTGGAGTTGGAGTGAAAACTGGACCAAAGGGCTGAAATGGGTTCTGTAGCGCCTCTATACACCATGCTTAAACAACTGGCTGTGTTCAGGAAACGGTCTCCCAATGGCTACATAAGCGATGCCAGCACCTGACCTTCCTCACCTTGCTCAAATCAAATTATGAAAGTGAGTGAAAAGGACTGCAGCGGAGTTTCTTCTATTCTTGAAATGAGAAATGTGGGTTTTACCTTAACATACGTTGTTAATTTGGCATAACACTAGTCTTATTACTGAACAGCTATACAAACGGGAAAGAAAGGAAAAAAGCTTTGTATCTTGCAGTTTTTAATCAATACACCATCAAACCGTTTTATCTTCTGATCCCTTGCTGTAGGCTTAGCTAATGAAAGTGTGTTTGATAATTATGTATATGGGAGAACCTGGCTGAGGTTAACACTGTTTAGCTATTCATTTATGAGTAGCTGTTGCAGAAATAGACTCTGTCCACTTGTGGATGCTGTGCTACAATAGAAGTGATCTTTGTTTTGAACTGACAGATGTGTAAGAGTTTACTTGGTTTATGCTTCGGCAGCAACGACGCTCATTTTTCCTGTGCCAGAAAAAGTCTTGTTCCAATAGGCTTTTTCCTCCTAGACATGAAAAGCGACGCTGGATTCCAAATCTGTGTCTTTCAGCACCTTTCTCTTTTACTACCTCCCTCAGATTCCTCACGCAGGAGTAAAACCAAAGTTGATTAAAAATCGGCAGCATTTTGTCTTAAAGAAGCAGCAGGCGTTCACCGACGCCTTGGACAATTCCATTTCTGCCCAGGAAGTTAATTCGTGTCCAGGGCTGAGTGTTTGGTTTCCATGTCAGGGTTGATTAGGTAGCATTGTGCACAGCTAGGTTTGCACGATGCCCTTTCAGGAGGAAGATTACTGGAGATAAAAAGGTCCCCTGACAGTGATTAATTGCTAGAGCTGGCTCCGTCCAGGTATTGTGGGCACAATGAGCAAACTTCCGCTGCTGCCGCTCACAGACCCTGGTCTGGGTCGGGTCCAGCAAATATCTCCAGTTCTGGTTCCAGATTTTTCTCCTGCATGCGTCCTTCCTCTCCTCTGAAGAAGTTAACCGTGGCACCTGTTAGTTCCTGGTGGATGGAAAACAAGTTTGTTTTTAATAGACATTATCACTTAGAGATAAGGAAGCTCTAAACAAGCAGAGCTATGGTAATGTTTGGAATATGCCAGGCAGACAATTATTTTTCCCCTCCATCTCCGCCAGAGTTCTGTACAACCCCCAAGGTGAATACAAAGCTGCACGACCACTGTTTGTTTGGTTTCGTTGTGTTCCTCATCACCAGAATGTTTTAGAACTTCAGACACTGTTTCTGTTTTGAGATGTGGGAACTGTTGCCACATTTTGCATGGGGGAAAAAAAAAAAAAGGACGCAAGCACTGAATTTCTTTTTCTTCAAATCACACTAGCAGTTTGTCCTGGAACTTGATATCGCACTCAAAACTTTCCAAGTATTCTTCTTTTAATGTTGAGCATGGTGTCGAGGCAGGGTTCACTCCTGGTGACAGCTAATTGTGCAAAAATATTGAGGGGCACCTGGCTTGAACCTGGTGTAACGTTAATAGTTGTTCCTGTGTAGCCAGGGTAATACATGCCAGCGATTCTATATTTAAGCAGTTCTGTAACACATATTTGTTCACATTCTTGTGTGAATTGTGCCCTAATATGCAGAAAACAAGGAATGATGTGGCTTTTATTTATGTTTTATATATAATTCCATTTTGGAAATGTGCCATTCAAGTAGAAGAGCTCCTTTGGAGGGCTGGGAATGTTGTTACCATTAGGGTATTAAACACCTAACAACATTGCATCATCCCACATGCTCTCGGTTTACTTTGCATTTGTTAAACAAAGACCAACTCTTGAGTTCGTGAAATGACCGATTATTTCTGTGCCAGCCTTCCCCTCTGGAGACAGCTTTTGTGCCATGGGCCCGTGGGACTCTCTTGCAGCACTCCGGGAGGGATGAGGTCCCCATGCCTTGGAGCCGTGCTGCAGTGCCCTGAGCAGGGCAGTATCCTAGTAAAAAAAATTGTTTTCTGTGCATTCCTTTTTCTGTGATCCATCAGATATATACACTTGCAGTCAAGCACATTTGGGATGTTTCACATGGGGAGAGCAACGTTTTTCCCCGGGTGATCTAGCTGTAAAGTCAGAGCTTAATGTTTCCAACAGACACAGAAGAAACCCTTGACTCCATCTGTTTTCTAAATCAGCCATGCTATTGTTGGCTCTTAAAGCAAACAATGTCGGAGCTCATCTCTTTCTCAGCCCGAGGAAGCACAGCACAGCCTTCCCGCACCAGCGCGGCTGTTACTCCTGCCTCCGGCCAGTAGATGGGGAACCGCACCGCCGACAGAGTAACACAGCACCGCTGGAGTAACAGAGCACCGCTGGAGTAACAGACCAACAGTGGAGTAACACGGCACCGCTGGAGCAACAGCGCACCGCTGGAGTAACACCACCGCACCGCCGAAAGGCCTGCCCTTAGGTGGGGTAGCAAGGCCCGGCGTTGCTGCGCTCGCAGGCTCGGAGGTTGCTGCAGTTTGTTCCAGAAGGCATTTTGCTCTGCAGGCGTGGGTACTCCGCCGTTCCGTGCTGTCTTTCCCACCCATGCCTGGCCGTTCTTGCCGTTCCCTTGACATCATTCGTGCGTCTGGGCGATGAGCTGGATCCGTGAAATGGCCGGGCTGAGAAGGAATTTGATCTCTACACCCCAAGAGAAAACCTGCAGCTTCACCTGGCGGGGTTGTCTGACAGGGTGTGTCGCAGGGCTGCCTGGCCGGTGGCCCCACGGTCAGGCACTGGCAGAGACAAGCAGAGGGAAGGTGGGAGCACCCGTTGCAGCAGCAGCCTGGATTTATGCAGAATAAAATCGACTTTTCTTGAATGAGTGGGATGCCTGAGAGATGATGCGTCAACATTTGGTCGTCCAGAACTGGATTTGCAATATGAGCCTGTTGTCTTGTTAAGTAGCTTTGGAAAATAATTATTTGCCTTGAAGGTTTTTATGAACTCGATGTTAAGACACTTAAAAGAAGCCAGACTTTTTGGGGGACACATACTGAGCTGCCTGGAGATACAGCCTCACTAAGTACAGGCTAAAGCAAAACACCCAGGAGGGCTGCCTTTGTTGCACACTTGTGAGAATCTTGACTGCGAAGTTTGAAAAAAATGCTTCTAAAGCATTAGATGTATGTACTGTCACTTAAGATTAGTTGAGGAAGCAGAAGGGAATGGAAATCCTGCGCGGTTTGGATAAATTTCAGACATGCGTTCAGCTGTCACACTGCTTTTCCTGCAGTGTGTGAAATTCCGAGTGGTGGTGGTTTCTGTGATAAATTCCAGAATAGCAGGATATACTCACAGTCTCACAGAAATATTTGGAAGTGAAGGACCCTGGATAAGGAACTCTGAAACTTTGTGGGTTTGTCATGCACGTTAATTACTCAGTATTTAATGGACTTGTCATGGAAGGTCATTTCTTGTCCCTTTTTTTTTCCCCAGAAGAACTGAAGTGATTTTCTCCTGGAGCCCTACAGGCACTTCATTCCCGCTCAGGTTCCTATTTGGTATTTCGGTGGGGTGTTGAGTTCTGCTCCAAGATGGGCCAGCGTTCAGCACCTGTGCAAAGCCATGCAGGGACGACTTGGCGCATGGTCGCTGCAGCCCCGGGCTGGTGTGGGTGCTGCTCTCTGTGAAGCTGGGCTAAAAAAGGAAAAGACATGACTACATCAGTCTTGTGTTACCGACTGCAGGTTCTACCTTAGGCCTTAGGCTTCCTTACAGAATGGTCCCTGAACCCTTCTGAAAATGGACATTTGACCAGCAGAGTACACTTTGGAAGTCTGCCTTTTCTTTGTTTTCACTCTGGAAGGATTTTTTTCTGCTTTTTTTCTCCTCGAGAATCTCTGTTTCCACAAATCAAAGCTCGGTGTTTTCTGACTGTCACTTTTCTGCAATCTAGATACCAAGCTGGCTTTTGTGATCCTGATGTGTCTTTCCTGAAGGGAGCATTATTCTTGTTTAGCTTCCACGTAATGTATTCCATTGTTCGTCTCGGAGCAATTGTTTTTGTGTGGTATTGATTTTGTGACCTGCATTAGTGGACGCAGAGAACTGTGCACATTTTGGGTAATTTGCTGCTTTCATACTTTCTGAGAGAAGATAATGTATGTTGGCTTGACTGAAGCAGCAACAAAACCTCGCTATTAGTTTGTGCAGCTTACAAAGGAAATCTGTCTTGTGCTTCCCTGCAGCGACTGTTGGAGGCATTTCTGCGATCAGAAATTACTGTAACGTTATTCACAGAGTGCTTTGTGCAGGCTTTCCTCAGGACGGTTATCCCAGCGAGCAGACGCTGGTTATTAGTGTTCTCCTGACTTGCTGGCCTGCACCATGGGTGAGAGAAACTGGTCTGCTAGGCAATTCTAGCAATAATGCTCTGAAAATTCCCTGTAACAATGGAATCCCCCAGGAAAAAAAAAAAGAGGCAATAAAGCAATAATATTACTTACAAATTCACAGGATCGTACAAACATTAAATAATCCTTAAAGCAATTCCAAGGGATACGTTCTAGTGAAGTAATTCCGGTGACATAAATGCTGCGGCACGCTCTGGCAGGCATTGAATACGATTACAAAGAAGAAAGCAGAAGAGTGGCAAGGACAAATCCTCGTGGCTGCAGGCTGTGCATCCCGACGCTCTTAATGGATCCCTCTGTCACGGACCCATATGCTTGCTCTCTCGCCACACATGCCAGCATGTCTGGGCAGGCCACCGCAGTTTTAAGCTAGAAAAGGAGTCAGACATTATGTGGAACGGGTTTTATGTTTTTTCCTGTTTCAAAAGTCGGTGTTAAGGAGGACATCAGGGTAAATCCCATATGCCCAGAGCTGCCCAGCAAGGGCCACGGGGAGGAACCACGGCAGCACGGTGAGTGGCTGTGCCGTCCGGTGCTGCGGCTGCACCCGCACCGTGTGGTACGGGCCTGGCTCTGAGATTCGTGGTGTTTCTCCACCACGTAGCAGCATCTCCCTGTTTTGCCAGAGATAGCCATGTGAAAGTGAGTCAGTTTGTTTGTTTTGAAGGGAAGCTACCACTTTTAGCAACCTCTCAAGAGCCATTTTATGTAACATTTTCATGAGTGGGCTTCTATCAACAGCCACGGCTATATATATATATATATATCTTAGAGGCCTTACACTAAAGTGGCCACATATAGTCTTTCTAGAAAACTTGTCACATCACCCTTCTTCTTTTCCTGCCTTAGAGCTTCTGTGGTTCTCCTGCAGGCTGTGTATCCTCTGTGGTGCTTCATGCCCACCTTTGCCCGGGAGCGTGCAGGGAGAGGGAGCAGGGCGGCGCGCTCCCTCCCACAGGGGTTTGGTCTGTGGAGCAGTTACCCAGCGGAGCACACGTGCCCAGGTGAAGAAGGATTTCGGGTAGTAATGGCAAGTTCGGTTCGTTTAACTGCAGTCCTGCTGGCGTCCTGGCCAGGTCGTCTGTGCCCCCCAAGCGTCTGTACACGGGAGCTGAAGTTTGGCTCCTCCCAGCAGAGCGCCAAAAGCTGGGCTAAGCTTGGACATCGTTCTCCACAGCTCCCATTTTCACTATGAATCTTCCCACTTGTATCACTAAATTCGTCCAGGTGCTAATTCCATGTGCTGATCAAGACCCTGGCCACCAATGGATCTTCGGTGCGAATTCCAAGGAATCTGGGAAGAGTGCTTCCTTTTATAATCATCCTCTACTAAGCCTCACTGTCCTGTACTTACTAATTGAAGCCGGGGAGGAGAAAAGGCCATTCAAATCCAGCCTGAAAATGTTTGCATACAGCCCTGCAAGGCTTTCGGGGTAGCTCTGAGCTGCAGAAGAAGCTCCCCCAGTTTTCCCCTGGGAATGTTATGGCCCAAGCCAGCAACATAAACACCTAGAACAGCATGAGGAAGTAAAAATAGCTCGAGATATTTTATCTGTCTTGGAGGTGCGTTTTGGTTCGTTTCCAAGTGCAGAGGGAGTCCCAGCTCCGATTCTGTGTTTGGGCTGTGCAGTCGCTGAGCGAAATCCCTCACCGCTGCCAAAAACCAACAGGGCAGAAAGTCCTGACTTGTCTCAAAGCTGTTCCCACGTGTTTACAAAGAGGACGAGGGGAGGAATTGGTCTCTGCAACAGCTTCTCAGCAAGATGTGCCGGAGGGGGGTTGTTTTAGCCAAGCGGGCAGTTTGACGTTGCCCAGTACGAGCCGTGCTCCTGCCACCTCCGCTCTTGTCTGTGCAGGACGGATGAAATATTTCCCCTGCTGCATACCTGCAGCCTGGGGGCGGCGGTGGCCCCGTCTCCAGGAGGTGAGGGCTGGGCAGAAGTTAGCTGGCCGCTCTGGCTAACGCTGCCGCAACAGATCCCACCAGCAAAATCCTGCTGCTTTGTCGGGCCAGGGACCGAGCGGCCAACACGAGAGGCTGACAGGTTGGGAAAATTCATTTTGGTCAGAGCAAGTGCTTATTTATTAACAAGTCGTCCATGGCTCTGCAGCTCTTAAGAAGGATACTGGGAAATATAAATATGGAATGAAACCCTGAGTTACTTTAATGGCTATGGAGGCAATATTCTGAAACAAGCAGCGAAATGCCCGCTAAATCACCTAATGGAAGAAGTCAAATTTCTCTCTACCAAAATCTGTACTTGTCTAAAGATTCACTGGTTTTCTTAGCAGCACAGAGGATGAGCTGGACTAGTCCCCCGCTGTGTTTAACACAGGACTGGGATCTGAAATGCTCTGTTTTGCAGAGCAGGGGTGGTCGCTGAGACCGTGATTACTTACAGGCCAATAGCTCACATAAACGTGAGGTGTAAACATGTAGGTATGACCCATGCAAATTCCTCCTTTTTGAGGGTGAGACTTTTCAGACTAATTTCAATTTTTACATTTTGCACAATATTGAATCCCACTCTTTTCTTCCGTTGTATTTTGTGTACATTCTGAACCTATGGAGCCGCTCGGGCTCACGTACATGCATCAGCTATGTGACTCACTCCTTAAACATTGCTTAACCCACAAAGATGAACATTGGTTTTGCGTAACGTATCTCTGGCAGAGAGTGTTATTTGCAGAACTTTTTGTGTGCATTAGAAGAATCTGGGATACCCTTTGTAGACCTGTTCCATGCTTCAGTGTTTGACTCACGACTCTGTAATCTGGTATCATCTTCGTGGCTTTATGTACCTCTCACCCTCCTACAGCTCAGATTTATTTTCCTCCTACTCACCCTTTTGCTCACTACACTCCTCCCAGTTCTCCTCTAACTAATTTTTTCATCTCATTTTCCTTTCCTCTGTTTTGTTTGTTTCCTCTTCTTCCCTCGTCTCCAGTGCTTGGAGGGATGCTTGGCCAAGGGGCAGGTGGGGACCTTACAGTGGAGGGTGAAGTGCTCTCTGAGCTCCTTGGCAGACTTACACAGATGTCAAGTGCTTATTCCTCACCTGCACCAAATGCTCGGGGTTGAAAAAGCCCGCCGTGCTTGACGTTGTTTAAGGTGGCTCTTGGAAAAGGAGCCGCGGACGGATCAGCGAGGGCTGTCTCCAGGGAAGGCTCCTAAAGCACAGTTGCTCTCTCGGAACAGGGAACGAGTGCAGCTGCCTTCTGCTGGTGGCACATCAGCAGTCCGTGCAGGGTGTCCCCCACCTCTATATCTTCTCTTTTGAGAAACCAGCCTACGAACCCTGGAATTCAGCTACTGAGCAGAAGTATCTTGCACAACCCTCATGAAAGATGAAGCTGAAGTAAAACAGTTTTCAGGCAGATACATCCAAATAAGCGACATATCAAAGCTGGTTGTACCTTGCAGTCAAAATGTGGAAAAGCAGACTAAAATAGCAAATAATTTGCATTTTTAAAATGCGCTCCGTGCTTAAATTCCAAATGCAAGCCAATGTTAAAGAGGATGTGTAACTCTGCGGCAAGGTGTGCATACTATTAGTTAGGGTATGGAAGCAACCGTCCCCGGGGCAGCGTGCCCGGTGCACAGCCGCTCGTGGGTATCGCAGGGGGCACCCCCGTCAGAGCAGGCGTGCGGCTGCGTTTGTGTTATCGCTAACACAGAAATGCAGTTACAGTTCAAGTTAGACAAACGGTGTAAGGAAACAGACAGACGATATTTCGGATCTATGTTACACATCGCTGATTTCACGGTACGCATCCCAGTTTCCTCAGCCTGCAAGTGGGCTGTTGGTAAAGACAGTTCAACTAACGTAGGGGTGACTGATTTGTTTACCTGGTGCAATCACACTAATGAAAATTCTACCAAAAAGCTTCCGTGTTTCTATTACATTCAGAAGTGTTGCTGCGGTATTCGTTGCTAGAGTATTCCCGTAGTTTAAGATTCTTTGAGAAGTTCATTTAATAAATCATGCAATTACAATGTTCTTCGGTCGAGCGCACAGAAATTCTTAAGAGCAATGCGAAACTAAATGGAACCAAGCGACTCATTAAGCACTAATATGGAAATGCGCCTGCCGGAGCTGATGGGCTCTGTGCCACACACTGACTGTCTCTCCCTGGGGCTGGAGCACAGTCTTCACTTTCTGTGCCCGAGGCTCTGCCAGGGTCTCCGGGCCAGCTTTCCGGACAATAGGAAGGCAGGTTGCTCTCTCCTTACAAAACCTTGCTTTGCTCTGGCCAGGAGACGATGGAATCCTTTGCCTTCACAAAAAATAACCCCTCAAAACCCCCAAATCGACATCAGAAAAATTGTGCCTCTTTCAATGCAGCATGTTTCATTCAAGAACAGGTGCTTCTCAAGTATTTTATTTGGGGACGTTACCCAGAGGACACCACAAAAGGTGACTTTTTTTCGGTATCTGCCTAGCCCTGCATTAATGCACTTGGAAGACTCTTTGTGAGGAAGGTGTTTCCCCAGAGCACACCTGCCAGCGGGAGGTTGTCAGCAGTGGTGCTGCTTCTGCTGGAAGGGAGGCGGAGGCTCCCTCTTGGCTCCCCTGGGCTCTCCTGGGCTGCTCCCAGCCTGGGCACCCCGGCGAGGCTGGGCAGGGAACAGCTTCGGGGCACGAAACAGCTATAGGAGTCCTTCGATTAAAAAAAGTAATCCTTTTACTGCTTTCAGTAAAATTAGTTCCAGTTTAGACCAGTGTGTAATCTGAATGGAGTCCTCGGGCCTTCTCAGGTCGTTGACTTCTAAGCACACGAATCCAGGAGCTGCTGGGAGAGCAGTGTCCGTTGGTCTCGAACGGCTGAGGGAGAAGACAAAGGCTGATTTCTCCACGGCACAGAAATCCCAGTGCTAGAAACTGTGGGGAACGCTAATAAAGATTTGCATTTCTGTCTCAGGCTTTTTACCCAAAGACCTCCATGTGCCTTGGAAAGGCTCCAGAGCCTCTGTTAGTGCTGTCGGAGTTTGCACACACAAAGGGAAGGCTCAGAAATGGTAAATTAGCCCATTGCTGCTGTTGAGAGGAGGAGACCAAAACCCTCTTTGTGATGGGAAAAAAAGATGGTGGGGCTGAAATTTCTTGACAAAGCCTCTTGGATTTTACATGTTATTAAATTGCACGTTTGTCACATTTTCAAGGGTCTAAAAGGCCATGTTTTGGGCCCACTCCTTCTGAAACCTCAGGCATGATGAGCTGGGGCTGAGAATACAAAAGACAGTGAATAAGATCCATTTCAACTGACCTGCCTTGAATTCTATAAATTCCTGAGGTTGTCTGAATTTGAGGTAAGCAAACAGATTCTCCTTTATAAATCTGCCATTAAAAAAACACGGGTAGCCCTAAGAATGGATCTCTTTATTCATATAAACTGACGTAGAGTAGGAGGAGGGTAGGATTATCCAATTAACCTTTCCTAGCTTCAATTTGAATGTTTTTTCCCATCACTCTCCACATTTCTTGCAGAAGAAGTAGCAATATGTCTTACATTCCTCAGCGGACTGCCTGTGCCGACCGAGTGGGAAACAGCGTTTCCAATGGGTTAATGTTGTGGTCTTGAACAGGACAGCGTGTCTGTGCGCCTGCGTGCAAAATGCCTGTTTGGTCAGAGGCACTTGTAAACAGTTTGTTGGAAGAGTGGATGGAACTGGCTGCAATATTTCTAATTACTGGATCTGTAACTGCTGCAGCCTAAGGTGAAAAATCAGATACAGGTACACAAGACTTGTAGAAAATCCCATCAGATAAATCAAGCTATAGACGCCTCCCTGAATGCTCATGTTGACATAACCTGGACTTTTCACAGAAAAGGTGGGGCTCAGTACGAGTGAGAACAAACCCCAGCGCCACAGGAGCAAGCATGACAGTCACCGGTGCTTGTACGTGATCGTTGCTGTGCCCTTCAGGCAGCGATAGACACAAATCCTCCTCTCACCAGGATGGTACTTTGCCCCGTGGCTGTTGACCAGGACTTCTCTGTGTTGCTGCTGGCAGCTCCTCTCCGCCTTCGTTATCGCGATGCAGATCGTGCCCCGTCCTTGGCAGAGCACGCGCCCGCGGCCTTTATTAGTGCAGTGAGTGCCGGGGCCGCGCACACGTGCTCTGTAATGGGTGCACACCGCTTCGTTCCGCTCCGGGTAAACGAGCTGGCACGCTGCTACCGGCCACTCCGCCGCCAGCACCCTTCAGCTCCGCGGCAGGACCAGCCCCAAGCCCGCACTGCCGTTGTGCTCCAGCCCTGCGGCAGGAAGGGTGCCCAAACCCTGGGATGACAAGTTACCGCAGCACACACCGGCCTCGTCCCGTGATCTGGGTCATGGCAGGAGCAAGAAGGATGAGCACACTTGCCGTGGAGTCTGGTGCTTAAGGCCTAGAAGCCAAGGAATGGGGTAGTCTAGAGGAAAAGCTGTCCTTCTGCTTCTAAAGCCTTCCTGGAGGAGGAAAAGAACTTGTCCTAACTTGGATAAACCTCTGAGAAGCTCCCACGGTGCCACTTTGCATTTTGAGTGGGAGAAGACCTTTGGTGCCCTGCAGACACGGGAGGAGAAGTGATTGTCGTCCGCAGCACAAACACTGATGTCACGAAATCCCAAACACAGGAAGCCATCCCCAGCCTGGGGCGAGCGTGTGCACGCCTGATCTGGAACTCAGCTGGGGTGGGTGGCGTGGTTTTGCTGATTACGTTTGGGGCAGGAGTGGTAGAGGGGAGGTGATTTAGATATCTGTGCTCCTTCCCGGAGCTGCTCAGCCTGAGCCACCGATGCCTCGCTCAGGAAAGGTCTGGAGAGAGGGATTTTAGGCGGAGCTTGCAGCAAGAGACCTGTGGACAGGGAAGCCGTGTCTGGTGCCTGATGGTGCGAGACTGAAAATACACATTTCTGAAAATAAGCAAATTGGCCCATCTCGACTTCTCATCGTAAATGGAATAACCTATGATGCAACCTTTTACCATTGCTTACGCTCCAATAGCGCAGATCTCCTCACTGACAGCCCTGCAGGGAATGAGCAAGAGGCAACGATAGGGCAATTTCCGTGAGACCTGAATTCCTGTGTCCTGCTTCCCACGGGCAGGGCTCCAGAGCTCAAGCTGACCCCTCTCCTCTTTCCTTCCTTCCTCCTGCCAGCTGGCCAGAGCCCGGGGCTGCTTGTGTTTGGCTGTATAAACGTTGCTTATTGTTGAATTCTTACCCTTGAAAGCCAATTTTCACTGCTGATAGCTTGTGTGTGTTGTCGCAAGCATGGCGGACCAGCTTCAGCGTGGGGGGAAGGAAGGCACCGCTCAGCTTTTCTGCATCCCCAGAAATGCTGCTCGGGGGCGCCGAGGGTAGGCTGCAATCACTGAAGTCTTGTTATCTCTGTTAATCAGACACGGGGTGCCTAAAATTGAGTGCTGAGGTTGGTCAGCGTTGCAGACGTTGGCTGGGGATTTTCACCATGGGCATGCCAGCCAAAAAATGCCGTTGCAGTGTCCTGGGCTTGGCATCCTGCCCTCGGCAAACACCTTTCAGACTTGCAGCGAGCGTCTCACCATGCCTGTGTGCTGGAGGGGCCTCGTGCTGGTGCACGAGGTGGGACGCCAGCTTTAATAGGATACACGTGCTAAGAAAAGACATATTTAGCAGGGCTGTAAGTACCAAACCTGGAGCCAGCAGTCCCTTTTATAGAAAGCTGCAGGCCTGTTGACACAGGATTGTGTTTGTCAGTGCTCTTAGCCCCAAAGAGCCAACCTGTAATGGGCTGGGAGAAGATAAAAGAGGTTGTGCTATAGTGAAAAAAAATAAATAAATATGAGAGATTTAAAAGGCAGGTGACCTACAAAATCTGTTAATAACACAAGGGACAACAGACCACGGTTGCTCCGAATCATAGCCCTGAGGCACAGTGTGTTAAGGCATGACAATGGCAAATAGTGGCTTTGGGGCAAGATTTATCACAGCAGCTGGATAACCATCTCCCAGTATGCAATTTATGCATTTGCCATAAAATGCAGGAAACCAGCAGAATTTTTCAGCAACTACTGGCTTGAGCACGGTCTGTTTTCAGTCTTCAGGCAGGACTTCATGTAGATCCACGCCGAACATAACGTTTGCCATCAGCTGTGACTTTGGCAAAAGCAGCCTTGCCATTTCTCGGTGGCTGATCATAAAGAATGGGTCACCTGCCTCTGTGCCGCACTCTGATGAAGAATAAAAGGAAATTGTTAAGAAAAAAGCCTGCTGGTGCTGTGAAGCTTGGAGCTGGGTCGTTAGCAGATGTGGGGCACTCATTCCCAAATCCTGCCTATTCTCTTTTAGAGGCTTTGGCTGGTGCTGTGCAGAAGTGATGCGTGTGGACAGTCGAGAGCATGTCCTCTCCTCTGGGCCCAGGTCCTTTCCTGCACGGCGGGTAGATGCATCTTCCTGCCTGTGGCACGTGCTGCAAGAGCAGGGGCTTGTCTGGAGAGTTGCTTCTTTCACCTGTGTTCTAAATCAGGTTATGGATCCTCTGCAGCTAAAAATGTCGAAACCAGCTGTCTGGTTTAGGAGTAGAAAAACCTTTCATGTGGGTGTTCAAAAAGGGAGATGGCTGAGCTTCAGGCTGACTACTCGAAGGGCAATAGCATCAAACAACATCTTCTGATCTTTTTTCAGCTTTGTAATGCATTCAGCATGGTAATTGAGTACATTGTCCATATCTTATACCCAACCTAAAAAATGTACCTGATACTTTACAGAGGAATAAAAATGTTCATGATCTAAAACATGAATCCTTCCGTCAGCTGGGCAGGGACAGACTGGATAGGAGGAGCCTCTTCTTATTTTTAAGTCAAGACCCAAGCCAGCATTGCTTAGAACCAGAAATGCTGGAATGGATTTTTTAAAGGTCGCTCTAAAGGTCAAGTCAAGCGAATCAAGCCCTTTACGGAGAGGAGCGGCAGGTTTCACCAGTCTGGAAAGAGCTCCAGGGGGAACCTGGGAGCAGCCCTCCAATAGGGTCAGCTTTGTGGACGAGCGATCAGGAATGGTAACGTCAGTAAACTCACAGACAAATACGGAACAGCAGCAAAGAGTCAGCAGTGTTTGGAGCGGGAAGTTGCCTTCAAGGCTCTGCCTCATCGTTCTGCAGAAGTCACCCAGCGTGTGGACGGGAGCGATCCTCCGGATGGAGCTGGGCTTTACGGAAATTTTTCACGCGCTACTTTGGAATTGGTTTTTCCAGGATAATGCCAAAAATCTGCAAGGATTTTGACCAGTTCAGGGAAGAAAAGCATATCAAAGGGTGCACAGACACAGCCTGCGGTTCAGGAAGCGGTCGAGGTGGCAGCTGCTGGGAGCCAGCCGGTGACGCAGCGGCAGTGTCACCGCGTGCCTGCCGCGCTGCTTGCTCCTGGCCACCGGCAGAGATAAGGTACAAACCAGACTGGCCTGAACATTAATTACACCCGGGTTGAGGTTTTTTTGCCCTCCAGGGGTGAGCAGGATGGGCGCATTAGCGAGGGCAGCTCCCGGGCGGGCAGCGGGAGGGGGCGGCGGTGTGGTCCTGCCCCAGGCAGGGTGACTGGAGGGACGGCATTGCTCTGCAGATGCCACAGCGATTAGAGGCTGCCGTCCATCCGTCCATCTGTCCCCCGTGGGGCAGTGCTACAGCGAGTCTCTGCCTGACTCACTGGAACAACCGTATGTCTCAGGGAACCTGTTAGAAGTTTCCATGTCACAGCCTGTCATCAGATCTCATTCTTGGTCTCCCTCACCTGCCTCATGCCTGTACCAGCGAGTGGCCCCGGGAGATGACTCACACGTCACCGAGTGAGCCTGACAGAACGTGTAAATTAGAGAAACTTCACTTTTCAGTACTTTTCCGTGAAAGTTTCAGGTGGTTTTTTTTTGCTTCTCCTTTCTTCCTTTTTTTCTCCCCAGGGATCAGTATCACAGCCATCTGAACAAAACCAAGGTTTATTAAACACAGACTGAAGGTGAGATGCAAGTGAAAGAAACAGCTCACATAGCAAATGACATGGTATTTGCATTTCCCGTAAACCAAGCAAGAGAAGATATTCTCAGCTTAATTACCAAGGAAGAAGAAGAGCGTCTGCGTTGTGACTGTCTCGTCAGCTTGGGGCCTTCTGCCAGAGGCACTGCTCTCTGGGGACGAGTAGCCTCCGCTCCCCCAGCCTATCAGATTACCCCAACGACTGGAAATCTGATGTACCGTGGAAGACAGTAAACTGTAAGAATTCCTGTATTGTCCAAAAAACAGGCCACTGACTACATCAAAGACCTTTAAGAATAATTAGCAGCCACTTGTCAAAGCTTTTGTGATACCACACCTCACAGATCAGGTCATACAGTTCTATTAAGTCTCTTTAAAATACCCCAGAAAGGTGAGTTCTTCTCCCATTTCCCTTAAACCATGAATTACAGGAAGAAACATAGACCTTCTCTCAACTTCTCTAACGGTAACTTTGCTTATTGGCTCAAATTTACTAAGAAATAGAGGATTTTTATATTTGTCATGAACGTAAAAACCTGTTACTTCTGAGAAATACTGTTTCAGGAAACATTAGAGACCCAGTCATTGAGAAATAAAAGCACAGAACTGTTAGCTTGTAAACGAAAGTCAGATTATATAATATATTGTTTGGTGTAAGAGGAAAGGGCCATATGTGGTAGAGTGATCCTAGATACAGAATTGGTTTTGTGGATTTCACTGTTTGTAAGTTCAGGTCCTAGCTAGGAGCATTTCGATGTTCCTAAAAATCATGTTAAAAACAAAACAAAGAAGTCCCCTTGGACTGATGAAAATCAAGCAGGTCAGCTCACTGGTCCTGGATAATCCTGCATTCCCTGTAAGCAAAGGAGGTTGTCATGAACATAAAGTTTCTTTGGCCGTTGAAGAAAGCTGTTAAGCAAAAAGAGAAGAGGCAACTCAAAAAATGAATGCTTTGCTGAAATGAGCTAGAAATGAAGGAAAAGAAAAGATAGAATGTTTGATCTTAGGTTACATACGGTAGGTTTTATTTAATATTTATTTAAAAGTTATGTAATTTTCATAGCAGTCTGAATATGCCACAGTAGCATAAATATTAATGCAGAAGCAGAGCAATTTTGTAAAGAAATGCCTGACAAAAATAATTGTCAGTGCTCATACTGATTTCCTCCTGGTAATTTCTCAAGAAAACACATTTCCCCAGCAATCAGAATGTTCTCGGCTTTGTTTTCGTTACATCTGCGTGCAATCCACCCTCTCCCCACCTCTGAGCAGGGTGCTGATGGCAAGAGAGGACTCCGGGGCCCCGGGCGGGCGGGATCCCCCACGCGTGACGCAGCGGTCCCCGCACGCTGCGGCTCCGGGGCTGTGCGCCGCCACAAACGGGGGTCCTTCCTTCTCTGCTCGCAGCATCCCTGGCTCCCTGCTCCCAACGCATATCCTTCGCTGACGCTGGCGCTCGAGTCAAGAAAGCAAATGATTCGTCTTGCTTTTGAAATTGTTTTGATTGCTTTGCGTTACGGCGGGCACGAGGTGGGGAGTTATGAAAGCAGATCTTCATGTATAATGTATCAGCGCTTTCTGCCTGCGGCCCTTTGACGGGCACCCGAGAGCCTTCAAAACCACAGGGAAGTTACAGCACGGTAAAATCCTGCTAAAGGAGGGGCGAGCATCTTGCTCACTCCTCAGGTATTGTCTTGTTCCTGGAAACCGAATGACAATGAGCCCAGCCAGAAGTCAGGTCAGACCTTTCTGCCGTTGGAGCCAGTCAGAGAAATTCCACTGACTCCAGGGGTGGGAAAGCACACAGGCACCAGCCCGGAGGTGAGACCGAGCCACCCTTTGCATTTAGGGGGAAATGCCAATGAATAAATAAAGGGACTGACTTAAAAAGCGGCCGCCCTGCAGCCTCAGCTCGTGTTGTCTGAAGTTATTTCCCATTTTAACGTTACCTGCTGGTGACTACAGCTCAAGGAAATGTTAGCGTGGGGTTTCTAACTGGTTGACACACACTGCTACCACAGAGGACGCCCGGCCCAACCCCAGCAACAGGAGGGTTTCTGCCTCTTGAGGTGTTTCTGGGGTAGGGGTACCACACTGTGCTACAAAACTTTAAAAAAAAGGATAACTTGGTACAGGCCAGGGGGTTACTGCTTCATCTCACAAAGTCATGAAACCAGAGAAAAACAGAATTGAGAAAATAACTTAGTAATAAAATATTAAAAGCTGTTCATGCGTTACAGGGGTTTGATTCAACTTGGTGTACAGCTGTGATGAGTCTGTATGACATTTCCAATAACACGCTACAAAATAGGTGTTTTTAAATAGTTAATCTTTTCCCTTCAGAACCAATTTTCTGAATTCAGCCCCCAGATATTGTAATACTGCTTTAAGAAGGGTACATACAAATATATAGACGCAATGTTGTCGTTCAAACCTAAACCTGATAAAATATTAAAATTTCTCTTTTTTTTTTTTCCAGAAAAATGAAGAAAGTTGCCAAGCTTTACAGTGAGAAAAGCCTGGTTTTTGAGCAAAAGATTGTTCAGTAACAACATTAAATATTGAACTATGTTGAAGCGTGTCTGTAAACAGCCTTCTTTCAGCTCAGTATGATGTCAATTTATTTTCTCCTCTATGGGAATAATGAAATTCTGTTTTGAACTAAGGACTGAAAAGACAGTAGGATAAGATCTGTGACTTTCCATCACTACTTTTACGATTTGTTCAGCTCCCTGGAACCGGCAATACGTTGTGAAGAGAACGTTTTAAAAACCCCCTTTGGAATCACTAAAGCGCGATAACCACACGAGAGACAAAGGGAAAGCAAAGGTCCGTCTGCAGCCAGCAGCCCATCAAATCACAGGGCGCCTCCTCCGTGTGTGATTTTTCCCTGCCCTTGTCCTACCCACCACCTCCCCAGGCGGGCGTTACAGCCACGGGAGGCGGCCGGCGCGGCGCCTGCCCTGTTTCCGTGCAGCGCGAGGCCGGGTGCTGCCCTTCTGTATTTGGCCACAGTTGTTCAGAAGCTGCTGCTGTGAATTTAGAGCTCCTGGTAAAAAGCACCGTGTGTCGTTTTGGACGGACTCTGGCAGAAGTTTAGTATCATAATGCTGTTTGGTAAGCCAGCGAAGCATCCGTCTGATTTCCTAAAGAGCATTTTCTGCTTAGGCTGTGGCTCTATTAATCTGGTCAAGCCAATTCTATAAAAGCCAAACCATCTGTATTTGTGAAGATCATGGTTTATTTAGATTTTCTTTGTGTCTGCTGTCAGTGGATGATTAGAAGTACTAGGGATTTGCAGTGTAAAGTCTATATATTGGCCCGTGACCTTCTAAGTAGCGTCTCCCAGTGTTTGAGTAACAGCTCGTACAGTGAAGTCCAGCAGGACGGTGAATAACGGCCACAAAGAATGGCAGTAGCGGAGCTTTTGCAGCGTGTCATGGCTGCGGATAGTGGAAATAGCGTTGCAGCCTTTTCACTAGGCTCTTGTTTTAGTTGTAATCGCTGAAGTTCTGTTGTTAAATACACAGCAATATTTAGTTAACGTTTTTGTATCAAATGTGCCTGATATTTCTCGGAAAATGGCGAAGCCCTCACGGAGGATCTGTCCCAACAAGCTTGCTTGCCTTGGGCTGCCCCGCAGGCAGCAGACAGAAAGAGGCACTTTCATGGAAATGTTCGGTTGACTTTTTTCAGAGGTCTGCTTCGGGATGGTGAGATGACTGCGTTTCAAAAGCTCCTGTTTCTCTCCGTTGCAGATAAAAGGATCCCAGAGTGACTAGCTCAGACAAATGTCATCCCCGTGTCCCTCAAAATGGAACTTTAGAAACATGCAGCAATCAAATCGAAGAGTGAAATCTGCTTACTTCATTACATCTGATACAACTATTTGAAAATCACAGAATATGCCATGAACCATTCATGGAAGTAAGTTTATTTTAATTGTAATAACTGTAATTGGAGATAATTCACTGCAGGTGCAACGGGCCTATGAGCTTTCTCACCCTGGAGGAGTTCGTAGCTCACAGACCATAGTATCAAGTGTCATCAGTTCATTGTGGGATAAATAGAAAAATTAGCTAGCGCAGGATACAACAGGGAGGTTGGATTAAAATGATCTCTAAGGTCCCTTCCAGCCCAGGCCATTCTATGATTCTATGATTCTATGATACGACCAATATTAGTACAAAAGTTAGGGTACAATATTATATTTCAATCTGAGCTAAAAGTGAAACAAACATATATATCTGACATAAAGGAGTGTCAATGGTGCAATGCACAAAAAAAATGCATTACAAAATTGTGTTGGGAATATACAGAAAAAAAATGTAATTGAAAGAGACAGGGAGCAAGTGTGTTCCTTGGGAAATGAGCACTTCACTTCTGATCTCATTCCTCACCATCTTTCACACACGTTATGAGGAAGAGATATAAAATATCTGCTTGAGACTGGGCCGAAGTCTCAGTACATTGGGATAGAGTGAGCTACATGAGTTGGGGTTTAAGACTATACAGAACTCCAAGTGGGAATTTTTCCTCTTTACCAACTTCTTGTTACCTTAATTTTCCCATGACGGACACTGGTACCTGATAAAAACATCAGATACTATTTATGTTTTTATCTGCTCAGCAGACCCTTTCTGTTGGGGACCTGCTGGACTGTAAGAAAGTACCCAGCTAATTCAAGCTAGTCCAAAAGCTGACAGTTCTGATACTTCCCACTAAAGAACTTTTTTTTTGGTCTGTCGCTTGGCATCAAGTAGTGGAAAAAAAAAACCCCATTGCACTTGGAGGATGTTTGAGCATTTACACTGTAATACCAAGGGGGAAAAAAGGCACATTAACAACAACAACTTCCTGAGCACATCTCCTCCAAAGAGAACTGGCTGGAGGCTAAAAATGGCCACACAATCTCAGGTATTTTTATGACTTTGATTTACCATAAGGGAGAATGAAAAGCCAAGAGACTCTGAGCCTATGCAGGAAAGCAAATAAAGCGTTTTCCTTCTTCCTACAGACAAGCGCTTGTTGGCATTACTCGGGTCTTCAGCGTGAGCAAAAGAGCGGGCAGGAAGTGCGTGCGTAGATTAAAGGGGTGACATTTCTTTGTGAATCTGTGCGGTCAGCCTGGGGTATGTTGCCGCTGGCGGATATTGCTGAGGAAGTGGTTAGAGAGATTTAGGAAGGGATTAGGCATTTATATGAATAGGAGTCGCATCTGCTGTTACGGTGACCAGGTTTAAGGAATTACAAGGGATGTCACCCTTCAGCCTGGGCCGTGAGCTAATCACCAGCTGGGCCGGGAAAGGAACCCCTCCGCCTTTTTGGCACTGTGCTGCGCGCTGGGCCGGGGCCACCGCCGAAGCGTGGGAGGAAGCATCAGTCTGATGTCACTGTCGGATGCCCGTTCTGGGAGAGGAGCTCCTCCCATTGCATCTTTTGACACACACCTGCTGGGGAGTGCGGCATCCTCCTCGCTCCCGACTGCCTCCTGTCATCTTACACAGCTGTACAAAGCTTAATCTTTAATTGAGAATTGCCATCCATAATATATACTTCATCTATTTTTTCTCTGGAAAATTTTAAATAATTAATGGACCGTTGTTATATAAAGAGGCCAGTTATAAATCATCTGAGCTGCACCTAGCGATGTTTGATGTCAGCATTCTCAAATGAATTACAGCTCTCCGGGACCATCTGTTCTAAATGCAATTCTGAAGAGGAATTACGCATGTCATATTCATGGGGAAATAAACAAGTGATCTCCAGCACCGACTTGGTACTAAAGCTTTACAGTCTGACAGGGTTGGTGTGTTAGCAGAGAGTGCTCATTCTCTGCCCTGCCATGCAGGGTGCTTTCATTCAGCTGGTGTGCGTACGCAATTTTCCCTTGAGGAGAATCTGTCGAGGAGAGCACAGTCTGATTTTACAAAACCAACAGCATAGATGCTGTAACGTGGACATAAAAAACCATTCTGTGGTTTCAGAGCCCCAGAGATGGCACATGTCTAGAGGTCTCCCTTCATGGCCGTGTGCTGCAGGAGGGATCCGGATTCAGAGACTCCCATGTATCACCAGCTTGACAGTGTTTGGATTTACAGTCCAACTGCAATCACTGAATTACAGTCACCTGTGTCCTTTTCATTTTACACTTCAGAAATACAAATGTTCCTTACAGTCCATGCCAGGTTGCTAACATCTCTCTGCTGATGGTACCTGAAGATACAGGCATGCAAAGAACTGAGATCATTAATCAAGCTGACTGCAGAAATAAATATTTTATGGACTCCTGTTATCATACAGTTTGAGATACCCAGGTATGGCCTGAATCTCACCGAGCTTGCCCTTCAGGTGACCTGGACTCAGCTTACCACTGCCCTATGGTGAGCCCCTAGTGATGAGGCAGGGTGTGTCTTGTGGCAGACTGGCACAGAAGGCTGTGGAAAAAGTGGCCTTTTGAGAAAAAGCCTGAAGGGACTTGTGCTCCTGCTCAGAGCTCTGAAGCTGTGATACGAAGAGTTAAAGCAGGACAGGTCACTGAGGAGAAGGACCCTTGGGGAGGGAGTGATCAGGGAATCCTGGCTTTGGTGGCAACCAGGGCATGACAGGTAGTAGAGCTGCTTGTTACGGCATCAAAGGAGGTGATGGGAAAGCACAGGGGGAAAGCTACATCCAAATTTGAGACCGATCTGCTGACCGAACAATCTTGGAACTGGGTTTATCTTACCACGAGAGCCGTCGATTGAGCCTGGTACCCAGGTGCTCCTCCAGCCCCAACTGCTCAGGGCCGGGGCGAGAGTGCGGGGCTGGGGACGACCCTGCCAGGCACTGATGGCACCGTCTGTGGTTTATGACCAGGGGACGTCTGTGCGAGTACAAAGGCTATCGCCTTCACGAGCTGTACTTTAGCAGCTTGTCACTTCAGCTCTTGTGCACTGCGGTCTGGGCAGAGGTCAAATCCTTCCTTCCCCGGGAAGAGCTTTCATAAAGGCTGGGGGAAAAAACTTTCTGATGTTGGGACTACTTGTGGAATCTCTCCAGAAAAAGAAATCTCCTGTTTCCCTTTCCCTCGGCTCTGTGGAGCAGAAAACAGGTGTAAGATGAGCATGCAGAGGTTGGGGTGTCTGTCAGG
Source organism: Trogon surrucura (assembly GCA_020746105.1). NCBI lineage: Eukaryota > Metazoa > Chordata > Aves > Trogoniformes > Trogonidae > Trogon > Trogon surrucura. The sequence goes on from CM036658.1 coordinate 87,540,929, forward strand.
CAGGTACCTGAAGGCTCCTCTAGCAATGATTTCCTGTCAGTGGCCAGTTACCCTCAGCTGTACAAACACGGTGCAGGGGAAGATCCTTACGGGGCCACTGTGATCGTTCTCTGTTGGTGATGAGCCAGATCTCGATGCCGCCGAGCTCAGGCCTGCACCCAGGCCAGTGTGGGCACAGTGTGTCCCCCCAGCCAGAGACACTCTGGGCTCAGGCTGCGGGGACAGGAGAGTTTCCCTGTGTCGTTGGCTTTGTTAGTGCATCATGTATGTAAAAGTAAATGTAAATATGATTCTGTGATTCCAGTCAGTCGTTGCCCTGTACAGCCATAAATGGCTCAGAGAAGAGCTTTCGGGCGCAGTACGGCTCGTTAGCCCCCACCTGGCGTGATCCCGTTGCCCAAAGGTCCTGGGGGGCACCAGCGTGGGCGGGGGCACCAGCGTGGGCTGGGGCACGGCCGGGCAGGGCAGGGCACCGAGAGCCCAGCCGAGCCTGCTTCTGCCCAGCACTGACCTCGCTTCGGGCACCCCAACTTCTGGTCCTGTTAACCCCCCCCGGGGGGCCCGTGTGTCTGTGTCTGTCCGTGTGTCCATGTGTTTGTGCGTCCCTGTGTGTCTGTGTCCATGTGTCTGTGCGTGTCCGTGTGTCCCGGTGTGCGTCCATGTGTCCCTGCGTGTGTCCCTGTCTGTGTGTCTATCTGTGTCTGTCCGTGTGTCCCTATGTCCGTCAGTGTCCCCCGCGGGCGTGGGGCCGTCCTCCCCCTCCAGTGCCTCCGCCGCCGCCTCCGTTCCCGCCCTCCGGGGGGCGCCCGCCGCGCGTGCCGTGCCCGCCGTGGGCCGGGCCGGGCGGGGCGGGGGCGGGGAGCGCTGCCCGCCGGTCCCGGGCCCGGCCGCGCCGCCCCCCGCGCTTTGTGCCGCTCCGCGCCCTTCCTGCCCGTCCCGCGCCGCGGCCGAGAGTGGGGAGGGCGGCGGCGAGTCGGCCCGGCCCGGCGGGGCTTCCCGCCCCCGGCCGCCGCCTCCGCCACTGGGCCCGCCCGGCGCGCTGCCCGCCCCTGGGCCGCCGCCGGGGCTCCTCCGCCACGGGGAGGGCGCGTTCCTGCGGCCGCCCTGAGCCTCGGCCGGCGGCGGCAGCGCGGGCGGGCCCAGCGCCGCCCCCGAGCGGCGGCCCCGGGCAGCACCGCCCCCGGCCCCTTCCCGCCGGCGCTCGGCTCCTGCCCGTCGCCTTCCGCCGCCCGCGGGCGAGGAGCAGCAGCAGCGGCGGCAGGCGGCGGCCGGCTCACCTGGGCCCGGCTGGCGGGGCCCGCGAAGCCCCCGGGCGCGGCCGGGCAGGAGCGGCGGCGAGCGGGCGGCCCCGCGCAGCGGCTCCATGGCGACCGCGGCGGTGGAGCCGGTCTACGGGCTCTCCGAGGACGAGGTGGGTGGCGGCGGGGGGGGGCGGCCCGGGGGAAGCCCAGAGGGGGGTCTCGGAGGGGGGAAACCGGGACAGGAGCGCGTGCCCGCGCACGTGTGCGCGCCCGTGCCCCGCCCGCCCCGCTCCCCATCGCCGGGACCGGCCCGGGGGGAGCCCCACGGGGAGCCGGGGCCGGCGGGCGGCCCCTGCCGCCGGGCGAAGGTCGAGGGTCGGTGCGGGGGCGCGCCCGGCCCGCCCCGCCCCACGGGGCCCCGCGCCCCCGCCCAGCCGCGCTGCCGGCAGCGCCCGCGGGAAGACGCGGCGGCGGGTCCGCGGCCCGACCCGTCCCGTCCGGGCGAGCGCCCGCGGCCCCGGCAGGTGCGTCCGTCCCGCAGCGCCGCCGCCCCTGCCCGTGGCCTTCCCGCCCGGGCGGGGCCGCCGCCGCCCCGGGGCCCGGGAGCGGGGCCGGGGGTCCAGGCTGCCGCTGTGGCGGCCCCGCTGAGGGGCGCGTCCCGGCTCCCGCGTCCCCCCGCCCTGGCTCGGCCGGGGCTGGCGGCGAACAAAGAGCCCGCGCCGGCGGGGCCGCGGACGGGCGGCTCCGCAAGCGGCCGGTGTTCCCGGAGTGGGGAGGGGCCGCCGAGGGCCGGTGAGGGGGTGCGCGGGTGCCCGGGGCGGGTGTCGGGCGCTGCCCGGGGCCGGCGGCGCAGAGAGCCCGGTGTCTGGGCGGGACCGGCAGCAAACCGATGGCCGTGAGCTGCTTTCCCGCCGCTGGCTTCCGCAGAGCCGTTGGCGGCGCTGGACAGTGGAACACGCGTGAGCAGGGAACCTCCGGCGAGTGTAGGAACCGCTGCGAACGCCCTTCTTGCTGTGGCCGTGGCAAGGTGCTCCCTTTGTTGGCAGGCAGGGCTCTAAAGCGTCAGAAAAGGGACAAGCTGTGTCACCGTCCTGTGATTTCAGTCTATCAGCTGTTAGTACCATGCATGTTGCTTATCTGGACTGTATTTTTACGGGACTGAATAATGATAATTATTAACGATGTCCGTTTTATGGGACTAAACGTGAAGGGCTGTTTGTCAGTCTTTTTGTGGTATGGAAGAAACTGGCACAAAGATCTCGCTGTAGAAGCTGCCAGATGATGTTAATACCTGTGATATTTGAACGGCACCAAATCTAGACGACTGTACCTTTTAATTCTGGTTGGAAAGGAAGTTCTTTGGCTGGAGTGGCTGTTTTTGTGAAGGGGAGGGTGGTTAATTCTGCTTTTGTTGGTTTATAGAGCCATGAGTGCAGTCTGATTTAAAACGTGCCATGTCCGTGTGAAGGTGCAGGAGGGGAGAGCACGTTGCAAGAGCCTTGGGCGTTTCAGATAGCGAGCCTGACACCCGGGGGGAGAATCCTGTCCTCCTCGGGCTGTTTTTGTAAGTCTCCGTGTTAGGACAAGGCTGACTGGAGGCAGTCCCCACGCAGTGCACTCCTGCCCGTGGGAATGGTTCCGTGTCGCCCAGCCCTCGGGTGCGCAGCCCCGGTGGGTCTTGCTGTCCCGGCGTAGGCGCCCCAAAGCGCTTGGTTTGTAGCAGTTACTGCTCTCATGAGTTCGGTTGTGTTGGCAAGCGAGATGCGTGAGGGAAACACGCGAGGCATCCCGCCGTACCCCGAGCAGGGGGCTGAGAACAAAACGCCGGAGCCTGGCTGCTGCTGGTTTTGTGTGCTCGCCCATAGCTTTTGTCCCTGCCTCCTTCTTCAACATATGCTGGTGCTCGCACAGAATGTTAAAGAGAAGTGAACACACGCTCCTCCAGCAGGAGACGTGCAGCTGCCGTCTGTGCCACTGGGCGCCTGCGCCCTGCCGCAGCTCGTGGGCCTCACCAGAGCAGGGCCCGTCCTGTAGCGGAGCAACAGCCACGCTGGGGCCGCGACCTGACCTGGGGAAGGTGGGCATGGCTGTCCAGGTCCAAAGAGGTGTCTGTCGCTCACCTCCTGAGGTGGAACTCAGCTGCTTGGGGAGGAACTGCTCGGAGAAGCAAGCCTAGGGGCTCTGGGTGAGGACCCGCGGTGGTGCCATGTCATGGACGTGGTGATGGCTGCAGCCTCCCTACCCGCAAGGAGCAGCGGGCTGGTTCTCTGTGCTCCGCGTTCGTTGTCTGGATGGTGATGGTGCTGGCTGCTTCACAGAAGAGAGTGACAATCTTCTGAAGAGACGACAGGAGACTGCAAATGCAAACGGGGTGGGAGGAAGAGGGGCCGGGGTGAGGAGGGCCACAGAGAAGAATGTGGGTGGTGGATTCCATGCATCACCAGCCTGAGCCGTTGTGGAGCCTGTGGTGAGCGTATGGGCGAAGGAGGACACTGAAGGAGGAGAAGCTCCCTGGGGAAGGTGGCTCCAAGTAAGCTCCAGGAGGGGCTGAGAAGGGCAGGTATGTTTACAGCTTCCTTGTGCACTGGCTTTTGTGGTTAATGGCTTCCCATTAGCATCGGCTTGGACTTGACTTGTCCTTTTGTTTTGAAAAGCAAAACCTCCTTGCTAGCCTTGAGAGTCTGAATCATGGATGCGGAGGTATTTAGGCTCTTAATTTTTCTTTGTTTCTACCTCAGTTTGAAATACAGTTTGCAGTTTTCTTGTGTGCTGTTTCATGTAGAGTTTTAAGTAGGCCTTACATAGGACTACCAGCCCTGGCACATTTGCTGATTGGAAAAAGTCATTTAAATCTAAGCTAGACTTGCTTAATGGCTTCACATAAAACTAGCAGTATTTCTTGCAAATATTTAAGTGTAGGCTTAACTTCTGCATGCATACTGGACAAACGTGTTGGTAGGCCTGAATCGTGTCTTAAATTAAGCATATGCTATGGTGTTTGCGGAGTTTGTGCCTACATTAGTGTCTGTAAATAGCTCTGATTCTCAGTGGTTACCTTCAGATGGACATCTGTTCCTGGCTGGTTCAGACACGCGGTGGTTCGGGGACGTACTGAGTCACGGATGACAAGCCAGGCTTTGCGTTCAGCCACTGCCAGGCTATGCTTTTCTTCAGATGTCGTCTTCATAAATCTGCCTCTCTGTAAAGATGAACTGTAAAAAGATTCAGGTAAATCTATTAGTTCAAGTGGCCTGTGAATCAAATTAGCTTCCCACCAATTTTTGAGCAGCCCAGAGAGGTGATGGAGTGTCTGTCCCCAGAGCCATCTGGGCATGGTCCTGGCATGTGGCCTTGGCCTGGCCAGGGGGTGGGCCAGCTACCTCCGTGGTCCCTGCCAACCTCTTGTGGCTTCTTGGATCTCTTTTGGTTTGTCTTCAGAAAAAAGATGCTCAAAGAAAGAGTTTCTTTTTATATTGCAAAATGTAGGCAAAAAAGAAGTTCAGATGTGAAACCGTTCTCTCCAGTTCCAGCGTTCTGCTTTTTTCAAGTTCTATTCAACTTCTGTGACTTGTAACTGAATAAACTGAAATTACAAGCTTCCTACTGAGATGACATTTTGTCACGCATTAGAAATTGTCAAAAAGGAGCTTGTGTTCATGAAAATACTCTGATGCATGAGATATGATCGCATGTGCCTTAAAATAAACAGCTCCAAATGTAGTCACTGCGGCTTAACCTTTTTTTCTCATCTTGATTCTTGTGTAGTGTACTGGGTGAAGCACGGTGTGTGAGGAACGAGTCCTGAAGAATTTCCAGGCCCCGGGAGCCTCTGTGGCACTCTGCTTTTGATGGGGCACTCTTGGGGTAAATACAAGCAAAACCAGTTTTCAAGCCTGGTGGAGGGAATGGGTTCCTGTAACTGGCAGCTGGGTTCGTCTGAACTTTAACGTCCGGGGAGATTTGCCGCAGCGATGCCACGATGAAGTGCAGCTCGGGCCACGAGGTGGCAGGGGATACAGCTGCCACGTGACGGGTAAACAGTCTCTCTCTCTGCAGATTCATTCAAAATGAGGCATGTGGGGAGGAGCTGGCTTCTGTCTCTCCAGCTCCAGATGGCTTCGTTGCTCTGGAATGATCTCCCTTGAGGGTGTCTCCTTCCCAGTGCTTGAATGTCATGGTAATGAAGCGGCTGCGTGCGTTTTGGTGTTTTGGTGCCGTCCCTCGATGGGGCTGTGGAGGCTGCGGGAGGAACGTGTTACCGCGCCGGTCACTGATTAAGTGGCTTTATTGCTGAGGAAAGGCCTCGGCTTTTCCTCCCCCTCTTGCTTCAGTGACAGAGCAGTGACATAGGGGAGCTCAGTGTTGGATTTCTCTGGTTTGCCTCTGAGGCAAACCGTCAACTTGTGAAGTGAGCCTGGTGCTGAGCTCTTTGGGGGAAGCCCCCGTGTTCTTGATGGCTGTGGTTAGACTGAAGGGATTCCTCACACGGCGCCTCGACGTCGGAGCTGTCTGTCGCTGCTCGCTCTGCTTCTGCTCCAGCTTGGCCCGCTGGTGCGCGAGCGGGGAGCTCTCGCGGAGAAAAAAGCCTGAGCTCCTGAGGAGGTACACCTTCCATCAGCAGTGCTGCGAGCGCGGCCTCTTCGTCTGTTGTTTCTGCTCTGAATACTCTGGTTATGTAAAAGCATCGCTCTTTCGTCAGAACACAAGCAGGGGCCTCCCTTGGTCACAGCAGTGACACGATGTCTTTGTAATGGCCAGTCAGAGTAGTAACTTTTTTATTGACTTTTTAAATGGAGGGGGGGGAAATCTGAATTGGTTTTATAGATTCTAAGTGCATTGGCTTCCCAGGGAGAGCACGTAAAACTGGAAACGATGATTAAAAAGTCCAGATAAGGAAGCATTTCATAATTGAAAGGGCTTGCATATTTACTTGTTGTGCCATACTAACAAAATTAATAGGCTGTGGTTCTCAGTAGTTCAATAGACTTATAAAAGCCTGCATTTTAAACCTGCTCTTAATGAGTTATCAGCATGTTTTGGCCACTACTATCGACACTAAGTAAATCCTAGTTTTAATGTAAAATTGATAGAAAGCTGTTTAGGCTGGTTCGCTTTAAAGTGCGGCTCTGAGGCAGTGAGGGGGTCATAGGTTTCTGCCCACCTGCATCCGGAGGTAGCTCTGTGTCCCTTCGCCCCGTTCTGCTGTGCAGAGAGCCGGTTATTTCAGTGGGGCGAGGGATGGGGCCGCGGGAGCTTAGCCATCGCTTCCCCTCCTGCCCCAGCGCTGGGGAAGGGACCAGGAGCATCGCCTCGGGTTCAACCTTGGAAGATCCCGGGCGCGGGCTGGCCGTTGGAGGGCACTGTGCCGTGGTAAATGTGAGCTCCGGGCTACCGCCTGCTTCTGCCCAGGTACCATCTTCCTGGGGAGGGAGGAAGGAGACGCGGACCGTGAGCCCCGCGGCTGCCGAGTACAACCTGTCTGCCGCCACAGCAGCCTTCTCGGTGCCGGGGGCACATCTCTCTCTGGGAGTTACAGTTAATGAATCTTGAATAGGAGTTTTTGTGGTTTGTTTTGACAATAAAACCAGGCGTGACAGGGATTCCAAATGAGCTTGCCTTTCAGGAGGGAATAAAGTTAGTGTCTGACAATGTTATGGGAAGGAGGCTGCTGCGGCTTCTGGGCTGGAGTTAGGTCTTCAGACAATGAGAGGTTCAGTGGGTCAGAATATTTACCCTTCTTAAACCAAATCCAGCTCACTGTGCAGGATGGACTGTCTCCACAGGTGCTCTGAGGTCCGGAGGCCACATCAGAGGCTGTGGCACTCGGTGCTATTATCTTTGTTCCTGTCATACTTGTGGGTAATGCTGCATGAAGCTGGAATGAGGCATCTGCCGTAGGGTGATGTGAAGCAGCTGCGTGCGCGTGTGGCAGGGTCAGATGGAGATTCAGTAACCGATTTCAGCTGAGTCGGGCTGAACTGACAACCTCTCGGTCCCAGCGGATTATGTGGGGCCAAGGCCTCTTGCTTAATTAATCTCTGAGGCATATAAGATGGGACTTTTCTGTGGGAGCTGGAAGCCTCTGTGCCTTTTAATAGTGGTGAGGGATGGTTTATTTAACAGCTTCGGTCAATAAGAAGTCATAGATGCAATATCAATGTGTAGAAGGAGCTTGATTTAGTTATAGTTCTGTAAATTTTTGTGTTGGTGAACAGAGAAAATCTCATTAGCTCTGATAAGCCTCTTCATCTTGCTTTCACTGCTACTTCCTCCAAAATGTTTGTTTTAATTGTGTTGAATAAGGGAGAGTTTTACTGTAACAGTTAAGGAAATGCTACCTGACAGCTCTGTCCCCTTTTAGCAAGAAATGAAGGGTAATCTCGCAAACAGTGTTATTTTCGGTAAGAAGGCCGTGGCAGGTTGGGTGGCTTCTCTGGCTCGCACGTCGGGAGAAAGGAATGTGGTTTTACCGCTGCCGTGCTCAGCCCGCGACTTGAGCCGCTGCCGTTTCGTTATCAGAACCTGCCGGGGGTTTTACCTTTGTCCAGACGAGGGCTGGACCTTGCAGAAAGACTTAACCCGCCGTCGTGCCAACCCTTTACAGCACGGGGAGCTTCAGCTGCTGGAGCGCTCCCTTCCCCTGCTCCCGCCCGCTTGTCCTCTCCCTTCCTGCAGATGAGGAAGAGAAAGAAAACCTTAGGAAAGGGATTGTCTTCCGCGAAGAAGCAGCGATTTACTAGCAATTCGTGTTACAATGAGAGTTGTGGTTAGATTGCACAGGCCTGGAAGCTAACTGCAGTTGAAATAGCTTAGGGAAAAGCCCCACCAAAACAAGCCAAAGGCCCAACAAAGCAAATCCAAAGACTTGACTCTTGAAATGTGTCACGAAACGTCTGTCATCCAGATGATGCCTTGCCTTGGCAACTAGCTCAGTGTGTCCGTTTGTAACTGTTCAGTTTTCCTTCCCTCCTTAACCTTAAATCCTGTGCGCTGGCAGGACGCGGATGTTTGTCAGAATCCCCGTTTCTAGGAATTGGGAACCTTGCCTGTAATCAAAAGAAGTATCGACAGTTCTGAGAACGCTGGAGGAATATCTCCGTGAATGAGTTGTCCTTTGCAGTTAAGCTGTAGTACCTTATTTTTGTGCTGAACTGCATGAATTAGCGCCGTTTCATTGGTGCTATGCCAACTCAGGATGGGCTTCCTTTTTTTTTAATTTTTAATGCTGTTTATTGCGGAAGAAGAGCAGAATTGTTCAGAACAGCGCGCAGTCACGCTGTCCTCTCTCCTGTGGCAGTTCCCACTTTGAATAACGCTGGCCGGAGGATGGAAGTCACGTTCACGTAATCTGTGCTTTTCCCTGTGTGTTTTTAATTGAAAGCAGTTCAAAGTCTTACTCCTTTAAAGCATCTTTGTGTAGACGATCACAGTGTGTTCGTGGCAGGGATCTGCAGCAATGACTAACTCAGCAGGAGGCATCCTGGGCGCGGTGGGGGCGAGCTCTGCTCCCAGCGCCCGGAGCTGTGGGGCACGCGGCTCCAAGGCCGCAGACGGTGCCCGTGTACGAGGTGCTGGGTGCAGCGCTGAGAGAGCTTTGCTCTTCTCTTCCCCTGCACCCGCCAAGGCCTGTTGGTCTTGGCTTTTAATGCCTGCAAAGGATGAAGCAGCATTTTATCTTCCAAGAACGAAGTGATGAGAAAAGACGACTCTGGGGGGACCTTATCACTGCCTTCCACTACCAGAAAGGAGCCTCCAGGAAGGCTGGGGAGGGACATTTTACAAGAGTGTCCAGCCGTAGGACAAGGGGAAATGCATTTAAACTGAAGGAGAATGGGTTTAGACTGGATCTTAGGAAGAAAGTCTTCAGTGAGAGCATGGCCAGACTCTGGAACTGATTACCCAGAGAGGCTGTGGCTGCCCCCTCCCTGGAGATGTTCAAGGCCAGGTTGGATGAGGCTCTGAGCAACCTGGGCTGGTTAAGGGCATCCCTGAATTAGATGATCTCTAAGGTCCCTTCCAACCTAAGCTGTTCTACGATTCCATGGTCTGGAGGTTAACCTGACAGCAAGGAAGAAGTTTTTTGAGATATGCCAGAGGGAGGAGAGCCATAGGAACTTCTTGGGTTTTGTGCTCTGCTTGCAGTCCTCCTCCTCCGATGAGAGAGAATATCGGGTCTCCTTCACGCTGTGGAGTAATTTACGTAAACTGTCAACAAAAGTATTAACTTTTTAATAGTTGAGAAGTTACAACAGAGACATTGCTTCACATTTTCAGTATTTAATTTTATTTTTTTTTCTGATGAGCATCAGCCAGGCTTTTTTCCTTCCTCACTTTTGGCCTGTCTGTATGAAGTCTTGCTTCGCTTCTTCTGCTAAATGAGAGCAGAGACATTTCATTCCAACTTTTTTATCTGTTTGTTCAAACAAACTTAATAAAGGGCCATTTATTTTTTTCCAAAAAAATGCCTTGGCTGATATTATAGGTTTTCGCCACCCCTCCTTCTGGTCAGCCAGTGACAGGTATTATGGCCAGCGTGGAATGGAAACTGTAGTCTTGCAGTCATCGGGCCTCGAGTCTACTGTGTCAAGAAAGAAGTAATAAAAAATGAAAATGGATGAAAAGAAATGACTGTCTGTTATAACAGATTGCCTCACTTTCTTGGGTTTGAATTCAGAGTTAACAGATTCAGTCTCTGAAACGGCCTGAAGCCTTGAGACCCCATAAGGGAGCAGCGATTGCCTGCATCCTGCTCTCTTCAGTCAGGATAGGAACCCGTCTGCTGGCCAAGGGTTCAGCCTGTGCCCTCGGAGGGTCCCAGAGATCGTCACCCTGGGTCTCTGCTGACACAGTGTGCCTAGTGCTAATCGTGGAGTCTCACTCAAGTTTGGTGCTAAATTCAAAATTATTTTTCAGGCCTCTGGGTCCCCGCACAGCTGCCAACTGGCAAAGCCTGCAGGTGTGGGAGATGGTGATTGCCCGTGGTGGCAGGAGGCTGGCGGAGGCAGGCGGCCAGGTGGTCCCAGCATGCTGGTTTGTGCCGGGTGGAGCAAGGGCAAGTCTCCCCAGAAGAGTGGGGTTTTGGGGTGGTGCAGAGGAGGCCGGGCTGAGGCCGTGGGTGCTGGAGGCAGCCCCAGCATCTGGACGTGAGGCTGAGCTGGCTGCTCCTGTTAGCCAAAGCCTGTGTCGATGGGTGCAGTGCCTGGGCTGCGTGTCGGCTGCCCCGACCCTGGTTGCCTGCTGCTGGGGGAGAGCTGGGCTGGGCACAGGTGTGGGCACTCAGCTGATGGTCACCACCGCCACCTGGCAGTCGGTGCTGGTGCCCAGTAGCTGAGCAGCACTGGGCAGTGTGCAGGCACTGCCTCTGCCTGCTGCGGGGGACTGCTGGCTCCTGGGGCAGTCTGTACGAGCCCCGTGGATTTGCGCTGTGGGAAGGGGGGGTCCGGTGCTCTCTTCTGCATCTCGGGACCTTCCATGAAGTGGAGCAAATTGCTACCGGAGAGGGGGTGAGACTCAGAGGTATGTGGCAGGGGCTACTGGGGTAGTGGTGGAGGGTGTGGGTCAAGAGTCGAGGGCAAGACTGTTTGGGGGCCATGAGCTATCGGGCTGGCTGTTTGGACTTCATGAATCAAAGCTTTGGCTCAAATCCTGACTCTGAAATCTGTGCTAAGTTTGTCTAAAGACAACTCATCTGTAGCCTTCTGGAAACATGAAGTGGCCAAACTCCCTGGCAATCAGGTGGAGAAAATAAAGGTTTCTTGAGTTTGCCTGTGGTGATGTTTGTGGGGAGAGGGACTCAGTGTGTGTAGGAACTGTGTATCTGTGCTCTCTGCTCGTGCTGTTTCAGCCTTGTTAACAAAGGAACAGGATTGTTGGTGAATCTCGTCACGTTACTGACGGAAAAGTACCATTTTCCCTGTGGTTAGGAGATGTTCACCAACTACGACAAAAATGTGTGCTTGAGATGTAATATTTTTGTACCTCAAAGGCCCTAAATTACCATCCTCTTGCAGCTTAAGTGGGGAGGATGGATGGCTTTGCTCTCCCCATACTCTTCCTGAGCTCCATGATCCCTCTGCTCTCACTGAGTCTGATTTTATTTGAAGTCTGGTCAGTTCGGTTCTAAATGTCTTATAACTGCATTTGGATTTCTGCATTTGGCTCTGATGAGCTGCGATTGGAAGCAGTTCGGTGCAGGTGACCTGACACGGGTGAGCACTGTGCGCTGCACGGCTGCCAGCGCGCGGGCTTGGCTGCCCTGCCCTGCGAGCCCTCACTTGGCTGTGCCCTGTGAGGGATGGAGCTTTCATTTCAAATTCCTAAAACTTGCCCAAGAAGCTGAGCGGTGAGCCCGTGCAGCGAGCTGGGAGCAAAGCGAGTTCGAAGGCGAGGGACGAGATGGCTGCTGCAGCCTGTAACGGCGATGGCTTTGGGGTTTTTTGGCAGCTTAGGCTTTGTACTTCCAAGCCAGGAGCAGCCTTTGCAAAAGGAGATGAGGGTGCTCAAAGCCGAGTGGCTCTGCAGGCTGGAATACCCATGCCGATAGCGTGTGATAACGCAGGAATGCACTGCAGAAGCATTGCTGGCGTTGCTGAGGAAACCTGGTTTAGGATGGGCTGGTTTTGGTGTGTTTAATGCTCGGCAACCTGATGTTTATCGGGGAGGTGAGGCCGTGCTGCCGCTGGGGCTGAGGGATGTCAGGGCTGCTGACTGAGCGTCTGCGCAAGTGGGCTGCCGTCCGGAGGTCAGACCCTCTTCAGCTGTGTCCTGGCGCTGCCTTTGCTTTCGGAGGGACCTTCTGCTGGCTGAGCTGTGGGCTTGCTGGGGAGCGGGGCTGGGCACCCTCCCTTGCCCTGTCCAGTGGGCAGAGCTCACGGGATCATAGAATCATAGAATGGCCTGGGCTGGAAGGGACCTCAGAGATCATTTTAATCCAACCTCCCTGTTGTGAGCAGGGACGCCACCTCTCGACTAGGTCAGGCAACACACCCCCCTCGCCCGAGCACCCTCCTGCCGCGACAGTCGGGCTGCCTTTGGCGAGGAGCGAGCGTGTGGGAAGAGCCCACTCTGAAGAACACGTGTTGTGTGGTTTTTGTGTTCCCTGCAAGTGTGATTTCTCTGCAAATCCAGGATCTCTGTGTGGAAAAAGATGTCTGCAGTTCTCATCTGGACTTCCTGGATTTTTCTTGTTGTGGCATTCACCTAAGTCATGTGTTTGCCTAGCAACAGCCTTTTTCATTTTGAGACCTCTGTTTTTCTTCCTGCCGACTATGGTGATCTCGTCTCTGCTACCTGTGAAACCAGGCCATTGTGCTCTTCGGCTCCGTGTCACTGGGTGTCCGTGTTAAATACCAAATTATGAGCAAGGGCTTGAAGAGTCAACGTACCTGGGTTTGCTGTCAGGGACTGGTGCACGAGGGTGGGTGTAGCTCCTGACCTTTGGATTTAGTGTCTGATCTCTGGTAGCAATCTTTGCTTTTTATGTCGTCTTAGATAAAGGCGGTGTTCGTCGTGCTGTGCAGGAGAGGTTTAAGGCCTTCTCCGTTGTTAAACTGGCCACTGGCCTGCAAGTCCTTAGTCTTGCATAGCTTAGACTGAAACATCCTCGTCATTTTACTGACACTAAAGAGGTTTTTCTTTTTGAACAACCAAGAGTCTTTCAGTCAAATGGAAAGACGTGGTTAATGGTAAATGGATGCAGGGATTGAGCCAGGCTATGTGGCTGCCTTTGAACAGCTTCTTAATTTCTGCCCCCACCCCAGTATTCCATAAGTGCTTTCAATATCTGGAAGGTACATTCAAGGCAGGAGGTACACAAGAGCACGGGACAGGGTGTATTGAGTTACTGTTGTCATTTACAATTTTCTGACTTCCCCTGTCATTTTTAGGGAAGGCTGAATGAGGAAAGAGTAAGGTTGCAGTATTACTAGTTGAGTGCTAAAACTGTGGTGAGGAAATAGCCCTTTACAGATGAGTGCAGAAACATTTAGATACTCTCATCAGAAGCTAGTAGCAAATTAAGTAGTAGACTTCACACACTGGTGAAACAGTCTGCTGGGCTGGCCAGCACTCTTAAAGAATATTAAATGAAAACTACCCTTTTGTGTGTTTGGGCAGTGACTTAGGAACGACCACCTGTGAGACTCTTCCGTTTAGTTCCGCTGAGTGGTGGGTCTCTTGGGAGGAGAATACTGTGCTGAAGTCACTTGTTTTAGATGACGTGTCTTCACCAGTCCCTCTGTATTGCTTTAACAAATTCGGCCGTGGGGCTCTCACGAGCGAACACGCAGGGTGCAATGCTGCGTCTTTTCTTACTCTCCCTGTTCAGGCTTAATGTGCCTTTGGAAAGGTTGCCTGCAGAGCACAGCTCCAGCTAGATTGCTTCGTGATGCTTCGTGAAGGTTTTACGAGAAAGCCAGAAGTTTGACAAAATGGTCTGATATTTTCCCCAAGTGAACTTTCTTGGCCGTGGTTCGTGACTTGTCTGCGCTGTGTGCTGGAGGTCTCCGTGCGGAGGGAATGTGTTTTCAGGCGAGTGCTGGGCCCTCGCTGCTGCTCCCTGCAGAACCTGGGAGGTGAGGAGAGCCCAGCCGGCTTCCTGAGCAGGCTTGGCCTTGGAAGCGCGGTTCCCGTGTGCCGGGCTGCTTCCCCTGCCGAGTCCTCTGTGCGAGCCCGTGAGCGAGCTCTTGCTTCGGGGAGCGCCCTTGTTGTTTGTGTGGTACTCGCCTGGGAACGGGGAGTTGCCTGGCTCGGGTAGCGATTCTGAGAACTTTGGGTTTGTTTTTTTCCTCCCCTTTTGCGCCAAACTTTCCGCTTGCCAAATAAGAATGAGCGTGGCTGTGCTGAGATTTATCTGGCCTATCTGAAGTCTTAATGAACAAAACAGCTTACCCTGGTAGTGCACGTGAGTGCTGCCCGAGTTTTGGGGTTCCTTTGGGCAACACCTCACGGCTGCTTTTGGCCAGCTTTGAGCACGTGTGGTGGGGGAGAGAGGACGATTGGATTCTGTTTACCTCGCTGCACTGCTGCTGCTTGTCAGCTTCACTGGGCTTTTTGCTGACCGACTTAGCGCTTTTCTTACTGTCGTAAGTTCCCTTCCCAGCATTTTCTGGAGCTGTTATATGATCTTCTGGGCAGATTTTGCTATATTCAGTGTCGTCAACTGCAATAGGAAATTGTCTGTAGGCCAAAAACCATCCCATAAAATCTCTGAGGCTGTATATTGTGCTGAAAGTCCAACACAAAGGAGGTGGTAGCCTGTTAAAGGAGGTAGTGCTGCATGCAGTTGGATTTTGGTATCTCTGCAGCAGCTTCTAGCTCTTTCCACAGCAGTCATTTAGAAGCAAAACTGGCCTTTTTGTAGACAGCCTTGTTATTTCTGAGAGAGGACATAAATTCATTTAAAGCTGCCTGGAGGAAAGCGAGTTTGTTCTTCAGACTTCTGTTAATTCATATTATCTCAAGAGCTTTTCACCGCTGTACTTCATTTGCTGTAATATTTGTTGTCTTGGGAGGAAAAAAATCCTGTCCTTGGTTCTTGGTGTTCTTTACTGAGCTCTTTAAAAGTCAAAGACTTGCTGGTGTCAGAAGCACACCCCTCGCTAGCAGCTCCGCTGTTGGATCCTCTGCTGCCGGGCTTCTAGGGAGAGAGCTTGTCTTCTGCTTCAGCAACAGGCTCAACATTAATGCAGAAACTCTTTATGACCGGAATGATGAGCTAAGACATTAAGAGTTATGAACACGGCTTGTATCTGTAATCACAGGCTGCTGAGTTAGCTGCAGCCGAGGAAAGGAGTTTGAAACTCCAAATCTTGAGAAGATGGTGCTGGTTGTGTCGTTGTGGGACTGCGTGGAGTTGTGGTGAAGAAATCCCTGCTTCTATCTCCCTGCTCGTTACTGGCCCCGCTTGGCGCCGCTGCCGCCACCAAGGCTGAGGTGGGAGCTGGGGGTGGCCCCGTGACTTGGCCGAGGAGCTTGGCGGGGCTGTGCCCTCTGCTCCCTTCCTTTTCTGCTTCTTCCAAGAACACACATCTGTGCTGCTCTGGGCCGAGGTCCTGCTCCTCGCCGATGAATGACTGACCTTATTGCAGATCTTCTGCAATACATTGATTCTGAATGTGCCTTTTGTTGGGGGCGTTGAACCACATTTTGCATCCAGAATGCCCGGCAGAACACAAAGTCCGCCCTTTGTTTTTGGATAATGAGTGTTGAATATTTTAATGAGTGTTTCTTAGTCTAGCCAGTGTCAAGTACCATTCTGGGAACAAGTGACTGACCTAAGCTCTGATCTTTGTCCAGCAACAATCCATTTATTTGTAGGATTTTGCAAGTTCTCGAGGAGTTCCCTATGAACATTTAATGCAATTAAAAATCACAGTAAACTTCCCCAAAAGCCCAAAACGAGCAACACACCAAATGCCCCAAGACACTCCCAAACCTTCCACCCTCAATATGTGTGCAGAAATTACTTGTATAAACAAAAAAACTTCACTTTTTTTCTTTGTATGAGTTTCTTCTTCTGAAGTGTGAAGAAGATGAGAATATTGCATTAAAGGGAAAAAAAATACCTTGAGTATTAACTGCAAAAAACCAATTGTAGAATCCCAGGGTGGAAGGGGCCTTGAGGATCATCTAGCCCAACCCTTTAAGGTAAAGAAATAGAGTTGAAATGAGCTTGCCCAGCACCCTGGTACCGCTGGAGAATAAGACTCGGTAGTTTTTAGAAGAGAAACTTGCTGAGGCTGGAGAAGAGAGGCCAGAGGAGCGAACTGCTGGGCTGACTGACAGCAGTGCTCGTTGAGATGTTAATGTGCTTGAAAGAGTTTCTTGGCCAGGGAAGACTGCAGGAACATTAATTATTAACTGCAGTTGGGAGCTGGAAGAACTAATTTAATTTCTGGTTGGATAATGGGATGATTCACGCAACAAAACAAATTGTGTCAGAAAACGGGGTCTCTCTGTGAGAACTGACGTTGCTGACTCTGCTCGGAGCTGGAGGCTGCTGTGCTGGAGCTATTACAGCAGTTAAAAAGGTAACAACTAATGAAGAGGTGGAAACGACAGGTTGAATTCCCTTCAGACATCAGGCTTTCAGTGCCTGAATCCAATTCCCAATTACATTCTGGGGTTATAGCCTATATTTCATCCTTCTTTGCCTTCACAGGCTTTCAGGGTTGCTGTGGACCAAGTTTCAGAAAAGGTCTTTTTGCATTAAATTAATACACGAAGCACTAAAACTGTAGAATAAGTTACGGTGCCAGTAGCATTCACTATTCTTCCAAAAATTGCTTTCAGGTACATGTTGCGGATTTGTTAGCACTCTGTATTGCTTTTCAGCATCTTAGCTTGTTTTTCCTCCGCAGCTCAAACCATGTTGAGTGGGAACACCTCACACCACGCCTCAGTTTCCCCTGTCGTTGGCTAAGCTTTAATTTTTGCATTCCGGGGAACCTAGAGAAAGGGTGTCTTGCCCTCTGCTGAAGCAGGGTTAGATCTTCGGAGCAACACATCCTGAAGCGGCTAATTCGCGTTCTGGCAGTGTGCCCCGTACGCCATTTTCTGAGGCTGAAACGCTGCAGTGAGTGAGAAGCTCTCCTTTGAGAGTTATTGCAACTTTGAAGAGCCTCGCTGGCATTTTCTTGTCAGTTAGTGTCGTCTTCCTGCTGTCAAGGTGTTTTTTTTCCAGCCAAGCCTACTTTAGAAATTCCGTCCTGTTCCTCGCCTGCCCTCCCGGTCGTCTTCGCGGTGCAAGAGCCGGTGGCGCGACGTGGGGCTGCGAGTGCGCGCTGGGAGCAGAGCCCTGCGGTGATCTGGCTTAGGAATAAGGCTCCAATCGCGGTTTATTGTTGCGTTGCGTTTTTATTGAATGCGTGTTCTGTTGTTAAACAGTGCAGCTGCAATAAAGCTGACTGTTTGTGGTCTAAAATCATTAGATATCTAACGAGAATATAGATTGTGATTACGTAAACATGCTTGTGTGATCGGCTGGCAACTAACTGGGCTGCTGGAATGAGTACAGCGAGGCCTCTCCCAGCTGACACCGAATGGTCTTTTCAGAAATTGTAAAAACTTGAGTTGAGATTTACGTATCTCTAAAAAAAAATAAATCTAAGCTTGACAGCCCTTTCCGTAAAGAGTTTTTCCTTAATGTCCAGTCTAAATTTGTAGAAATGTCTCTTTTCTTTCGTGGCAGTAGCCAATGAAGTTCTAGTTGGGCTTTGGCCCTTCAGAATTTCTCCCTACATAACCTCCTGACATCCCTGTAGCTCTCCTGACTTGCCTGCCCCTTCTCCCAAAGGCCAGAAATTCTAATTTTTTCTCCTTGGGTTTTTTTCCTCCTATATTTTAGGACTTCAAAACAGCCTAAGATGCACCAGGAGTTTCTGTTGCTGTGGTACATCCTGAGGCGATGATTCCAGTGTCTAGTAGCTGGTTACAGAAGAATCGTGCTCAAATTTTTTTATTTGTTTTTCCCCGGACATAAGCACAGTGAGATTTGTAAAGGCTTAAACAGCCCTTACCCTTAGTGCATGATTTTCCCCTGGCTGGTTTGCAATAAATCTTCCCAAATTGACCCTTTTGGTCAAGTTCAGCGGGGTTTTGCTTCTTGGGGCAGCAGCAGCCGTAGTGATGGGATGACATTATGAGTATTCAAATTCAGTTTAAGCCATTAATGACAGAGCTGCTCAGGACCTGGTGCTGTTGCGGACGATGCTGAAAGCTTTTGTAGGCCTGTGGCATGGCAAAGCGTTGACTCTTCGGAGGTCGAGCCGACCTCTTCCCTTCCGTGGTTCTCTCTGAGGTCATGCGCACTGCTTAATGAAGAGGGGTTGTGTTAAGTGTAATTTGCGATTTTTCACTTTTTTAAAGTTTGCATTTTAAGGGCCTGGTGGATTTCGTTGTATCAAAACCATGACTTGAAGGGGTGTTTAGTGTTTAAAAAAAATAATAAAAATTGAATTACTGGAGGTTGGCTTAGTGAAAGGTCAAAACCTGCTAGAAAAGGTGCTTTGAAAGCAAGTTCGTTGCATCCTTCTCTGGCTTCTTACTGCAGGCTCTTAATTGGGAGTTCAGACCATTCTTCATTATTGGGCAAAAGTGCTAGACGTTCACTGGGGAAGTGGATTTTTTTGTGCTTCTCTTTTGACTAGTAAGTTTTGAAGTACTGTTCTCTTCTGTGTGCTGGAAAGTAATAGATCTGTCCGGACGTTGACCCGAGGATAATGAATATCTGAAATTAAACCGGCCGGCCTTGTTTCACTCGCTGGTTGGCAAAGCTTTTACAAGTGTCAGGGCCAGTGTAATGTAGTCATCCTGCAAGTTAAAACGCCGATCCTCTGTTTTGTGGTGCTTCGTACTTGAAGGGCTGTTTTTGCGTGCCAGAAAATTAGACACTTGCTTAAATACAAGCTTGAGGTTTTAATGAATTAGCTGAGTTTCTGTATCCCTAAGGGAAGGAAAAGAAATTACTGTCAGATTTTCCTCTGAATTTTCTGTTTAAACCTGCAGTAAATTTTCAGTTTGGATGCCAGTGATCTCGATGCTGATGCCTGGTGCCAAGATCAGGATTGGGTGGGGGTTTTGTGTGTTTGGAGTTTTTTCCCCCATTCACTTTCAGGTCTGCAAATGCACCAGTAACTCCTATTCAGAGCTTTGTAGGTGTTTCTAATAGCAACATGTAACAGATGCTTTTCCTGTTGTGTTTCTTTTTTTTTTTGCTACCACCAGAGATTAAATAATTATCTTGGCTTGTCCAGAGAACAGCAGATTGAGGTTTCTTTCAGAAAGTTTCCTCTACCATAAATTTATGACTTATACAGATAATTCAGCAAACATACCTTCTTTTTTTCATACTGTACTGATTCTTTTTCTTTCTTTGGGCTCCATGCCACAAAATTAAATTAAGCAGATGTGAGTTATCGTTGTCCCTTTTTATGGCCGACTTGTCAATATTGCAGGCTTCTTGGGGGCTGTCCTTCCTGCAGTGTGAGTGACTGGAGTGGGTATTTAGACCAGTGCCTGCTTGTTTAGGTGCAAGGCCAAGAAACGGAACCACCGAGTCCGAGCCCAGAGTGGAGCAAGCGAAGGGAAACCAGTGAGGAGCGGTCGGGTCTCCTCCCCAGCCGCCGCTCGGAGGCTCAGGAGCTTCGAGCTTGAGTCCGGAGGAACTAACCTGACTTACTTGGGTCGCTGTGGTCTCTGGTCGCTGGAGGGGGCAGATCGGTACCTCTGGCGAAGGAAACACCTAGACAAGCATTTTTCTCTTCCCTGGCATGGCTGGATCTGGAAGATGCCTTTGCAGCACCTGCCTGGGATTGCTGGGGAGTTTAATGCACTAGCCTGTGCAGAAAACAGCGCGTCGGTGAGATGAATTCCTTTAGTGAGTGATCTAAGTAGGTCTAAATGTTAAGTAAGGAGAACCGAGTCTTGTACAGTACAGCAAGTCCATTAATTGAAAGTGCTTTTGCGTTCTCTTAGGTATTTCTGAAGACCACAGGTGACCTCGTTCAACATACTTGCTAAAATTGCTCAGGTAATATCTAGCTGTGTGGAGTTGAACTGATTTCTATAAAAATAGGTCGTGATTCACCTGCAACAGTTTTTGTTGGGTTTTGTTGTTGTTGGGTGTTTGGTTCTTTTTTTTTTTTTTAACATGCAGTAAAAATACTTTGCAAACAGAGCTGAGAATTCTGCAGGGAAGAAAAGGCAGGGTTTGTTGTAGTCTTGGACTGCGTGAGAGGGGTGTGATGAGCACTTGCAGGCAGGAGGAGCTGTGCTGGGGCTTTGATTCTGGTGCTTGAGCCAGCCGAGTAGCTGGTTTGTACCTCAGCGACCTTTGCTCTGTTTTCGTGCGCTGAACCTCCCAGAGGGGAGCAGAGATGCGGCTCCTGCCCTTAGTGCGTGGTTTTGTTTTCATTGCAAGAAGGGAGGTTTTTATCAGAGACTGTTTGCCAAATTGCCAGACAAATTTCAAGACTATTGAGGTATCGCAAGAATCACGCTGACGCTTGCGACGTGCTGTTGCTGTGGCCTTCGGGAGATCCCTGCTGTCCCCAGAGGCTGAGCTGGTCCCTCTGGACACCTCCCTCCTCCCAGCGTCTCCAGAAGGGAAACCAGCTCCAACTGCCCGTGCTGCCGTGACAGCGGTGTGACTTACGTGCACTGATTTCCTTGCTTGGCTTTTGTGGCCTTTCTTCTAAGTTGTGGTTCCTTTTTGTTGGTTGTTTCTCCTGTAAAACCTCCACATGAAGGTTTTACTCCCCTGGCAGGGCCGGGCTGTTCTCGAGCACGGGCTCGCAGGATCGGGCAGCGGCTGGAGCGGGAGTTCTGCTGGGTGCACGCTCTGACTTCTTTTCTGTGTTTACACTTGCTGAAAGATTAAGGAGAAGCCTAAAGTTGTCAGGCTTGCTAGAGAAGATGCTTTTGCCCCTTTTTTTAAGCAGGTAAGTACTCTGTTTTGTTTTGAAACCACAGGTCCCGGTTGACTTTTCACAAGGCTGGGGAGAAGAGAAGGGCGGCTCAGGAGGCAGTTTTGTGTTCGTGTGACCTCCAGCACGGGGGGCTCTCTGCACGTGTTTTCACTCAAGATAACAAAAGGTGCCAACAATTTAAAAGTTGGGTTAAAGATTTGTTGTCTTTTCCATTCCGATGTGTTTTGTAAGCAAAACACTGAGTTAAAGATCTGTTGTCTTTTCTATTTTGTTATGTTTTGCAAACTTTCAGGTATAACAAAAATAGAGATGAGGTGCTCAGCAGATGAAACCGGATTCACAGAGTCCCCGTGTGCAGGTAACTTTCCAGAGCGATCTGGTTTCTCTCCTTCCAGTCGGTGGAAATTTACCTCGCTGCTGCCTATCTTGGTTTGAAATCAGAAATGCCACTACGCAGAGAGAAGGAAAAAAACCCAAACCAAGAGCAAATCAACACTCCCCCGCCCTGTGAAGGAAGGGTTCACGCTCAGCTTTCTCCAGGTGAAATCCTAGATTGCTGTCCTTTCACCTCGTTGCCTTGGCGATGGACATTTATTGCCTCTGTCGGGAAACTTCCGCGTTGGCCGGCGGAGGCTGCCGGCCAGCTCCGCGCCGCGGCCGTGCCGCGCTCCCGCTGGCTCTGGGTGTGGGGGTCTGTGCTGGACGTGGGGGCCTGTGCCGGAGCAGCCGCCCGGTGCTGGGTAAGTTGAGCTTTTGGCGGTGGCTTGAGCCCTGCGGTGCAGTGTCCGGGTGCTCCGGTGTCCCCGGGGAGGGCTGGTCGTGGCTTTGTGCAACGTGGAAAATGGGGGAGAGAATTTATCCCCCTTGAGGGATTTGACTTCCAGAAGGGTTTGTTGTATGCCTTGCCTGAGGTAGTTGTGGGAGAACATGTCAGATGTTTAAACTTCTGGTCTGCACGGCATCTGCTCAAATGGGGGTCTGCATTGATCCAAACGTCGTGCCTTTCACACTGCTCTGTCCTTTTAAAAAAGCTGAGCTTCTAATTTTATCCCGGTATCGATCGTTACTTCAGCGCTGTTCCCTTAATGCGTGCTCCAAACGTGTCATGGGATTTTCTGCCCTGCAGGAATTTGACATCCACAGCTTTCCTTCTGACACCCGACAGTGCGTTGCTGGGGATTTCTTTCGACGCGTGTTCAGAACAGGCCCGAGTGTGTTTCGGAGCCTGGCTGGGTTGGTTTTGATGGCACATCTGCTCTGGTTCAGCGGGTGTGGACCGAGCTGCCTCTCCTGACTGTTGTGTGGAGGGGCGATGCTGAGGGGCGGCTGCGGCCTCGCAGCACGGCTTGGGGCTCAGGGCTCTGCACACCTTCTTTGCCTGTTGTTCTCTTAACTCTTCTCTAAACCTCCCAGCTCCAGGGTATTTTATTAGTCCAAGGGCAGGAGGACTTTTAAGTAAGTTTTCTTTGTGCGAATGCTTTAATAGGTGTTAGAAATTACTTTTGCTTTTCAGAGCACCTGGAGAAAGTGAATGTGGTGTTCACTTAAAAAATGTGAATCATGCACATAAATACGCATGCAAAAGTCTCCTAAATCTGTAAAAGCCTCTGTATTCCCGTACATGTTTTCTGAGAAAAGTTGGGGTTTGTTCATTGTCAGCAAAGTCTCGGTTTTGCCGCAGGCTTGGCTTTTAGTTCCATGGCTTGCTTCCATGTAAATCACCCAGGTCTTCTAAAATGGCAACATAAATTACAGGCGAAAAAACACAATCTCTGCAAAGGTTATCCTTTGGTAAAGAAGAGAACTATGTAACCTCTGACATTTTTTGGGGAGGCAAGAGTACATAAACTTCGTGTTAATGATTGGCAAAGCAGAAGCAGGTAGGAGCGCAGCTGGCAGGGGAGCTGGGTGTTAATACGTAACCGGGCGCTTTATGGCACCGCGCCGCAGTGGGCGAGGCAGCCCTGCGGTAGAGGGGCAAGGACAGAGAACGGGCATAAATAACTCTGACGAGGGAGGCTTCCTAAATGTTCGCGTTTTACTGCTCAGCAGTGGCCATCACCGTGTGCCTGCACAGCTTTGGGTTTCTGGCAGCAGTGGTGCGAGATTTTTATGACTGGAGTAGTCTGAATAACTGAATAGTTTTAAATTCCAAGACGTTCCCTGCGTTGTAGTTGAAAAATCTGAGCGAAGGAGGAGTGCGGTTGGGCCTTGGATCTCAGGCCGGGCTGGTGCTTCCCAGAGCACGGCCCAGGCTCTAGAAGCAGGAGCCGATGTGTTGCTCCAGGGGCTGGGGAGAGGCCGTGCCCGGTGTCTGAAGGAGAGCCGACCCTTCTCGGGTTAGTGCACTGCAGGCGAGGCTTTAAAGCCATGGAAAAATTCCTCTGTGGGGTGAGCTTAGCTTCTTCTGCCAACGGCGCGTTTCAGAAAGAAGCTTTTGGGATATATGCTTTTCAAAAACAAGTGGAATCCGGTGGAATACGGAAATGGCAGAGTTAGGTGCCCGTCTCCTAGGCTGCCGTTTGCCGGTGGCCAGCACTAGTTGTATCGAGCGGTGCGGGAATTGCACAGGAGGTGAACACGGTTGAATCTTACCACGGGGTGAGTGTTTCTCCTGGATGGATGCGTTCAACTCTGAGCGGAACTGCCACAGCAGAACCACTGGATACCTTTTCTATCTCCACTTAGTAAGATTATGAGGAGTGCAGCAGGTTGTAGTTAGCTAATTCCGGAGTAATGGTTAAGTCTTTGGCTTTTTTAGTATTACTTAATCTGGAGGGTGTGTCCAGGTGACACAGAACTCGGTGAAGACCTTCTCTGTGCTTGTACCTAAGGACTTTGTCATCCTAGAAATCTGGGTGTCTGGGGTAAAATTAAATGGCAACTCAGCCGTTTCTAAGCTCAGCTAAATGCTAATGAGTGTTGTAGACTGAAGCCTTGAATTTCTGGCCTGGGTGCCACCTCTGCCCTGCAGAGCAGTGCTGGCTTTTGAGCAGCTGCCTCCATGCAGCCTTCACCTCTGCTGCCCGGTTCTTCCTGCCCCGAGTTCTGCCGCCGTGCTGTTTGTGGGCTGCGCTGGCTCGAGGTTCCGAACAACCTCGCTGGGAACGGAATCGAGTGGAGGGGAGAGCTGTTGAAGTTGGCGCTTTCCAGTGAAAGAAATGCACGTGTACACGTGTCCTTGCTCTCGCTAAGCCCAAGTGCTGCTGACCTACCGAGTAGCTCAGGCTCAAAGCTGCCAAGGGGTCACTTTATTTGGGGCCTGGATCTTGGGTCTTCTCACTCAGAATTTGTCCATGTTGAGTGGTCTTGTCTTGGCTACTGTCTTTCCTTGTGCCCTGGGTTTACGAGAAAAACCACCAAAAATCCCAATTTTGTTTTCTTGTACGGGCTCTTTTCAGAGAAGGGTGGGTGGAAACTCGTGCCAGGTAATTGATGCTCTGTTTCGAGTCTCGCTGTGCCCAGCCAAGCAGTCCTTTATCTGATTCTGTGGTGGACAATGAGGTGAGGTTACCTCTCTGGTGCTGTGAAAATTTAACTCCTTTCTTTACTGAGACACAGCGTAGCTGGAGATGAATGAAGAAATTGGGGCACAAGGAGCAAGAACAAAAATACGAAATGCTTATTTTTATTTTTTTTTTTAAAGCACTTCAGTCCCGCCTTTCCAACAGGCAAGGGAGGGGCGATCAGAGGAGCACCCACGTGAGGTGTCGAGCTGGGGAGCTGCTGCTGGTTCCTGCTACTCCATGCACGTGAAAATTTGAACAAACTTTTGCAAAAAGCGCTATTTCTGCTTGGTAAAATGGAGTACTTAGCTGAGGCTGAGACCCTGCCTGCAGGGAGGGATCAGAGTCTGGTTTTGCGGTATACTTAAGAGTATAAAGTGAAATTTCCAGTATGATTTTGAGACTATATCTATTTAGATAGTCTGGAGCATCATCTTTTGTGTCTTGCAGAACCTGAGTTAGGGCTGCTTCCATAGTTGGACTTTCTTCTGCTCTATGATTTACTTTTTTAAAATTTTTTAAGTTCAGTTAATACATACAGATGATTTTAGTGCAGAAATAAGATGCCACTCTGGCAAAGGTGATGTTGGACTTTGTGGGAGGAAATCTGAGTAGCACCGACAACGTAGTAACTGTCAGAATCGTGTCTTTCAGTCCCTCTCTACCTGGTATTACAACTTCTTATCCTCCAGTTCTCCTTGAGTAAGGTCAGAATACTCTGCATTTCTGACTTCCCCCCGCCGCCGTGTTGTGTCCTCTTCGTGGCGGAATTCCCTTGATCAGTAATTCCAAGTTCATTGCCTTTTGTCTTTAGAAGACCAGGCATGTTGTATTGGCATTATCCAGCTGAAAAAAGTTAACGGGGGGGGGAAAAAGTTTCCACATCCACCAACGTAAGTCTTACTGAACGGCTCTTTTTCACCTGTGGCTTCGTTCACTCTCTGGTGCTCTTTTGGGAGGGAATCCGGTTTTCTTGACTAGAAACTGATTTGGGCAGTGTGAGGTGCTGCTGGAAAGAACACCAGCAAACCGATTTTCGGAAAGGATGGAAGTCGTGGAGCGTTTGTTTTAAGGCCGCACAGTTGCGGCTTTGGGATGTGCGTCAGGATGAAAGTCGCCCTGCAGAGGCTCGGTGAGGCGTGTTCTGTCTGTGAAGCAGGCCGGGTCGGAGGCCCTCCGGAGGCGTGGGATTACACTGCACCGTACGGCTTGGCTTCTGGGCCCTTTCTGACCTTGCGAATAATCTCAGAAACCTCAGACGCAGCCAACAAACGTGTGTCTCGCTTGCAGCTATCTCAAGCAAACAGGCTGGGTGTAGTGTGGTCGGGCCAGGATAAACCTGTGGGAAAACGTTATTGTTTTCTGAGCAAGCTTCAAGGAACAGAGTCTCAAATTACCGTAATTGAATCTCGTGTCTTGTGGTTCTGGGAGGCTTATCAGAGGAGAAAAAGGTCTAACTGATACGGGTGACTGCGGAACCTGTTTCTGTAGGGCCCTTTCCAGGTTTAATTTTGGTGTAGCAAAAATACCTAGACAAACAGGGTGCGTGGGTGGGGGAAAAGAAGAGTAAAAAAAAAATAGCACTTTATGCCAGCGTTCCTCAGGAGCTTGATATAATGCAGCGACAAACTGAGCGTCAGGTCGATGTCCCAGTAATACGCATCTTCAGAAACGCCCCGTGTCACTGAAAGCTGTTTCTGAGGTCTATACAGACCAAGGTGGTGAGACAGGTTTTAAAGGTGTAATTTTGAGGATTTATTTTTAACCTTGCACCTTTTTTTTTTTTTTTTTCCCTGAACTGCAGACCTCTGTCTCACAAAGAGGTTTTAGCATTATTGGACAAAAATGTGATGAATATTTTTCCCTTCTGTTTGAAGAGAACGCTGTGGAGTCTAGGCTGAATAAATTTCTGTGGAGTGTGGGTCATTTAGGATTCGAAATGGCTCTGCTCAGCAAATTCTCTTCTACTTTTATTACTATTATTGTTACATTATTATGATGATGTTATTACTGCTATCTACTCTTACTCTGCTTTTATTTAGCTCTTAACACTTCTGGCTGGAGTTGGATGCCGGTCTTGTTCGGATTTGAGCTATTCTTTATCAGATAAATTATTTACCTCCTTCCAGGAGGTTTTTCTTTTCAAAATTCTCCCTAGGAAAGACTCCCACTCTCTAAAGGCTGCGAGTTTATTCACAGCTTAACCTCTTGCAGACTGCTGATCTGCAAAATGCATCGCAGAATGCGCATTAAACCTGTTTTCTTTTTCATCAACAGGAGGAGTCTCGTATCCTCAGGGTGAAGGTGGTTTCTGGCATTGACCTGGCGAAAAAAGACATCTTTGGAGCCAGGTGGGTGTTCTGCGCTGACTATGTTGTGTGTTTAGACTGAGCGAACGTAGCCGAGCAAGGATGCCTCCTAACTGGTTGTTCGTAAACACGATGAGAGATCCTGTCACGTGATTACAACCAGTGCAAATTACGGACCGTGTGTTGGCAAGAAAGCCGTTAATCACGGCGGTGGCTGTTCGCACCCTCACTGCCACTGGAAGCTGTTCCCAAGTTCACCACCTTGAGTTTTAAACTGGGGACTTGAGAGGGAAGAGAGAAGTTTTAGGAGCGTGTAAGGCGGTCTTCGTGTGATCGCTTCCCTCTTCACCTCTGTATCAAAAGATGGAGCAAGCAGACCATAGTTTGCATTGGTCTTTGGCCAAAATAGCGATTGGCAAACAAAAAACTGGTTTTAAATGGTCTAATGGAAAGATGCAGACACTCTGTATATTCTCTTTTGCTTTGAACAAATTAGTCACAAGTGTGTGTGTAGCTTTTCTCCAAGTCTAGGTTCGCAGTGACTTAAAGAAACAGCAGGTAACGATTGGGGTAGGTGCTGGTTCTGAAGCCAAAATGAACTGGAAAGCACTTGCTTTTGGTGGTTGGTTTTTTTTTTTTTCCCCAGAGGTTAATTCAGGTTTGGTGTTCTTGCTATCTCAAGCCTGAGTGTGAGGAAATTCTTTATTGCACGTGCTGCAACTTATATATTTTTTTGTTAGTTTAAAATCGGTGGCATCCAATTTAGTTTTTACCAAAATGACTAATTTCTCATTATATAAATGAGCCTCCCTGTAGAACTTCCTGTATTTCTTTAATGATGCTTACAGATCGTTCATTAGCTTGCATATCTAGCTTGACACTACGTGAAAGCAGTAATTAAAAGTTTAATCAACAGAATTTTTGGGGGGTGAAATTCACCACAAACACGACAGTAGTGAAATGGGAGCAAGGAGCCAATTCTAGAGCAAGGTGCCAATCCTTAAGGCACAGAGAAAACAAGGTTTCTATTGCAAATACTAACCCTAGAATGGCCACGGTTATGTGCTGACTTTGCTTTTTCTAGATCTCTCTTAATTTGGCCTCTTCACATGATTGCAGATTTCTGATTTACTTGTTACGTTTCCTTGGCTGGGGTTGCCATTATTTCCAGAGCTTTAAATTTTACTGCTTCTTTTGAAAAAGGTGAAGATAGTGGTTGGAATATTGAATGTGCTTATTAAGAGAAACTTTGTGTGACTATTGAAGTGTTGTGAGGAATTCACAGAAGTCATCTGGTGGAAGCAGGAATGTTTAGTGTTCATTTGTTTTGTTGAAGGATACCTTGGAAACTTCACAGCTGAATCCCTGGCATTGTTGTATCTCCTTCGGCCATACTTCTTGTAGAACTTTTGTAGATATTGAAGATGTCGTGTTCAGAAGAACTCCTAAAACTTGCTTAGGAATTGATAAATTGTAAATATATCTTTTATCTTTTAAAATGCATAAAGTCAAAACTAAACGAAACTTGGACTAAGTTCCGTTGATGTGGCCCTTAAATAGCGGCTCTGAAGTCGGTAGGATTTCCATAGAACCAGGCAGTTAAAAACCTATTTCCAACTTCTGGTTTTAACTTTGTTTTAAACAGGTCTTTAGCAAAAGCTGAGGCTAACAGCACGTGTTATAAACTCGGTGAAACGCTTGTGTTGCTGTGGTGGCAAACTTGCAGGAGGTTTTCTTCTTTGGCCGAAGAGGCAGTTTAGTTTTGCTGTTTGTTTTAGGGGCCTCGCGTACCTTGGTGAGATAATAACATTTTGTGCCGCTTGAATCTGGAGTACGATTTAAGTTGCTGCGGATGGCATCGTGCTACTCCCCGTGCGATGAAACGTGAGGATTTCTGGGTGTTTCTAACCAGCTCTTTTGGATTGCGAGCACGTATGTGGGGTTATGTTCTCTTCAGAAATTAAATCAAGTCTTGAGGAGAAATCCTTGATCTTTATGACGTCCTTTTTGGGAGAAAGAAGGTCGAGTGACTGCTAAATGTTTTAGACAGTTACACACTTCAGAGGGAGTCATCTTGAAAACCTGTTAGAGTGGCAAAGTTACAGCCTCTTCCTGGGAGAGTCCTGCGGGGCGTAGTTCTGGGAGAAAGAGCAAGTCACCGTGTAACCCTGACAGGTTAACCGTGAGGCAGACGTCGTGTTTTGCATCTCAGGGGGTGTTCCTTACCGTTTTTAATCAACTCTACCATTACAGAACAGTCCCTGTAGGCTTGCAGAGTCTGAAAGGCATTTCTGGCTTGATTAAATCCAGGAGAAGTCTCTTAGCAGGGTAGAGCACTGCAGAAACTAATATTTTTCTTCTGAAGACTGTAACAGTAACAAAAACTCAATGATTTCGATTTTCCTTTGCTTGGCTTATGAAATCGTTTTGATAGTAACTAAGGATATATTAAGAGTTGAGAAATTTATTAGAATTCTGATTACAGTGGCATGAAGCATAGTAGAATGTAGGATGAACTAGTAGCTATGGGCAACCCGAGGTGCTGGTTAAACGTGATGAATTTCATGTGCACAGTTTTAATTAAGGTGGACATAAGTAGGTAGTTGGTGTGTGGGTATAAGTGGTTTTTTAATAACCTGTTTTACATTTTGCCCTGTAAAATTTCAAGTCTTTGATATGGACTGATGGCTAATAGATAGCGCACACTGGAATTCTATGAATTTAGTATTAGTTTTTGATGTTTAACTCTAAAAGACACATTATGATCTCGTTGCTGTCTAGTGCACCTGACACACTATTATAATACATACGTTGTTATTTTACATTTATTTCCTTTTAATGCCCTCACGACTTCTTAAGTGTAATGTCTTCATTAATTCAGCTAGCATTTTTATTC
Organism: Trogon surrucura; assembly: GCA_020746105.1. Taxonomy (NCBI): domain Eukaryota; kingdom Metazoa; phylum Chordata; class Aves; order Trogoniformes; family Trogonidae; genus Trogon; species Trogon surrucura. The sequence continues at coordinate 87,570,308 of CM036658.1, forward strand.
TTCTATGTAATTAAGTAGTGCAAATTATAATGTAATTAATCTGAGCTATGCAACACACTGGACAATTATTCATTACTCTTTTGTTTTTTCTCACGTGCTAGGAATGATGCTGTTAGTATCACTGGCTGAGTGAGGCTGCACTGTGCATGTCACTGCATGCAAATGCAGTCACTGCCTAGAGAACCTTGGAATATAAAATGAAATTTCCTCTCCTGCATATCTTTTGCATATCGCTGAAGTCTAAGTAGAAGTACTTCTCTAGTGACTTGTTTGTTTTGAGGGCGGTTTGCCTCAGTGGACGAGTTTGTATCTTTCCCTGAAGGTATGTCCAGTGTGGACTTGGGCTTTTGATTTTATTTTTTTTCTTTGCCACTTTAAAAAAATACAAAGAAGTAAAATACAGCACTTCTGCAGGTAGCATTGGGCTGGCTACTGGGTTATTTGGTTATTCCTTATAGATAGAGGTCCTGCTCATACCCAGATGCACTCACCAGCAATAAGGGGGAATGCATATGCATAAACGAGAGGAAAAGGTCTTCCGGTTATTATTGGCCGTGTGAAATAAGACGCTGTGGGTTGGATGTTCATATTAAAGCTATGGTTTTGGAAAGAAGGAAGAGTTGTGTGTGTACTGTAAATGGGTATGTCTGATGGAATTTCTTGGTTGCTGCTTTTGCCTTCTAAATCATGAAGCGGAAACCATGGCTGTCTGGAAGCTGAAGAAGGTAAAGTGCTTTTCAGTTAAGGCTGTGGATGTTTGTCATTAACAGGAAGCTGTGCTTCTAACGACATGACAGCTGATTATAGGTTGCCTCTGGGTTTCTTTCTCTTCCCTGCTCTCCCTGGAGAAGCCTGCAGCAGCCCGGGAGGCGCAGCCGAGCCGCCAGCCTGTTGCCAGCCTGTTCCCTGCTCGGCTCTGCTGGGCCTGCCCGCCGTGATTCAGCGCCGGTGCTGGGCGTGCAGGTCGTGCCGTCCCCATGCTCCCGGTGGTATTTTCAGTCACGCTGCACACCCCTGCTGAGAGCAAGGCTGCTCGAAAGGTGGCTGAATTCTTTAGTTCATGTGCATGCTGTTACTGCGGATTGGCGGTGGAAGGAGAGCACGTGTGGCGGTGAGTGTGCCTCGTGGATGACAAAGACAGCAGATGTCTACCTTTTAGCTGTCCTTTGAAGTCCACTATCAGTATTTCTAGTCTGATTTGAGTTACGGTATATCCTGTTTTAACTGATGGAAATATTCTGGTAACAGCTATAACCCTGGAACTATCTCCCCCAGCATGTGTGCCGCCTTGGAACTGGGTTTGAGAAACAGCTTGTGCTCTCCCTCGTACTGCTGGCTCCCTCCCCTATTCAATTAGTACACTTAAATAAAAACTCCAAGGCAATCGGGCGAATGTTGGAACACGCTCGTGCAGGGTTGTGTCCGAAGGAGGTGTACGTGCCCGCCTGGAAAGGAGGGGAGGTGGGCCAAGCGCAGGCAGAGGTGGTGGTTTTGCGATAGCCGTTGTTGCCGGGGCGGCACGCCCTCCGTGTGTGCCATCTGTAACCTCAGGAACCGCGAGAGCCAGAGCTGTCTCTTTCCTTCTCGCTCCTGCTGCTCCGTAGGCCCCCTTGTACTTCTGTGACTTCTTGAGCTTCTCCTGAGAGATTTCAAAGATGTGCGCTCACGTACTTGTGGTGTCAAGTGGTCCTGAGGCAAGCCCTTTGCTCTTTAGCAGTTTCCACAGGGTGCTGTGGGTGCTGGTGTTGAGGAAAGGTAAAGCCGCTGCAGCCTGGGTGCTGGGGAGCAGCGCAAAGCCCGCGTTCCTGTCTGCGTGCCAGCTGTGACCTTGCTCTGTCACTTTACCTGCAGCTGTCCGTGGGGTGACTGGGCTTGCACCCGGGTTTGCTGGCGAGGCAGCGGGCGACAGGGACCCGCAGCCTGGCGAGAGGAGCAGTGGGCGATGGTGAGACAGGAGGCTTGGGCACATCATCCCGGGCTGCAGTCACCAAAACGTTTTGGGTTCTGCTTCAGAAAAGCACTCGAAGGGATGGTGAAACAAAAAGGCTTGTCCAAGATAGGCGATGGCACAGGATGATGCTGTCAGAAGAGATCGAAGCCTGCTCAGAAGGAATGTTTCGGGTAATAGATATTTTTACTTATGCAGCCTTAATGTTGGTTTTGCCTCGCCCAGATGAGCGAAGGGAAGGAGCGCCGGGCTGCCGGGCGCGGGTTCACAGGGTGGCTTCACTGGCGCCTGGGGAGGCTTCCTGCGGGTCACCCTTGGGAGCTGGCGGCAGAGGGCACCAGAGGATCTCTGCAGCTTTTGCCAGGGGCTGGGACTTGGCGGATTTCAAGGAAACGAGGCTCTCCTGTTTCTCGCCAAAATCAGCAGGGTTTTCTGCACTTACACGTATTACGTTCTTCAGGATGCACTGGGGATGTATTTCAGTAGCTGTAAATGGAGAAATACTGTGTATTCGAGTATGTGGTCTTGCTAATGAGACAGAGGATGTAGTAACAATTCCTGAAGTTTATAATCTCATGGTGAAAACCATGCTCAGTAGAGAAGTTTCTGTGTACAGATACAAAAATTTAAGATGTTCCTCATCATCTGAAATAGGAGGTGCCTGTATTCAGCCACTCCTCTTTCTTTTTTCCCCCCCCACCTGCCTGCCATCTCCTCTGCTCCGCCAGCTCACTGCCATCTCCTCTGCTCCGCCAGCTCACTGCCATCTCCTCTGCTCCGCCAGCTCACTGCCATCTCCTCTGCTCCACTAGTCTGGTCTCTGTAAGGGAGAAGGGGGCACGTGGGCAGAATCTGCGAAGTCGCTTATTTCTCTACCCAGTGCCCATTATCAAGACAGCAACCTGTGTGACTTAATGCACCGTATTGCGGGCGAATGTTTTATGAATCTGTGCAAATTTTGTCACTTCTTAATTTTAGCAGGTAGCTGTGTGTCCCAGGAGATGCGTAAATATGTGTAAATATGAGTGGGACCCTGGAGACCGGTGTGGAAGCGTCCCGTGGGGAAATGCCTCAGCCCTGCCACTCTCGCCCCTGGTGCCTCCTTGGCCAGCAGGAGCAGGCGATGGGCTGGAAATCACGGCCGCCTTCATCCAGACCCTGCTGCAGCCGTGAGCGGTCGCGCACGCGAGCGAAACCCACCTGCCCTTCTGCGCGCCGGGGCTGCGGCCACCTCCGAGGGGCGCCCCGGGCTGCCTGCGCCGGGCAGGGCCGGTCCCGTGGGCGCCAGCGAGCCCCTCAGCTGCCCAGGGGGCGCCGCTGGGAGAGCGTGCGGAAGAAGGGGCAAAACCACCGGGCAGGCAGAGGAATGAGGGAAAAAGGGAGAGCAACAGCCCTGGAAACGCTAAGGTCAGAGAGACAGCGTAGAAAATCGCTGCGTGGGGCGTTGGTTTGGTTGGGGTTTTATCTTTTCGGTGTCTTGGATCGCTAATTATGGACTGTGGAGAAACACCAGCCCTTGGTTTCCATGGGCTTTGGGGGCAGAATTAACGCCTGTGAAATAGTCCAGTGCCCTGGCAACCGGGGCCTGAGAAAAGTCTGGGAGGAGATTAGCCATGCAGCCTTCAGAACAAGGCTGAACACCGGGTAAACTGAACGGGGCCGAAGTGAAAAACTGAAACACGTGGGCGCGGCACGTGCGAAGGGAGGCAGGAGCCTGCGCGTGAGAGTTGCGCGGGCAGCGTGGCCTTTTTTTAGACAGCTTTGTGGGCGTGGTTACGCGTTTGAAATAGATCCTGATGCGTTTTTATAATAAAAGGCAAAGGGCTGCGGTTGAAGCGGAGGTCTCGGGAGCCGCGGTGTGCCCGAGGGGGCTGTGTGGCGCGGCGGGAGCCACCATCGCTGCGGCGCGGCCCTGGGCTGCCACGCAAGGGTGGCCGGAGGCTGAGCTGGTCGCTCGTTCGCCTGGGGAATTTCTTGCTGATATCTGTGACGTCGGTTACCGGGTACCAGGTGCCATGGGAGCCTGAAGCGTGCTCGGCTTGGGCCTCGCGCCGTGCGGGAGGTGCGGCTGCGTGCGGAGGGCTGGGGCAGCTGCGGGCGGCTGAGGCTGGAAGGCGAGGCGGGTCAGGGCTGTGGGTCCGGGGAAAGGACAATCCTGATCGCGATGCTGCGGGGCTGGGTTACGCTTGTTTTCACTGGCGTGGTATTTGGTGGAGTACTTCTAGTTGTTTAGTAGAAATTCCTTTTTAATTAGGCAGAATTCCAGTGCCGCCCACAAATGTTGGGTTCTGGCAACTTACGGTTCCTGTCCACTCTAGATGTAGAAAGAAAATTTAATTAAATGGCGGTCTTGGAAACTGTCTTGTTGAGAGCAAATGAGTGCTGTCTAGACGCTGTAGCCATGCACCGGGAGATTTAAAACAAAAATAAGTCTTTCTTGAGATCGGGGGTAAGTTCTGTTCAAAAGTATGCTTTGCCTGTGTTTCTGGGAGAAAGCCTGTAGGCAGCAGCTTCTTAGACAGAAGTTCAGACCTAGCTCATAAAGCTGGATGAATAGTAAGGTAGCGCTTTTTAGGAGTAATAAGTGAAATTCTGTTTCTGGGCACGATATGTATCTCCTTCTCTGGGGAGTGGAGAAATTCGTGTAGCTGTGTTGCTGCATCCTTCAGTAACATCAGTTAAAGACTGGCTCGCCAAGCCCAGTGGCTAGGAGAGCACGCAAACCCTGGAGATCCCAATTTTTTCCGTTTTTTGACGTAGGAAGGAAATTGAGGAAATCAGCTATTTCAAGGAGAAACAGTGGAGTTAGACATTTACCTATCAGCCAGGGGAGAAAAAATTAAAAGGCTGATTGAATAATGTTTGTGTTGGGTAACAGTTTCAAACTTGTGCCTATTACTGACTTTGAAGATCTGTGGCCTCTAACAGCAGGCGTGCCGTTCAGACTTGTGGTGGCCTGGCCAGCACCGGCAGAGGAGGCAGCTGCCTGACTTCTGGGATGTCCCCGCAAACAATAGAGGCCATTGCCTTCTGTGAGGTGTTTGCATAACTTGCATTTTTCTTTCAATCGTTGACACAGTAATTGCTGGGGAATTTAATTCATTAAACCCCACCCTTGTTTTCAAGTTTCCCTCTTGTTGTAGAGGTCAGTGGTTCAAGTACCTTAACTTGATGGCAGTGCTTTCCTACTGGACTTGCTCTCTTCTGTACTTCTGAGAAATAGCAAGAAACTCTTCCTTCTGCTGCTTTCCTTAAAATTTAAGCGTAATGAAAATGCTATTTTGCGATTTATTTTTTTTATGTCTCCATCTGTGTCCTCTGTGCCTGTTGAAAGTCGAGATTTAAAAGATGTTCTGTGCTGTACAGTGTAAATAATTAATTCCTCATTCTTAGCTGTGTTCTCTGTCATTTGTCCTAGTATTCAGAATGCTACACTCGATCATCCCTAACCTACTAATGGTTTGTTTCCATTGATGGTCTTAAATGTTTAATCTGATTCCATATGGTAATGGCTGGGCTTACACCATGCTCCCGTAGGATAATGCTGTGTTTTGTTCGCTCTGTTTTGTTGAGAAATGGTGTGTTCGGGTTGATGAACAGTTTTGGCACTGTTTGTCCTACACAGAGGACTGTTGAAGGGAAAGAATGGCTTTCTTTATTTTGTTTTGTTTTCTTAACTGAAAAATGTATTTTGTGCATCAGCTGGGAGTGGGTTACAGGGGCAAGTACTGGATCAAAGCACAGAGGATCTGTGAGAGGGTCACTCAGAGACGTGTACGTTCAGCCGTGTTAAGGCTGCTGGTCAGTGCTAGCAGCATCCTCATAAACGAGACAGCAGGAGGACTCGTCATAGTGGTGGTGTGATATGGATGGCAAAGAACAGGGATAAGTAGCTGTTCTGATACACCTGAGTCAGCTCCAAAGAGCTAAAGATGCTGAGGTTATCGAAGAGTGGTTTTGGTTCTTTATTTTGCCCATATTTTGCATTTAACTCGACTCTCTGCAAACTTTCTGTGGCTGGTTATGATAAGACATCACTCTCTCAAGGTGGTACTGATAAAATATACAATTCCGTTTAGAAATTCACGCTGAATTCTGAGGCAATCAGTATGTGTTTTCTTTCTGAAGTAGCTGAAAATCCAGTCCTGAATTATTGGAAATGGAGGTAACATCACTGGCTTTAGTGGTGTGTTTGCTTTCATCAACTGACACTTCTTCAGTTTATTTTAACACCGAGGATAATACAATGTGAAATAGAGTTACTTCTTTTGTGGGGGATTTGCCGTTGCGCTCGGCGTGATGTGGGTGGTTTCGGAGGGATAAATTTAAAGACTTCAGTGTTCCGAGCTGTCCCTGTGGAATTTAGAGTTACTGGGGATCTGCCATGTAAATTTGTATGGGTAAGTTCTGTTAAATGAGGAGGTCTCTGTTTACCTGTTTCGTGTGACTTCTTCGTGAGCTTTGCAGTTTTGCAAGGGTAGGCATTTGTGTAAGAGAGACCGTCAGACTCGGTTTCGGTTGCTTTTAAGGTAGAGGTTCGGAGTGGTCTCGTCTGTGGTGAGAAGCACCAGGCAGGAGGTGAGCTCAAGCACAGCACGCTCCCCGTCCCTGGCGTCTGTTCTAGCCGTGTGGATCATGAGCTGCTGGTACATCTCTGAGCCTTGTGATTACAGATGCTTTTAGGAAGAAAGCTGGTGAACTCGTCTGTCCAGGAGTAACCACGGGGCAGCCCTTGGAGCCATTACAGGGTATGTGGCAATCCATATAGCTCTTACTGCTGTGGTGTGGTTCCTGTTCTCACTCGCACGAGGTGTGCTTTCTTCAGCAGCAAACTTCGTGTTGCTTCCATCTGCACCAAACAAAAGGTCCTCTCTCTGAAAGACAGAAAGGGGGCTTGCCAGCAGCTGAAACAGTGCTGAAACAGGACTGGTGGAAGTAGCATCCCAGGAGCAAGTGGTTTCCGGTGTTATGTTTTCTTGTTTCTTGGTGTTCTTTAACCACTCGTGTTGTTTCCCAGACTGTGAAGTGAGTTTGAATGGTGCTGAAAGAGGAGAAATCACTGTGAAACCTGTTTGCTCCTGGTAAAGGGAAGGGGATAAAATAGCTAGAAAAATAACCTTCCCCCCTGCCTGTGAGGGTATTATTTTTCTTTCCTAGTGGCATGCTGCAGAATAAGGATCACTGAATATATTTAGATAAAAGATAGCTAGCTCCTTATTTGGCACTGAAAGCCTCATACTTAGCAGACTGTGCTGACTTTCCTTTTAAGTCTGAATTCATGATTTTTTTAATCTGAGCTAGGTGGGAGTCTGGGCTTCAGTGATCTCTACCAGCTGATTAAACCTATATTAGCAAGAAAACAATGTGCTTCTGTATGTTTCAGTTTTACCTTGGTAACTAAAGATTAGCATTAGACTTCAGGCAAGAGGATTCCAGAGTTTTTGATGTAATTAGCTGATTACTCTTACTATGCACATGACCAGCTCGGTCCCTTTTGAACCTGGCTAATTGCCTAACCACAGAGAATTCCATAGGCTAATTACACATTTCCTTTGCTTTCTGCCTTTTACTTTTGCTAAATATCATCGTGCCCCCATGTCAGGATTCGTGTGTCTGCCTGCAGCAGGTGAGGACACGGGGGCCGCTGTGACCGATGGCTGGTGGATGGGTGAGAACCGCCTGGGTGGTGAGCAAGGCTTTCTGAGGGCGAGATGACAATTTACACCTCCTAAATCAGTGCTGCCAAAGTCTTGCTGATACCCCTCTTTCCTTTGCTGAGCAGAAAACGTGGCAAAAATAGCTAAGAGTCGCCTCCAGCTTGACCCTGTGAAATGGCTCACCTTCTGCCAGGTGGCACAGAGGGGGTGGCAGCAGTGGAACTCTGCGGGGCAGCGGGGGGACACCAGAGCAGCTCTGTCGGAAGGCCTCGCCGGAGAGGCGTGTTGCGTGGGGAGCACGAGTGCCATCGTCCTCTGCCCAGGCTGCTCATTCCACCTGCCACCAGCCAGCCCAGGCAGGTAGGAGGCTTTGCAGGGACCCGCTCTGGGGGTGTGCTGGCCTGGACTGAAGGCAGGCAGGCAGGCCTAACCCGAGTTCAACCCAAGTTCACTCCCCCATCTGTTTCAGCTCTGTCCTGTGAGGTATGTGTGTGTTGGCAGCAGAGCGGATGGGGCAGGAGCAAGGGGTGGGGGGAGCCAGCTTCGGGCAGCAGGGCTCGCTTAGGTCGTTTCGAGTGTCTCCGGAGTTGTGGCCTCTCCTGCCCGTTGGTGTGAAGCTGGATCAGCCTGTTCCTGAGCGCGACCAGCGTGTGCCATGTTCACTGGTAGCGATGCTGCCTGGAATTCCTGTGTGCAGTTTTTCAGCTCCAAAAGTCAGGTGTCATTGAATTATTTTTTTTCTTCCCCCCCCCGCCATATTTCAAAACTTGTTAGGATATTTTGGGAGTGTGAAACAGCATAAGAAGAATTTGGATCTAGGTGCAGCAGTATGCAGATGCTCTGCTAGAGCGTTCATTTACTCTTGCCTTACAGTCACACAAATGGCCTCAAGGAAAATGAAAAAACCACGTCTTTACACTTCATTGTTTTTATAGGATCAAAAGATACTTTTGCTTTTTTTGAGACATGTTTGGAAAACTGAGCTTTTCTTTATGCTCTGGGAGTTTTTCAGTATAGGGAAAATGCAGAAGGAATCTGGTCTTGTTACTCTATTAGAAGATAGCTTTTTAAAGGAACAACCTAGGAAGGTGGAGACACTGTAGGTGGAGTTTGATATATAATTTTTAACTCCCTCTTTCACCCACAGGCACTTCTTTGCAACTGTCTGTGATGTGAGTCATTATCTCTAGCAGCAATGTGAATAAAACCTTGCTAAATTTCTTGTACTGCCAGATGAGATGCGAGCTTTTCTTTGGAAAATGAAAAACTAGAAGGAAAACGTGAGGCCTGTCAAATTGCTTTGGGACTTAATATTGAGGTGTGAGATTTCAGGATGCTTAGACACAATGGATTCCAAGTGTGGCTTTTCAGTGAAGGATAAGGTAAGGTTTTCTTCTCTTCTTGAAAGCTGATGTTCCTTTATTCTGGTGCGGTCAGTCACTTCGTGCTGTGCTTTAATCACAGTACATGAGACTTGTGACAGTGAGAGCAAAATCTTAGTTCTCTTTTAGAAAAACTCATAATGGATTTTATAGGGCACAGACAGGAAGATGAACCCCAGAAGTTCTTGACATAAATCTGAAATTAATAGTTCTGGGGAATGTGAAAACATTGAAATTTACAGTACTCTGGAATAGAGGGAGGCGTGTGCCTGAAGGGTTTGTTATATCCCCACCGCTGGGCACTGAAGAGAGCACAGGCAGGCGTGATAGGGTGAGGGACGGGGCAGAGGTGTTGGATGGAGATGGACCAGCAGCCAGGTACATGTCCTTTCAAGATCCCTGAAAGAACTAAATTTGCGTGTCGCTTCAAGGGAAAAGCCTTTTCCGCCTTCATGTTGGAGGGTGGTTAGTGTTTCTCTAGACAGAATTTCATGAGCGGTTGGTGAGTTCACGTGTGTGGAACAGGGGTGCGAAAGGGGAACGCAGAGGGAATGCACCCGCGTTTCTTACAGAAGCGAAATTATCTCTCATGCAAGACTTGTTACCTTTGAAACCATAAGGCTATTTTGAAGTATGAATTTTGTGTTCGTGTGACAAGCTTGGCATGCATGCACTTGTATAACAAGTGATACTAAATTTTATACTTGGGGAGGCGGTTTCAGCTTTTAAAGTAAAAATAGAGCAGTGTAGGGCTTGGTGGGTTCATTGTTCTTCATATATGCATGTGTTCTCCACCCCCTTCTTTTGTAGCTTAAAATAAATAAATAATGCATTGGGTCGCTGGCAGAGGATATTTTGAGACTTGCCTTCAAAGCTGCTTCAAGAACATATGCAAACGCAGTTCCATACTCAAGTGAACAAATATTCATGAGCCCCAGTTTGACAATACTCTGGAATAACTTGGGGTTTGAAGGATGCTCATCTGTTATTGGGGTACGGGTTTTTTGGTTGTTTGGTTTTTTTTTCACAGCTTTTTAAGTCAGTGGTGCTTTCGCTTGTCCTCCCCAAGAAGAAGAGCTGGAAGCTTGCCTTTTCAAGCCGAGGTGCAAATAAAAGATGATGATGATGATATATCCAAAATAGCTTGAGCTTTAAGACAATGTCAGATACTGAGAATTAGCAAAGCCGTGGCAAACAGATAACTCCAGACGCCTGAGGGATTTCAGAAGCTTAGGGAAAGGATTTCTCAAGACCTCGGATTTTATTTTTTTTAATGGCTGTTGCTCTGCTGAACTCTGCACTAACTTGTGATTACGATTAACATAACTTTTATTAATATGAATTTCCTAGAATTCCAGTTTCTTCTCCAAAGAACTTATCAGCTTCAAAATACTGCTAATCCGAGCAAGTACTGACATTCTGTTTAGGTTTAGGCTGGGCACGTTGGAATAGATGAGATTATTGGTTTTAATAATTTTGGGATTTTGTAAAGGGGAGTATTAGAGATAGGTGTTCAAGAAATCAGCTCCCATTTATCTCCAGTCACTAGTCTGATGATGGCTGGGCTCGTTTCTCTTTACAAAAACCTGACTTTTAAACCCTGTTCAGTCCTGTAGATGCCTGATAATACCCACTGAAGATCTCTGCTGACTCCTGATTATTAGTGGGTGATGACAATGTCAAGCGTAAGAAATCTAAAGCATTAAAAACTCTGCCTGTCTCCGTCACTGCACCTGGAGGTGTTTCTTCCCTTTTATTATGCTGTTGTATTTTATTATGACTGCACCCGAGGTTGGCTTGTTTGGTGTAATTCCTGCAGCACTATCTGGAAAGGAGCCCTGTAGTGGGCAAAAGAAACTTCTGTGTACCTCACCTCCCTCCCCACTAAATCTTCATTACAAAAATGGCTTCTCTTTCACCAAGAAATACCTTCACGGATCAAGGGTGTATTATAAAATGACCCTTCGTTCCCCTGAACGTAGGTTTGTTACTGTTACAGTCAGGTTCTCTCTTCAGTGGGTTACTGTGACCTTGCCAGCCTCGTTTGGTTTCTCTGCCGAGCTGTCGCTGCTCCTTGTTGGTGTCCCCAGGGGCGTAACCCTTCCGTCTGAGTGCTGCCCGGGGTAACGCTGGTTGCGGCGCTGGCTAGAGCGAGCTGCCATCGGTACCGTCTCCGGGCTCCAGACTTGCCTTTCATTTTCTAGATGCGCTTTCTGTTAGTACCGTGATTCCACTGGAACACCCGTGGATGTGTTCACTTGGCTTTTAGCTACTGGGGAGCTTTTGACAGCTTTCTGGAAGCCCGTGACCGTCCGTTGTTGCAGGTTTCGTTCAGATCGCATTTTAACACTTGTACTGGTGTCAAAATTCATACAGATAAAGCTTTCTATGCGTGGTTTTTTACTTTATTATTTTGCTACATTTCTTCCTTTAATCTTTTACCATCTTCCCGAGACGAAACCAGTAATTTTTCTCAAAACTACCTCTACAGAGAGTTTTCCAAGCTGCTTGTAATAGGCTATTTTGCCAGTAAATATTAGACAGCACAGCACATGAAACAAGAAAGTAGTATCAGCTTTTCTTTTTAATCACGGTAATGCTTGGTTTTCTTTTAAACTTTTATGTTTAATGCTGAATTTAATTTAAGTACGTGCATTTATGTGCTTCTACTGATACAAATAATCATCGCAAAACACTTCTTAAGTCCAGTCTAAAGCTGCTCTCCAGTTTAAAACTGTTGTTTCCCAATTAAATGACAAATTTATACTGAAATTATATTTGGTTGTAATATGACCTCTTCTTTTGCAGTGACCCGTATGTGAAACTTTCCTTGTATGTAGCAGATGAGAACAGAGAACTTGCTCTTGTGCAGACAAAAACTATTAAAAAGGTATGCATTTACTACTTCTTATTCTGTTGGTTTGGAAATATTAAGAATACTGGAACACAACTCTAACATACAATGCTTACTTAGATTGATGCATACATATATAACAACTGACTAATGTAATTTTTTTCAAACCAAAATAAGAAAACAAGTGCGTGCATCTTCAGCGCGTGGGATCTACTGACAGGCTCTAATACGTTGCATATTATTCTCTAACGCTGGGCATAGCAAATCTTACATCAGTCACCCTTTCTTTTGTCAAAGTCATGTTTTAATGAAAGCCATAGCTGCAATGAAGAACTAAGAAACTCTACTTTAATTCTCTTTTACTTGATTTTGGTAAAAATGATCATCCTTTAGTATTCTGGCCCAGGCTGCCCAGGGAGGTTGTGGAGTCTCCTTCTCTGGAGACTTTCAAACCCTGCCTGGCCGTGTTCTGTGGGACCTACTCTGGGTGATCCTGCTCTGGCAGAGAGTTTGGACTAGATGATCTTTTGAGGTCCTCGAACATTCTGTGATTCCCTTTCAAAATTTCATTTTCAAAGTAATTTCCCAGTAAGGGTGTTTAAAGTAGCCAAATGTCAGAGAATAAGTTGTAAGAAAAGCCTGGAAATGCACTGAAAATATTTTCATTGTTTAATTAGAACAAAAATAAAATTGAATTTAGTTTCTTAATTTCATTCCACACAAATAAGAATTCTGCCAGCGGATATTCTGTCAGGGCCCCCTCAGATTTTTAGGAGAGTTTTTTGTTTGCTTGTTTTTAATTTACTGGTAGTGATGGTAGAGAGGCAGAAAGTCCTACCTCGTATGTATCACAGAGTGGCTGGGGCTGGAAGGGTTCTCTGGAGATGGTTTAGTCCAAGCCCTGTGCCAGAGCAGGGTCCCCTCGAGCAGGTCACAGAGGAACGTGTCCAGGCGGGTTTTGGAAGTCTCCAGAGCCGGAGACCCCAGCACCTCTCTGGGCAGCCTGTTCCTTGTGGCGTCTCAGACGCCCCTCCTGGTTTGCACCATCACCCAGCTTGCTGAGGGGTTGCTCTCTCCCTTCATCCAGGTCGCTGATGAATATATTTCCCTTACCCAAATATGCTTCGTCCCCCCATTGAGCTTCATTGCTTAGTAGCATCACTTCTTTTTGTGTTTCCATTTCATTTATATGGTTGAAAAAAACCTTCTTTGTGTTTGTTGTAATGTCCTGTGGAAGTTCTAACTCAGCTTGACTCTTGGCAGTTCTTTATCTGTACAGTACTTGCCCTTTTTAGGATGTAGCTCTCTTTGCTGACGAGTCTTTTTGTTGTTGTTTCCCTGCTAATATCCTTTATGAAGCTGTTCATGCATTTATTTCTGGAGTCTTTCTTTGCAAGTGTTTTTCGCCTTTGCTGGGACTCTAGTGCTTGTACTTTCTGACTTACTGTTTGACTTGTGAAGGTGGAAGGAAGTTCTACCAGAAATTGTGCTGATAACGCGTCAGATGTGCCCTGAGGTTTGTGCTTGTGGTTAAGCAGCGTTCAAAATGGATGCATTGGTGGTGGACAGGAGTGCCCCCAAATTCGGTGCAAGGCTACGCTTCATTTGGTGAATTACATGGAACCTCTCTTGCCAATAGGAGCTGCGTTTGATGAATACAAGTATTTAAAAAGTAACTTTTCTTTACAGTTGTGTTCATTACGTTAAAAAAGCTGATATTTTCTCTCTGCTGCCAGCCCCTACCCCTACACTTCTCCTACACGTTTTATTCTTTTCATCTACCCTTTACAATGGTCTTTTCTTTCACAAAACATGTTCCTGTTTGTCATAGAATTGGTTAGGATAAGCGAGTTAAAACTTCTCTGCATAGGTGTTCATTTGGAGTTTGATCTTTTTTATATACCATTATTTCTTTTTGTCCTCCTTTTTTCCCCCCTAACTTTTCTAGAAGGGGGGTTTCAGCTTTCAGCGTTTGGTTTCACGCACGATGAAGCCTCCTCGGTTGTGTTTTTGTGGAGAGGTGGCTGCGGGGTGCCCTGGCAGGGGCAGGGCGGCGCCCGCGTCGTGGGCAGGGGGGCCAACAGCCGCGGTGCTCGGCCTCCGGCGACGCGTCGGTGCCCGGGCAGCCCGCTGGCACCGGCAGCCTCTCCATGTGTCTCCGCTGGGAGAGCGACGGAGGCAGCGAGACCACGGGCCGTGCCATGCCCGTTTCCAAACCCGTCCCAATGTGCATTGCCCAATTTCTAATGGTTGTGCTTCTGGTCACTTTTCATTAGTTCATGCTGGAGCTCTCTTCAGATATATGCATATTTTATTTCGTACATTCAGGTTATTAAAAGAAAACTAAAATTCCCCATGGGCTTGGGGACATCAAGAAGAGTATCATACCTACTCAAAGGAAGTAACCTTTCCTTTTATTCTTTTTTTCCTGTTTAATTTACAGTATCATAGAATCATATACAAATCTGTCCTTATTTTTATAGTCCTTGTTTCAAAATTTTTCTGTTTTTTTAAATTCATCTTGAAACATCTTCAGGTTTTATTTCTGTAGGCTCTCAGTAATTTGCTTTTTACTCAGAGAATCCTATTTATACTTAACATCTATTTTAGGATCATCCAACTCGAATGTCCTCCCACGTCTGGTTTACTCAGAAAATTTCTAAATAATTTCATGGCAAATTTTTACCCCAATTTTTTATGATATGCTTTTTTTTCTCCCTTTTTTTTAATTCCTAGAAATGCATGCACATTTTGGTGGCTTCAAAATGGCAAACCTAAAGCAATTTTAGTATGTAAATATGTTTGTTTCTTTTACAGACACTGAATCCAAAATGGAATGAAGAA